>JAWNPC010000262.1:13114200-14340901 GCA_035045365.1 Drosophila leonis | reverse complement strand
AACTTGTTCGCCGCTAGGTAGCAGCCTTTGTCAGCGCCATCTACAAATAAATGAACTCATACAAATAGAACCTTACGTTACGTTTAACGTAACAACAAATTTGAGCTTGCTCAACGCTAGGTGGCAGCGCCATCTACAGCAAGCTAACTCATACAGTTAACAACTTACGTTACGTTTAACGTAACTACAAATTTGAACTGCAAACGAATTAACAGATTTTTGCGCAAATCTTTGTTAGCTGAGCACTCAAACGTGATGTACATGCCGAATAACTGTTTTTCTGCAGCAGGTCAGTTTCAGTAAATGCAATTTGGAATTAATTACGCCTGGCCACTTGCTAGTTTTTCAGCTAAAGCTTAACATGGACGACACGTCTCGAAAATAACACCAGGCCCAAGCTGCAGTTGGGCCAAAGTTCGACCAGCTTGTGCTGAGGTTACAAATTCTCATATGTCGTCGATGTGTGAGAGAGAGAGCGAGAGAGGGAGACAGTCAGGATTGGCAACAGTTGACACTGAGCATTTAACGCTTCAGCACGTTTTCAATTCAATTTACACAAGGCTGCCAAATGAGAGAGAGAGAGAGAGGAACAGAGAGAGAGGGAGGCAAAGCGGGCTGCTTGGTGGTCGAGCGCCAAGGAAGTTTTAGGCGTCGAAGCGTGCAAAAACTTAAGCAGACGCACAGAGCATGACAAACGAGGATAACAACAACAGCAACAACAATGCATAATAATAATAATGAACACTAACGGTAAGCGAATTATGCGAGAGAATGAGAGAGAGAGAGAGAGAGAGAGAGAGAGAGAAGTGAGCAGAAGGCGTAGTTGGGCTCAAGTGTTGGGGCCTGGTCAGGCAACTGTAAAGTGAAGGAAATCAAAGCAGAATGCACAATAAATCAACAAATTACGCGTGGCAGCAGCAGCAGGAGCAGCAGCAGCAGGAGCAGCAGCATCTCAGCATCTGAGGAAGGGTTTGCATTTGTATCTGGCAGATACTGAGATACTTTTAGGCCGCTGCTCAGCCATATTTATGGGCAAAAACAATAAGCGAAACGCTTAAAAATGCATAAATCAAAACACAAACTCAGCCAAGGGAACTCAAACAAAACAAACAAAAAATATATATGCAAGAAGAAAGAGAAAAACAATAGACGAGAGAAATGAGAAATGAGAAATGGGAAGCGAATCTCAAAATGATAATCGGCAACAACTGTTGAGAATGCGTGTTGACAAATGTAGTTGACTGTAACGAAGGCGCAGTGGTGGGGTGGGCAGGGGTTGGGGGTAGTGCTGGCAACCCTGACCAATACGCAGGGCAGGCCGAAAACACATTTCACTTATTAAGCAGCAGTGGGGGGGGTGGCAGGGGCAGGGGCAGGGGCCATCATCTTGACAATGATCATAAAAACAAATGCAAAAACGCAAATGCCAAGAGCCAACAGGCTGACAGGCTGTGACAGGCGTTGCTTAGGGTTAAGCTAAGTTCTGCCACCCACCCTCTCTCACTCGCCCTCTCTGTCTTGTACAACCCCTTAATCCACTTGTTTCCAAACTCATATTAGAATAGAGTTGGTCGCTTGGTGGTTGCGCAAATATTTGCGATATGTTATTGAGTGTTTGTTATGGCCAAACGACATGGCTTAAATCACACAATCTGATTAGGGCTAACAAGCAGTGGCAGGCGGAGCAAGCAAACTCATTAGCCAGTAGGGAAATTTTGTCTTGGTAATTAATATGATCTTTGGATTTGCAAATAGATGGGTTGACTAAGAGATATTGAAGCTTGCTACAGGGTATTTAAGGGCTTAGCTATATGTTTTACAGTTAATATGTTTACAGTCTTAAAACTATGTTTAATCAACTAAAATTTGAAAATATATTTAAATTTAAAGTAGGTTTAAACAACTTGCCATAAATGGTCAAAGAGATATTGAAGTTTTCAGCAAGAAACTTGTTTTGAGTCCCAAACTTGATAAGTTATATAAAGTAGATCTAAAGCCACATGAGTTGAATAAAGATATTTATGAATACCAAAGGGCATTAAGTAAGCTATCAATATGTTTAAATAGTATCAACAAAAAACTCAAATACCAATTTTAAGCTGAGATTACGTACTGTCTAAAAATGCTTAATTCATAACTTGAGTGAAAAATTCTATTTAGATTGAGGAAGATTGAACCACAGAGTACTCCAGTCAAAAGTACTAGAAAATTCCCTAACTAGACTATAGCCTGTAGCAAAGACAATAGTTGATCAAAATATACTATAAATAGTTTTCCATTATCCACAGGCCAAGAGAATAGCAAACCGAATGCATTTGAAATATATCGAATTAACAACTTAGCACACAGCTCATAAAATATGCATTTAATAAGATTTGCAAGACAAAGCCACATTTCTAATAGTTTAATGATGCAAAATCCCATAAGAGCTGTGACCGCAAGCCCGAGCAGAACCCTCAAGGCAAACTTTACAGCATAAAATATGCGCATATGTGACAAACCAGCGAAGCATCCACTGCCCCAACCCTTATGCTTAAACCATTTTCAAATATCGTTTAACACTTCATACAAATTGTGACCCAGTTTTGAAAATGGCATTTGGCGCAAGATACGCAAAACATTTGCACTAATAGCCAAAGTCCATTACACATATCCATTCAGTCGATATCCTTGTGAATGACACATATGCGCGAATCCTTGGCCGTAATGGATGCCATAAGTGAATTGCTAATTCGAGAAATCCAATGCGAAACGACAACAATGCGAAACTAAGCTCATAAATTACCATGACAATGGAATTATGCTTTAATCCACCCCGATCGAAAAAAGAACAGAAAGAAAAAGTTATTGAACTACGCCAAATCGCATTTGAATCCGAATCGAAATCGCAATGCCGCAAACGTAAATCTTTCCGAGCTGTCATAAATTTGGCTGCTTTTGCATTCGCATATTATTTATATGCTCGAATGCTAATGAAATTGCAATTTTAATTCAATTAATAGAAACTTGGCGAACAGAAAGCCGAAATATAAACACAGATCACAAATCTATGCGCGGCATCTCTACGCCCACATACAGCGCCACAGAGAGTCTGTCTGCAAATGTCGAGTAAATTTATTCCGCATGATTAATTCAAGATTCGATTTTGTCAGAGACGAGCACAAGGAGCTGCTGCACTCGACCACGTTGCCATAAAGTAAAATATTTGTTCAAGGTGTTTGGACTTGGACTTGCCAAGCGGCAAACGAAATCAGCGAGGCTCATTACATATGATAATGCTGCTCGTCGTTCTGTTGCCTTGCTCCCTCCCTAAGACAATGGAGAGCACAAAAAATTGAAAATCGAAAACGAAGCTAAAATAAATTGCAGCCGAAAACTAATGATATGAAAATACGATGAGCAGTCGAGGAAATCAGCGAAATCAGAGAAATCATCGATTGCCATGGGAAATAAGCTGAATTTGTGTTTGCACTGAAGCTTTTATGCTCTTACAGAGCCATTTAACAGGCTGGCTTTAAATGGATATTGATGGGCTTAGCAGATAGGCTTAAGGATATACAAAGAAATCACATTGGTTGAGTTGTCTATATTTACAGACTTTTAATATGAATTCAAATTCTTTATTCAATATTGCGTGCGCGTATTAAAATGAGCAAATGAAGATTTTAAGTGCTTAAAGAGAAGTCATTGAATAAAGATTGAAATAAAAAATTAAAAGAGAAAATAGCTAAGGCAAAAGAAATTTTATTTATCTGTAAAATATCTATTTCTGTGTGATTCTTAGGAATTTTCACTTTATATTCAATTCTAAATTTTCAATTGGTAAAAGTTGGAGAGGAGAGGTCAATAAACCAGAAGAGGGAGTAGGAATGTTCAGAAACTGAAGCAATGTGCATAGCTTATAAGAATTCAAGTTATCTATCGTCTTTCGATGGCGCCTATGTGATGCTTAGGTATACAAATTTGATTCTAAGTTGCTGAAGCTCATTGAGAGTTGATGGAATATAATTTTGTAAATGTAACTCAATAAACAAGTAGAGCAAGAAAATCACAACAAGAAAAAGAAGTATTTAATTATACTTAACAGGGAAATAGATATTTTACAGATAAATAAAATTTCTTCTATTAATTTGTGCTTCTCTCTTCTTTCAATAACTTCTCCTTAAGCATTTAAAATCTTGATTTGCTCATTTTAATATTCACACACAATATTGAATCAAGCATTTGGCCTTTCTATACCATTCTCAAGAGTCCAAGCCTTATGCGCGACTGACAAGAAAAGGAAAGAGCTAGAGTTTAAGTTAAGCTCTAAGACAGACAGACCAATAAACTGACAAGCTTAGGTTAGCTGATATCGCCACTAAGAAATTTATAACATTTGCTTATAATTCAATTGGACATGCCTGCACCACCCACCAGCTAATTACATTTAAACTATATTCCAAAAAAGAATCTCAACATAGAAAAGTCTCAAGTCGAAAGTAGCCAAGCCCCACCTAATGAACTGTTTTTTTTCATGTATTCCACAAGGAATTCCGTTTTAGACAAAGACACAGCATGCCACAATTTGTGTTGCTTCAAAGGGCAGATGGCAATCTAAAATGAAGTCAATTTCAACTAGAACTGCATTGGCATAGAGTAGAAAGGAATGTCTCATGGCTGCAACCGCAACTGATAGATGCTTAGAGGGCTGGCATAGAATAGAGCATATGTTGATGCCACATTAGATGTACAACTCACTTGTCTGGCTGTCGAGCCTTATCACTGGACCAGTTCCAATCAGAGAGTCAAACAGCGAAAGGCACCCGCGGGAACTGCAAGTCCCAGTTGGAGAGTGGAGTGGGACAAACCCGCGGCGAGGCACATTTTTCCACGCATATGTCAGCATTTCTCGAATTGGAAACGAAAAATGCTGCTCTAACAGCATTTTGTGGTTTTCAGCATAATTAAAGGCAGACTGGCAAAAGCAAGAATATAAAACTCGAACACAATCCAGCAGGGCAGCCCTCGCTAGCAGTACCCGCCCCGGACAGATCGAAAATGTCGAAAAACGTAAGGTAAGGCGAGGGGTTGCAATCGAGAATTGAGATTCATGAGTGCATGGCGCAAACTGTTCGGCAAGTTAACAAAGCCATCAATGGACCATAAACTAAACACTTTTTAAATGCCGAGCGGGTGGGCAACGCGATCCTTCTCTCGCTCTCTCTCTCGCTCTATCGCTCCTGTTGCTATTGCTGATGTCGAAATTGCACAGATGTCTAGCCAAAGACAACGAACGAACTGTAGTTTATTAAAGGGTAGTTTTCATCATTTCCTCAGCACAGTTGGACTCAATCGCAATTGGAACCGGGGCTGCATCCCACTCTGATTAGATCACAAACTGATTGCAAGGACAGTGCGCAATACGAAACAGGTTCGTTTCGCCGGGTCACAATTTATGGCACCAGGAAACGTATTGAGCAACTTTAAATGCGGGTCACTTGGACTGGGACTCGGTTGGACTGAGTTGCCTGTCGGAGTCGGAGTCGGTGTCTGGCAACTGGTGGTAATGATGGTGTCGTCTATCGTGGTGGTGGTGACTTGGCGGTCGCTTCATTTGTGCAGCTTCACTGAGCATACGCTGCACATCCGCATACGCAGTCGAAGCAGATGAAGGACCTGCACTTAACAAATGTTGCCCACTTGCCCAAGAATATGCTCGTTATGAATTTGATTAAACGTCGCAATATGAATACCCTAACGGGGTGGTTGCCCAGAGAAGAAAGTAGAGAATATTCAGAGATTGGGTGGGTTCAGAAATATAGGTACAGGTATATATAGGTAGATATAAGGAAAATGAGGTAACAAGTAGAGAGAACTGTTAAGTAGAGCTATAAACTGCGTAGAGTCTATAGGAAAATGAGCGATGTATTGAAGAAATCTTGTTCAGGTCTTGTTAAGTAAAGATATAAACTACGTGGGGTGTGTAGGAAAAAGATTGAATAAATTGTAAAAAATGGGAATTTGAGAGTAACAAAAGGAAAATAATATCTTAGATTTGTTAAAATTTAAATAAAAATACTAAGCTTTACTTTGTAGTTATATAGGCTTAAAGAAAGTCAAAGAAATATTATAAAATAAAATATTGGCATAGTTAATATTTTAAATATGGAGCTTAGATTTGATTAAACAATAAGAAAAGTTGAAATTATATACAAAAAATCTTACTTTCGATATATATTCCCATTTAAATATATATATATACATATATCTCCTGCATCTACATATGTATATGCAAAGCCTAAAAACAAGATCTTATATTTATTAAAATTCAAATATAAATACCTTACTTTACTTTAAAGATAGAAAGTCTCAAGTAAAGTGAATAAAAACTAAAATTATGCACTTTTGATAATTTTAATAAACCAAAAAAACATATATTCAAGCAAAGTAATATGAATACTTAAAGTATTTAAAAACAAGTAAGAAACACGAATATTTCTCACTTCCTGGCAACTATTTCGATTCACATATATAGCCATAGCTAAGCTATAAATATGTGTTTCCATATTCGCAAAATAATCACCATAGAATTATTATACCCACTTCAAAGCTAAAGTGGCCAGAAGTTGCTTTTCCCTTTCCCTTAGGCTTTCCTGTTTCCTGTCGCTGTTGCTGTTGCCGGCCAGTGCCAACGCTGAAGTGTCCTTGACATTCTGGCTGGGCTTCTTCTATGTGGAATTGAACACTTCGCAACTGTTAACTGTTGCAAGGATTGCGTTTGTTTTGTTTCTGTTTTTGTTGTTGTGCGAGCGCATGCAGCTGGCAAGTCTGTTTGGGCAAAATATACACTCGTATGGTATGCCCGTTGAGCATAAATATTTATGCGTCCCCACTCGATTGAAAGCTTCTCGAGCGTAAGCATTTTAGATAAAGCGCGCAGCGCAATTGAGGTGGCAACCAGGACACACCATTGCAGCGGCAGGTGCCGAGTCAGAGATTGTTCGTTGGCATTTTGCATATGACAGCATAAAAATGTTTGCCGTGCTTGATTGTGACTAACTTCTCCGCGCTGATTGAACGCACACGATGCCAGCAATCGACAAACATAGCAACAGCAACAGCAACAGCAACAGCAACAACATCGAGTTTTGTCGTCATGAGGCGATTTGGTAACCAAAACAAGGGCTCTAATCCGCATAGCTCAGCCGCTTAGCGGACACCAACTATATATAACTTCTGGGCATTAAACCACAAGAGCCGCCGCCACCACTAAACACCACCAAACACCACTGAGCACCACCCGGCTGTAGTAGTAGTAGTCGAGAACGGCCCTCGGGCCTTGTTAGCGACCCCCTTGCGCGGGGATTTTTAATCCGTTTAAATGAATGACAGTCTAATTGGAGGATTTGAACGAGAACAAGGACAAACCAGACGGCCGTCTAAATAGTGACAAAGTCCTTGCCATATGCTTCGAAAAAACCACATGTTATTCACGGTATTTAAACAAACAGCAACAGGGGCAGAAACCACCCTCCAGCCACCATCAAATTAGGTGCTCTGCCCTGAAATCCAATTCGAATTTTTATATAATGCGCGAAAAGCACTTGATTGAACCGAGGCCATGCTCTCAAATTGGAAACCAGCACAGACTCCAGGGATATACAAGGGTTGCCCTGGCAAGTGCGCCGATCCAGATGCAAGCCTTCCGGAAACTTTGCAAGCCGCCAACTTCCGTCTGAGCCCACGACAGCCAGGCAGCTAGAAGCTGTTTCATTCCAGCAAAACATAATCCCACAAAGAACGCAGATTACGCGACAGCAGCCAAGGCATTAACATTAAACAGCAACCGTAAGAAAAGGTGTCTGCTGTCTTCAGAATTTACTAGCGCCAAGCTCAGCCAGCCAGCTACTGGCTCTCAACTAGAAACAATTACCATTTACATTTTACTTATCTGCTTCGGTAATTAAAGCCGCCAACGACACGGCATAAGGAGCACGTAGCGCTCTCTAAAACTTAGTCCTCAGATTGTCATCTTAGTTATTTTTCTTTTCTTTTCGCTTTGCCAAGACGCAGTTGTATTGCTACGCCAACTGAAATTGGCCCCAAACCATTCGCGTCTTGACTTAATCACACAAAAGGCAATTTCACGCCTTTTTGCCCATAACCCAACAGGCGCAGGCCCTGGGAATCACTTTGTCACTTGGCAGTTTGATGTATCGACACCACCAACAACAACAACAACAACAACAACAACCCGACTACACCCCTCTGTAGAAGTGACAGGGCAAACAGAGCTCGTCAGATTGTTTTTAGTCAAGCAGATCTTGAAGGGTAGATTAGCAAATGCTTTTGGCCTTAGCAAATTTTGTGCTCGATTTGTATATCCTAGATTTGTGTTAATTTCCATTGAATATATTGAAGTTTATTCGTCGAATGTGTTGAGGTTTACACTACACACAAATTGCAGTCACGTGCCACATGTGTGCGCGTGTGTGGCAAGTGCCAAGTGGCATGTGAGTGTGGAACAAGTAGAAGCAAGTTCTGAATATGTAAAGAGTCGGGGCAAAGGCGGGCACAAAAAAGATAATACAACTTTATAAAATAACTCTGAAGAAGAGTTCTAGTCTAAATTCATATTATATTATTATATTCATTAAAATTTATATATCATTATTTAACTTAAAATTTATTATTGCTTTATTTGCATTTGAGCAATACAAATCGGATCAATTCTCATCTTAAAACGTTGAATAATCATTTTGGCTTGGCTTTAATAGTTCTGCCGGCAATTAATTAATTATAAGCTAAACAATATTTTTAATGAAATGCCAATGCCGAAGGCAATCATGTGTTAAATATTAATTTTGTGTCGACAGAAAACATGGCAAACAGTCGAATTATAGGCATCAGCAAATGCACACACAGAGTGCCGATAGTGGTCACTGGCCAGCTATAAATTTTAATTAAAAATGCAGCTCATATGGCAAGTGGAGCAATTAGCACCTGAAAATATGCAAACATTAAATTGCCAACTGCAGACAAACAACAGCAGCAGCAGCAACAACAACAACAACAACAATTGCAGGAGCTGCAATAAAAGGCGTGGAATTTCAATAAATTGAGTCTGTGTGAGTGCATTGTTCAGGGCCAACATAACGTGGCCATAACAAACACATATTTCGACCTAGCAGTGGCCGCATCCTGCCCAGAACTTCGAGTTGAAGCGAGATGGCAAGGCGAACGGAAAACATTGCACAATTTGTTGCTGTTGTTGCTGGGCATTGTTGCTGCACAATGGACAATGGACAGACAGTTAAGCTTTTTTTCTGTTTTATTTCCTCTTTTTTATTTAACATTATGCACACATACAGCGACATGGCAGACGGATAAATATTTTAGTTTGCAAAATCTTTTTGCGCTCAACAGTCGCCTACATGTAGAGCCCCTCTCTGTCTCTCTCTGTGTCTGTCTGTGTGTGTGTGTGTGTTTATGTGCTTGCACACAATATGTAAAAGCTACGCGCAGCATATATTCAAAATACAAACAACAATAACAACAACAACAACAATAACAAGGACATGAATACATATTCAGACAATCTCGCTGGTGCTGCCAAAAAATCGACAAAAACAACCTGTTCGGAAACACTTGCAACAAGGACATCAAGGATATATATCGTGCCGCAGCCACAAAGCGAGAGAGAAATACATACAGAGTGGGTAAACGAGATAGACAACAGATTGCTAGCCCACAAAAAAAGGGGATGGAAGCGAGAGCCAGAGAGCTAGAACTGGCATCTAAGCGCCGCCTCTTTTCGAAACTTGGCCATAGACTAAATGGCACAGTGGGCAGAAATATGATTTTATAGTTCTGAAAAAGGATGAAAACATATCAAAGTCTATGGACTTTATATATATATATATATATATATATATATTCATAATCAGCAGAACTAACTAAATTCATATTCATATGTTAATCGAATTTAAATATGGAAGGAATCTAGTTAAGAAAACTAGTTTAGTTTCGACTAAGTTATATACATATATCATATACAAAATAAATAAATAAAATAAATAAATAAATAAATTAACTAAACAAATCTTATACAATATAATATTATTTAAAATTTATATAAATATATACATATATTATATATTTCTTTAAATTCAAACGAACAGCTCATATGCATTTCTAAATACTCAATCAAATCACTACTGCAAATGCTCTCTTCAACCACTGTGCTGTATATATGATATACAATGTAGACTGTGTCGAAATATAATAGGAAAGTCTCAGCGGGCTGCCAGTCGTCGGCCAGCCAGCCAACCAGGAGGCGCGCCCAGGCGCTCTGCACACAATAAAACCACAGAATATGTTGGCAACTGGCAAAGCAGATGGATTGTCGAGAGAGCGGGAGAGCAATAGCCATTGCCAGTAACAGCAAGCAGAGTGCCGAGCATAAGGGTGACGATTCGAATTTGACTCTCTCGGAGTCCAACAACAGAATCAGGACAGATGTGCGAGTGCCGCGAGTGAGCGGAGAGTTTCGGGTTTGAATGGGACAATATGAAAATTCCAAGTGGACTCTCTATCTGCTCCGGTGGTGGCAACGGCGACTACTTAAAGAGGAACAGATTGCGTGCGGGCAGCAGTCGCAAACAGAGCTTCGAAACGAACGGTGCCACATTAGCTGACAAGTGCATATAAATCCCACAAAGAACTCTATAGAGACTACGCCAAGTATAGCAAGTGCTACGAGTCCAGTGCGATGAACTTGCTCATGGATAGTCTGCCGTCGCATGCGAATCCCGCCGTGCGTCGTACAACGCCACCTCAACAGCAAACTGAGCTGCGCATCTCCACCAGCCCCACAGCAACAGCAGCAGCAGCAATGACACAACAGCAACATTCTAACAACAACAACAACAACAACAATAACAATGATCCACCCAGTGTGAAGACCACACTGAAGCGCTCCTTCGATGTGGCCTTTCTGATGATGCCCGATGAACGCATCAAGCAGAAGCAAGCCGAGAAGCAGGCACGCTTACAGGAGGCACTGCAGCAGCATCAACAGCAGCCGCTTCAATTGAATCACTATCCCACGGATTTGTCTCCACGCGCTGCCGCCTCACAGCCACCCTCGCCGGCGGCTCTGGAATACATTAGCCTGCTGGAGGCGCGCCAACGTTATCCGCAGCTGGCCATACGTTCGCCGAGAGTCTATGATGATCCCACGCTGATCATACCGCTGGTGGACTCGCCAGAGGCAACAGTCTCACCACCACCGCCACCTATGCGCAGCGCCTTCACCAAGGTGGCCTCTTCGCTGTCCAGCTCATCGTCGCCCTCGACGGTGTCGCGGCTGGAATCGCCAGTGGATGTCAGTGCTCCACCACTTAGCCCCGATCAATTGAGCTGTCATTCTTTGAGTCCTCCAGTGGCCACGCCCCCACCGCGCACAAACAGCGGCGGCGGCAGCAACAATGCAACCGCAGCAGCAGGGCCCAACACTTTACCCAACGGCATGCCCACCAATCCCATCATGTATCACAACTTTCGGCCGGAGTATCAATTCAATGGCGCTTTCCAGGCCGTGAATCCAATGCAGGCGCTTCAGGCACAGCAGCGACTCAAGCAGCAGCTGCTCTATAGGCCACCTATGGTGCCCAATGGCCACAGTCCCAATGGCTGCTCATCGAACCCCTCGTCGCCACCAACGGGCCCGCCGCCAGAGTTTCTGCATGCCTATCCAGGCTTTGGGCCACCTCCACATCCATTTGCCGTGACTCAACCTCTGCAGAATCCCGCTGCAGCCGCCATTCTCTCCACGCTCATACCACCCACGCTGGCGTCCACCTTCACGCTGACCGCACAGAACGTCTGTGCCAAGTGCAACATTAGTTTCCGAATGACCAGCGATCTGGTCTACCACATGCGCTCCCACCACAAGAGCGAGGTGGCCTGCGATCCGAATCGGCGTAAGCGCGAGGAGAAACTGCGGTGTCCCGTCTGCCAGGAGACGTTCCGCGAACGGCATCATCTCACCCGACACATGACCGCGCATCAGGACAAGGCCAGCGATCATCAGCCCACACCGGAGGAGTCCAGCAATGACAATGAGATCATCAATGTGGTTGGTGGCACACCGCCGGGTCGCCGATCTGGCGGTGGTGTCAAATGATCCAAGCATTTCTTCGGATACTTTTAAGCTGCTGCGCGTTTTGTTAGCCTTGAGCCCGTAACACCTCCTACCGCCCCCTCTCTCCCAGAAATGTTTCCATTGTGATATTAAGTTTAGTTACAGTCCCAACCTAAGTTAACAACATTAGCCATTAACCATATATAGTGCAATTCTTATCGCAACCGATTAAACTTTGTTTTCCCATCCCATTAGCGCTAGGCAAGGCAGAGTTCCATTCCAACTGCCCGTTTTATCATTGTAAAATACTAGAAATAAGTCTCATGCTCATCCAATTAACTAGTTGATGTGCGTCTTAATGTTTACAAATAAATATCTAATTGTTATTTAAACTAAAATTATGTGAATATATTATTTAATGGTATAGCATGTGGGATACTATGAAGTATGTTTATGTATGTGTCCCCAGAGTCTTAAATGAATTATGAGAACTCGTCTATTTATTTACCAGGCATATTTTGGCTCTAAAAATTATACAAGCTCTCCTAAACAGAGAGTTTAAGCTCGAGAAACTCGACTATCTTTTATACTTGGCAACTTATTAGTTAGCCTTTCATCTAAATGTATTATCAAATTCTTCTGCATTAAATTACAATTTTTTATTGATCAGAAATCAAATATTAAATCGGATTGGAGAAAAGGCACAACTAAACCTAAAGGAAAGCATATTTTTCTAAAAAAAAAAAAAAAACCTTGTCAATTCCAATAAGAAATTCTTGAGCTGCTCAACCTCCATCGACAGGTGAATAATGAAATATATATTTCTACCTCGCCGGTTCTAAAAGTATTAACAGAACTTAAGTATGTTTATATATTTAAAACCAAGTTTTTATGCACATCATTTGAAATGATCAAACAACTATGAATAGTTACATAAAGCCAGAAGCTACTTTCAGCTATTCAAACTTTCTTTTCTCAGAATTACTTTAAAATGTTCACAAGATTTTCTTAATAATACCTCAACAAGTACTTCCAAAAATACCCTATATATTTCTCTACATTGTACAACCGTTTGCAAATAGTTCAACTACTCAAATTGAAAAACATTCTACAGTTAATGCCAAGCAATTGTCAGTTGAGTGAAAAACATAGGTTCCCAGGCTTAGAAAAACAGCCAGCCACATTCACTGGCGTAGCATACGCCATATGAGTGGACGAGAATATGTTGGCCTTGTTAGCGCAGTGAAGCCAAAATATGGTGGGTGGGGCTGCATCCGTTCGTTCATACGTTTGGTGAGTCGAGTCGAGCAACGTATGCAGCAATTAGATGCGCCAACAAAAACTGCGCTGGCGACGCTAATGAGTTGAAACTGAATCTGGGAAACAGAGCTGTAAACAAGATGGCATATAAATGAAGGGTAGCAGTCCGGCGATAGACAGCGCAACTAATGTGGCATACTGCTGCCAAGTTATTTGGCAAGCGCTGCTCAAGTGCTTGTTGGCAAAAATGATATTCGAATTTCAATAATTCAAGACTCAAATGCCAAATGGCGAATGGTAACCCTCTGGATTCCCATGAGTCAAAAATTTGTAGCATGCCGAATGCCGACAAAGCGCAGCGAATGTCTTGGGTGGTGGCTGCCGCGTTTTGCTGCACTCAAATGAGCCACAGCGAATTGCGTTGATTTAGCGTGGCCAAATCCTGTTAGCCCGTGCCAGTGAGCCACGCGATTCTCACAGGATCTCGCTCTGTCTCTCTGTGGCTTTATCAACTGAGATGTATCAATTGATGGCGTAGCTAAACGCAGCTCCGCCCCGCACCTCAAGCCAAATCATGGCTTGTTCGCATTGTTCCCATGATGGGATTAGCGTTTTATAGCCTTGTGTTCACAGCCGCAGCCACTTGATAAAGACATTCAATGCGGCAGTGTGGGAGAGACATGAGAAAGTCTGCTTTGTTGTTGAAACGGTGAGCAAATTGAAAAGAGCAATTGAAGTTTGAAGCGAAGCCGATAGGTTGGAGCTATAAGAGATGGGAAATGGGAGTTCTACTTAGCAGTTGATTGAACTGAAGCAAATTTGGATTTGTCAAAAGTCAAGCATAACCTTGAGTAAGAAAGTTAAGGGAAAAGGTAAAGAAATTTGTAACAATGCAATCAGTTCTTATATATATTATAAATATTATATTTACAATAGTATTTTACTACTTGGTAGCTTTAGCTCAAACATGGCAAACTCTAATCGAATGAGACTCTAAGATAGAAAGGTGTCTTAATTCTTTAAGCAGACAGATACTCGAACTGAAGGAGAGTATATAAAAATATTTATATTTATAGTTTTTAAATTTACTTTTAATGGGCACATTCTCTTATGTTACACCAACTCAATATATACAGGGTATATAAAATACGGAACAACAATTTTGATATTCTACTCAAGCACTGACAGCTATTTATTTGAATTTATTTTCAGACAAAGCTGGATAAAGGTTAGGCTTTTGAGGTGAATCAGTTGATTAGACTTAAGAGTCGACGTCTAGTTGACTAGCATTAGATTCAAACTAGACTTTTATTTAATAAAAAAAAAAACAAAACAAATTTAAAAGTCTCTTCAGTTTAGTCAGCAGATAAAAGATATTAGGTTTTCAGTTAGTTCATTTAAAATTTATATATTTATGGAATTGATGAAAAGCAAAATATACTCAATTAGTCTACAAAATTTTCGACTTCGACAATGTGAATAAAACATACAAAATAAATAAATTCATTAACCTAAAATATAGGAATTTGAAGTAAAATAAAACTGTTTTTATTTAATTCAATATATAATATGTGTGAAAATTTTTATTAATATTATTTATATTAATATAATATTTTCAATATATATATATAATAATTTTTTTTATTAATATTCCTTATCAATTTATATTTTGGTAGTTCAAAAATTCTTCAAACTGCTCTCGTATACCTCCCTTAAACTATTCTCAACCATTTTTATAGTTTTTTACGACTTATTCACTGATATTTTTACACTTTACAATGGACTTGGCGTCTAGTCGTGTCCCTGATTTATTTTATACATTTCCCCAATGAGCAATTTCAACTTCCTTTAAAAACAATTACAACTTCCTCTACACACACACAGAGTTTTGTTTGCGTCTCGTTAAGCCAACACATCGTCAAAATCACATTTCCTCATTTAAGCTAGCAAAGAGAATGAGAGGAAGAGAGAGAGAGAGACGGCAGCTACTCACTCAAAACGACGCCCGGAGCAACCGCAGTGGCAACTCCATAATAAGCCTCATCATGACGGTCTATATAATAGCAGCCATAATCGCATTTCATATTTATCACATTTTTACGCCCACACGCAGCCGAGAGGCAGCTCGCTGGATGGCACTTGCCAAACGTGCGCATTGTTTGCCTTTGCCTAACCTCGCAATTTGACCGTAAATAAATTGCCTGCTCATTTGGTAAGCACTTGCCCCAAACTTGAGCGCCCCCATCCTCAATTACAACCCCCCAGTCGTCTCCTTGTACCAGCCAGTAAACCCCAAAGTGAATTTCCCAACAGCTTCCTTTCAATTTCAGAGCAGGAGCTGTGCGCTACCCTGACGAACGACAAGCGACGTCGACCTCGTGTTCAAATACGTTTAAACACAATGCAAATACCGTTATAATAGCACAACAACACCAACAACAACGAGGCCAACAAAAAACCAGACAGCTGGGAAAGCCATTGCGCCCACAGGGCCTGGTTACGCCCCATTCTGTAATGGAGACGTGTGCGTATGAGTGATTTTTCTCAGCTCCGCTTAAAAGTATGCAAATATTTTTCTATGAAGGGGTTGCTGTACGGTTGGCTGGGGCAGGAGCAGGGGCGTGGGCGTGGCTCTAGATGACTTTCAGTTTATGACTTTTGTGCAGTGGCGTTGCTGCTGCTGCTGTTGTTGTTGTTGTTTGTTGTTAAGCCTCGTTAAGTGCTTTTAACTGCAGGCAATTTCATTTGCGATTTTAAATGCTGATTAGCTATGGACAGGCCGAGATTGGATGACAGGTATGGCCAGTAGTAGTTGGCCAGTTGGCAAGTCGACTTAAAACCAGCGAAACGTACTAACTGACAGCCAAGCCGCTTAAACTTTGAACTTTGTCATTTCAATTTTCGCCAACGGATGCGCTTTGTTTCACAGAGGCTGCTGCTGCTGCTGCTGCTTGGCCGTGCCTTCATGAGCCGCCGGAAACATTGAGCTCGACAATGCGACTTTCGTTTGGCCAAAAATTGTGAATCTGTGTGGTTGGCCGTTGCGAGGAGTTGCCGCCATTGTTTTGCGGCCAAGGCACATGATGAAGTCCTGCTCCATGGCCAGGAAGTTTTTCATGCGCCATGACACTTTTTGTGCGCCATTTTATATGTATGTGTGTATGTGTGTGTGTGTATGTGTGTGTGTGTGTGTGTGTGAGTGTGTGTGTGTGACTGTGTCTACCTTTGCAGTTTGCCGTGGCTGCTGCCACTGCCATTGCCATTGCCGGATTCGGAGACAGAGACAGAGCCTGGAGTCGTTGTCGGTTTTGGTTCTCGGCGCTCCATTGAAATGATTTTTGGAAGCATGGAAGCTGTTTGGCTTGCCGCAAGACAGCCGGCTTACTGACTGAACAGCAGCAGCAGTAGCAGCAGCCAGGACAGCGCCAGGACAACATCCGCGTGTCCATGTCCGTTCGTCCTGTAATTTATGATGTGCGCTTCCTATTTTTTTTTCTTTTTTTTGTTACCCTTCCACCCGCTACTTGCTGCTGGCTGCTGGCTGCCAGTTTTTAGTTTCTGCAAAACTTTTCAGAGCCGCGCGCCTGTTTTCTGCTGTCATAACTTTGCGCACATAATTAATAGTTGTAAAAGCGAGCGAACGAGCGAATTTTTAGTTTGGCTGGCGCAACTTTTATGGCCGCTTGTCCGGAGTTTTTTGCTCAATTAACTTAGCAGGTAGTTAATTTTCAGAAGCCGCAGGATACCAGCTGCGGTTGCTAATTGATTTACAGCGCTCAAGCGTGGGAGCTACCGTCCATGAGTTGATGAGTCTTTAAGGTAGTATTCAAGCTGGCTTTGAAGAGACTTCTTCTATTATATTGAAGCTAAATTTTCGTTTAATATATAACAATTTGTTTATCCCAATCATCGAATTGATGGAAGAAACTGACAGTCAGAGCAATCTAAAGTAGCTTTCTTTTCAATTTTAAAGTAGTTTAATGCTGATCAGAGAAGCTGATCGAACTGCAGGTGTAACTTAACTTGACAGCAACTCCAATAGTTCCCAGTCTTCTCTTAGCCTAAGCCTTTAGCTGGCTGATCAGAGCAGCTTTTGCACTGCAAAGCTTAGCTGCATCTTTAAACTTAGTCAGCAACTCCAATAGTAGTTGCCAATCTATTCATATCATTTGCTTTGCCTAACATTTAACCCTAGCCTTTAGCTGGCTTACTTGGCGTATGCGCAATTCGTCTTGCCTGCTTTTTTGTGCTGCCTACCTGACAAATGCTGCAGCGCCAAGCGCGAAATATTTAGCATGTCAAATGACATATTTGCGGTGTTTTTTTGTGTGTGCCTTGGCAGCAGCTACCCAGAACATCAACCACTCACACAACTCCCCCTCTCCCACTCTCTGCCCCTTGGCTGGGCATATGTGTGCGTGTGTCTTGTGTGAAGCTGTTTGGTTTGGCTGTCGCCATTTTTGCTGTTTTGTGCTCCATTTATCATTTGGCAACAATTCAGAATTTCCATATACTCAGCATATTTGCTGGCCAGAGCATTCGCATGATATACGACCGTGTCTTTAACCCAGCCAACAGGCATCAGCATCAGCATCAGTAAGAGCATCATCAGCATCATCCTCCACTAAGTCAGGGTAGTGTGTCATATCGTTCGATGACAACCCACCCAGCTCTCTCTCTCTCACACAGACACACACATGGTGTAATTTAGATAAGTGGTCATTCTTCATATTTATAATGCTCATAATTTCATAATGTGCCACGCATATGCAGCTCTCTGCCCGACCCACACTGCAAGCTAAATTAAAATCAGGCAAAAATCTGAGTGGGAGTTGGGCGGTGGGCGGTGGGTGGCTGGCACATTGGGAACAACATGGTCAGCGTCGAGCGTTGCCTGAGCCATTTATTTTATTTGGCGCGAGTTTTTGTTAGTTGCCCCAACAGCCAGCCACCTTGCGCTGCCGCTCTAGAAAAAATCGGGTTTGCCATATTCCATGAATATGGAACATGTGAAATCGTGAATGTTGTCGCTGCTATTTTTTCACTCGTTGCCCACCGTTTGTTGTTTGTGTCTGATTTATGAGCCACATAAAAGTTAACTTAATGAAATGGCTTTTGCCTTTGCCCTGAATATTTATGTGCTCTGCCTTTAAAGCATTTGATAGTGTTCCACACAGAGTATTGGCAATAAAGGAATATCGAAATAGTCTAATGATAAATGTAATTAATGTGAATAGAAACATAACTATTGTGGGAAAAGTTTATGCGCTTGTCTATATAAGTATATATAGATGAAACTGATTTTTAAAACAAACTAAGTTTGAAGTAGCTCCTCTCTCTCATAAATTTAAATAAAGATTTCTTGCTTGAATTATTCATGTTTTGTTAAAGCCTTTTTCTGCTCATCCAATAGAATCGTCTTAATTGCAATTACAAATATGTAAGCAGACGAAAAATTCAGTTATCTTAAACATTCGCCACAAATTTACGATGCAAATATTTTCCAATAAAGCCAAAATGAAGGGAAAAAAAACTTTTTAATATTTAAAATTTGCAAATTTCTTTGGCAGCGATAACAAACAGGTTCGCCAATAAATATTGACACCATTTTGTGTTTATATGGAAAACTTGGAGAGCTGAAACTAGCAAAGGCAGAGGCAGAGACAGACAGATAACGGTAACATTATATGTACTTCTATGGAGCAGACAAGGAGAGGTCTGGAGGTCTGGGAAGCTGGAAACTAGAAACTGAAACTTTGCAAAGCGTGGAGAGCGAATCGTAAAAAATAAAATTATGCAAATTTTTATTATTTGATTATGCAAATGTTCGCGCTTGACGACCCTTGGCATAAGGACGACAATACCCGAACCCCGACCCAAACACATGCGGGCACTGAAGCTTCCGCTGTGAGTACAAAAAAAAGAAAAGAGGAGAAGAAGAAACAGTTAGTTGGCCACCATTTGGCCCCAACTGCCGGCGGCTCCCTACAGCGGGCAAATTTGAATTTTCGCTGGCGATTTCTTTTTTTTTTTTTTTGCATTTGCTGGAACAGAGGAGGAGCCAAGAAGGGGGGATAGCACAGCGAGCGGGTGCCACTGTGGAGCATTGTCATATGTGGTTGGAAATTTTGAATCTGTTTGCAACCCCTTCGAGCGTATCCGTTTCCTTCTGTCGCGTGCGTCTCTCCAGCGGCAGTCTCGTCTCCTCTCTTCTCTCAACCCCCACCTACCACCCTTGGTGCCACTTGTCGTATGCGTATTTATATTTTCTCATGTTCTGCTTTGTTATTGCTGCTCTTCCTGTTTCTCCAACTGGCTGCCTCGCTTGCCAGCGCTTTGCGCGCGATTTGAATCTTTTAAGCGAAATATTGTTGAAATCACTTTATGCCCGACTGACTAAAGGTTCGTGGCTAAGGGCGGGTGTGACAGCTTCGCTGTCTGGAAATATATAAGAGGGATGTGTCGCGTACACCTTAAATGTTGCCTCTAATTGATATACAACACTAAGCCGTGCTCGCTATTCAGCCGCCAAAGGAGAAAGTCACGCCGCGAACACTTAAATTATAAAGTTGCTGATAAAAACGCGAAAGAATCCCGCGCTCGTAAATACCCAACTGATAAAACTTGAGCATTCAGTTTTATGGCTGACTTCTAATCAGTTTGAATAATTACCAAAACGTGCTGAACACAACTAAAGCGAAGAAAATTGAATCAAATGCGTAAGTAGAGTTAAGTGAAGAATGTGGAAATGGAAATGGAAATGAAATAAAAGCAATTCTTGATCAATAGAAGTCACAGCTTAAAAAGAAATGGATGAATACAACATTGTGATTGACAAAGTCTATGACTTAAGGTTGGGAATACAATCTGATAATGATATTGATATAAATTTGAAAAAGTCTGAATATAAATGTAATGATTGTTCATGTAAATGTAAATATTGTTCAGAGAATCAAAGTTTGATAGTTGCAACTCAACTCAATTTTGAGTCAGACTTTTCTATACACTTTATGTACTTTATATGGAGAACTAACTCTTTATGCCTATATCTATATCCTTTCTTGGAGATAAGGTCATTTATAGCCTTTACTTATTGCATTTTTTAACCCTTTTTTTTAACTATTTGCCGAAGTTTCAAAGAATAAAACCAGTTTCATATAATTCGATGCAGATAATCAAAAATAAATCAATACTCAGTAAGCATTCTCCCATTGATTGATTGAAATAACACTAAAACACTTACTACAAAGCCTTAAATAAATATATAGAAATTAAGCCAGTTATAGCTGCTTATTGCCATCGATAACAGAGCGTAATTTGTAAGCAGTTAAGTAAACAGAATCAAAGATTCTTTGTTGCCATGGCCAAGCTGATGGGCAGCTCATCAATCACACGGCCAGAGAACATAAATCAAGCCAAGAGTCAAAATCTATAGGAGAAGTGTAGGAAAAACTAGTTAGAGCGCGGACTCTTGTGCCCGCTGGCTATAGGCAGGGCCACATCAGCATGATTGAGCAACAGTCGTTCAACTTAAGCTCCACTTCCGGCACCAAAGCAACGAAAAGCGGCCATAATAAGTAAGACGCGTAATAAAACCAAAATGCTTAGAAGCCACACACACAAAAAGCCAAGAAATTGGCAAGGGAGTGAGAGAGAATTGGAGGCGGGGGCTAGGGGCTGGCCCACTGACTGCGCCATATACAGAAGACAGTCTGTTTATTTACGCCGCATCGTATGTAGAAGCTTACATATGGACGCCTCCAGGGCCACGGAGAGGGCGAGGGTGAAGAGTCGGGTAGCTGGCGGTAGGCGCACTGCCAAGTGCTGGTCCGGTTGTTGCGGCATCCATACGGCGGGGCACATATCACACATGTTGTTCCGAGTACACACGTATGTTGCCTGCAAGCGATAGCGTCAGCGTCAACGTCGCCGTCGACGTCAGTGTTGGCGTCGCCCGTTTTTCGACAGCGCCTGGCCCAAATCTTGGCCAGCAATCGCAGCCAGCACATATGTGCAATCATGTGGAGCCCACCCCAAGGCCCCAATCCAAGCTGAGCGACACGGTGGAGACTCCATTTTGGTTTTGCCATTGGCGCTGGTAGCTGAACACGCCCATCGCGGCGCCAGGCGCATGCTCAGCGCCAGTTCGAAACGATTTCGATATCGAATTTCGAACAAATTTAGCAAAAAGGGAATATTTCTCTACGCTCGCAGCTGCTTAGTGTCAAATGTGAGATGCGGCTCAAGCGGCTGGGCGGATGCTACGATTTTTAATCAAAACTAGATAAGATTTTGCAACACAAATAACAAATATAAAGAATGACAAGTGCAGAGAGAGGGTTGATGGTGCGGGGGTGTGGCGGGTTGCTTGGGTTTTGGAGTGGACCACAAATCCTGTGTGTATGAATCATAAACGCGTTAAATTGAAACTTGGGATTTTACGCAGCTTAAGTTTTTTAGCAATTATGAGAGACGAGTGCACGGCCGTGCAAACGAGATAGCCAGCTGAATAATAACAAAAACAGGCGTTAACACTTGTCAGCCGAGACAGGAATATGTCACCTGCAGACAGGAGAATGGGGCTGCAGCCCACAGCTGACCAGGCTCCGGCTGCTGATAGGGCGAATTCAATCAACACAGTTGGCTCGGCCCGCACCACAATAAATCTCAGTTAATATCTCACATAAATTCATATTTATGGTCGAACATTTGAACCTTTTTGTTTGCCAAACACACACACAATCAAAAGTCGATTAGCATGCAACGGCCGATGGCAGTTGCCCAGCCCAGCCCAGCCCAAAACTGTTGCCCAAGCTGCAAATAGGCAAACGCAGGTAATCGCATTTCAAAAATGTTTGCCCTACCCCCAGCCCACCTCAAAAAAACAAACCAATTTTCAACCCCAGCCCAACGAAAACTTCGTGTTGAAAATCTGCTGAAACACAATGAAAATATTTTGCCCTCCACACAAGGGATGGGCAGGGGCTAGAGCAGGGGCTGGGACTTGTGGGTATGACTGTGACAAGTACAAGCCACTTGTGCGTTGATGATAATTTTTACATTTTTGGTAACAGACAGAGCAAGAGAGACAGAGAGAGAGAGAGAGAAAGGTAGATGGGTTGGACGACGGTCCAGATATCTGAAAATCGGCTTATGTCGCCTGCATTGTGCTGACAATGCTGGAGGAGCTTTTGTTTTAACTATGGCATAGATGGGGAGCTGTGGCCCAATCTGTGCGGCCAGGCATTCCATGATTTATGCCCAGTTTTAATTTAAAAGCAATCAATTTCGAAATATGTAGCCAAAAAGAGTTTAGGCAGCAAGAAACTTCAAGATAAGTTATCAAATGAAATTTATTAATTGACTAAGAAAGGGCAATGGAGGCTGGGAAAAGAGGCGACCAAGAGAGAGAGTTCAAAGTTGAGTTGTGATAAACTTAAAGAGAAGTTCTCAATTGAGAGTTCACATCTGACATAGCAAGAGAAAATATGCTGAAGAAGATATATTACTATAAAACTAGAAAGATTTTAAGTTGCAAAAAGAAAATACTACAATATTCATCTTCATCATCTTCATTAATTGTTTATCTGATGACACAAGGCATCATTAGCAACAGTCTAGGTAAAAAATAAAGAAACCCATTATAAAATTCAATTATGTCAAACATTTAGTTATCTTGATGCATTATGCTTGGCTAATGAGCTGCCGTTGACCAGCGATCGTATCGCTTCGCGGAGCCGCAACGACCAAACGACCAAAGTGAAATCAATTAAAATTTATCACTTTATTTTCATTAAGAGACAAAAGTCAAGAGCAAATCCCCAAGGTGCAATTCGTTATCAATTCGGAGGACAATGGCGGTCAGGATGTGGCTTAACTGTAATTTGTCCTGGCGTCGACGCAACGTTACGTTCTTGTTATCTCGCGCAAAAGGAAGACAATAAAACGCCGCAGCGTTTGTCGCTTTAAATAATAAAAACATTTGATTTGCCAAAGGCGGCACGTGCCACGACAAGGCATCAGGATGAGCATGAGGAGTCTGGCTGGCAGTGCGCAACCAAATCGCAGATAAAGCCAACGCGTAAATTAATGGCCGACACGTGTCGTTGACGCTGCCACAAAGAGCCAGCAGGCGGCTATAAGTGTATCAAGAATTGGTTTGGCCACTAAGCTGGGCATTCATACTCCGCTTGGGACTGACTCTGTCCACACTGGGTGGTCTCCATGTGTGAATGGCCAGCTTATGGACAGCAAATTATCAGCTCTATATGGGATCTGTTTGTTGTGCGCCAGCTGATAATTGAGGCGTAAATGTTGACACACGTCCTGAGAACTTCATCCGTCGCCCCTCCTCCCGACTCCAAGTGGAGTTTATGTTAGCGACAATTGCCAACCAGATTTATGAGCGCGTGAAACAGTTTTTCTGTTTTAGTGCAGCTATTCAGTTTTAGTAGAGTTGATGCTGCCATTGGCAACAAAGTCAATGATAACCCCATCAAACTTTTATAGGGTATGCAAAGCTCGTGAATCGACCATTTGCTGGGTGCATAAAAAAGTTAATAAGCTGCACCACAAACATCAAATGGCTGAAACAAAGAAGTTCACACAAACAAAGGCGCCTTTTGATTTTCCAGTTGATGAACCGTTTTCAAAGTGCCCGACAAAGCCTTTGACCATATGTGATCAAAATAAAATCCAGATATTAAGGGTGTCGTTGCCTAAATACCCTATATATATATTATACATTAAAGCTTTGTTCAAATCTGACCAAGCTATACAAATTTCTGTTGCTTTGATAACTAGACTTAGGATGGGCTAGGTCTTGTCGGCAGTGACCGACTGAAAGACACCCTGACCCTTGCCGTGCAGTGTTATTACATGCATAAACTAGAGTAAGCTTAAATAAGGATTAATCGTGGTCTTTATATACCTCATGAGCAATTGTATAATAATTTTGCTAACTCTCGAACTCAAAACGTCCGAGATATGGTAAAGAAAATATAAAATATAAATGTTTGTTGATTGATTTTAATTTTTATGGAAAGAAGGTATTGATGAGGCTACATGAGAAACGCATGAGAAAAGTTTCTGATTCTTTAAGGAATCAACGGATGGATAGATGAGTAGACAGACAAATGAACGAGCTGTCAGCAGAATCAAATAGGCCAACGAACAGACAGACAGAGCTAGATCAGCTAGCCTCATGAGCCTGATCAAATATATATTATAAATACTTGATGAAGTCACACAAGACTTTATCCGTGCCATAAATTTTAACTTAATCATACCCTGAGATATACAAAATCATATATTGTTAAAAGTAAACTACTATGTATTAAAGATATTATATAATAGGTTACCAAATATTTTAATAATAATTTATATAATTAATTCAACGAGTTTTATGTTTAAACTAAACTTAATTATAAAATTCTTAGCTTGCATTGATACACGCTCAATCCCATAACAGTTCTCCAGACTCTCGAACATATACATAAACAATTATTAAAGATATCAACCCCTGTGCCCACCATCCACACCAACGTTTTCTACCTCATGCATAAGGGCATACAACAAATACTTAAACCAACGCCGCCTTCCGTTCAACCCATGAAAATTAAACAAAAATTCAAAGTCACACCACAAAAGCAACTGCAATACCTGATTGTATGGGACGCCTGACATATGGCCACTTGGTCGCAATAGAAAATCAGTGAAGGATATGCTAACAAGTCGAATAAGTTGCAGAGGAGGCAAACCAATTGTCAAATAACCACAGGACATGCACTTGGACGCATCTTGTGTGTGATTGGGCACAGGATGTGTGGAGGCTTGTTGCCTGGCTGCTGGCTGGTTAATGACGAATATGCTGATGGGGTTTAGATTGGACCCAGTCCAGTTGCTTTGATCCTTGATTGAAGCACAGCTGTGACACTGATTGATGGCCCAACAGCTTTGAGCTCGCCGCATCAGCGATTGCTTTAATCGAAATTCTGTGGGGGCGGACTGAAACTATGTTCATATAAATGGTGTCAACTGTGGGTCACATAAAAAATAATGACCAGCAGAGATAAAATGTTTTTTTCCTTTTTTATGTTATTGCTCCACTTCGACAGCAGCAGCAGCAGCCGCAGCAATGGCAAACAATATTTAAATTTTAAAAAGTTTCCAATGTTACAGTTAAATGAAGCAGAAGCAAGATTGTCGCCCCAACACAAATGTTTCATGAATTTTTTTTTATGCCATGTTTTTGGCTCCAGCAGACGCTCGCAAAATGGAAAACAATGGCTGGGCCAAAGAAACGCCCAGTTGTGATAGACACGCCCACACAATCGAATTTGCACACTGGACACATTTTGGAAATTGATACAGATAGGGAAAAAAGGGCACAGGACACCGGACACTGGATGGAACGAACTATCAAAGTATTTGGCAATAAATCATAAATCAATACACAGCGTTCGGACAGGGCAGACAGGGCAATCGGAAGCGTTTGTCCCTTGTGTCCTTGCGCTGGCCAAGGGCTGGCTAATGATGTCTTAAAAAACGATTTTGGGCAGGAGCAAAAAATAAACGTGGCAATGTCACAAAACGAGGGCAATTGATGTCCCCAGGTCAAACGCATTAACAAAATTGCCGTTTCAGCTGGCGAGGCTCTATATCAACTATATATATGTATATATATATATATACGTGTGAGTGTCTGGAAAATTGAATTTCCACGGCGCTAAGTGACGACGCCAGCAGAGCAACAATATTCTTCCAAATCGGCTTTAAGTCATGAAAAATAATAGACAACCCTCGACGAGTAGTAAAAAGCAGATTGCGAGGCGCGTCAGCAGCCAAAAAATAAATAAAAAAGATTGCGGAACACATGCTGTGCCGCATATGATGGCCGACGTAGAGGACGCTCAGCGCTTATCAACTGGGAAACACTCATGGGTAGAGTGGGTAGAGCAATGCAACATGTGAGACTGAGACTCCAAAGAATAATATTATAAATAGTATATACATACATACATATATATATAAATATTTGTGTATCCCTATATTGAGTTTGTAGCTAGAAGTTAGTCTTGGGGGTCGATCATTCCGTATCCATGTCACCGGGTATCTCTGAATCCTCAATGGTGCGTGTGGCGGGTATATAAACCTTAAAGGCAAACTTTGACTTTACAAAGGAGCCGGTGTTCAGCACGGTGCAGTCATGCTGAGTGCTAGCAAAGCTCTGACACGAATCGCCCATCACAATGAGATCGGGCAGTGGGTATAGCCACAGGGCTGGATCGTAATCCCAGTGCACGGGCATTGCTATGGGGTGTATGGGCACCAGGTGACCCTGACAGACGAGCGTGCGTGCAAAGTGCTGCTCAATGTGCGTCGTATCTGGCGGAAAGTGCAGTGTATTTCGGCAGAATTTGGCCATAAGATCCAGCCGACAGACTACAATCTGTTGAGTGCAATACTGCAGCCGGCAAGGATTCGTAGCCAGCTGCGTGCGTGGCCAAGCCTTGAGCAAGCCAGCGGCCAAACACTCGGGCAACGGTGCGCGCGGCAAAATATTTGGAGCTGTGGGATCCTCGGCAGAGGGCACCAGAATCAAGTCTGTTTGTTTTTTAAGCTGCTCGCAGCCAGCAGCCAAAGCACCCAGGGCATCCAAATGCTGACGCAGCTCATGGTGATTGCGCGTGCTAGCCGTAAAGGGTCCCATCAATACAATCGCTTGCGGCGGACAGGAATCATAGCCGACAAAGAGCTGACGCAGCTTTTCCATAACAATAGGCAGATCCAAACGCACATCGGACAGGAACACTAGCGTTGTCTCCGTATTGGTGCGTTCCACTTCCTGCAAACGAGGCGAGTATTTCAGTAGCTTAGCAGGCTCGCCGCCCCAACTGTTGCCCGTGCCAAAGAAGGCCCGACTGCTGCTAGCTGGCTCAGCTGGCGGAAAGCCCAGGCCATCGACTGTATAGAGAATTCAATTACTTAATAAAATGTTTCGCTTGGAGTTCGATTGCAACTCACCTTTCAGTACTCCATTTGCATAGCTGCCCTCTGCTAGGACAAAACAGCCTTCGCAGAAGAAGCCGGCATGAAAACGAGCGCCACTCAAGTCAAGTTGCACACAACCTGTTGGATCCTCCACATAGAACTTGCCTTCCTTTAACTGAGTGAGCAAGCCCAATACTACAGCCTCCTTCAAGTTCGATGTCGCCAGTAAATTTTCTGCGAATTGCAATTTGAATTTTTTGGTTTGAGCCTCAGCCGCAACACCGTCTTGTATGACTGCCGGTGCAAATAGATCATGTCGCAGTGTCTTCTGCAGCAGCATTGCATAGCGCTGTTGCATATAATCGGATTTCATTCGTGGCTGTGTCAGCAGACGACGCGGACGCGAGTCCAGCTCGAATTTCTTAATACGCGTGTTGTAGCGATAGCGGGGCACGGTGAATGCATCGATAAGTGAAAATATAGTCTCGCCCTCATCCAGGCCAACGCGGTTTAGCTCATTGATGGCTTTTTCCAAGGCATCCCGTTCTACATGCGGCGTCGCTAGTTTCTGGCCCTGCAAATTCTCCGTTATGATCGTCAGCCATTTCTCACGTTCGGTGGGCTCGAAGGGCAGCAGCTGCTCGGCGAGGTAGCTGCTGTTTTCGGAGCGTATTAGAAAGCCACATAGCTTAAACGAGGTTGTGATGCGTTTTCGCAAATGCACTAATTCGTCCATTGCCTACGAATTAAAATAATTTAACACAAACACAACTTGTTGACACTTTTATGATTTTGGCGCCATTTGAACTAAAGAGCGAACGAACTCGTACTGGATCAAGAGCGGTGTGCAATTTGCAACACTGTCCAATTGTGGTGGCTCGTCGATTAATTAGTTTGCAGCCAAACATAATGTTGAAAATGTTTCTTTATATTAATAAGTATTAAGATATGTTTATTATATATTATTGATAGTTATCACAATCGCTTTCCGTATTCTCTTCTTTGATTAGCTCCTGCTGCTCCTGCACATTGAGCTTCAATTGAGCAATTGTATCGTGAAGTGCCACCAATTTGCGGGAACTGCTTCTCAAATTCTCTACGCGTTGGCGGGTGGCCAAATAGCAATCTAAAGCGTTTTGATTATCTGCGTTGCTGTCTACGTTCACAATTTGCTGCATGAGCTGCTGAAATTGGTCCAATATCTTTGTCAGTGACAGCTCACAATCGGCATTTAAATTATAAACATTTTGCGGCTGAGCATCCTCTTTTAATGGCGGTGTCATCGAAGCCTGCTCTTCAACCTGCAAAAGCGTGTTGTTGGACTTCTCCATGATTTCACCGATCTTAATTCCCTGCTTGATCATACTCTGTCGTGCTGTGGCTGCAATTTAGACATAGAATGAGCTAATTTAATTGAAATTTTGATTTATAATTACCGAGACCCGCCAATACATCGTCAATAATTTCAGACATTTTAAATGTTTTTATTTTTTGAGCCTGCTGCCAAAGTTATCGTAATCGTTTTAGCATACAGTGGCTCAGTTCGCAATGAACTAGCATTTTTGAACAGTGATGCCACTATATTGAAGTGCTGTTACGATTTGAACATATGCCTGGTTAACTATACATATTTCGATTTTTAATTGCTTAACAAGTACCCGATATTTTTTAAACCGCTTGCTTTTAAATTTCATACGGTCTTTACCGCATCATTACAATCAAAACAGCTTTGTTTGACCAGCTCATGCAGAATCAAATTTGTGCGCGCTGTTAATAACATTTTAATAAATGTTAAGACTGCAAAGTGGCCACATGTAGTTCAGTTCAGTAAATGAACCATTTTGTGGCTCACGCTCTGAACATTGCTGGCCAGCGCACGTGTATAAATATTGAAGAAGTTGGATTGCTGTTTATTTCACACAAAATGGATGTTGTAAAGGCAGTTTTAGAAAAACATCAAAAGGAATTGGACAAATATAAGCCAATTACGGTAGAAAAACATCTAGAATGCCGCATAGATGTTGGTACACTTCTCATCACAGATCCCAATGACTTCGATGACCGGCAGCTGGCGTAAGAAAAATTCTCAAACCAATTAATAAGCATTTAAATAAAATGATGAGCTCATTTAGCAAAAACACGGAGGAATACCTGTCCGCCCTAACACGCGATAATACACAACTACTGGTCAATGCAATTTGGGAGCTGCCCACCGAACGTATTGATGAGAGCATTGTGGCAAAGTTACCAGAGCCAACGACTGTGCTGCCGCGCCTACGCAAGCCTCCTGGTCCACGTCCTCTGACAAAGTGGGAGAAGTTCGCCAAGGAGAAGGGCATCACAAAGAAGAAGAAGGATAAGAAAACTTACGATGATGTCCTGGACGTAAGTAATCAAGCAATCACATGAACGAACTTTCCTAATCACATTCACTAATCACACAGAAATGGGTACCCACGTATGGCTTCAAACGTGCCGAGGCTGAAAAAGATAAGGACTGGGTGCTGGAGGTGCCCCAGAATGCGGATCCCAACACAGACATGTTCCAGAAGAAGGTCGACTTGCGCAACGAGAAGGTGGCTAAGAATGAGATTCAACGTATGAAGAATATTGTGCGAGCCAAAAAGATTGATATGCCACGCAGCGGCTATCTGGGTCCAGAGGCTGCATCTTCCAATCAATTGCTGACGGCCGTAACTGTTGCTAAATCCTCGACTGCATCGGTTGGCAAATTCCAGAGCAAACTCCCCAAAGAAAAGGAGGCCCGTGGTCTGGGTGTAAAGGAGCTGATACCAGGTGGCAAACGCAAGGCATCGCATATCACAGCCCAGCCCGAGCGGGAGGCCAATTTGGATCTGATCAAAAGCGTGTTGAACAAGAAGCCCAAATTGGATGTTGAGAAGGCGATATCGCTACAAAAACAAGATGAGCGGATAGAGTAAGTCATTTAAACACAAACCAAAATGATATGTTTACTAATTGTAATATATTTCCAGACGTGAAGCTGAGAGCGCCAACAGACCTGCGAAAAAGGGCGGCAAAAAGGGCAAAGGCAGTCGCAAGGCAGTGGGCAAGAAGCCCAAGGGTCATCAAGGACAGCGCGCGCCGGGCAAAAAGGGCCAGGCCGGTCGCAAGCGTCGCTAAATCAAAATTGGCGGCATTCACTAGGACTTTTTATTAACAAACCACACAATTTACATGATAAATACAATGATAATATTTAAGCCACATAAGAACTGAGCAATTCTACCTGCGATGGTAACGCAGATCAATGGGCACGCTATGGCTTCTCAGATACTGGTAGACGAAGTTGCGGAAGATCCGGTTAAAGTTGCGTATGGAAGGCCAATGGAGATTAGCAGCATTGTCGTTTGGTGTGTGCCAAGTGGGCGGAAAAGGTGTCGTTATCAGATGCAATATAGGCACATTCTCCTCCAGAAACGGACGATGATCGTCGTCCGTCAATCCGCCAGCGGGACGATTTAGAAACATTTTGTTGTTGCCCTCCAGCTGACCAGAAGCGCGCAATGTTTGCTCGATCTTCACTAGACTAGAATGCAATTCGTTCGTATTCTCAAAGAAGCTGGAAAAGGTTGGATTGCGTGCACCAATCAAATCAAGCAGCACGAGCACCTCCTAAACAAGAGACATAGATGTTTAACACATAGTTCAGAGCCAAGCAGCTGAGTCATCCACTTACAATGCGATCAATGTGTCGTGTGCCCTGGCCCTGTGATGTTGCAGTTGGGCTGGGCATTTGAGCAAACTTTTTGGCCAAGTGACGTGAGCCATAAAGCGAATCCCGTCTGGTCCATTCCCTGAAGGCTTCCTCGCCGTCAAAGAAGATCAGCTATAGAGATGAAGAAAAAAACTCGTTTGGTTATTTACAATTTAATTTAAAGTTGGTTACATTCTGACGCACCATCAAGCCGAGATCATTACGATTGCGGAACTGTTGCAGCAGATAGTTGTTCAGCGTTTTCGCCGTATTCAACAGCATGGCACAGGGCACAGCCGAATCGATTGCGCCAAGAAATCCGGGATCTTCCGGAAAGTACTTGCTGTCGTAGTGACAGGCGAGAGCCAAGAAATTTTGCGCCTGTGGATTGATGTAGCCGATGACATTGGCAAACGTTAGCTCACCAAGCATTGGTACACGTTGCTTGAACTCGTCCACTTCGGATTGAAAGCCAAGGGCTTTGAGTGCAGTAACCAGGTAATTGCGAACCTGCTGATGGCCGGGGCTACCAACAACTCGTGGCACCAAAATGGCTTCCAAGCTGCTATTAAAATGCACCTCATCGTCAGCCAACTGTGTTGTGTGTAGCTGTTGATTAAACTAACTTATCAATTCCGACTAAATGGGGGAATGTCTTTCTCCCGAACTTACGCTGGCCTGTTGGGTGCGTGCGTGATCAACTGCTACCAAAAGCCCAACGATGATCAAAATATAATCAAAAGACCCCTTCATCATCACATTCACAATCAGCGTCTGAACAAAAGCAAACTTTATGGAGCACTGAAAAAGATCGTTTTACGAATGGTAAGCTAAAACAAATTGCCATCGCCATGGTTGATTTCCTTGTTGTTGCAGCTTTTGATTTGGATGTTAACAATCTGTTGCGCTAGTCTGTGTCTGTGTTGTTGCTCTGCTCTCACGCATGGCGCGCAAGCCAGACACACATGGCAGCTGTGCGTGTGTGTGTGCGTGTTAAATAAACTTTTCACCTCGAGCTTGAGTAGAGCTTTGAAAGTGTGCATAGAGCGTAACGCGCTTTGGTCTGTGCCACTCATTGACTAAGTAAAGCTCGTGAGCAAAAAGCTCGCTTTGAAATATTTATTATGCCAAACACGTAATTAAAAATTAACGTATAATGAGCTTACGCTTTTAAAGTAAGCTCATTATACGTTAATTTTCAAGCGTCGTTTTTATTTGATTGGTTATAACCAATGATGAGAATTCCTCATGATTTTTTAAATACTCGTAAACAAAATGGGACAAAATCAAATTCATATTCCATATTGCTGGCCAATAGAGATTCGTCAAGTTATCCTCCTCTGTATGCCAATAATCTGGATAGGTATGGGGCACGATATGCATTGCTGGCACACCTAAAATAAAATCTTATTAGCTTAACGATCAAGAAAGGTTTCAGTAATACCAACCTTCGCTTAGAAACGGATAATGATCATCTTCAATGTCGGTATTATGATCTTTTATCTTGTGGAACAGCGTATGGCACTCGGTTAGCTGGCCTGCTTTGCCCAGCTTCAGCTCGATGTTGGCCAGACGCTCATGCAATCCATATGTATTTTCAAAGTGGCTCACAAAGATATGATTTGGTGCGCCAATGAGGTTTAATGTAATGACTACCTCCTATGGAAAAACCAAAACAAAAACAAAAACATTTGATCCATAAACTGACAGAGAACTGTGTCTACCTACAATAGTTGGCAATGGTATAGTTTCGACAGCAACAAAATATCGTGAGCCATTAAGAGAATTGAAATCGTTTTCTTCAGCCACCATAGACTCATGGCCATCAAAGAAAACTAGCTACAAATTTGAAAAATATTTGATTATTGATTATCTATCACAGATATTATTCACTTATTGTCTAGCACGCACCATCAAGCCGATGTCCTCTCTTTTGGATAGCTCCTCAAGGAGATACGCATTCAGCGTCTTGGCCATATGCAGAAGTATCGCACAGGAAACGGCACCATCTGTGGCACCCACATAATGTGTCACATTTTCCAAATATTTCGAGTCGTAGTGACAGGTGAGCAACAAGAAACGTGGCGCATCCACATTCATAATACCGAAAATATTTGTAAGTTTCTCTTGACCGCTCAGCTTATCACGTACCGCAAGAAATCCAAGTGAATTTAGTTGCTCCATAAGATAATTGCCAACTTCCGTATGGGCCGAACTGCCAGCCCAGCGAGGCCTTAGAATTTTAGCAAGTGTATCATTAAAATATCTCCCATCGCTGCTAATCCTAAACGGATTAATCCAAAGACGCAGCACATATATAAAGCCGAGCAGCATTAGAATAATGCTAACTGCCGATATAGATCGAGTCAGGCGAAACATTACTTGATGCGAACCGTGCTAGAACTGTTTGATGTAAGTCCAATCTTCGTGCTAAGAAACTCTCCAAGGGAGAGTGGAACGAAAGCAGTTGCTATAGAGTGTGACTGAATTCAATTTGATTATACACAAATACAATATATTTTTTCTTTAAATTCCTTAAAATATACTCTAAATACAATAGATTCGGCAAGCTGTCAACATGAATTTTTATTTCGAGCTACTTGGGCTTCTGATGTGTTGAGTCGTCTGTTAGATTTTGCACGCGTTCCAAAATTTCTGTGCCTTGACTGGCAAGCGATAGCCCTCGGGGAACTAGCATAAAGCTGGGAACGTTTAATCTGTTACGTGACTTAACCACGGCCACGCGATGCAGTTTTTTCGAGCGGAACTCGTCGCGGGATAGAGTGCGCAGGCTGGAGCCCTCGTGCCAGGTGTGCTTGGCATGTGTTATGCGTTTCTTACCCTGACCGCAGCACGGCTGATGCCACATCCTCTGATCTTTGCCAAAGTTGTTGCCATCGCTGAGCGTTTGCGGCAGATCTTCGTACAGAGTCTCGGGCAGGAATAGGCAAATGAAGCCACCCAAAATACCCAAAGCGCCCAGAGTGTTCAGCATCAGTGAGAGAGACAGGTGGGACAGATAGATAACTGGCGGGGACAGCAACATGGCAGCAAATCCGAGGGTATGTACAAGTGATATACCCTGTGCTCGCACCACCGTCGGCAGCACCTCAGCGGCCCACTGCAATCCAATGTTATAGCAGACATTAGCAAAGAAGCGCCCTGCCAAAGCGGCCACTAGAGTGTGAGTGGCATTCGTTAGATTGGCGCCCAGCAGGCTGAACAGTCCGCTCAACATGGTGAAGGTGAAGGCGCACCAGCGACGGCCAAAGCGATCCAGAGTGATGATGACAAGAAGATCGCCCGGCAGCTCTGTGGCACAGGCTATGGTAAATACCACGGCCACATTCTCTTTGTCCAGCACTGAGGCGGCACGCACATGTCCATCGTATAGCAATGACATTATCATCCAGATCAGGCACATGAAGACCATGTAGCGCGCCAAGCGCGGTCGCTTGAAGATCGAGCAGACCGTGAAGTTGCGACCCTCAAATTCCTCCTTGTAGAACAGTTCGCAGCTCTCGTGGAATCGTTTCCAATAGTTCTTGGAGACGACGCGATTATTTTTAGCTGCCACACGCTTCAGTATATCAATGGCGTCATCGATCTTGCCCCTCGAGACCAGCCAGCGCGCCGATTCGGGCAGACAACAGAATGAAAAGAATCCAAAAGCCAGCGGTATACAGCCATAAAGCGCAAACGAACGCCAACTGCGCAGATATATGGCTATCCAGGGTATGAGCATTGTGAACGGCGAGTAGAACATGGCCAGCGACATATTGGCCACAAATGTTCGATACTTGGGACCCACATATTCGAGCACTACAAAAATTAAGGCGAATCAAGGCGAAAAGACATTTAAAGTGAAGCTTTTGGGTCATACTCAGTATATACATCATGGTGAAGCAAGTATCGTAGGAGGCACCCACAAGCAGACGTGTGACCGCAAAGCTCCAAAAGTTATTGGTCATCCCTGTGACGAGGCTGCCGAAAAAGGCCAGAGAGCAACTGCTGACCAATGCTGCCAAACGTCCGCAATGATCCGCAAAGTGTCCATAGCCCAGGCAGCCCACCACTGAGCCGAGAAAGAAAATCATTTGGGCATATGTGGCATAGAAATCATTCTTGCAAACCCAGCCGAATTCCATGTTAGCCGTAAAAAATGCCTCATGTGGACTAAAGACATAGCCCTCCCGGCAGGGAATGATGGGCAGCGAGCTATTTATGTATTGGGTGCGATTCTTGGCGTTGTAGACAGCCGTATAGTTGGTGTCGTACATTTTGCAGCGACTGTAGCTGCCGTCCTTCAGCTTGGGTATGGACAGCTCTTTACGCTCCTCTTCGTTCTTGATGAGACTCAGCTCTTGCACAAAGCAATAATAGCGCTCGGGCGGCAGTGTCATAAAGATCTGACTCAGATACACGTAGGCAGAGATAAAGCAAAATGGAATCATTAAACAGAACAAGATTTTCTGAAAGCAACCGAATTCGCCGATTTCCGGCAGAAGATCATCAAAGTCTATATAAGTATCGATTTCAACAATGGAGTGTTTGGACTTGGCTTTGGAGCCATCTTCATCAGATGCTGTGCTGCTATTTTCATAGTGGCTACGAAAATCGCGAACATTCGGCGAATGGTGGCTTGTCTGTTGAGATTTCTCTACTGACGATCTATGTGGCTTTGATGGGGGTTTCTCTCCGGTCTTATCGCTAGATATATATAGATATATATGTAATGCATGCATTCACATGAATAGCTCAATACTCACGCATTATCCTCTGCGTCGCGTGTCGCTTGAGTTCCAAAATCTCGTTTCTGCATTTTCATTACCATCCATAGCAAACGGACTCCAGCTCTGACAAAGCAATTATGTATTAAAGTCGGTGCGTCGCCTGTTTCGATTCGAATGCTCATGTGATTCATCAAGTTTCCAAGCGACTGCGCCCGCTTCCTGTCAGACGGCAATCTGCGGCTTATCGACGCCATCATTGACCATTAGTCATAGTCCTTTCCCAGCGAATGGGCGACTCATCGCAGCATCGTTTAATTGCCCACAAAGCAAGTCATTCCAAACAGTGCACATTTGTGGCATACAATTAAATTAAATGAAGGCAAAGTTGCAGTTCTGTTTGCCGCACTGAACCAACTGTGGCTATTGCGTATACGCCGCATGGGCCCCTGACCAACCGCTGCATGCAAATCGGCCACTGCCAATGCCAAATGCCAAATGCCGCCTGTTGCTATTCGGTCGCATGCGCATGCGTTGCCCAGCCAGCATGTGGGGGGGCAGCGGCGCTTTCGAACTCTCATTCATAAAATGCTGCACGCTGTTCGAATTGTTGGCCGTGTTTCACGTACACAAATTCAATTCGAAACAGTTCTGGCGCGTCTTTCAAAGCGATTGGTTGCGGGATTCGAGTCGGTCTGCATTCGCGGCGTGCCGCATAGAAATACGCAGCATAAATCAGTGTCAGAAATCTGCGTGCGTTGTGTATGAAATTAAGTGACCGTGTTTAGATATAGAGATAAGCAGCCCAATGACAGGCCGCAAAATATCCTAGAAAAAGGGAAAGAAAAGGCAGCAGTAAACAAGCCGGCGGCGCTCCAAGACAAACAGCCGCCCAGTGCCCCAAAACAAGTGTCAGAAAGTAATGAATAAGTGGCGGCTGCCGTTACACAAATGAGTTCTCCCAATGTAAATATATATACATAAATATATAAGTGTATATATTTACATACACATAAGTTATTGGATTAAGAGCCTTTCGCGATGGCAATACTTGAGTCCTGCTGCTTCTGGAAGAACGTGCGGAAGGGCAGCTTCGCCTGCGCCTTTTACACTCTGGTGGGTAATCAATTATGCGAGACTTTTGATTTCTTTTGCATGACAAACTTAAACAAGATAAACAACAGTTGGGCTTAGCTGTTTGATGCACACCAACTTTAAGCTCAAAATCATGCAGAAAGTTAAAAGTCTGAGAAGCTAATCGAGAAGGAGACTATAAACTAAGCTGTAAAGTTAACCAAGTAACACACAGAAGCCAAGTGAGAAGAGTTGAGCAAGACTTAAAGCGTCAAACATTATGAACTATTGCCAAATTAAATGTAAGAGATGAGGTTAACCAAGTAACCAAGCGAGAAGTGCAATGAGAAGTGCATAGCCAGAAGTAATACGAGAAACAAAGCACGAAGCTGTGCATATACATAGATCTGCTTACTAAGACAAACGTTGCAAGAAATGAAGCGAGAATGGAAACAGGTAACCAGATGAAAGCTCGAGTAAGAAACAAAGCGAGCAAAGAGAAGCAATTCAGGTAACAAGTCAAGTGAAAGGCGGAAGTAATTGCGTGACAAAATGTTGAGCCAAGCGTACAACTTATTGAGAGGCAAACAGAACTAAGGATGAAGCTCTAGCAAAACCGAATTACTCTTCTGCTGTAGTCATACCAAACAAAGTGTTTGATTCCCCAAGGAATCGGGTTAGGACAGATACCATACAAGAAATGTTAAGGCAACAATTTCAACATGCAACGAATGTCAAACAAGTTCGTTCAATCAAGAAAAACATCTGACAGCAAAACATGAAATTTGCAATCAATTACAAAGCTTAATCAAATTATAGAAGCTGAAAAGGTTGTAGAAGAAATCATCGAAAATTGAAAGAAAATAGTGAAATCAAATCAGAATCCAACCCAAACGCAATTTATGAAATTTATGAATTTATTTCATTATTATTTTTGATTAATCTTGACCTTTTAACGATTTCCTTTTTAATCTAATTTTTTCAGATCTACTTTGGCCTGTCAACATTAATGTTTACGTTTTATTTGAAAGAGGAACAAGAGTTCTTGCTCGGCCAAAGAACACAGCCGTTGGGTGAGAGCATATTGGAGAAGGGTGATGTAACTGTAGGTGAGAGCAGCATCTTGGACCAGCAGCCACATGCCACATGTAACAAATGTTGATTGACGTAATTTCTGATTGCAGTAACTGTGATATTCAACATTTTGTTTTTGTTTTGCTCGATGTTGATGGTCTTGGCCTCCATATTGCTGATTGTGGGATTGCGGAATGTGAGTGTTGGGAGGTTCCAAATGGATCCTTGACTTTGGCTAAGTTGACTAAGTTGGCTAAGTTCACCTGTTCCTCTCTCATCCAGAACAAACGTCAATTGCTATTGCCCTGGATTGGTTTGATGCTCTGCGATTTGCTCATTGAAATCGCCCATCTGATACATCTGACATTTTCACGCCGTGTGGTGTTCGATCCAATTGTCGGTTTCATATTCACCCTCGACTTCTTCATACTCTGTCTGAATGTGAGTGACAAAAGTGTTGACATCTCGTGCGACATCCGTTTCCTAATTAGCTTAACAATTGATTCAATTTCAAGGTTTACTGTTTACTCTGTGTGATATCACAGTATCAGGCTTATCGCACCGAACGAGCCGAGCAACAACAACATCCAGCTCTGTCGGTGAGTCCTTGTGAAAATATGTAAAGGCAAATGCAATCAAATTGCTCGGTTTCCATTTAACTAGCCCACAGTGGTTTTCACGGCGGCCGAGAAGCAGGACAAAACAAAGCGTCAACTGTTAACAGCTGCAAATGCTGGTAAAGGCAAAAGGCATTCACATCGCCTGCTGGCTGCGAGTCCTTTGATCACATCACAGCGGCCAACCAACTTTTCCACCATCACCGAGGAGGAGGAGCAGCAGCAGCAGCAGAGCAAAACTGCTGCAACCCCAACAGCAGCAGGTATTAAAGAGTCAAAGGACACCTAAGGACATTAACAATGCTTCTGCTCGTTTCAGCTGTCAATGGCCACAACGATAACGGCCACATTGCAGAACAGTCGACATCCCAGTCAAGCGAAGAGGGAGAGGCTTCCAATGCCAATATACCAATTATTACTTTAGATCCCAATTCGCTGCAATGATGCAGCTGTTCCGTTCGACATCGCTTGGGCTCCAATGAAGTGGACACACACACGCACACACACACACACACACATATATATATATATATAGTTGACATATTTTTACATGTATGAAAAAGTAAAATTTTCAGAAATTCTATCAAGCAGAAGTGTCTCTTCATTCATGTTGCCGTCGCCCACAGAAGCTTCCGCTCGCTGTTGCCTTAATTTCCTGTGCCCAGCAGCCAACAAAGCTGACAGGCAACTTGTATAACTCTTCAACTACAATAGAGCCAACATGCGCCATGCGATTGACAATGATTAACGTGGAACACGAATTTTATTCATTAATATTCTGAAAGGTTAAAAGGGATTTGTGTACAGGTGATTTGTGTAACAGGTGAAAGAAATCTTAAGTGACATCTAAAAGTTTGTATATAGCGCAATGCTGCTTGGGCTCAACAGTCAAATGTCTGGCTGAAGATCTGTGTATTTATATATGTATATATTCTCTTCTATATATAGACAATCGTCTTTAGGAGCGATGCCTTGCTATATATTTTCAGCTGAATATTTCACAGAGATCCAATCAAATCAAAGTAAGAAATACGACAGCTCATGCAGAAGGACCAAATGTGTGTGGGCATACTTTTTTTTATGTATACACACATACATTTATACAAATTTATAAAAGTTAATCAAAAGCGCAGCTCAGTATGTAGGGCCTCCCATAGTTACGCCCAGCTCATATGACTATGCCTACTTTGCCAACAGGCGACAGCTAACAAGTTGCCTTTCATGCAGAGCGGTATTGAATATCTTACTGAAAAAAAAAAAACAAAAAGCTAAAAAGCCATTTATAGAAACTCACTAGAACATATGTAATATATATAAACAATAATGCATCATAGGAGACAGACGCCAAACAATTTAGAAGTTTAGATGGAAGTGCTTTTCAAAAGTTTTATAGCAGAAAAGTTTTGACCATCGTTGTCTAAGGTCAAGTGCAAAGAGACAACGATTTAAATTTGATTAATGCAGCACGACAGCTTAGCTTAAATGTATTCCACTCAGCATTAACTAATTAAATTTTAAACAGCTGAAGCCAGCTCTAGCTGAAAGGTTGCCTGACAAATTGCTGCCGGAGCTGCGTATGCAATGGAGGTGGCTCGAAAACTTCGTGTTTGCCAGCCGGGAGCAACACTTGCGTATTTGGTCGAAAGGTAGAGTCATTTAATGTCACTTAATCACTCTTTTAGATTGGATCTCTTAATTACAAGCTGCACAGCGGACTGTGTGCAGGTGGATGGCATTGCTGCAGCACCTGCAGCACCCGCTGAACTGTGAATGACAGCGCAAAAACTACATCAAGTTTGAGTGTGTGCGAGTGCGTGTGTTTGTTATCAATGTTGCCACAGCTGCGCACAGGTATGAAGAATCTGCCCTATATGTGTTAGAACAAACAGACACTGTATTTGCCAAGCTACAAACAAAGTACCAAAACGAACCACTCAACCACTCGCAAATAGACGCACGAGCAGAGAGTCACATTGCAGCACTTAGGACAGCAGACCCTTATTAGCTGCTGAAAAGTCGAATTTTTGGCTGAACAAATATGAACACAGCTGCGAAAAGATAATGACTCGACGACAAGATGTCACAAAACCCATTGAAAGTGGATTTTTAATGGTTTTCTCTTTTATTTTATTATGTTTTTATTTTTTATTTAAGTGCAACTGTGAAACGTGCTGTGCAACATACTCTATACAAATAGACAGAGTGAAAGAGAGAGCAAACTTAATCCGAATTAAATTTCAGTGCAAACACGCTTGACCCACGGCAATTCTCTGTTGACAGAAACAAACATTTTTCGCTGGAAAAAAAAGACATTTCACCTCACTCTCTCGAAAATCTCCAATTAATGGGTTTATATTATATTTGTGGACATCATCCAGCTTAGCGCAAACCAATTTTGTTTGCACTAATTTATAACCGTGAGCGAAAAAATCGTGGCTAATAGCTATTTTTAGCACATATTTTGCTGTTGCATTGAAAAAAGTTTACATTTTGTCAGATGAAAAGCAAAATGTTGTAATTAGTAGATTTTTGCCGTTGGCTGTTGGGTTTTCTATAGTTAAATTGGCTGAACTGATTACGATTGATTAACATTTAAATACTTTTTTATCACTGCTATCACTTGGCATTCTAAAAATTCTTATTTTAACCAAAAATTCTCTGAACAAATTTCCAACAGTCGAATTGCCCCTCTCAGTCGAAATTCTCAATAATTCGTAAACACTGCTTTTCCTTTGAAAAAAAATCATTAAAGACCCACCTCCCCCGTTAATTCGCAATACTTTTTCCACACAAATAATATTTGAACTGTTTTAAGTTGAAATTTTGTTTCGAAACCTCTTGCATTTCGTAATGCACACAGGTATTTCAAAGAGGATTCCTCTTCCCACTCGTGCAATTCACTATACTCGTATGATCAAAAATGATAACAAAGCATTTCAATCCACAACATGAAAGCGCTCTTTCCGGGTATCTCTTAGCCAAACACAGCCAACTGGAGCACTCTGCCAAGCGCGCGTCATACATAAAAGTTGCGCGACTGACATTACACATTATTTTAGGAATTTCATTTCAATTAAAAAATTGTTCAGTTTCTAGCAGATGCTTGTGGAATTTCGCAATGAACTAATATTTATACAGATCCGTTGACGCGTGTAATAAATATGCATTAAACATTTGGGAGTCACGGCGACCGTGAAATTATATGCATAACTTTGAAACCCATCAGAGAGAGGTTTTGATTGCCCTTGTCAATCCTTGCTGCGGTTGCCATTGCGATTCCCATTGCTCGCACATTTGCATAGCAAAGTTTTGCGCTCGTAACTTGTGTGATTGCCTCAACGCCCACACAACGTACGTCAGCTGCAGTGTAATTAGCAATGAGTATAAATCTACTTGCCACATAGTGAGGCACTCAAAGCCTCATGTGTGCCGCAACGTATTGTCTAATTGCGGTTTCAGCGATTCTATAGCTATTATGGGTTTTCCATTAGTGTTGAAGTGCGAACGGTTATTACAATAATTGCCCGCGCCGAGCCAGCTCAACTAGTGCTTAAGAGCGAATTCAATTACCACAGAAGTGAATGGAAGCATCTCTTGACACAAACACACGCCGCACTTAGTTAGTGGTCTTAGGTCGTTTAATCGCGAGCAAACTTGCCAAGAACAAAGCCTGCCATGCCACTTGTGGCACGACACATTTTACGCACAAAAATTGTACGCAAAACAAAAAGACAAAAAAGAAAAACAACAAAATGTTTGTGTGTCGTGGCAATGGCAGCTCCACATAAATAACAAAGTCGCAAAGGCACTTACATAAGTTGATTAAATTCTGTGTGTGTGCATGGATACTTGAATGAAATGGCACAAGTTGTCATCAAATTTAGTTGAGAGCCTCTTTAAATTGGCCAACACATATCAAAATGCTTACAAATTTAAGGCATACACTGTGAGTCCTTGGCTGCTGTTGCGGCTGCTGCTGCTGCCGCTTGATTTATTATATATGACAACTGAGCAATGTTACACACATTTTAAGCCATAGATATTCAGCCATGCTCTGTTTGTCACTTGCTTTTATTGCGTATACGCAGCGTGCGGCAGGCAACAAGCGGCGCACGCCTATCCAAGGCGAGTTCAAGTTTACAGTACTTGGACATTTACGAGCCTTTCAGATTTACGAGCATGTATATTAAGGCATCTTTATATATATACACACACATACATATATATTTATATAATACCACAGATGCCAAGTACTCACTCAATGAGAAAATTAGCATATAAAACGAGACAGATTAGCACATCAGGCGCACGAATCTAGTCTGCAAATGAATTGAGAGTACCTAAAGAGATGTGCGTTATGAATTATGAATTATGCGTGCACATATATTAGGGCATGAGACCATAAAGACTTGACTGGCAAATGGCTTCAATGAAAATTACGGAATTTGTCTAATCAATATTAAGTATACGCAGAGACATTTAATTTCTGTGTACTGCGCGGCTTTTGAAACTCGAAAATATGTATGAGAATTAGGATTATGGAAAGAAAATGAGCTTATTACTTATAGATGCATAGATGGGAAGCTAAATATATATGTGTATAGAGAGATTAAATCAAATAAATTATCAAATCAATACGCAGAACATTCCCAGACACAAAATATAAAAATTTCCATATACTCAGAGGCTTTTAAAGCTAAAAGCTATAAGAGAGATTTTAATTATATGCGCTGAATGATACTTGCTGAAGCTCAATGCACAGCTCAGGCCCTACAAATTTTACAGATTTTACACATATACATTAAAGAGTATGTGACAGTCGTGTAGCTAGCACTTTGCCTAGTTTTCTTAATATTTTCCACAAATTTCTATTATATATTTCCCAGCTGCAAAGTTCTTTCTGCTATTCAAGCAATGCAAGAAACAATGGAAAAATTTAGGCTGTATTCAAATTTGTTTTGTAAAGAAGTTGGAAAGCTTTGAAAATTTAACTAAATATGCGCTGGCGCCACAGAAAATAATAGCTTCAAGTGCTAAATAAATAAATAAACACAGAAATGCTGACTGGAGCTTAGCTTCTTGATTACAATTACGAGCACTGAACGGCACTGTGAGTAGCAATCAAATCTGTGTTTTTAGTACCAAATAAGAATAATAAACTATAAACAGCTTAAGGCGCATAAAAAGCACAGCTCAATAAAAATATTTGGGCCTTGGCGTAATTTTGAGCTGTCTGTTGGTAAAATCACATAATTCAAAAGCTAGACTAATTATATGCTCCAACGACTTAGGCATTAGGCCAGCACGTTTAATCAGAATTTCGCTCTGGGGCAGGGACAGACATCAGCAATAAATTGCAGACGCAAATTATGTGGGTAAGTGAAAGCATCAATCTTGGTGAGCGAGGCCGCCTATCCAGGCTGAATGACACCTTGGGACAAGCTCAAACGTATTTGCTGTGTACAAAAAAATGTATTATTGGGTTTACGCCGGAAAAATAAGCCGAGTCAAAAACAAAAGCATGGTAATACCCTTTTCAAAGAGCATTACGCAGCATTACTTGCAAATGAACATTCATTTAATTTCTCTTTCATGGCTTTCAGTCTTAAATTCTCTTAAATATTATTAAGCTCAAATTTCTTTCAAGTCGAACAAAGCTCTCAAGTATACAAAACAATCTGATTAGCCAAACAATGTAATTTGTGCAAGTTCTGAGAATGTTGGCAAAGTGGCCGTTGCTGCCTTTAATTATAATATCAAATATCAAAAGGCAATCAAGAGAATTGCAATTGCAATTGCACTCAACCCAGCTGACCCAAGGTACAAAATATGAACTTACAATTTTCAAGCATACTTTTAGGGGCAAAGTTTTTTATATCAAATATTAAAATACTTGAAATAGTTTGTCTGCATTTCATGAGCTGGCAGTGTGCGCAACAGCTTCCACGTCTGTTTGCATTTAAATAAAATGCAGAAATTACAAATTATTCATCGTGCACCTGCGTCTAGCTCCTAGCAGCCCCTTCGCAAACAACATTAAAACTGTGTTGATATTTCATTTCAGTGTTTTCATTGTCATTTTCGCTGTTGTTTGTTTTAATACTGAGAGCACACTTGGCATTTTAACTCCTCTCACACACACACACACCCTAGACTACACTCTCCCATTCACATTAAGCATACGCGCTGCTTGCGCAGAGCCATTGCCTAGCTCGCACAGCAAGCATACGCCATGTTAGCGCTAAGCCCTTGCATGCCTGCCACTTTATGTTAATGTTTTAAATGACAAATCGGCTTAAGTGAAATTTGCTAATTGATCAGTTTATAATTTTATAAATTCCATAAAATCAAACAGCTTGTCAAACAAATCGTCAGCCAGGCTTATCACACTGCCACGTTGGCTCTCTGCTGTTGCTGACAACGTTTTTGCTTTAAATTCTTCAGGCAATCATCCTTGTTATTATATATTTATATTTCATAAATCGATTTAGAATTCTCTCAAACCAAGAAACCATGAGGCTGCATTTTCTTTGAAACGTCGTCCATTTTAATATTCTTTTAACTTGAGTTGGCTTTTATGGAATGGCGAATTTTTTATTATTTATAGCTTGGGCAAATGTCTAATGCGCTTTACGCGTCCATCGGGTCACATTTGACGTAGTTGGGCTCTTTATGGCACAATTTTTTGGTATCCATTAGTTTCAGTCAAATTTCATAAGCAAACACGCAGAACCAATATACTTAACCACATTCGATATATAGACATGTGTGTTTGTGTGTGTGTGTTGAAAGCGTGTGTATTGGCATTGGTATGCTTGGCAAATAATAAACATACGAGTATTATAAATAGGTTCACGCACAGCGTCTGCCATCAATCAATGCTCACTAAAGGTTAAACCCCATGCGTTTCGCATTACTCAGCACATTGTAGCCAACTGTGTGTGTGTGTGTGTGTGTGTGTTTGTGTTAGGAGCACAGATTTGATCCTGGTGCGGACAACAAGCAAATTGTAGTCCGGCGGGCAGCCAACCAAACATTATAAATACCTATTTAGGCCGCAAAGTCGGTTTAAAAGTTTTGACCCACAATCATGATGTACAATTGACCCCCTTTTAGGACTTTCCGGCTGTTGTCCTGTCAAACTGTTTTCATGGTTAATTAAAAGCCTATTTGATTTCCATACTTACCGAGTTGCCTTGGATGATGTTAAGCGAACGACTGTCAGTGGCTTTAACTAAATTAATTAATGAAGTTTCTGTTGTTGCTTTGGCGCCTGCGGTGCGGAGGCTGTGTGTTTGTGAAAGACATGCTATGGTCGAGAAAGTTTTATTAAACAATCACAGACCTGAAAGTTAGATTGAAACACTTAAACTAAGTAATCAAGTAGATACAAATTGTAAGTAATGAACATTGAAATGCTTCAATTATATATCATTAAACTTTACGTTGATGTTGTGAGAATCGTGAACAGAGGCCTTCAAATGAAAGCCAATTGTAATGAATTTAAATTTGTGCTGAGAATCAAAAAGAAAGGCGCTTAAAAATTAAATTGTTCCGAATTTAAATTTAAACATTTTTATAAGAAATTCTGCAGCATCAGTTAAAAAAATTGAAAACCAATATACCCTGATTTTGGCTATTTAAACCCAATGAAAACTTTTGCGCTCTGTGGGCGACATTTAAATGATGTTTGTCTGCTCTGTCTCTATGTGGTCTATGCCACACAATAGTATTTTACGTGTGAGCTGAGATATGCTTATGTCTGTTTGTGGATTGCAGAATATACAACATGCAACAATTCGAATACGAGGAATATCGCATCGATACTATGCAAGAGAATAACTATATTTGATATAGTAATAATACTAGTAGTAGGAACATTTTAGCTGTCCACATTTGCGGACCAAAATTTATAAAATATTTTATATTTAACCAAAAATAAAAACTATGGCAGATAGAAATTGTTTCCCCATTTCCCATGCCACCCAGCGACATATATATAATATTTTTAATGCAACTATAGTAAAGGTAAACTCAATAGCCAAATATTTGGCTGTAAAACTGCAGAAGGTGCAGATTTTCCGGGCTTGTCACGCTGCCATTGGGCGTAGCTTAACAACACATGACATTTACAACCAGGAGGTGGTACGAGCGAGTACATATATTGAAAATGCTAATAATTTCATAGAGTAAATGTCTAGCTTCAAGAGCAAACAGACATCAACAGGCACATTGCACATACTCTTATCATATGAACAAGTAACACTGGCTTCGCATCGAAGGAAGACAGATGTTAATGGCAAAGAGTTCAGTAAAATTATGCTTTACAATTTCACACTGACCCTGCGCTACGCATTTACACTTTAAGGCAAGCAGCTGGCCCACTCAATGCAATTAATGGCAATTATACAAGACCGAAGTGTTGAGCGCAATACAGTTGAACGCGCAGCTATGGCAACAACAACAGCGCGGTAGACGAATGGCGTTTAATCAGAAGTTTCACTGGGCACAGCCTCTGCAATTGGCAATGACGTTTGCATTTATCGAGTATATGGCAATCAGCACCAGCATTCGAGCAAGACAAAAGCGAGTGCAACGTTGCGTATACGCAACACGCGCAAACAACATACATATACGCTCTGTATAAAGGTTGTTGTTCAAGCTGAGCCAAATATGAATACATCGTATGCATACATATGTATAAGAGTAGCTACAATATACATATATGAGTAAATATGTATGTATTGGTAATACATATGAATATTCGTATGCCCATGCTTTGCGCATTTTCTTGTTTTGTTTACATAACAAAAACTGGCAAATTTTTGTGGGCGTGTGTGTGTGTGGGTGTGTGTTTGGGGTATATGTGTGCCGTCAAATCAATGAAAATCTGCTGTCACAGCAGCAAAGAAACCCTCAGAAGTACGTGTCAAAACTTCATGGCAAGCAGCATACAAAACAGCAATAAAAGAGCCGCAAAGCACAGCTGCTAACAAACGTTAGTTGGGCTTAAACATAAGACTTTGATACCCTGTGATTGTTGAATTATGCAAGATGTGTGACATAAAGTTGTGCTAACTGAGCAAAACATCACATGTGGATGGTATATTTCCTTTTTGTAAATTTCTTAATATGTTATGTAAATTCCATAACTTGAAATACCCTGTAATTGCTGAATTATGCAAGATGTGTGACATAAAGTTGTGTCAACCGAGCAAAACATCACATGTATTGAAGAGTATATTCCCTTTTTTTAAATTCTTGAAATGTTATGCAAATTCCCTGACTTGTGATATTCTGTAATTGCTGTATAATGGAAGATGTGTAATATATAGTTGTGTTATACGAGCAAAACAGCCCATCTATTAGAAAGCTGCTTAACCTATTCCTAACTTGTTAATACCCTGTAATTGCTGAATTATGCTATACTTGAGCCAGTTGCTAACAAAAGCATATATCGTTTTGCCTATTATAAAGTACATTGCCCTAGGTATTCCTCAGCTTGCCACGCGGTATATCTGCAAGTTAAGCATAACCTTTAAGAGCATTATGACTCACTTTACTCTTCCTGAAAAACAACAAGCCTTAAGCATGTGCACATACATATATTCACATACCACACACACTCACGCCGCTAGGCAAAGGCAAAGTGCAAATAATATCTCGGAAAGTTAAAGCCCAGGCAACCCTTTTGTACAGCCTTAAGCAAATGCTTATCAAAGTGTTTCATCTGACAAACTGGCAGCTGAGTTATAAACGCTGTTAAATGATGACAACGCCATTTAAGGACACACACACACACACACACACACACACACACACACACACACACACACACACACACACACACACACACACACACACACACACACACACACACACACACACACACACACACACACACACACACACATACAGCCTAATAAAAACAGTCAAAAATGGCTGCTTATCTAATGCTTTAGAGTCAACGCCTAAGGACTTTAAAAAAGGCGCACGCCCCCAGCTGTTGGCCATCAATGCAAATGCCGGAAAAAGATTTAAGCAAAAAACTCAAATTAGACGCTTCAAGAGTGCTCGACTAGGGCATATCCTGCCTCAGCTCAGTGCCTCTACAAAGAAAATGTCAGCTTAGCGCGCAAACAAACAAAGTCATAAACAAATCTGACATGGCTAAGACCGGTCAAAATAAAAGTATATATAATTTTCTAATAAGCTTCTTTTCCGCCCTTTTCCCTTGATATTTTTTTTGTTTCGCTCACAAAAATGATTTGCTTCAAGATACAAATTTGTGGCGGTTCGTGTTTCAGTTCTTTTTATGCTCGTTTACACAGTGCAATGGGGTATATTGGCTTTGTGCAGTGTCTTCTTGAAGGTACATACTAAGAATACTCATGCAAAGGAGTGCACCTTAAATCCACAAGTCTTCAAGTCAAGACACACTCAGTTTAACTACTTTCTGTTCTACAGCTGCACAATTAGATGCCTAAAATTTGATGAGTCGACAGGTAGGTCAACTGCTCTAGAGATTAACCTAAAATTATATATTAAATATACTATAATTATATATATATTATTTGTATATCTTCCATTTACAGCCCATTGCCTTGGGGCATATTCCCTAAACGAACATGCTGCAATGGTTGATACCTTTTTTTTTTTGCTGTAGGCAGCCAACCCTTTTACATGGCAGCCTTATAAAAAGAAAACCCATGATAACAAAATCTGGCAGTGTTTTTTTCTGCGTCACCCAGCAACTAAGCCTTCTGCAGCCCTAATAAAAATAATTAATTTGCGATTTGTTATTTTCCATGTAGCATTGCCTCTTCAAAGTACCATCGGTTGCCAGCTAACAACTCTTCAAGTTTCTGTTGTTTAAGCCAGAGCAAATAAATTTGACCAAAATTTCAAGTACATAAAACTTTTAAAGTACTCGAGCAAAAAACTAAAGCAAAGGGATTCCAGTTCGTAATCAAGCATGCACTTTTGGGTAGTTTTTTGGCCATGCTCAAAGTCCCACAAGTGCAGGGTATGCAGACGCATGTAAAAGCTGACATGCTAACAGCAAATATTTCTGGCTTACTTTAAATAAAGCTGGGCCACGCAGAGTTCTATTAAATCATCATCATCATAATTTGATATGCCATTAAAAACTGTTGATTGGTAACAGTTTATGGCTGTAATATGCTCGCTTTTATGACTAATGGCAGCCATTAAATTGAATTAGAAATCAATAACAAATCAATCATACGCCATGGTGCAGCGGGCACAGATTGAATGTCTTCAAGTAAAATGTATATCAAGTTACAGCTGAGCTTAAAATAGTTTGAAGTTTGCTCTCGCACAAAGTTCACAACTTAAAAACTTAAAAACTTTTGCACAAGTTTTGCCGCCAACTTCCTTTGCAACAATTAAAAAAACTTTAAAGTAAATTATGCTCTGGCTACTACATAATGGCAATCATTTATAAAATTAAGCTTAACACACTGAAAGACTGGAAAACTAAATAAAAATCATTTTATTTGTTATATGTTTACTCGACTTATATTGCTTAAACTCAATTATTTGGTAAAGATTAAATGGCTCATGCCACAAAATAAATCATGCAAAAAGCCCATTGGAAACGCTTCGTTTAAATGATTAGAGTATAATTTCGATATGAATAGACATTTAATACATAGACACACACGGGCATAACTGTGTGCATAATGCCTGTTCGTGGTACAGGAAAAAAGCTATTCAACTATAAATATTTTGACATTTGCCTCGCCTAATGTGGCTAGCATTAGCATATCATTTATAGTTCAATCTCTGAGGAGCTCTATAGTGGCTCAAAAATAGGTAGACCTGGTGGTCTCTAAGACTTTTGGGGATATAGATATACATTTATTCTTAGTCAATATATAGAGTAGATCAACTTTAGGTCTCATTTATGATTTCTAGCTGTAAAAGTACTTGTTTGCCACGACCCCAATTGAGCATTGCTATATAAACTGATATTTTTTCATATTTTCATCTGGCTATGGTATAATATTTGTATTGTTTTAACTATAGTATTACCCTATTCCAAATAATCTAACATTTCATCATCATATTTCACTTCTTTCTTTCCTCATTACCCAATACGAATATACTCTTTTCACTTTGCGAACAAATCGACGAAGTGAAATAGAACGTGCTGAAATCCATCAATCAACATCAAATGAAAGCAACTGTGACCAGACTCAAAGACAACACGCAAAATTGCCACCAGACTCGCTGCCTCTTGGCCTTGTCTCCTGGGCAAACGCAAATACCTATAGATTCAAATGAAATAGAAAATATGCCAAAGAGAAAAGTCTGCCATTTCATTTATCAGTATTTAGTTTGCTCTTGAATTCTGTCGATAGCACATTCAACGATTAGCTAAGCTGGAAATAGACTTAATTCGCTGGGGGGGAATTCGGGGTGGGCCCCTTATTGGCTTATCTATGGCACTGCACTGGACTTTGCATACGCCACCTTGTTCAACGTGTACAATAAAGATTTCTGTTTCGTGCTGATTACAATCAAGTATACAAACAACTATAAACAATAGATTGTGCAGAAAAAGCACGAAAAATGTTTTTGCAAATAAATTAAATCAAATAAAGTTCATAAAAAAAAGAGAGAAAACCAAATTGAAAAAACAAAAACATTTTTAAACAAGCAAAATTATGTTTTGTGGTTTCGTGCCATAAATTAAAGTTATTTTTATTGTTATTTTAAGCATAATGCAGTTAATCTACGTATATGTACATACATATCTGTGTATATATGTATTTATGTGTGTGTATATACTACAATATGTATGTATATTATTATCATTGTTATCTATATGCTGTGTACGAAATGCAGACAAAATTCACTTATCACTGCGCAGCCACTGAATAAAAATTTATACATTTAAATGAGACCTTTATATGTGATTCTCATGCAGCTAATTAACGCATATGTTTCATGTTTTGTTTTTATATAATTGTGGAGTTTACAATATATCAGATCTGTTTATATCAGTCTCAGTGCATTTTGATATACATATATGCATGTACATATGTATAGGTAGGTAGGTATGCACAAAGCTATGTATTTATGTACATATAAGTGTGTGTGGTTGCGTGTGTGTTACATGAATGCATAATGTATGTATGTATGTATGTATGTATGTATGTATGTATGAATGTATGAATATATAAATGTATGAATGTATGAATGTATGAATATATGAATGTATGAATGTATGAATGTATGAATGTATGAATGTATGAATGTATGAATGTATGTATGTATGAATGTATGAATGTATGAATGTATGTATGTATGAATGTATGAATGTATGAATGTATGAATGTATGTATGTATGAATGTATGAATGTATGAATGTATGTATGTATGAATGTATGAATGTATGAATGTCTGTAAGTAAGTATGTAAGTATGTATGTATGAACGTATATAAATATTTATTCATGTATGCAAGTTTGTAAGTGCAATGTCTGTTTGTACATATGTGAGTATGTATGTATATATGTATACATATATAAATGCATATATTCATGCCTATACCCAGGTTTGAACTGAGAGAGATCTATGATTAGTCACGTCTTTGCTTCTAGCATTTTTGTTGACTATTATTTTTAGCAACGTTCACCTTTGCGTGTGTTTTTAGCTGATATAACTGTCAGCCATTGCTGACATTTTAATTAAGTATCAAAATTATATTAGTTTGCGTATGCAAAACATTTTCAAAAATGCCTATATACATGCATTCATGAATTTATGCGGTTCAATGTGCTGGCAATAAAATTAGACTGAAATACGAATGCTAGGCGAATCTAAATGTGTATGTGACTAGATATACTTTTCATATTCAAGCCAAGCACACTCAAATAATGCTGTTTGTATAACAAAATACCCGGAACTGTTTAAAAATTTATGAAAGGCATTTGTGAGCTGACAGAAGAAAGCAGCTGCGACTCCTTGAATTGCTCGCCTGAAAATCTAGATCTCAATAAAATACTTGAAATATGTTAGGATATCTGCCAGTCGAGCACTCTCCATTCGCCCACTTGTGTTTAACAACAATTGTGGCTGTCCTGCTGTGAGCAGGCTAAAACTACAAAGTTGTGTAAAATGTGCACAAAATAATGTCACATGAAACGTGCAGCTGCTGCTGACTAGGGCCGTGGCCATAGCCATTGGGTGGGCCACACGATAAACTCATTGGCACGTCCTGCTCATCAGAGTAGTTGATTCACATCATTTTCGGGGCGTTGTGTTGCCAATTCAATTGAATGAATGTGGCTTACGTGCAGTGCCGCACCGCGCCACACCTTGCTGACCCAACGCACCAAAAAGACTAACTTCTGTTGATGTTTTATTTCTTATACACTTACGTATACTTAATATTTGCGCACATTGAGTTGATAAGCCGCGGGCTGTGCACTATGCACACAGGTCCTCAACGGATTCCCCTTGCAGCAGTAAACGCTGCTGCTCATGTTTGTTCTTGTTCTTGTTGCCAGACTTGCCGCTCGCGGCTTTGCCACGCCTACGATTGAGCACGCCATCCGCGTCATCCATCATGCGCAAAATTGTGGTCTATTGTTTACACAAATACATACACATATAGATATAGATAGATAAAATATAAATGAAATTTTGGTTAGTTGCAGCTACCTGATCTGAGCAGTCCATGGGCGCAACTGATATATCGCGCACAGCTCGAAACTTGCCCACATTATTCAAATGCTCATTCTCCAGACGGAAATAGTTCCAGATGAAGCGCCTGAATACCTCAAGCGGACTCAGAATGGTCATCATAACATCGCCCTCAATATAACCAGCTTGGATGAGGCTCATCGACAGCGTCCAGCTGAAGCGCAATATTAAATCCTCAATTATGCCAAAGTAATAGAACCACTGTAAGAAATTCGAGATGAGAGAGAGAGAGAGAGAGAGAGAGAGAGAGAGAGAGAGAAAGAGAGAGAGAGAGAGAGCGAGTAGGACAACGTTGAATAATTGTTATACATGCTGCTCGCTTGGCCAAATATTTATGGCGACCATTAGCCCACACGAGGCGGACTCCAACTCACCGTCGATGAATAAACAATTTCCTCACGCAAAAATCGATTGTCGCCCGCCTTCGCATCGAACAGGCCCCAATCCATTCGGATGTCCCACGTGTAGGCGTAGCAGGAAGACACCAATGCTGAGACTATCCAGCAGTAGAACCAAGGATTCTCCTTCGACAATGGATAGCTATCTGTGGGCATATGTATAACCCTATTAAGCCAGTTGCTACATGCTCAAGTGACAAATAAAATTAACAATCAATTTCTATAGTACTTGACTGCATGAAAATTAACACTAATTGGACCAACAGGCAATAAGATAAACAACATGCTCAGGCCTTGGCATTGGCATTCGCCTTGACCAACGCCTTGGCCAACGCCTCCACTTACCCGTTGTTGTATGATATTGATGTGCAAAAATAACTGTAATGAAGGACGTCGCATATTTGGCAGCATTCACCAGATGTGGGAAGAACTCCTTCGTATCCCGATAGCGCCGTATGCATTGGGCGAAGCGAAAATAAGCTGGCAGAATGGCAACAATGGGATGCAGAATGGATACGTACTGCACACAGTGATTGCCAGCTAAAAAGAAAAAGCAAAAAAAACCAACAAATTATACAAATTATTAAAGCGAAAAACTAATTTAAGAACACCTAACCGTAATGGCTAGCCATGTCTGACAAACTTTTATTATCTTTAATATAATTTTCAGCAAATTAAAATGAAATTACAATTGAAAATTACGAAATTCCCAAAAAGTTCGCACTTTAACATTTTGCCAACTTTGGTTTAAAATTTCATGGGAATTTTTGATGAAATTTGTATTCATTTTAAAATGGAATTTCAGCGTATATGGGTTTTATGCATGAGCGAATGAGGTAAAAGGATACCTTTAAGTATGTATGCATATATGCACTACGTGTCATCAGGATAGCGCATCCTTTTCTCTGTTAATATTCAATATTTTCTATGTTATTCAAGCTAAAGGGGTCAAATTTATTTCCTATGGAAATCTCTTTTATTCTTCTCAAAATAAAGCTTAATTGGGTTCTGTATCATATCAGCAAGTATTTTTTTTTAAATTTTTGAAAAAGCTTTAAAAATTCCTTAATATTATATATTAATACATCTAGAAGGTCTATAGGAGGGAGTATTGTGCGTGTATGTATATAACTAGAATCTAATATAGATATATTATAATAAAATATGTATTAACTAGCATATACAGCATAACATCAGCCCAGCTGGTTTCAGGGTATTTCCCAGTAGGTGACTGCCGACTGGAGCACACTTTTTTGTTCTTATTTAACTTTAAACGTCCTAGCATAAATGAATATTAATGAAAAATCTTTTTGTTTTCAGTTTTTTTTCACAGAGTTCTGTTTCACATTTTGGCTCAGACTTTCAGTTCTGTTGTTGTTTTACATAATTTATTTAGGCATATTTTTAAAGTCGCTCCAATTACTCACCCTCGCCCGCTTTGTGCCAAGTGGGATTGCGGCCGAAGAAGCACATGAGGAAGGGTATATCCAGAAAGGCTGGCACAATGCTATTCAGCTGATCGGCCAGCCAAAAGTCCGCAAAGTTGACGAAGCAAAACGGCGCCATAATGACTCGACTGAGCACACGCAGCGCCCAATAGCGAGCCTCGTGGTGAAACGTCTTCGTCGGATTGAGCAGGAAGGCAACCATCAAGGTGTAGAGGAACAATGGCGCCGCATACTGTGGAATGCCCAGGGGTTCGCAGAATATGTAGCAGAGCACACAGCAGGCCCAAATGACGCCGAATACCGAGGCGATTTCCATGATGTTCTGCTCGGAGAGATGATTGCGTGGATCGAGCTCAAAGATGAGCACATGATTCACACCCGAGGAACGCCAGCCATAGACATTGACGCCCCAGAGGAAGAGGCATTCCGTGATCAGAAAAGGCGCTCGGAACATGCGCAGGCCAACGCGCCAATTCTCACCAAAGCCATAGAACATGGCAGATATGACGACGGTAAACAGGAGCACAACAAATGCACCCGAAAAAAGGCCCACCTTGAATGTGGTCCAAGGACTCTGCTGCTCGCCGAGCGGCGGAACGCGCAGACGCTTCATGGCACCTGCAAAGTCAAAATCATAATTATATATTATTTGAGAATATATTAAATTACATACGCTGTCTATCTCCGCCTTCGATGTCCTGTGTGACCGCCTGTTCCGTTTCCTGGATCAATCTATCGATGTCTTTGTTGGTATAGAAATGCGCCGCCTCCACGTGGTCCGTACGCCAGCGTGCTCCGAAATCCACGCTGAGTAATTTGTCGTGCTTCTTGAGTATCTTGCGAAAGCCCGTAAAATTGAGATTCTGATAGTTTTGCAGCAGTATCAGACCCAAATAGAATTCACTAAATGCCAACTTGAGATCCTGTATTTTGCGTGCGGGCACATTTTTCTTGCCCAACGGTGTGCGTCGTTTCCAGGCCGGTTGCTTCTTCACATGGCCCATTTCCAATGCCTCGGTCAGCTCGCTGCGCAGGTTGCCATATTTGCGGGTTGCCTCCGCCATCTTCTCCGAGTAGAAGGTATTGATCTTGGCCAGCTCCTTGTCGCAGTAATGAAAGAACTCCTCATCGAACTTGGCAAAGTAGCGCGTGAGCATCTCACGATCCACCAGTTCCGCAGAAGGAGCTTGTTCAATGGCTGCATAAAGCATTGCCTTCATTTCCTGCAACCAAAGGGCATAAGTTCATCAGTGTTAAAAAAGCTATCGATAGGCATGTATCGGTTCATAAGGAACTAGTCATAGCCGAGCTACAATGAAGAGTGGGCATTTGCTTGTCCAGTATATGTCCGCATATGTTATCGATAGCAATAAGTCATATATCGAATCAGCTAGAAACTGTTATAGTCGACTGTGTGCATTTACTTTTCGCACACACTGTCTTGCTTACACTCTCATCTGTTTGTTTACGTTTGACGAGACCACAACAAAACGCCCGATAGCTGAGCGAGCAAAACGCATGCGCCGTGTGTGCCGCATGCCAAAAGCTCTTTGGCATTTTTGACAGCTGGCCAGCCGCTTTTCACGTGACGTCACCGAGAAACTGACAGCTAGGAAAAGCACACGCTCGCATATATCTATGGGATACATATTTTTCTTCTCAATTTTCGCACACTGTTTGCGCGTTTTTCTTTTACCTCATAGTTAATATATTGTTTGCGCCATTCAGGCGTTATATGCGCCGTCAAATGCTCGGCGAACTTCATGTTTGGGACGGGACTTGGCTAACTCAGCTACTGCTGCTGCTGCACTGCATCCGCATTGGACCAAATGGCAGGCGAGGCGACGACGGCGTTTCACGCGCACGTTTTCACGTAAACAACACAACTGGGCCAACGCCAGCGAAAGTTTTTCGACGATGGCCCAAATGCCATGCCAGCCAGAGAGCTGTGGGCGGGGGAGCCAATCCACAAGGAGCTTTCAATATGTAAATTGTTATTGTCCTATTTGCCGACCAATGTCAACAAAGCAAACACAAAGCGCCATTAGATGATTAGCCAAATTATACGAAAAGTGCTAATAAAATAAATAAAAATATTGGGAATAAATTGAATGCCCAAAAAATGTGCTGTAACTGAAAAAGAGAACAAGTAAATCCATAAAAAAAACAACTATATTATATATATATAAATAAATATATATTTTTAGATGCATATGTTCAGCAGCTGGACAAATGTTTTCAAAACAATGGGGCGTTAGAAAAAAACAAGTTTTGCAAATTAGTAACTAATGAATGCGAAAAAAACGAACAAATAACAATACACTGAAAAAAATTAAATGAAATAGAATTGTATTTATTAAAAGATAATTTTAGTTAAAGCTGTATATATAAAGAGAGAGTTTTTAGAGCATTTTATCTGTAATAAATTATTTTATTTAAAATTAACAAAATAATTTAAATTGTTAGGCGTCAGCTAATTAACGGATTATATAATAAATTTCCACAGTTTCTTACGTAAACATGCCGATAAGCATATTTATATATATATTTTATATATATTATATATTAAATGAATTTCCAAAACTGTGTGAAATCGCTTCTAACAGTTGGTCTGACTATTCGGTTTGGGTACGTTTGTTCCCATCTTATCGCAAGTCTCTGCTTGTTTATCACTTGCTCTCTCTCTCTCTCTCTCTCTCTTTCTCTCTTTCTCTCTTTCTCTTTATCTCTCTTGTAATGTTTCTGTATTTAGATTGATTAAAGAATGGTTCTGCTACGACTGCCTCCCGCATTGAGTTGCTCGCATTAATGATCTCATAGAGCGAGAGAGAATTGTTTCAATTGAAACGGCAGTCGAGTATCTAAAATCATGCACGCCCCTCTCTCTCTCTCTCTCTCTATGTCTTTCTCTTGCTCCAGTTGCAGCTGTTAGTGTTTGATTGGCATGCGCTCTGGCGAGTCATCCACGAGTGCTGGAGAACGAGGCTTTTATAACTTATCAGTGATCGAGTACAGTAGCAACGCGATAATTGTCCAGTTTTTGTTGCTGTTTTTCTTTTTTGTATATAAAGTCACAGTATCGCAAAACCAATTAGCCATTCGCCCAATTTCAGTTGCACGTTGCACTAGTCACAATGCCCACAGGAGCACAGCCCAGCGCAGAGCAGATCAACGAGGTGAAGTCCCGTTTTTTGGCTAACCTCGCAGCCGAACCGCCGGCAGGTAGGATAGGCTCTAAGTTCATTAGAATTGTGTTTAATCTTTGGACTATTTGCAGTGCCCTTTAATGCCAGCGATCTGGCACGCATCAATGACAACGATATCTGGATAACCAAGCTGCTGGAGGCTTACAAGCTGGACGTGGAGAAGACCATTACGCGCTTGCGGGAGAACTGCGAATGGCGCCAGAGCTATGGAGCCAACGATATTAATGAGACGAATGTGAATCAGGAGTATCTGTACGATGGCGAGATCTTTGTGCATAATCAGGACCATGAGGGCAAGCCCTTGCTCATTGTGGACTTCTCCAAGCACTCGAAGAGCAAGAACCAGGACGAACTGATACGCGTGATTGTCTACTGGGTGGAGCGCATACAGCGTAAAGATTATCTGCAGAAGATCACACTCTTCATGGACATGACCAATTCGGGACTGAGCAATCTGGACATCGACTTCATCAAGTCAATTATCAACCTGTTCGAGACCAAGTATCCCTATACGCCCAACTACATCATCGTGCATCAGCTGCCCTTCCTGCTCAACGGTGAGTCAGACTTTTGTAGCTACTTAAATTAATTATAATTTTCTATTTCCCATTTACTTTAGCGGCATTCAAAGTGGTGAAGACTTTCATGCCCCCAGAAGCCTTGGAGATACTGCGCGTGACCTCCAAAAAGGACATTACCCAGTATGTGACTCCGGATAACTGCCTGAAGATCTGGGGCGGCAACGATGACTATACTTTCAAGTTTACACCAGCCTAAAAGCAAACTGTATATATGCATATATACATAAAGCTAAGCATGTAAATAATATATTATTTATTATCAGAATAACCATTTGGGTTTGATGATTCTTATACTTTCAAGAAACATTCCCTAAAATATGAGCATAATCTTATCAATAGTGAAGCACTATAACAGATAAGCCAACTGAGCGAAATAATAAATTTTGATTTGTATAAGAAACCACTGAGGACTTGACTTTGTATTATCAAAACATATAACTGCAGTAGGTACAATGTTTTGATCAAGATAATCCTAAACAATTCTAACCAAATTCAGAATTCTCTTCAAATATTCAACTAAAATAGCAATAGTAGCAAAAAGTTTTCTAACTAAACATGCCGATAAAAGAAAATGGAAATTCATAAAAAATATATAAATATATTTAATGAATAAAAAACATAAATGAAATATTAACTAATAATAAATAAATACAGAACAAATATATAAATATATTTAATGAATCAAATAAATAAAGAAAAAATACATAAACATATTAAATAACTTTAAAAAATAAAGAAAAAAATATAAATATATTTAATAAATAAAAAAAGTATAAATAAATTAATTAAATAAATAAAAAAATTATTAACTAATAATAAATACCTAAATTAAATAGCTCTTTATTAATATATTCAAAAAGTTACATGCCAGGTATTTCATTAGTGTCATACCAAGCTGTGAAGGCGTGAGTGCAAGCTTTCATTGATTTCGCACAGTCGAGCTTTTCACTCAAAGCCAAACTTATTTAAATGCAGCCGGCATAGGGCGACGATCACGTTCTATTGCAGCAGTAGCAGCACCAGTAGCAGCTGAGCTCTGCCCTTTTGAAGGCGTTCCATTGGGTGTATTGGTGCTCCACATAGACGCGTACGCCATTCGATTGCCAATTGCCAATTGCCGATCGACCGTTAGGTTAGCCCAGAGCTGGTTCCGTTCGGTTAAAGCACTTGCATTCGTCGGTTGTCGCTTGTCGCTGGCGGCTGATGTATGGTGTGCCTGGAAACATTGGAAATAGAAATCTTATCGCTATATCGTGCTGAGAAACGGGATTATCGATTAATAACAGCGAGCCCAGTGAGCGATAAGCAGAACCTTAAAATAGTTCAGTGTTCAGTTGCTGCTGACACTTGACGAGTGTTAACACAATGGGCATTAAGGCCAAAGTTCCAACCACAGCGCAGATTGAGGAGCTGCGACAGCGCTTCAATACGAAATATGCCGCAACGCCGCCTACAGGTGAGCGATTCAAATCACAAAGTGCAGCTGGCTCGTCTGGTCTGGTCTGGGCAGGCCTGGCTCAGGGTCAACTAGTTCACTCAGGTGTAAGCACGCGAGCTGGCCAACTGAGTGCTATGTATATAGGCTTTATTGCTTCTATACATATTTACAGCATATGTATATTAAATGAGTCACATTGTAGGAGTCGCATATCGCCCGTCCATGGGAAATTATTCACAGTCATTAAAATATTATTGCTATTTTTCCGCTATTTACTTTATGAATACGACGCGTCGCGACTCACTGGAGTAAATAAAAGATATTTATAGAATGTCAACCTTCAGTTGATCTTCACAAATTACTACTGATCTTTTGAAGAAGGTTTCCATAGTTCAATGGGAAGCAACACTAATCTATTGTATATTCTCCACTTCATTAACTCTTTTCGACTGTTAGCGGCCTTTCATCCCGTCGACCTCGAACGCATACGCAACGACCATGTTTGGCTGCAACGTTTTCTCGAAATGCACGATCTGGACATGGAGGCATCCTTTGCGAAGCTCTGGGATACCTGCATCTGGCGTCAGTCATACGGAGCTAACGATTTGACTGAGGATCAACTCAATCAGCAGTATCTAACCGAGGGTTCAGTGTTCGTGCATAGCCAGGATGTGGATGGCAAGCCGTTGCTCATCTTTCGCGTCAAGCTGCACAGCAAGTCCAAGAGTCTGGATGAATTGATACGCATCGTGGTCTACTGGGTAGAGCGAAAGCAGCGCGAGAATCATATGACCCAGCTGAGCATCTTCTTTGATATGGCCGGCACGGGCTTGGCCACCATGGATCTGGATTTTGTCAAGCGTATCGTGGAGACATTCAAGCTCTACTATCCCAATGCGCTTAATTACATATTGGTCTTCGAGCTGGCTTGGGTGTTGAACGGTAAATATTAACCTAAGTTATTACACTTTGAACTTTGGAAATGAGCTTTTCGCTTTTCTCTTTTATTTTTACCTATGCTTAGCCGCTTTCAAGGTCATCAAGGCGCTGTTGCCACCCAAAGCGGTTGAGATATTGAAAATGATATCGAAGAAGGACGTCACTCAGTATGTGCCCAAGGACAAGTGTCTGGTCAGTTGGGGTGGCAGCGACAGCTACGAGTTCCAATTTGTGCCGGAGCCCAAACGTGCGCTCGCCAAGCCGAAGGCTGCCAATGCCGGTGATGACGACCAGCCCCATGATGAAATGGGTTTGGATAAGAAGGTAGGTGACCCAAGAGCCCACGAGCCCACGAGCCCACGAGCCGAATGGCCGAAAGTTAAATTGTTTTTAGGTGTGTTTGGTTTGAGCTGAACTGTCCGGAAGTTTGTCTCTTAATTGCATTTCCTGACCAGCTGAACACGCGAGTTGCTCCTTTAATTGATTTACATTAAAAGCTTGATATCGATTCAGGGTGCGCAGCGGATTGCGTGTCCTGCGTTAGCCGTTATTTTCTATTAATAGCCATTCCATCGACGCATTGCAAAAGTTTTGCTTTCGTTTGCTCGCAGTGGTCAGCGAAGCGTTGCGAGGCGTTGACCTGAAAAAAGAACAAAAAAAAATAGAAGAAAAAAAATAGAGCACACACGGCATACATGTTAAATAATTCCCAGCGCGTAGCATTAGGCAAATTATTTATTCTCTTTTTTTACTTTTTCGGTTATTGTTCGCCCGCCCGCATACTCATCGCTGAGTCGTCAATTCAATTAACACGAATTGCAATGCGACGGCTGCAGTCGGGTAGCGAAGCGAACAGCTGTTCGCTCGCAAAGGCTGATCGCAGTGCGTGAGCTTTTTGGCATGGCAGCGAGCTTTTGTGTTTTGTCTTTTGTGCGTTTTGATGTTGTTGCTTTTAGTTGTGCGTCCACGTTTGTCGCGGTACGTTGACGCGACGTCATCAGTTGCCCGAATTTTAATTGCATTAACTTAAAATCTGCAATTGATATTTACGCTTTGAGCATTCTGCATGTATAAAAAGAAGCCACAATACATTTACGGAACGTTAAAAAGAAAGCAAAAGAAATTCGCAGACGACAACACAGTTAATATAATATATTCTTCCGCAAACATGCCCAGGGTAGGTGGCTTTGACCAATATGGATGTGTGTGTGTGTGTGTGTGCGTGTATTTCTTTGTGCGTATTGGTGATCATGGGTGTGCTGCTAATGCTAAACAAAGCACAGCAATGACAACAAACGAAAATGAATTCTAATTGATATTCCAAATGAATAGCTTCGAATTTAACCTTGCGTAGCTTCTTCAAGCACTTCGGTTTTTCTATAAAACTATTAGTAAAATCTACATTTGCATATGTTTTTAAAATTGTCTAGACTACTCATTCACCAGATGCTGTGCTCAGCCTATTGCTCATTGCTACGTAACTTCACCGTAAATATCGATACAATATAATTTTATGGTCGCTTCACTCCTTCACTTTTTGCGGTTTTCTCACTGTATTTTAGTGAACAACAAAATTAGTTTCTTTCGTAATAAATTAATGCTTCAGCATTTCGTGGCAGGTGCGCTAGCATATACAATGTTGCTGTATAAGCATTTATACTGTGTCAGCGATTATATATATATAATGATATAGCAAAGTAACTAGTATTTGCTTGAGATATTATTATAGTCGAGAAACACTGCAACGAGCTTTACATTTGGACTTTAATATTTCGCATACATTTTAAAACGGTCAATGGATACTTTAGATATATATATATCGATATCTATTTATATCGCATCGCTTAACTAGCTACGATAATCACTGTAAATAACAGCAGCTTAACATAACATGCATCTCAATTTGCAGTAGATAAACATTTAAGTTACAAATAAAACTATCTTGTATCTGAGCTTCAATTTCACTGTGTCAAAGTGTCGGCTCTTACAACAAAAGTATGCTTATGACTTCCACATGAAACGTTATATGAAATCGAAGCAAACTGCACATAAATAAACTCTGGCTTCTTCAGAAGAGCAAATCAAATAAATATACAAATACATATATACAGTTCTAAAGTCCCGTTATCCAGTGAATTGAAGGTGCATAAGTTTTGCTTCAAAGCAAATCAGACCAATTGGCAACAAACGACCTTCCATTGTGTTGTCAAGTGAGGCCCTGAAGTGTTAGAATGGGCACTTGTGAAAATAGCAAAGCTCAGCATGAATCGATTGATGATAATTCAACCCATGAGCATGAGCATGGGCATGGGCTGACCGAAAGCATCTCAATTTCAATTAAAATTCCATTGTCTGTGCGTCTTTCTCTTTGGCAGGTTACCTTCTCCAATAGCGTTCGTATGGCGCCTCATGATTCAAGCATGGGCGAGCTCCACACGCCCTCGGATATGGGTAAGAAGCGGTTATATTTGTAAATCTATGTGTAAATGAGTATTTAGATATATCATTTATACGACATTGGCGAGACATAAACATTGCTTTCACAATCAGTTATAATTCCTAGTGTAAATTTATTATTTAGTTTGAACAAAAATTTGGAAAAAATTTTATAGTTTGATTAAGAACACGTACAATTTATTTCCCCATCTACATACCCATATTGTATCTGCTGTTCAGTTATGTTGCAATTGGAGCCCAAAGAATTTGTAAATATTTGCAAAGAGAATGGGGAAGCGAAGGTGTCGCTCAGAAACATTTGCAATAAGCCGGTGGTCTATAAGGTGAGCTAAGTCAGAAGAATCAAATTTGATACATGATCAGAATAATGACTGGCTAACCCTTTTCAGATACAAACTACATCACCAGAAAAGTTTCGCGTTCGTCCGCGTTGCGGTGTAGTACTTCCAAACGACTCGACCGATGTGCACATTTGGCTAAAATCGGATCAGCTATTGAGCAGCGATGGAAAGGACAAGTTCCTTGTTATGGCTTCTTGCACTGCAAGTGTCGACTGCAACTCACAGGCCATTGCAGATATGTGGAAATCGAAATCTTCAACAGATCCAGATGTCGAAAATTTTCGTCTCGTATGCCGTATGGATGATAAATCCGATTGTGCCAAGAATGGCGCAATGCAGAGCGAAAGCAGTAGTGTATGTTCATCTCTTTTGATTTGGAATATCTTTTGATATCAATATTTAGATATGTATATATTGATTTGGCTTTTCTGGTTTCTTGCAGGATTTTGGCCCTGAAAAAATGCAGGAGCAGGCCCAAAAAATTGAGGCTCAATTGAATTTTACAAAACATTTACAATATGCTACCTTAGCTCTAATTTTTTTGCTGTTTATTGGATTTGGTTTTCTTATGTATGAGCAGATGATAAAGCACTCGTCAGCTGGCGGCAGTTGCCGTAAGGCGCCAGCCTACACGTGTCCCAAGCGCAAATAATATTTACTGTCTCAATGCAATCTGACCCTGAGGGACGATGCCACTGCCAGCCACGACCAACAAAATCATAACAAAAAGAACAACAACAACAAGAACAACAATATTGATATTAACAACAATAACAATGACTATAATCTGCATAAAGATAGCTGCATTTGTGACTTAAGCCTTGGTTTAGATTACACTGACGATGACATCCAGTGTTTGGAGGCGTTGCTCTTGGCTCATCTGCAATTGTCAATGCGAAATAGTCAAGGCATTGGCGGCCAAATGGGCGGCGGTGTCGCTAATGGCGGTCATCTTATTGGTCTTATTGCATTCGCACGCAAGATCGCGCGTGTGCTCCTATCGCTTTCCGTGCTTTGCTGTATTCTATTCCTAAGCTTCTATCTGGGCAGCAATTATGATGGCCAACATGAGGACGGTGGTGCTCCAAATCATTCAACAACCGCAATATCAGCAACAACTGATCTGGCGATAGATGCAGCCACCGCGATCAACTATGCAACGACACACGGCACTGACCCAGCAGATTCATATTTCATGTAGTTGGCAAATATCTATATCTATATATATGTATATATAAATATATCTATATATATATATATGAAGACAAAAATTTACATGTATATGTATATATGTTTTATATATGGAAATATTTATACGGAACTACTTTCTGGATATGGCGAACAAAAATTTGTATTGTATTTGAAATATTAAGCAAATAGGCAGCTTCCCTACCGATTTGCATATAGATTTATATATATGTATATATAAATATAAATATATATATACATATGATTCAACCAATCCATTGCTATTTACCTGGAGCTCTCAGATGCCCAACTTAGTAAAGTTGAATATAATATAATGTATTTAGTAGCCGCTTGTGAAACAATGAATATCTATGTATGATATATGTAAATTATAAAATAATTACTATTATAATGATATAAATTAAAGAGCAAGTTGATTAGTTTGTAAATAAATGTTTTAGTTCGGTTCGTTTCACTTTTTGCAATAGCTTTCTGTGCTATTTGGCGAATACATATATAAATTTACTATATTTAAAAAACAAAATCAATGACAACATTTTATTCAGTTGGCTTAGTTAATAAGTGTTTATAGCTTCGCATAAAAATAATGCGATAGTTGTAGAAACAAACAATTGGAAACATTTAACTAACGTTTCTTCCTTAGTCCTTCTTGCGTCCACGTTTGGATGATGTCTTTTTGACGACAGTCTTACTGTCATCGCCCGTTGCCGGAACTGTCTTAATCTTTACATCCGCTGAGTCCTTCATTTTAATATCCGTTTCTGTTGGCTCCTTGGCTGCTTCGACAGCAGCTGCCTTAGGTTTCTTGCTGGCTGGCACATTCTCCTTTTGCTTCTCCTTCTCGTCGGACTCGACCAAAAACACACTGTGCTGTCCACCGCCAGTTGCCATCAGCATCCGTTTGTTCTGTGTATTCTTGCTGATGACAGCAACCGGCTTCAGCTCATCGTCGCCATCACCCACACCCAACTGATTGTTGGATCCCATGCCCCAGGAATATAATTTACCATCATTGGTTATGGCATAGGAACAGGCTTCGCCGCAGCCGACAAATGTGGTCTTCCCACTGATCTCTTCAATCGGCATCAGCTCGGACACCACCTCCTTGACATCGCCAATGCCCAAGCGCCCATAGTCCGGACGCCCAATAGCGAAGCAGCGCATTGAATTGTCCAGCACCAGGGTATGATGCTGACCGCCCGCAATCTGCTTGACGTCCTTCAAAGTCGTTTTAATGGGTATCAAAACACGTTCGGCCTCCATTGCATGCGCCAGCTGCTTGTAATTGTTCAAGCCCACGGCCCAAATCACCTCCGTTTGGGACTCACGCAAAAATGTGCAATAGTTGGTGGCCCAAATAGCTTCAAAGGGCTTCGCTCGCTTGATGATTAGCTGATCCGGCCGCAATAAATCGCGTTTACCCCTACGACCTAAACAAAGCGAACATATACATACACAAAAGGATACAAATTTGCACGTGGCTAATTGAAAATCTGTACTCACCCTCGCCTCCAACCGAACGCTCAGAAATGCGTCCCAGTTGCCCCTGCTCAGCACAGCCGACGGTGAAAACCTTGCCCGACGTGGTCAGTAGAACTAAATGATCGGCGCCAGAGGCAATGCTGCAGCATACCGTGCCTTCAAGCAGATCGATGGGTGTGCGCTTGTTGCCATCGATTGTTAGGCCCATGTTGCCGTGCGAGTCTCGAAACGAGCCCCAGGCAAAAACGCGTCCATCCTCCAACAGGCACGCCGAGTGCGAATCGCCCGCTGAAATGGAAATCGCTTTGCCAGGCAAGTTGATGAGGCCCGGCGTGGATTCACTGCCCTCTTCGCTGGTATCGCGACCAAGCGCACCCTCGTCATTACAGCCGAACGAGTATATATCGCCCGCCTTCGTTAACACCAGGCAATGCATGCCTCCGGCACAAACATCCACAGGACTCGGTATGTTCTCAACGATGGCGGGACGCTTGCGTTCCAGTACATCCTCGCCGAGACCCAGTTGACCGGTATCGCCAGTGCCACAGACTAAGACATTGCCAACTATTTGACGACGCTCCGGCAAATCCAGATGGAAAACGGTTCGCGCCCTTTTTGCTCTTGTGGGCTGCGTCGTCTTATCTTCTTCAGAGCTGTTGTTGTTTGCGAGTATCTTGCGTCGCGACATCTTCGTTATGCGTTCACTGATCAATTTCACAATTTTATTTTACAAAACTAAAAAAAAAAATATATCAACATGAATGTATACGTATGTATGCATATCTAAATAAATAAAAATAAGTGTGTGTTTGTATGTGTGTAGGCTACTTGTGTATGTATGTAAGGTTAGGTATTAGCGCCAATGAGATATCGATGCGTGTGGTATACTCACAATGGAATTTAGGTGTTGCGATTTCCTGGCTTGGGCGGTGCGACTGATTGCTACAGTGGTTTTTGGGCGAGTGAAAAACCAAATAGCCGAAATCTTTGGTGGTTGTAGCTTAAAGACAAAAATCTACCTAATGCAGCATGAAATGCGCGGGAAGGCGGCTAATACAGATTGCGGCAGCTGCATAACGTACTGTTGCATTTAGCTGCTATCGCGCATAATCGATAGCAGTCGGATAACTATTGTTTATAATGTATCGATGATTCAAAACAATGGCGCCATTAAGGCTATGATGTCAATGCCAGTCGGATAACTTCTCACTAAGTTTTCAAAACAATTTTGGCGCCATTACGCCATTCCTTTATTTCATACCAATAAACCAATTTAAAAGTTTCTTAATGTGCTATTGCTTAAATATTCGTATACAAATTGTGTAATGATTATGTTCATATTTTGAATGGTCGGCCAGTGTAAATGCTGCAGATTATCCGCTTCTTGTAGCCAGACTTCCGGATAAGTAAAGGGCACTATATGCATGACTTTAAAGCCTATTTAAATTGAGTTTTGTTGATATATGAATAAGTATATTGTATATAAATATATATGCAAACTAACCCTTGTCTAGAAAGGAATAGTGATCATCATCTATATCGTTGTCATGATCCTTGAGCTTGTAAAACAACTGGTGGCACTCGCTAAGTTGACCGGAAGCCCGCAGCTCCTGCTCAATGTCCGCTAGACGTTCGTGTAATGCATATGTGCGTTGATATTTGCTCATATAGATTTGATCCGGTGCGCCAATCAAATTAAATGAAATAACTAAACTCTGTGAACTCAGAGAACAAAATACGTGCATATTAAATGAATATTGATTGAAGCAACTCACGATCCTTTTTAATGAGACGGTTTCCCTCTTTACAAATCCCTTTGAGCCCAGCAACGGACTAATATTATCTTGAACGCCCTTAATAGAGTCATGACCATCAAAGAACACCAGCTGCGAGACAATATTAATGATGTTAACTCGAAGTTGAGCCACTCCTTCCACTCACCACTAATCCAAGATCTCGATGACCGGCAAATTCATGTTGTAAAAAGTAGTTTAGCTTCTCGGCCATATTTAGTAAGATGGCACAGGCAACAGCCGCATCCGTAGCGGCCACAAAATGTTCAGTTTTTTCCAAATATTTCGAATCATAATGGCAGCTGAGCAACAGCAATTGCTTTGCCTGTGGATTCAGGACACCCACCACATTGGTTTGGAACGACGTGTCGAAGAACTGATCACGAACCGTGTCAAAGCCCTGCCGATTCAACTCTTCAACGAGAAAATCGGAGATCTGCTCATGGCCAATGGAGCCAATCCAACGTGGTCTTAACAATTTGGCTAACGTCGCCTTGAAATGCTGCTCACTCTTGCCATCTGACATGCGTCTACATTGCATCAATAGCAGGGTGAGGCAAGCTGCAAGCAGACACCAATTCAAGCACGACATTGAGAGGTGTTCGCTGCGATAAGCCAGGTAAACTAAAGCGAAGCAGGTCATGCCTGACGCTCAGCGTTATTTTGTTTACAAATGCATTGGCCACACGGCCATAAACGTATTAACTAGCTTAATACAAGTACACAGACAATTTAATACACTTACAATTTTTTATTAAGATCTCTGCAATTTGAAATACATTTTCCTTGATAAATATGTGAATGCATTGAGTTTAAGAAATATAGTTATTAATAATTTAAAGATAAATTGGTTAAATGCCAGTTTAGTAGTCAATATAGACCTCATCTTTCAGCCAACTTCTTTTTTTTTTTTATTTTTTATCTTAAATAATCTCCAAGGAAAGTAAAGGAATATGCACAAATGCCCAATCAACAAAACAAATTCTAAAATTCTAACTAGGTCAATAACTAATAATAATAAAAAAATATATGACTTGGGTGGTGGAAATGTGGGTAACATATAAAAACAAACTTGCGGCACACCGAATTACAAATGCCCTTGCACACAGCATTAGCAGGTATTCAATTATTTCCATCGAACGTGTGTTCTTATGGCAGCGCATATGGCGTTCCGCACTTAAACGGAAGAGCACAATTTGTATATAATATTACAGTCGAGGGAACGGACAATCTGAGCTAGCCAGACAATTTAGAATGAGAATATGTATGGGTATATATACAATAGTATATGATCTGCAAGGGTAGCAAACAGATCGATTCATTTACATATGTTCAATAATAATGCTAAATATACACGCACATATATATATATATATATATATGAATGTAGTTCAAGTGTTCCACTAAGTAGTAAGCTTTTGGAATATACAACATTTACAAGACGGACTGTCAAGAGGACAGATAGCTAGCTGCACATACGCACACAGACACAGAGACAGACACGCGTACATAATCACAACTGTTGGGGTGTTTTGCCCAGAAAGTCTGGAATATAGAAGTATAAATAAAATGCTATGCATTGCCGCTTGCCTTTACAGCCGGTTGATTAAGTTAAGTAAGTAATCAATTAGCCAACTCATCGCTGCATGTCGCGCCGTTTGAGCACATCGAAAATGACATCCGATGCGTTTTGCTTGTTTGTCGAATCATTGGCCGACTCATCGTCCGAGTCGGTTTGTTCCAGCAGCGGCACAGTGAGTGTGGCATGAGAGAGGCCAGCTGCATTGCCATGAATGCCAACAATGGCATTGCCTTTGTTGAAATCATACTCGGCGCACATGTCCTCGCCATCCTCCTCCAGCTGCAAGCCCATTTGTTGCTTGTTTACCTTGGCCATGGTGGAATACTTATGCAGCAGATGACAAGCGATGCCAGCCAAGCAGACAGCCAAACCCACCAGGTTAATGGGACTGAGCTGATCGCCCTTCAGCGCCACGGCTAGTGCCAGCTGGCATATATCCTTAAAGATGCCCGCTATGGACAGCGTCAAGCTGGATGTTTTGCACAATACCAAAAACTCGCTGACCTCCATGAAGAATGCAATGAATGCGCCCAGTGTCACGCGGGCAATAACCCAAAGAATGTCACCCTCGGCCGTATTATGTAGATTCTGCAATACAACATGCAACTTGGGACCTGCAAGAAGCAACAGGCTAACTTATAGAATTGGATTAGATAAGGATTACTTCCAATGCTTACCTTCAATGAAGAGTACTAGGGGCAAGAGCGATGCGATCATCCAGGGCTGCATGTGGTAGATCATGTCAATGGGATTGTGCAGACCCAGCTTGGATTTTTGCATTATGAACTGCGCAAAGCTCCAGCGCACGCCGCTGCTCAGCGAAGCAAACATAATGAACAAGAAGCCCAGGGTATTGAACTGTGTCGACTTGTAGGTAAACATGAACAGTCCCAGGCCAATGAGGCCGACTATTAGAACCAATGACCAGCTCTGCAAAGGTATCAATGGGCAATTAGTGCTATAATTATTATAATTGGCGTATTTTAAGGCCACCACCACCACTCACCTTGCGCTCCAATCCCAGCAAGATGGCAAAGAGCAGTATAAACACAATGGTCGACGATTTGGTCATGGTGTACAATGAGATGGGCACGAGAGCAAGGCCCCAATTGGAGAAGCCAATATCAATGCCACTGGCCACGCCCGTGGGCGCCATGCGACGCACAGCCACTCGCCAGTCCAGTTGGACGCGCGTCTTGCCCACACGCATCTTATAGATGCTGCGGACCAGTGCGGCGAGCAGAAACTTCAATATCAAGTGATACGTGACAATGGTGAGCGGAAAGGGCAGCTCGCGATTGATGTCCGTCTGGTAGAAGGTGAGCGTGATGGATAGCGACAAGTAGAGTAGAATTGTGGCCAATGTTCCTATGGCCATTTGCATGAACCGTGCCTCCGCATGCCTCGTCATCCCGTCGTGCTGATGGGGATGATGCTGCTGCTGCTGTGCGGACGTGGCGGCGTCGCCGTTGCCGTTGCCGCTGTTCTTTGCGTATTGAAAATTGGCATGCGACGACAGCTGGCGACGCTCTTGACTGCTGTTAACATTTTTATGGCTCAGGTCGAGGCTTAGTTCGAGCTCTTCGATGTTGCTGCCGCCGTCGTTGTCGCTGCCAGCGTCGACGTCGCCATCAGCGGTACTGAGACGTTCATACTTGGGAGCAACCATTGCCTAGTTATCGAACCTGTACGCCCGAGGGGCGACGGAAGTAATTATTGCAATGTACATTAACAACTGGCCAGATCGGAGAGTATTTTACGCCGTTATCGCCAACTTTATTGTTCCATATGGTGAATACTGCGCGCTATTCGTATTTTTGATATTTTCTCTCTCCCTTTGCCGTTGTTATCTATTTAGCTAAATGGAATGCTTCAGCGTTTGCTTGAGTCAGCAGCCGGGTGCGATTATTGTTTTTTACGTTTTCATTTTGCCTGCTGGCCACTCTTAATATAGTCTGTTTGCTAGCTGCCAACTGTTTATACAGTGTTTGTTGTTTTTTTTTTTCTCCTACTCGTCTCTCTTAGTGTGTTGGCCAAGTTGACGTCTGGCGCACGGTGTTGGAAAGCGCCATGTGCAACTTGCGATATGTTGCACAAATGTATCGATAAAGATATAAGGAAATATCGTTGTATACTCAATATTCATATTAATATAATTGTACTTTTATTGAATTTATTAGTTTGAAACGACTTAACTACATTACATTTACAGTTGCAGTTGCTGTCAATTTAGGTTTTTGTGTGCATAGTCAACATTGATTCTCTCTTGACTCATCAAAAGTAATTGAGAAGCCGCCGCATATAATGCACGTGCTTAAGAGATAAATGCATCTTTCTTTGTTATATTTGTATGTATGTAGCGCCCTTCATCCAGTTCCAAATACATTAGTGCTACGCTTGCTTCAGGTGTTGCAGTACAATGGGAGCTGTTTTCATACAAAATGAATCAGCTGTATTTATATAAGCCACTCAAGATTTCTTTGCTTACCAAGTCGTATAGCTACGCAGAGTGCGCCAAACATGATAAAATTGTTGCGCACCTCAGCGGAAACTCGCTTTTGTTCCTCTGCTGGATCGGGCTGTGATTGTTGTAGGCGAAACATTGTTAACTGTAATTTGATAGAAAAATTGGCAGAACGTTTGCTAATTTCAGCTACTTCTTTTTAGGGGGTCGTACACGGTCAGACCAGAAACTAACATGTATAAAAACCTATCGAATATAAGTATCGCATACCGGCAATTGTATCACTGTGAATAAATACCACAAATTTATTATCGAATATATAAGAGAATTGAAAGTCAAATTTAAATACTGATAAAAAAAATCAACCTTATCAACAAAATTAAAATGCAAAAACTGAACTTTAATTAAGAATTCCTTCGATTGTTTGCTTTTTCCATACTTCCGTATATTTTCTTTGTCCCGTGTCCATCGTTTTTTCTGCTTTTGCAAATATATGTATATATATATATATATACTTTTATGTTTGTTTTTTTCTTTTTAACTAAATACACAATTACATACACATTTACATATAAATACAGCTACTGCACATACACATACACATGCGTATGCAAATATATACATATAAATATAAGTACATAGCATTTTCTTTCTTATTTTTTGTGTATAATTATACAATATTATCGAGTCGTTATTTTTGTTGTTTTCTGTTTTGTTTTTAAGCAATTCGCTTTGTTACTGTTTGTTTTGTTTCCTTTGTTCATTTTATGTCTAAATTCATTTGCTTGTACACACAACTATTTAAATTAGGCGCGCTTAATTGCTAATCTCACTACGACTCCAATTCGCTCATTTAAAATCTGATTAGAAACTGAGAAAGCAGCTGGCAGGTCAACATGGTGCTAATAAGATTATGTTTGCGAAATTTCGTAAATGAATTAGAAATAACATACAAATTGATGGATTTAACATTTTTTTTGTTTTGATGATGCGCCTTTTTAAAATTTTTAACTCAATTTGTTTTTTATTAAATTATTTTCCTTAGCCAATGCAAGGCGTTGCCTGCTAAATGAGAATAATTCCAACTTAACGTCTGATTGGAAGATGTGTACGCTGCGGACTTTTAAACACAATTCTTATAAGATGCTGCATTGAAAGTTTGCCCAATCAGAAATTATTAACTTAAATAGTTCTTTTTGATGCTTAACTCAGTTCGCTCATATTAAATTCATTTCAATTCTTTTCTGCTTCCCTTTTTAGCCTATACAAAAAGCCAATGCAAAGCATTTTCTCTATTAGCTGCATATGAAAATATGAAAATATGGAACCCGGCAAATGTGGTTGGTTTTTCGTTTTCTTTGTGTTTTAACATTGCTAAACGATCTTTAAGCATTATTTAGAATATATATATATATATCTTAGCTCTTATATTTAACTACATTTGTTGTTTCTTTTTCGTCTTCTTTCTGTCACTTTTTAACACTACACATTTATCAACATTTATTTATTTACTTATTTGCATTTATGTATTATGTTTTTTTATGTTTTGTTTTTGTTTAAATAATATTTTCGTATACATTGGAATTTGTATTTTGTTAGTTGCGTGCCCAAAAATCTATAGGAACTTTATGCAAAAATAGCAAAATTTTTCAAAACTTTCAGTGTTGAGTAATGCACAACAAATTGTAAAACTTCAGTCGGCGTGGAAAACTTAAAGCTGAGCAAATGAACAAAATAAAAATAAACAGAAATATTGAAATATCAATATTAAAAATCAAATAAGACCAAATTTTATATTTTTAGAAAATAATATTTTCGTACTTTGTTTTTGTTTTTTAGTTTCTCTCCGTCTGTTACTTTCTTTTTATACATACAAATAATTGGAGTTGGGCTTTGTACAGAACTTTGTTGCTTTCTATTACATGTTTAACATTAGCATTATATATATATAGTTTGTGTGTGTGTGTGTGTGTGTGTGTGTGTGTGTAACTCCATTTAACTAGCATTAAAAAGTTGTTGTTGTTTGTATATTTTTTGTTTGTTTTGTAATTGATTCTTTTTCAAAAATAAAACTATAACGACTAAAATTAGAATTAAAATTAACAAAAACTCACTTTCAAGTTTTATAAGAACTAAGGATCAACTAATGTCTATATAGCATATGTATATATATAGTATAGGTTGCTTCTGCTGCCACTTAAGGTATTTGAAAATTTCGTTTAGATGTGTGTTGTGTGTATGTTGGGGCTTGCTTAGAACAAAGTTTAAATAATTAGGCTAGAATTAAAAACAAATTGAATTTGTGTTTTAGGCCTTTGGAGCAAAGACCTACTAAAATGGCTGCATTTACAATATTTAACAATTTTGCTTTACAACTTTTACTGAAAATAAGTATTATAATTATGCTTGCTGTTTTTGTTGTTGTTTTTGTTTTTTTTAATGTTTTACATAAAGTATTTAAAACATTGGGCAACGTTGACTATGTCAATGTGTTTCCAGCGAATGCAGCAAGAATCTTTCGCACTAAAACAATTTACAACAATCTCTTAAACGTTTAAATGCTAAAGAACAATTTGAAATTGAATTTGAATTTAAGTTCCTGGTTTTCTCTCCGTATCAGTATATATATATAACAAATCTTTAAAAACATTTCTAGTGTTCCATAATCTTGTTGTTTGCACTTTGTGAAGCATTTTTGTTTTTCTTTTTTAACTTTTAACTTTCAACTTAAACGAAATGACTTTTTGCTTATCAATGAACTTCATTCTTTCTTTCTTTCTTTCTATTTTCTGTTTTGTTTTTAGGAGTTTGCGCTAACAGTTACAGTTATTTATATATATATGTGTGTGTGTGGGGGTAGAAGGTTGAGAGGGAGCTTGTTGTAAACCTATTGCCTCGTTAAGTGATTGTGGATGCGTGTGTGATTGAGTGTGTGTTCTCTCTGATCTTTCGTTTAGATTTTCAGGCCATGGAGCGCTACAATATCCTTTCTTTTAGCTACTATTGAAGCGTTTTGCTATACATATTCAGGCTTGGTTGCAGCTAACATCTCAGATTTCTAATACGCTTATATAACACATATTTTTCTGCTAAGACTTAAGAGTTAGAAATAGGCGAGTGCTAGCCAGCGTTAAGCCTGATAATTCATCTTGGTAAGTTCTCAGTTACGTTTAAATCTTAACAACAACAACAAGGTTTCGCTACAATTAAACAACTAACAACAACGTAAGCGTATACACCAAGAACAACATCAGCAGCAACAACAACAACAACAGTGACAACAGCGTCAACAATTGCCAGTTGACAGTCTATGTTTCGTGGCAGCGTCGCCGTCGTCGTCGTCGCTGCTGTTGCTGCTGCTGCTGTTCGTGCTCCAGCTCCACATACGCAATATCATTCAGCTCAACGAGCTCCTTGAGCATTGGCTCGAGGAGCAGCCTATCGACTCATCCGTCACGTTGTGCAGCCGCTGCGACATTGACAATGCCATTCGTTGGCGACTCCACTTTGATAACGCCCAGATGATGCAGATCCTCGCTGCGCGGATGCTGTATGCGGCCAACTACAACGCCGCCCATGGTCACAAAGTTGCCATCGGCCGTAACGGCGCCCAGTTGCATCGCACTGGATAAATCACCCAAGGTGGCCACATTGAAATGATGATGCGGCGAGCTGCCATTGCCATGCGAGGGCTGTAGATGCGATTGCTGCTGCTGTTGTTGTTGTTGTTGATGCTGCGCCACTGTCGTTGTAGATGGGAGCGTCGTAATGGTAATTCCACGTTGATGTTCGATGTGGTGTTGTTGCTGTTGCTGTTGTTGGGATGGCGTTGACGACTGTTGATGCAGTTGCTGCTGCTGCTGTTGTTGTTGCTGTTGCTGCTGCTGCTGGTGGAGATGATGATGTTGCGCCAACGCCATGCGTCCTAGTCACCCCTCGTCCTCCTCCGTTTTGATCTTGACAGGAACGTAGACCTTGTCCATGACATGGATCTTTATGTGATTGTTGAGCGTGCTCGATTGCCGGAATTGTTTCTTGCATATCACGCATTCGAACGGCTTTTCACCTGCAAAAGAGGCTAGAATTAGCTGGCGATCACAATTGCCTTACAAAATGTACGCTCACCCGTATGAATCTTGACATGATTGGCCAATGTGCTCAGCTGACGGAAATGCTTGGGACAGTAGTTGCAGTTGTACGGTTTTTCGCCGGTATGAATTTTCAAATGATTCGTCAGCGTTGACGATTGACGGAACGTCTTATCACACACATTGCATTTGTAGGGCTTCTCGCCCGTATGGATCTTCACGTGGTTGGTCAGTGTGCTCAACTGGCGAAATCGTCTATCGCACACTGTGCAATGGAACGGCTTTTCTGGCTCTCGGCCACCGCCGCCGCCGCCGCTGCCGCTCGATCCGTTGCCATCGCCCGCATGCTCATTGTTTGAGTGGCCGTTGCTGACGTAGTGCGTCTCAGCGAGCGTGGGACTATGCGTAGCATTGGCCACCAAATGGGCCAGCGTGTGCGACGTTAGTGGTGCAGGTGCAGGTGCTGTTGGCTGCTGTTGATCCGCGGCGGCTGCTTGCGCTGCCGCGGCCTGCGCAGCTGCCATTGCGGCCGCCTGAGCGGCACTGTGTGCCTCCGCTGAAATTCCGCTCAAGTGCATGAAGGGAAGGGATACATCTGTGGGCGCGGGCGGCTGTTGTTGCTGTTGATTGTGTTGTTGTTGTTGTTGCTGCTGTTGTTGTTGTTGCTGCTGTTGTTGTTGCTGCTGCTGTTGTTGTTGCTGTTGTTGCTGCTGCTGCTGTTGTTGCTGCTGCTGCTGCTGCTGCTGCTGTTGTTGTTGTTGCTGCTGCTGCTGCTGTTGCTGTTGGTGCTGAGCATGCGCCACAGCTGCCACATGGCTGACATGGCTGGCCTGTGTAACAGTGTCATTGTTGTTGTTGTTGGCGTTCGTGGTCTGCGGTTGCGCGGCAACAATCACAATGTCGCAATTGCTCATTGCCGCGGCGGCCTGATGTGCGTGTGGCAGGCTCTTGATATGCATCATAAGCTAGCTGCCTCTTTCGCTTAAGGATTGGACGTCAGAACTGGGCGGGTGTATCTATGTGTGGGTGTAAAACTGTATATGTGTATGTATGTATGTGTGAGTGTGTTTGCGTGTGTGTGTGTAGGGGGATGGGGAAGTGTGGTTCGAAGCGCGGGAGCGTACGTCAATAACAAGAAACTTCGTGACAAGTTTTTGGCGCGCTGCTCACAAATGCCACGACATGCTGGCTGGCCTGATTGTGGTTTCTGCTGCTCTTGTTGTTGGTATTGCTTAGTGCCTGCGACAGAGAGAGAGAGAGAAAGAGAGGGAGAGAGTGCGTGAGATTAGAGATGAGCAATGTTGTGATTTCAGGCTGCGTCCGTCACAACAGTGACTAATATCGATAAGTTTATTTAGGTGCAACAGCTGACGGCTACAGTTAAAGTAAATAAATAATTGTTTGTTGCCATTGCATCAGCATGCCGTGCATGAATATAAACAAACCTCTGTGATGAATGAACTCGATAACCTATTTAGATATCGAACACAAATGTCACAGTGATCATCACGCTGTGATTTCGCTCAGCTCTGATAGAGCGCGAGTGAGTGAATAGTTTGTCGGCATCTTTACATGTTATTCGCCTTTTTCGTATGCAAAAATATGTGAGGAATTCCCAAACTAACTGCGAAATGTTAAGAAATTATAATTCCATTTAAATTATTCATCAAATTGGTTTGCCTGCTGCTCGATGGTGTCTGCTACGGCCATTGTTATGGCAAAAAGTTCTGCTCTCTAACGAGTGTTTAGCATAAATTATAAGAGTGTTAGCGATTATGCATTTGAAAACGCGCCCAATGCATGTAATTTGAATTTTTGGCTCTGGTTTTTACGTGCGCCGACAGGTTCCACGTTCCAATTGCTGCCGCTGCCGCTGCCGTTGCTGCTGTTGTCGCCGTTTCCCCCACTCTCTCATACAAACATACTTACACTCACAAACACACACACACACACACACTTCCACTTACACACGCAATCAAACACACACACACACACACACATTCAAGTTTTGGGGCGAACTGACAGCGTGTTACTTTCTCGCGAATTACATGTGTTTTTCATCAGTATTACTCGATAGTTTTGATGCTGGTGGGAAAGTTTGTAAGCCTGGCTGCCTGCCACGCTCGTCCTTCTGAGTTTGTATATTTGGCGGCGACAGGCAGAACGATGTTTTTCGTATTTTTGAAGTCCACTCTAAAGTAGTTTTTCCACATTCGATCTTGCCGTTCACGTTCGCGCTCGCGCTTCTCACCTTGTCCGCTGCTCTGCTGCCCGTCGCCCTCTGCGTCGACAAGCGACAACCACTTTCAGTCGACGTCGACGTCTTCACAACGCGCCACTCGGACACACACACACACGCACACATTCATATACACGCACGCTTACATATACACACATACACGCATACAGGCACATATACATAGGCACTCACATTATAACAGCAGCGAAAACCAAAACTCTTTTGAGGTTATGGGCCAATTGAAATTTTCACTATTTTCACATGTTTAATAACACTAATACCCTTCAGGCGAGCGTTTTTTATTTCGGGCATGTACACTCTGTACGCTGGGCGCGCTCACTCTTTGACCTACCTTTCCATTTTGTACTGGTGCTGGCCTTTTCGTTTTCTGATTGGATTTTTCGCGGGCCAGGTAAGTGTGCACCACGCACGCTTTTCGTTAGTAATTTAGTTAAAACTATGCTTTAAAGCATTATTTATTGTTTTGTATTCATTTATAAAACGTAGAAAAATAGTAAAAATTGTTTTTTTTTATGCTTTTACTGTTTGCGTACCAAATAGACGCGAAAGAACTGGTACAAATGATCCGTTGAACTGGTGCAATTTAGTGATGGTGTATTTACCTACCTGCGACTTGTCACAGGTGCATTCCAATAGCGCATCACCTATGCAAGGTGCCCAGCTTTACTAATACATGTATATGAACCATGTTTATTTCCAATATGCCCAAAGACCTTGTAAAAAGAAACAATTTATTCGTATATAACTGAAGTCTCTTTGTGAGACCATTTGAGCAACACAGTTGCCATTCGCGTGTTAACGCATCACAGTAACTCTGCTAATCGATAGTTGATATGAATCATCGATAGACTTCAGCTGAAAACACGCATTTCTAATGCGAAATTGCAACTGCAAGTTTATTTATTAAAATCAAATGCAATTGTTTATAAAAATGTACGCTTTTCTTAGTGGGTAGTGCGCTTCGTTTTTATAAAATTGTGCAGACGCGTGACGACTGCTGCTCGCCATTTTGGCCATTCTGCAGGCTCAGCTCGCTGTTGACCTTGTTTTTATTGTGGTGTGTCGGCGGTGGCGGCTCATCTGCCGGCAAACGAATACAGGTTAGTATTAATTGAAATAGATGATTATTACGTTATAACAATGCTCACCCTCGATTTGTACGGCCTTCTCGTTGCGGCACGAAAGCCGCACACCATCTAGAAATTGCTGAACGATGCCTTTGCTCTCTGTGCTCTGTCTGCGCGGTTGCTCGCTTTTGTTGTGAACATGTGATTGGGCGCGTTGCTCTTCCAAAGCGCGCAGCTCCTCTTGCATTGCCTTTTTGCCACGCTCTACAACCGCATCAAGTGGATCCTCTTCAAAGGCATGGCTATTGCTGTTCATGGGCTCAAAGGCATTACCGTTGCCATTGCCATTGCCATTGCCATTGCTATGGGCAGCGGAATGGTGATTTGAATTTACCGAGGCCGTGGTACGTTCATCTTCCTCGCCTTCTGCTTCTAAGTCGCCAGAGTTAGCTGTCTCAATGCTTCGCTTTGGCCGAACATCTTCCGGAGTGGTTGTGGGCGTTGTCATATGCTGTGACTCCTTGGCCGCTTTGATTTGAAACAGCGATGATATATTCTCCTTGGCGCCATGCACTTCGCTGGAAATCTTGCTGGTCATTGAGTCCATGGCTCGGCCCATGGACTCTTTTGTGTTTGTCGCTACTTTGGCCGCATTGCTGCCCACCTGTTCCATCGATTGTTTAGCATCGCTGGCCATGCGCATAGCGCTCTTGCCTGCCGCATCAACGGCATCTCGGGCGCCATCGGCCATGCGCTGTGCACCTTTGCCGGCTGCATCGACAGCATTTCGTGCACCATTTACCATGCGCTCGCCCGCAGTTTCAACGGTGTCGCGTGCTCCTGTCATCGCATTGTGCATAGCCGTCTGTACCGAGTTGCCCGTCTCTTGCAGCTTTGATTCGATGGCATCGCCGGCGCTCTCTGTGGCCTTGATAGCCTCTGCTTTCTGCTCTGTGACCACCTTGTCAACATGCTGCTCCAGATCGTCCAGCATTTGCTCACCATCCGATTCCAGATCGTCCACAAAGTCAGCCAGCGGCGTGTCGGGCATTTGCTTCTCAACGTTGGCTGTCACATCGATGCCATTGTTAATGAAACGTATCTCGTTTACCATCTTGCTGCTGTCTAGCGCATCCTCTGTGGTCGTTATCTCAACGGCCAGCTGCTCATCCTCCTCGGTAGGTGGCGTGGGCGTGGATATTTGTATTTCTGTTGTAGGTGCGCTTTCAGCCAGCGGATTCTCCTCTACCGTATCCAAGCTATCCACAAGCTCTGGCGAGGTTCTTTCAATCTCATCATGCGTCATGGCTGCCTCGTAGGAGAAGTTGCGTATGGGCGTTCTCTTAATGGTTTGTGGTGTGCTCGCATTGCTGCTGTCCGGGTAAGGAGTGTGCGGGCGCAGCTGCTTTTCCTGGCTGCTCTCTGTGGGCGGCTGCTCCTCAGTTGTCAGCTTTTTCGACTTGACCGATGCTGCTGGTGATTGCTGAGGTGATGGCGTTTCTGCAGGTGGCGTTGGCAACTTGGCTAGCGCTTCCACTGCTGTTGCTGTTATATTTGTGGCTTGCTTAATCGGACTCTCCTCAGGCGCCGTGGGCTCCATTTGCTCCGATTTCAATTCTGTTTCTTTTGTTTTACTCTCCTTTTGAGGTGTCGCCTCGCTTGTTTCGGCTTCGACTGGCGTCTCTATTTTCGCTTCCACTAACAACTCCTCCTTGTTGCCATTTACCTCTTCTGTCTTGGGCTCTGGTTTTTGTTCCGTTTCTTTATTTGCTTCTTCATTTACATTGTCATTTGTTGCCTGCATCTCTGTCATTTGTTCAAGTTCTTTTTCTTCTTCCTTTGCTGCGCTGGGCTCCTGCTCCTGCTCAGCTGTGCCGTTTTCTTGTTCATCCGCAATATGCTTCACTGCCTCCAGTGTGGCCACAGATGCACCAACTGCTGCTACACTGGCTCCCATGAGGCCAGAGCTCTTGTCCTTTTCTGTTTCCGTTTCTGGTTCCGTCTCCTTCAATGCCTGTTGCTTAGTCAGACTCCGGCCGCTGGCGCTACGCATTTCCATGTTGCCATTGAGATCTTTTGGTTGTAGCACAAAGCTGCGGCTCATATAGCTGTGTGCATCCGCAGGACTGCCCACTGTAGCCGAAAGGGCGGATGATCTGGGCAAGCCCTGGACTAGAATGTGCTGATCGCCAACGGCTATATCGAGCAGACGCAGATTCTTAAACTTGGAGATCTCGCGAAAGGTCTTCAGATGATGACCGCTCTCTGAGAACGTGGTGAAGAACTTGTTGGCCTTGCTGAGCACCGCATAGAAGGAGAAGCCCTTGAGCAACTTCCAAATGGGCCCGTTCTCCTCGCTGTCGTAGTCATAGAAGCGCTGAAAGACCAAGCTTTTGTTGCGCAGCGACTCGAAGCTGCGATAGATGTTGCCCACATTGGTCACAATAAAGATTTCGCTCGCCTTCGATATGTGCATGAAGATGATCTGCTCCGTCTGCGAGAGATTCTTCTGCAGCTCCGTGAACTTGGGAAAGACAAACTCATTGAGGCGGCCAGTCAAAAACAGATTTCCACTGCCTGTTAGCACCAGCGTGGACTCCGGTCCACATGCAAACTGCTGCACTGCAGCATCCAGGCATATCTCCACGGGATGACCATCATAGTCCACACCCAGATCGCCCAGCTGCTGTTTGTCATTCGAGCCACAGCCAATCAAGCGACCTTTGCCTGCAAATATTTATAGCTTGAGTTGAGAATTTGCTTGGACTTTTTGACTTTTCCCATAGCTCTCTACTCACTGGTTAGCACTGCAAAGTGCTCATTGCCCGCCTGCAGGGCTACAAAGTTATCCGTTTCCTCGTTCTTTGACAGATAATCATCAAACTCCTCCAAACGAAAGGGTTTTCGTATTATGGCACATGGCTGCTCTTCCACAACTGCATTTATGAAGTGCTGTGCGACGTGCGTGTCCAAGGGGAATATATTGCGACCCGTAAAGAATATCTCATTGGAAACTGGCATAGGTGTAGAGAGAAAGAGTGAGGGAGAGAGAGAGAGAGAAAGAGACAGAGACAGAGTTGTTGGAGTGTTAATTATAAGTTTAGTTAGTTGAATGCTTAGTAAATTAACTAGCCCATGCTTATAATTAGAGATTAATTGAGCAAACAACTTTTAGTTTAGTTTTAGCTTATATATATGTACGTTTGCTTTTAGCCTTTTCTACTTACGCGTCATTATCACGGCCCAATTGTTGCCAAAGGCGGCATCGCTTATCTTCAGCCCCAAAGTTTTTAGCGACTTAACGCAAGTGGGCTTGCTGACTATATCACCATTGTTGTTGTTGTTGTTGTTGTTCTTGTTGGCATGCCCGCCAATGCCCAGTTGGCCATAATGATTCTCGCCCCAAACAAAAAGACGACCCGATTCTGTAATTGATAAGAACGTTTTGACATCAACTTTTGACCAATTTCACCTTTTGTTTAGCTGCTGCTTGTAAGTTTTTATTGATTGCGTGTGAGTAGAACTGTATGTATGTATGTGTGTGTGTGTGTGTATTCTCGCTCTATGTATGTGTGTGTCACTGTCAATCCAAAGCCCAAAATGTTCAACTGTCCAAAAGAACTGCTTTCAACTATTTTATTTTACCTGACCCGCTTTACGTTTCAATTACGAGCGAACGTTCGGCTTTAGCCTTTTTGGTCTCACTCATTGGTGGGCTATTTATTTCCTTTAACGTGCTTCGTGAGTTTGGCCCATATTTATGGCAACAGCCCCCAAGCCGCCCCTTTTAGCTGACCTCATTAGATGCCCGAACAAAATGTTGGATTTCTCAGTGATTTGGACTGTGCTTGCTCAACGTTATTTCAACTGACTGCAAGTCAGCTCCACAGCGTTGATGGAGTTGGTAGAGTTATGTAATCTAGGGGAGCATAGTGGCAAATCAATCCCAGTCTTAGTCTAATGATCGCCGCCTGGTTGTAATTGAGCTATTGTTTCCAGTTGCTACAAATTGTGTTGGGTTAACATAAAAGTGAAAGTGCGCTGCGTGTTTATTATTTAAGAGTAAATTGCAGCGAACATGCAACATGGCCAGTGCCACGAGACCATGCCACAGACACCACAAAAGACAATTGGGCAAGCGGAGCTCGTCTTGGCCATGTTCAAATTTACAAAAGGGCCCAAAGTTGAAAGCGATGTTCTGCAGGCTGAGTTGATGGACAGCCAGGCAGAAATTCAGACAGATGGACAGGTGAACAGACAGAACAGACAGTCTAGCACTCCAGTTAGTCAGCTTGGTTAGTTAGCTTAGTCTTGTTGCTGTTGTTGTTGTTGTTGTTGTATTGGGGTCAATTTATGTTGCTTAGCCACTTTACCGCATATAACCGCACTCTGATGCGGACCGGATATCAAACGTTTGACCGGATCGTTTTTGATATAGAAATAGCTTTGCGTATTCTCCGCTAAGTGCGATTTGCCAAGCGTAAATATTGCACCGCTGCTAGGTATATCCATCTTCAACTATATATCTATATATCTATATATATATGTAAATGGCTTGCTTGTTGTTCTTTTAAATTTTTTATTTAAATTTCTTTGTTGGTTTTATCGATTTTGACATTAGGCTTTTGCATAATTTGCCGGCTGCACTCATTTAAAATTTTTATCACCAACTCTATATGTGATGTATATATATATATATATATCTATGTATATATATATATACTTAAAAGCATTTGTCGTTGCGTGTTTGTAGCTGTGATATTGGCAGCTATAGAACTCGTATCGTTAGCCCGTTAAGCCAATCGGCACTTGTGGTCAGTTGAACGTTTCGGCGTGTACTGGTCAAGCTAGCGCAAGGGCTGCCCAGTTCTAGCCAGGACTTGTACACACACCAACACCAACACCAACACCAACACACACACACACCCACTCTAGCTGGCTGGTTTTTTAGCTAGCCTAGCTAGTCCTGGCTGACTGTTTGGGCTGCCCCCATAAATATGCTATGAAAATGTTTTGTGCTGTACGCCTGGTTGCTTAGGCAGCTTTGCTCCACTAGTGTGCGACTATGGGACTATTTAGCTGGCCATATTCGTCTCTGTAGTGAGTCACCCTAACCCAAGGCACACTATTGTGTGTGCTGCTCGTGTTCAAGTTAAGTTATTCGAAAGTGTGAACGTTTTGGGGTTATGGCCTCAAACTTGGCTTTTGTTAATGGCATTTGTGAGTAATGTGCGCAAATCTCTAGCTTCAAATGTTAAAAATAACATCAACTATATATATGGGTCGAGTCGCGTCTGGTTGGGCGTTACGAATCGCTGACCTGTTGACATTTGCATAACTAACTTGGCAAAAGTTTTCGACCGAAACACACACTTTTAGCTGGAACTTCGCCGATTTCTGCACTAAAAGTTAATTAATTCGTTTACTTTGTATGTAAAGTAGCACAAGAAATAAATAAAAACAGCAGAAGAGAGAGTCAAATGAAATGAAATGGTGCTCTCCACCAATTGCTAATTGGGGGTTCTTTCTACTTGTTTTTTTTATGGCCTTTAAGGCGCCGCGCCAACTAATGAATGCCGTCTGTTGGCCAACTACAATAAATAGCTTGATCATGGCCCACACTTGCATTTTCGCAGACAATTTGCGTCAATTAATTGATTTCTTGGCCCATATGAGAAGTTTTCCATTCAATTCTTATGCAATTGCGGTGCGTTTTATTTCCTTTGTTTCCTACTTAACTTGGCCTTGAAGTGTTTTGCGCAATTTGCCGGCCATGCGATACATATTCAAACAACTGCGTGTTCTTCATTAATGTTTCGATTATAGAGCAATGCAAATTATAATACCAGGGCGCTAAGAAATCTATAGCTTGGCCATTGCTGACTTGTGTCTTGGGTGTGTGGGTCTATCTATAAAGCAAAAGTTAGTTTCAGCTGGGAAATCAATGAAGTGTAGCAAATGTGTAGTGGATATTATAGTTTAGTAGTTGCTAAATTGAGTTTTATTTGAGGTTGTAGAATAGAGAATTCATTGTAGATCCATAAGGCTGGGTCCTCTGTCTCTCAGTCAATTAATTAGTCAGTCAGACTGATGACTGATGATAGTCTATCAGCTAGTGTCAGTCAGCCGATTAGTCTGCCTCTCAGTTTGTTGATCAATCCGTCAATCTGTCACTCCATTCGTGAATCAATTAACATGTCAGTCAGTCACCAGACTGATTCCAGCCAGTCTGTCATGCAAGTCAATCAGTTCAGTCAGTTCACGTCAGTCAGTCAACCTGCTCCTCAGTCTGTCAGTGCCAATCAGTCCAATCAATCAGTCCTTCTCTCAGTTAGCCTATCATTCAGTCTGTCAGCAGTCTCACAGCCTGAAAGTTGGTCAAGCAATCAATCATGCATTAAAAACCAACCCTAAACCAAATATTATTTAATTGAAATTTGTATTCCCCTCAATCATTATCAAGTCAATCAGTATATTTTGCAGTCTTAGTTGTTGTTTCAAGCATTTGAATAGCACAATCCAGTCACGATGATACGATCTGTGACAATAACTCAGGTCGTACGCTAGTTATCTGAATGCTCTATTTATGATCTACAAAACCAATAGAAAAAATTGACTATATCATATGACGGGGTGTGTCCACGTTTTGTGCAACACGAAGCCAGAGCGCTGGCTACGCCTATATCTATAGTATAATCACTTTATATATATATATATATATATATCTATATACACATATGTATGTATGTGTGTATGCGTATGTGTAGTCGTATGCCTGTCTGAGTAATTTACGAGTATCGTCCCAACGACTTTGTGTATGTTCACCTGGCTAACTGCAACTGGCTGCAGTTATGGCCACCGTCGAAGGTGGTGTCAGGTGCTGTTGCATGCCTCCATATGCGCTATGTGTGCCGACTGTCGGCCAATGTGCCAGTTACTCTCTCTCCATGCCCCGCCACTTGAAAACTTTTGCAAATGCAAATTTGCACAAAAGACGCGTTCCATTGAACTCTGCCAGAGGTCGGCAATTGGGCTGTACATAAATATTTTTAGTGAACTGTATAAAAGCGAGCAGCAATACCACCAATAATAGACTACATACTATATATGCATCAAATTGTTATAATTAATGGCGCGTACATTGAACCCGAGTCGAACGTCTTCTTTGCTGCCGCTGACGTAAACATTGGAAAAACAGGAAGACAGCTGCGCCAACTCTCAAGTCTCTCGGAATCAATCGGTATTTCGGGACAGCCAATTCAAGTTGTCACCAACTAAATTCTGTGCCTTCGGGTCGGTTGATTGAACTTGCTTAAAGCCAATCGATTTGTGGCAGCTAGATGAAAGGGCCTTGGGGTAAGCTGCCAAAAATAAATAGAATTGTTTGCTTGACCTTCAACAGCTGCTGTCAAGTGAGGCATACCCTGTAGCGTGTATTCAGTAAGGGGTGGTATGGCTGGAGGCAATGGTAATAACTTTACTAATTGTAGCTTGGATTAGATCAAACTTAAGTTAAGGATATAGAACGACTTCTAGATCTGAGCTGTTTTACTTTAACTGAGTTTTAGGTAAACAGCAAAATTCAGTTTTGTTACTATTGAAATATTATATAAAATATCTTTCAAGAATTTATAGATTTTTACTATTTTTACAGGGTATCTCTTGTTTGGCGCTTTATTCATCTTTCAGCTTTTCTTATACACTATACACGGAATTTTGTGCGCCTTTTTGTGGGACTATTTTCTCTTTCTTTTCTTTTTTGTTTTCGGGCGTTTCGTGTGCTTTTCATTTCGTTTGCATTTGATTGGGTTATGCGCCCCACCACAGCTTGACCCATGCACTGAAGCCGCAATCAGCGTGCGAATTGTGTTTACAGCAGAAAGAATAATAATAAAATAAAAAGCTAAAGCGAAAGGTGCAAGAATGTTTGTGTTTTGATTGTTGTGTGGCACAATGTCAACGTCATGAGCACGTTTCTCTAATTTATTTTCGCCCTCTCACGTCTCGCCTCTCACGTCCCGCGTGGCCTTTATGATTATGTGGGCAGGAAATATACGAAAAATATGAAATTAACTGGAAATTAGCTGCAAAGCACTAAAACGTAGTCTACTTTTCTGCGTTGGACAACGCTCTATAATTACAGAACACACACAGAAATGAGCCAGCAAAATGAAAGCCCTATAAAGCTGGAAGAGGGGGCAGAAGAGCAGCTGAAGCAAGCAGCCAGTGAGAGTGAAAGTGTTTCCAAGGAAAATGCAACAGACTCCAACTCTCCAGCTGAGCAGCTAGAAACCGATATACCTCAAAAGGAATGCGAAACGTTGGCAAAGGAAATCACCCCAACTACAACTACAACAGCAACAACAACAACAAATTCTTCAAATAACGAAACTGAGAACGAGAGGGCAAATGCCACAAGCTGCCGCACAGCAGGCGATTCATCGCCTAACCAGGTCGGTCAGACGGCGTCCGCGCAGCAGGACTTTGCGGACTACGAACAGCATGTGAGCTATGCGGCCGATGGCGGCGCCATTTACACGGATCCTAGCACAAAGCAAAAGTACAAATGGTGTAACACGCAAAACAATTGGCAGCCCCTGTCTGCCGATGAGGCGTCCACTGCTGGCAATTTGTATGAGAACGAGCACTACAAGTGGTGCCAGGAGACGCAACAATGGCTGCCCAAGCAGTCCAGCACCACAACTACCGAAACAGAGCACTACAAATGGGATGCGGAGCAACAGAGGTGGTTGCCTAAGAAGCTGCCACAGGCAGCGCCTGGCCAGGATGTGGTCTATGGCGTCGACGAGAACGGCGATCGCACCTACACAGACAAGGATGGTGCTCTCTTCTTCTGGGATGCCAGCAAGTCGGCGTGGTTCCCAAAGATCGATGATGACTTCATGGCGCGCTATCAGATGAATTATGGCTTCATAGACAACACCAGCGCCGGTGAGCGTGAGAAGGAGGAGCGCGAGGCTGCGGAAGCCAAACGAAAAGCAGAGGAATTGAAGCGCATGACAGCCGAGGCACAGGCGGCCATGAATGCCCCTATGGCTGGCAAAGATGGTGCCCCAACGGCAGCTGTTGCTGGCAAGCGCAAGCCCCAGGAGCCGCCAAGTAAGCGAAATCATTTAACATATAATTTCAATTTAACTTATATTTGTTTAACTTTTGCAGAATGGTTTGAGGTGGATCCCACGCAAAACACCAAAGTCTACGTTTCCAACTTGCCTTTGGATATAACAATCGATGAGTTTGCTGAGCTGATGGGCAAGTGCGGCTTAGTCATGCGCGATCCACAAACACAGAAATACAAACTGAAATTGTATACCGAAGCGGATGGACAAATCAAGGGCGATGGATTATGTGATTATATAAAGGTAAGTTTTGGATTAGAGTTAAGATTGCTTTAATCTGTCTCAAGGGCTTAATAAAGAGCAGAACAAGATGTCGAATGCTTGTAGATGTCACTGGTATACTTATAATTCCAAGTGCTGAACCAGACATACCAGAAGATCAAGTCGGAAAGGGCTGAAAATTGTTTCCTTGTCTAAAACATAATTGTCAAGTAGGCTCAGCCAAGCGAAGCAATTGATTTTGTACCATGCGCTAGTCAATTGGCCATGGTTAGCTCTTATCAGGTTGGCCTGTTACTGGGAATTCGGTTGAATGTGAAAAGAGTGTTAAATCATTTGAATCAGTAAATTAAATCAGTTTTGTATGAGCAGAATTTGAAGTTGGAGTTGTACGAAGTGGGAATGGCACTCTCCCTGTGCTAGCTCTTCCCGTGTTCACTCTCTTTGTGCTCGCTCTCCCTGTCCAAGCTCTTCCTGTCCAAGCTCTACCTGTGCTCACTCTCCCTGTGTTCGCTCTCCTTGTGCTCGCTCTCCCTGTGCTCGCTCTCCCTGTGTTAGATCTTCCCGTGCTCACTCTCCCTATGCTCTCTTGCCCTGCGCTCGCTCTCCCTGTGCTCGCTCTCCCCATGCTCGCTCTCCCTGTCCAAGCTCTCCCTGTCCAAGCTCTACGTTACTCGCTCTCCCTGTGTTCGCTCTCCTTGTGCTCGCTCTCCCATGCTCTCTCTCCCTTGCTCTCCCTGTGCTTGCTTTTTCCGTGCTCACTCTCCCGGTGCTCGCTTACTGCAGCTGAGCCAGTGAAGCATCAACGCATTGTTAAATTGAAACTCGAGGTGGTCGGTCGCTTTTAATTATTTGGCGCCAGATCAGTGGGAAGAAGTCGCAAGTTGCAGTCCTATCCAAGTATAGTTGCTTGAACAGACTCCATAATTCAGTCTGGACAGATTTGGCCTTTCTTATATATATATATACATATATACATATATATATATACATATATATATATATACTCTCGACTTTCTATAGCTGCCCTACCCAATTGAGTTTTGCTAAAATAAATTAAGAGAAAAAACATTTTGGTTTTTGTTTTTCAGTGTTGTGTTTAAAACTTTATTTGTTTGTTTCACTAAATTAAAACTGCTTGCATTAAGTTTTTATAGATATTTTAATATGTATTATTAATGTTATGTTATTTGTATTGTTATTATTATTATTATTATTATATAATATGCTGATAATATTCAGTGTTTGTTTTTGTTTCTGTATTCTTTGCTTTTCTCATTCATATTTTAAATATTCACCTTAGTTCTGCTGACTATTTCGGTTCTCTGTGTTTATTATATAATAATGATATATCGTAGTATATATATATATATATATTCATATAATGGTTTATAAATTGGTTAGTTGTTTGTTTACTTGGTAATTTTTAAAAAATGCATTTACTTGGCTACTAAAAATTGCTTTTCATTTCTTAACTTTCATTTCATTGAAAACAAACAAAACACAATTCGAAAGAAACATTTGCTGATGTTAAGAGAAACACATTTCCTTTTCACTCCTTCTTTTCACTTCTTCTTCTACAATTCGCATTTGAGGTACATATTAAAAAATACAATAAATTTACATTTAAACATACAATAATTATTAAATATAAAATATATTTATATATAACCTAGTTAGTTAGTACAATAGTTACGTTTAGCCTTTGCAATGGGTTTTTTTTTTATTTTCTTATATATTTTTTGCTTTTCACTTTTAGGCATTTTATAGATAGTTGTTTGTTATATCAAAAAAGGTTCTCATATCATGTTAGGCTTATAAATTATTGCTTCCTGGCCGGCTGGGGTCGCAGCATCTCGCATGAGGGGGGGCAGAAGGAACCGGAGCAGGAGCAGTAGGAGATGGCATGGCCCTCTGAGTAAGTTGTAGACCCATCAGGCTGACAAAATGAGGAGCGAGACGAGACGTCCACTTAAGATTAACTGGCATTTTATTCTGCTCTACTATTTACTCATTGTTCTGTGCTCTATAAGTTATATAAAAGTTGTGTTGTTAGCTGCTTCTGCTTGATACTTTCTTGATTATTAAGGAAACTATGTGGGTGTGCGTGTGCTTGTGCTTGTGCTTGTGTGCGTGTGTTTGAGTGTGTTTATATGCTAGTTTAATCATATATCATATCATAGATTTATATATATCTGTATATTGGCTGTACATTACTATATAGAGCTGGATATTGAGTGCGCGCTTGAACTTTTGCCTGGAAATATTTCATTTTACGCATATTTTCAAAAAAGTGCACGACTATTGCAAATGCAAATTCTACTATTGTTGTTCTTGTTTCCTTTTTAATTAAATTGTTCTTTAATTTGTTTATTTTTTTCTTTTTTTGTTTTTGTAAATAATACTTTTACGTGTTCGCATAAAACAAAACAGAACAAAAAAAAATTATGAAATAAAGACAAAACACGTTTACGCCCAAGAAAAATTGTTTACGATATGTTTGCTTTTCTGTTGCTTTAGTGTAGGTTAGTGTGCCTCTGTGTGTGTGTGTGCCTTACTGCAGGTCGTGTAGCCTGATGGCCTCCTGTATCCGCTTGAGCTTCTTCTGCTCCCTGGCCTTAAGCTGCTTCTCACGCAGCTCCTTACGCTTCTTCCGCATATTAATGAACTTCTGCTGATCCTCTTTGCTCAGAGCGCCAATGCGAATTGCGTATTGGCGACGCTTCTTTTCCAGTTCGGCAGCGACTTGGGCATCGGCCATTCGTTTGGCTGCGTCGATCTTTTGCTTTTGTTGCTCTGCCTTGGCCGCGGCCTCTGCCTTTTCAGCTTCCTCCTTCTGTTTGCGCTCCTGTTCGGTGCGTTCAATTTCAGCCTGCTGCTGACGTTTGCGTGCCTTATCCTCCTCCTGCAGTTCCTGACGCAGTCGCTCCTCTTCGGCGGCTAGCTTGTGCTCCTCGGCCTCGCGTTGTGCAATTTCCGCCTCGCGTTGGCGTTGGCGCGCCTCGCGGCGTTCGTTTTCTTCGTGTAGGCGCTCCAGTTCGCGCTGCTCGAACCGACGTGCCTCCTCTAGACGCTGCAGTTCAAGACGCTTCTCTTCCTCCTCCGTTGCGCGACGTATTTGCTCCTGACGCTGGCGTTCCTGCTCCTGCAGCCGCTCCTCAATGGCCTTTTGTTCGAGACGCTTTGCCTCGCGTGTCTCCTGCAATTTGCGCTCCTGCTCCGACTTGGCCTCCTGCAGTCGCTTCTCGTGCTCTTCGCGCAAACGCTTCTCCTCGGCGGCACGTTCCGCCGCATAACGACGATCAGCCTCCTCCTGTTCAGCCTTCTGCTTGCGCAGCAGCTCCTCGCGAGCGCGCTTCTCCTCGGCCTCAAGCTCTCGTTGCCTCTGCAGTCGCTGTTCCCGCAAACGCAGCGTTTCCTCATCTATGGCACGTTGGCGTTCGTCATTCTCGTGCAGCTGCTTCAGCCGCTCCAGTTCGCGTTCCTGTTCCTCTTTGCGCTGCTGTTTCTGCTGTTTGTCCAGTTGCTCTCGCTGCTCGCGCTCTTGTTTCTGCTGCTCCTCAATGGCGCGCTGACGCAGTGCCTCTGGTTCGCTTTGCGGCTCCTGTTGCTGCAATTGCTCACGATCTCGCTGCTGTTGACGTTGGTGCTCTTCTTCCTGCATGCGTTGTTGCTCCTCCTCACGCATCTTACGTTCTCGCTCAAGTCGCTCCTGGCGCATGCGCTGTCTGCGTTCGCGCTTACGCTGCTGCCGTTTACGTTCCTTCTCGCGCTGACGCTGCAACTTGCGATCGTAGGCCGTCATCTGTTGCTGTGTGGTGAGCGCGCTTGGACGAGTAGCAATCGTGGATGCCACGTCGTTGCTGATGATCAGTGGAGCAGGTGCCTGAGTTGTGCTCACACGTGTGCGCTTGTGTGGACGCTGCTGGTAGTTGATGTCGTTGGGATGTTGCTGCTGATGATTGCGTGCGGGATAGCGACGATTGGCTGGACGCCTTCTGCGAGCGGGAATAGTCATTTCCTCGTTGCTGCCGCTGGCCTTAACACGGCGTCTGCAGACAAACAAAAGCAATTAGTCTTTACTTAGTTAATAATATAAGATTAATAATTATTCTTTTTCTTTCGATTTGCAGGTGGAGTCAGTCAACTTGGCTTTGGAAATTTTGGATGATTACAATCTGCGCGGCCATAAGATTCACGTGCAGCGTGCACAGTTTCAAATGCGCGGCGAATATAATCCGGCACTCAAGCCCAAGCGCAAGAAGAAGGACAAGGAAAAGTTGCAGAAAATCAAGGAAAAGTAAGTAGGGAAAGTTTTTTTTAGAGAAAAGTCAGCTAAAATCTTTTTACATATTCACAGATTGTTCGACTGGCGACCAGATAAGATGCGTGGCGAGCGTTCGAAGAACGAGAAAACGGTCATCATTAAAAATCTCTTCACGCCGGAGCTGTTCGAGAAGGAAGTGGAACTCATCTTGGAATATCAAAATAATCTGCGTGAGGAGTGCGGCAAATGCGGCATGGTGCGCAAAGTTGTTATCTATGATGTGAGTAACTCTAGAATACTCCACTCCACACACATGTTGCCTCCAACTAATTGTGCTATCATTGCAGCGCCATCCCGAGGGCATAGCACAGATCAACATGTCCACGCCAGAGGAAGCCGATGTGGTCATACAAATGATGCAGGGGCGGTACTTTGGACAGCGACAGCTTAGCGCTGATCACTGGGATGGCAAGACGAAATACAAGTGAGTTGCTCCATTCCGCTTAAGATAAACAAAATGTTTATTTAATGCATTTCGTTGTAGAATTGATGAATCGGCAACTGAGGCCCAGGAGCGTCTATCTAAATGGGATGACTATTTGGCAGCCGAAGATGCGACCAAGGAGGAGGCAGAAGAAGCGCCCAGCGGCAGTCCGCAGGCAGCACCCGAAACAGCTTAAGGTGGATTTTCTATTCTACTATCAAGTCGACTGTTCTTCCTATGTTGCTATTTGCGTACCTGTGATCCTTGCCACGTCGCTCGATGACCTCCAATACGACTTCGTTGGCCAATTGATTGGGATAGGTTTCATTCCAGCGATTGTAGATCTTATACCGATTCGCCTCATTCACTTTTGGCATCTTGTGCTGGCAGATGAAACGCAGTTTGTCCGGACAGGAGCGAGCCGACCAACGATACTTCAAACTCGGATCGTAGACAGCGCAATTATTGTCCAATGGCTTGCTGTTGGAGATAAGTTGCATATAGCTAAAATAGTTACTTGAACATTAACAAACCGCTAAATAAACTACAAAATAGAATCAAAGTTTTGCTGCATACGTACGTCGGGTCCATTTTGCTGAACGCATCGTAGGTCAGATTGCGTGTACTCATACTCCACTGCCAGTGCATGTTACGATGATCGTAGGTGGCGCCAATCCAAATGGGATCGTGTTCTGTGAAATTCAATCTTCAAGTTTAAAAAAGTTTCAATTGGAGTTAACTTAATTTGATGGCTTACCGCCCGATTGCGAGTCCACATGCTCCAGATAGATTCTCAGCTTGCGGTCCGCAATCTTGGCGGGCTCAGCCAGATTAGCATTTTTGTCCTTGCAAAAGAAGTGTGCCTCGAGCCAGCTGCTGCGCTGATCGACCAGTGAGTAGCAATCGGTGCCGACGCGTTGGAACTGCGGCGGGCACATGGCATACATGCGACGATTGTGTGGCCTGGCGGGCTGCACGGCCACGTCAGCACTCTGTGGTGCTGGCCCGTCGCCGAAGCTGACACCAGCACTGGAAGCGCTCATATGCAACTGCGCCTGGCATGTGGACGTCACTGTAGAGGTAGGAATATGATTATAATTAGTTGCTGCATGCACAACATGGCGTATGCGTAATTTACTTACATAAACCTAAGGTAATAATAACTAGGCAGCTCAACATGATGCGGCTGCGGTTGCTGCTCATGTTGCACGCTTAATGATTCCTTGTTGCTGTTGTTGTTGTTGTTGTTTGTTGTTGTTGTTTGTTGTTGTTGTTGCTGTTGTTGTTATTGCTGCTTGCTGGGTATGCAATTTATTTTCCTTGTTCGCTCGTTTCAGCCGCTTGGCAACTTTTTACATTGCAACCTCAAAGGCTGAAGCGCTGGAAAAAACGAGCATAAATAAATGTTGGAACATTTGTTAGATGCTGAACTCTTTCAACTCTTGGCACATCTAATGCTGTTTATCATATTTTGTATATTTGCGCGAATGTTGATTTCATGCAAAAAATTAAAAAAAATAATAATAAAAACGCGCTGGCAAAGCGTTTCCGCTGATGGATGAGGCGACGCCGACGCAAAGACAAATTGAGCTGGCGAGAGATTCTTGAATGGATTTGTGTGATTTATTAACGACTCATTCATAAACAAATTTGACGCTCGTTTAACTGACCAAAAAGCACTCGCAACTCGCCACTAACCCAGCCCAAGCTCGTGGCTTTGGTCAACACTTTTGTTGTCTCTCATTTAGCTAACTGTGTGAGTGTGTGTGTGTGTGTGTGTGTCCACTTAACACTTTCAGAAATTGGCCAGCTGTTGTTGTTGCCATTGCTGTTGCCAATTGCATTCTATTTTGGGTTTGTTTGTGTTTGTTTGTCAGTTGCCTTGGCCCATTGGGCGTGACGCACACCTTTTGATGTGGCTTAAGCTGTCCATAAATATCAAATGGCATTCAAGTTCTGATTTAAATTGTCATTTCATGTTGTCATTGCAGCTGGCTTTAGTCTAAAATTAACTTTTAATTATTGGCTAAACGATTAACGCTTTGTGTCAGCTGTCATGAAGCATTACATAGCATTCGGATTTGCAATCTTTTTCAATAAATGTTTTTGTTTGGCTTATTAACATGTCTAAGCCCTTATGTCAATAGCTCAACCAGGCAGTAGACAGACGAGCACGCTTTGAGCTTCAGTATTTCAGTTCCTCTGATTAGTTATTGTTAGTCATAAATGTTTTTGCTATGCCTGGCTAACCCTAGGGTAACTCTTCAATTTTAACTTCCTTACAACTTGCAAGTCTATCTCTGTCTATCTGTCTCTCTCTCTCTCTCTCTCTCTCTCTCTCTCTCTCTCTCTTTGTCTTTCTCTATTTGTATGTCTCTCTCTATCTATATTTGCCTCTATCTTTTTCTGTCTATCTCTCTCTCTTTCTGTCACTCTCTGTATCTGTCTCTCACTCTTCTGTCTGTCTCTCGCTATCTGTCTCTCTCTCTATCACTCTCTCTCTCTCACTCTCTCACTAATCTCACTAATCCTAAAACTAAACGCATTCAATGACAATAATATAAAAATGTTTTATTATAAATCATTTTCGATTTCCAATTAATATTCGATGCTTCCATCTCTGTCCGTACTCATAGCAGAGGCGCTGCCAAACGCCCAGGCACATGCGCATCAGGCGCTCGTCGCGCTTCTTATGCAACCCACAGGCGAATCGATACTGAGAGCGTATTAGAAACTTGGCGCTCCGCAGTTGGCCGCGCTGTATCAGAGAGATGCTGTAGTAGAGCTTGCAGCGTGCCTGCAGGAAGGGATTGCCCAGACGCAGACCAATTGCCAGCTGCTGCAGTGAGATTTCACCCGCTGTCTGAGCGCACTTGCTGAACTGATCGCCCAACGCCGAGTAGCCACCGCCCAGTGTGGACAGCCAGCACATCAGCTGCTCCAGCTCAATCTGCATCCGAAGCGTGTATGCCAACATGTCCGCCCACTTGCAGTCGATGGCCCAGCGCTCGGGAGTATGAAATTTCAACCACACCAGCCGAACGCCCAGCTCTTGCAACAGCCACTGCCTTAGCACACGCTGCTGCAATAGCTCACGCAGCACATAGTTGCCACTAACTGCATCCAGCTCCACGACCAAGCGGCGCACAGATTCAAGCTTGCCCTTAGGGTTGCCCTCGCCGCCGCAGAGCATTTGAATGCGATCGGGAACGGGCCGATTGTAGAAGTGGCGACGCCTCCAATAGTCACAGACACACACAATCAGCTTCATGTTCAGATTTGAATATAGCTTCAAAAGTTCCTCTAGGGTTAAATCTTCAGGCAGCAACTTTGCAAAATAACAAATTTGTTGCATACTTTTCGGCAGCAGCAAAAATTTCCAAGTTTGCATTCAGCGTTTGCCCGCAAATTTCATTCGCTCTTTACGAGTTTTTTGAGGAATTGAATATTTAATATAGAATATCTAACTAATATTCTGAAAACAAATGTCAAATGTCAGTTGCAAACTGGGCTTATTGCATGAATCATAGTTGCTTTGAAAACTACTTTTCACATCTGTAGAAATTCCACTTGCGTAATTTTATTTAGTCAGCTGTAAGAACTCACGCGATGCAAGCTAGTTGCACAAGCTTAGATATTCAAAGAGTGAAGGCTAATGAGGAAATGAGTTTGTAATTTGCATGACTGAAAGCTATAAATAAATAAATGATAAATAAAGTTAAGCAGCTGATAAGATTTTCGATGCGATGACTAAAGAAGTGCAGATTACATAAGCTGCGGAAATAGGTAATTTGGCATATTTGTAGATATGTATATTATATATGAATATATGCTTGACACAGCTTTCTTTTAATAGTCTCTGCACCAGTCTCTGATTGTGTCATAATAATTGAGCCATTCAAGTCGGTTGGGTTCAGCTGCTGCTGTGCGACCAAGCGAATTGCCAATTGCAATGCGTCATTCCTGCTGCTGCTAATCATATGTTATTTTGGCTGTTGTTGTTGTTGCTGCTGTAAGCACACATAAATTAAAAGTGCCGCCAGGCCCAGGTTGAAATCCCAAGCCAATTGCTACGCATAACTCGCTTGACAACTTCGGCAGACACTGCGACTGTCGCCAGTCGGAGGCAGCTGAGAGTCGACGACAAATTCCTCAACGATGACGTCTCAGACAATTGGCTGACATTGGCCATGGGCCTATGTCTCAGTTACTCTGGTAATTGTTGTCAGTTTGCTTGCTATGAATAAACATATATATATATATATTTATATATAAAATATTGTTTATACTCCATGCCCTCTCATGGTGCTGCACATTTGCTCGTGAAGGCAGTTGATGCCACCCACAACTACTCGTAAATCGACTCGTAAAACTGTTGTTCGCCCATATGAGCGTAAGTGGGCGATATTTGAGTGATTTATGTGCGTCTTTGCATTGCATTTCACAGTGGGAGACAACATTCAAATGGCATTCGTTGACAATTTATATCTGATATTTGTATGCCTGCATAGCCCACTGCGTCGCGCTGACCTTGATCTTGAACTTGGCTGGCTTGCTTAGGCTGACTTTTTATATAAATATGTTTATTTATTACAGCATCAGCATGAGGCAGAGCAGACAGTTGCATTGGCGATGAAGTCACTTTCGGTTTTGGGTCGCGTTCCCTGACGAAAATGTGTTTTTAATTTGATTTTCAAAAAAACTCAAGCAGTTCCCGGAAAGCGAAATCGTAAATGATAAAAAAACTCACACGAAACAAATCAATCAGCGAAGCCCAAAAGGCTTATGAAACTCTGTTTTATGAGTACTAATAAGAGAACGGGTAGGCACGCTGCTTAGATACTCTGTGAAGTGAATTGAGATTCTCTTAAAGATTCTTTACATATACTCCCTGGCTGTATACCCACTTGAAGCTAAGCCTTAAAGGGTATACGCATGATATATGTTAGCCTTTATCCTCACATCCTCTGCTTTGATTTTTATAACCTCGCATAAAATTAAACATAAAAAAATTGAAGAAGCAGATCTTTGGGATTTCTTTTTATATTTTTGTTTAACTGAAGTTGAGAAATGACCAAAAGTTGATTTTTGTATGTTGATAAATGAGTTAAGGGCGTGTCCAGTAGATGTAGTTGGGTTTGTGTTGAATTCGAATGAACCTTGAACACACTTTTAAGACTTATGCTAAGCTGATCATAGTTCAAAAACCTCTCCAAATATGTGGCCAAACTTCTAATGCTGATAACTTAATAAGTGTTTTGCAAAAGGCAACGACATGAAATTAACAAATTACTAATAAATGTAAACAAATATTTGAGAGATCACTCAATCAGCACTCAGCTAAATTAGGAAGCTAGTTGAGTGTGTGTGGTTCTTAATTGAGATAAGCACCCACACATCACTCCTCACTCGCTCCAGCAGTCAGCTAGTCAGCTAGTCAGCCAGTCAGCCAGTCAGCCAGTCAGTCCGTCAATCAATCAATCAGCCAGCCAATCAATTGAAAGCGAAAAGCAGCATCATTTGGTGTTAACCTCTTGACGGGGGTTCAATGCGAACAGCTGCCACATAAATCTTCGAAATGCTTTTGGATTATTAGGTTCGCTATTTTCGATGCTCGCAAACCGGTTGATAGCCTAACAAATTGTCGACATTATTCTTACAGCTCACAAAGCGCACCACAAGCAAATCGAAAATATATAAATATATATAAGCAAATCACAATACAGAGGAAAGAATTAAAAAAAATACTTCCTCTTGCTCTCCCACAAGCTGAACTCCATTTAAGTTAACCCGTTCTAGGCATAGTTAATTAAGTTGCAGGCAGCTAATTGAAGTTCCTAATGCCAATAATTAGCATAAATTCCAGCAAAAAATACAAAAATAAAAATGTATAAAAATAACGAACCGAAGCAACTAGAAATGTTAAACTAAATTCAGGTTTGCGGTTTCATTAAACAATCATGCACCCAAATGTATTGGCTCCACTTATAATATATTCCTAAACATAAACAGCCAGAGCTGCCTGCTATTGTAGCTGTGTTTCCGCTCTTAATTAATTTATGCGCATTTTATTGATCACATGGCTTGCCATTGCCTATCGAACCACAACAAATAACCGCAACACACAGGCTAAATTGAAGTTTTTGCACACATAGATGGAGAGAGTGAGGGAGTTGAAAGGAGAGGGTGAGAGAGAGAGAGAGAGAGAGAGAGAGAGAGAGAGAGAGAGAGAGAGAGAGAGAGAGAGAGAGAGTCAGAGTGAAAGAGAGAGAGTTAGATAGAGGAAGTGAGAAAAACAGAAATCAATGAGCCCAAATAGCTATAGCTTCAAGTCAAGTTATATCCGCAGGCTGCAAGATGCTCTGTCGTCAGAAGAGCTGACTCTCAATATGAATATGTCGATAGATAGGGCTCACTATCTTTCTTAGATCCTATATTTATCATTTTATTATTATTAAGATTTATTATTTATTTATTTCAGACATGTTTGCATCACGCGCCAAGCGCTTTCTTAGTCGAACTTCACGCCTCGAGCTTGTGCTTGAGACTGATCAGCAAAACGATATTTAGGAATGCGACTTACAAACTACATATGACTTCTCCACTCATTTGTGTAAGTCCTCTCTTACTTGAACTAATTGTCACGCCCAAGCTATGCAGAGCAGAGAGCTCTGCTAGGCTCAAAGAAGCCAAAGGCACACTGATATGCAATGCTCTCAAGCAGGAGGAAAGAGTTTAGTCTTGAAAGATTGTAGAAATCTGAATAAATAAGAGAGATTGTGTCTGTCAATACTGCTTAGCACTCCACTACAAAGTTTGGTACCCAATGAAAGTCATCTAAAGACTGCCACAATAAACGCTTATCAAAAACAGAAATTTCTCCTGAATACTCTCTCATAAAATGTATACACATAAATCCATATGCATATATATATTTATAAATATTAATTAGTACATCCTGAATATTCATTTGGAGCTCCTTGTGGTATTGCTTTATACTTTCTATTCATAAGGCCAAATGCATTTCATGCCAACTGTTTTCTTTGATTTTGAATTCATGGCATAACTTGTGAGTTTTTTTCTTCTTCTTCGTTTTTTTTTTTCGACTGCCAATCGCAGCTGCCTTTGAGCGCTTTACAAGCTGAGCTAAAATGAAAATAAAAAGAGCGAAATTGTTGCCATTTCTTGCAGCAGCTCTAAACGCATTTTTCCACACAAGTGCAACGCAATCTTGCCCCTGATAGCTTCACGTCTTCAACTGCTCAGTTTCAGTGCGCCATTCACATGCTTCACCTGCTGCTATCAGCAAAGCGTGGAGGAGCCGCAGCCGCAGCAGCATCACGTAGTACTTACATGACAGCCATATCACATCTAATATGCCGCTTGGCTGTGCCAGTTGAGATTGTCCTGTGTTTCTTTTTTTGATGCTTTACTTTTTGCATGGTAATCTTATTGCCCCTAGAGCCTCGTCATGACGCTGACTCTGAACCGTTTCAGTTGCCTTCAATATTGTGTCCCGAGCAGGGCAATGTTCTTGCAACAGTTGCACAGCAAAACCAAATTGTGAGAGTCATGTTGTTAATGCTGTGCATTCCATTTGGCTTTTGCTGATGTTGATGTTGCTGTTGCTGTTGCTGTTGTTGTTGCATGTCATTGTCTGTAGACACCACAATCCTTTGACAGTTCAGTTTTGTAACGACTATCAGTTGGCATTGCGGCCCTTGGGTCGTATGCACAATATCACGCATACGCAGCTAGCATGAGGCAGCAGTTTTAATTGAATTCGAGCGAATTGAAAGTTTTGCCAGCCTCGTTGGCGTACTTTTTGCTGCTACTTGCTGCGCACGCAAGTTTAAATTAATTTCCAGTTGAGTTTTCCAAAAAGTTGTTTAATGAGTTTAGTCAATGAATGTTAACAATCAAAGTGCTCTGGGGAATGGCTCTCTGTCTCTCTCTGTCTCTCTCTCTCTCTCTGACTAGTTGTTAAATGAAGTGAGTATTGAAATTACCCTGCAGTTAGAGTAAGCAGAGTATGTCGATTAGTTGCTCAAATATTTGCCCACAAGCAGAGTCACCACAGCCATTCACTGACTCATCTTCTGTATCCCAAGAGCCGAACCCATTTTCTGGGAACTTCACAATGGCAGCGCTTTGTATGCCAATTGGATATGATTTTGAAATGTTTTGATTTTTTTGTGTTATTTTTGGGTCAATTCGTCAACTGTTTCAGTTATCAATCATTTCCGCTCCAAAAGCAATAGCAAAACTACCTGCGCGCACAACTTTTATTCGCAGCCCAAGTGCCAACAATGAAATAACCTATTTTCCAGTTACTTCGACTCAATACCAGCTGCATCGCAGCGCATCGCATTAGCTCTGACTTTGACTCAAAACACGTACTCAGCGCCCAAGTATGCGCGATGACTGAGTGATATAACCCATTCGCAGACTTCCCCTTCCCTTCAGCTGTTTGTGGATTTGCGTGCGAGGCGCAGGCGCCAGCGACGACGTCAGCCTCTATACTCGAACTACAAATACAACTACAGCAAATGACAATAACAGACAACAAAATCTACAGCAAATATTATGAGAGAAACAGCGACAGCAACAACAACAGCAAGAATTTGCTCTCAAGTGATGTCATACATTTGAATTTATGTCGAACTGTAGCCCCAGCCTCTTTAATCTCCATTCGCATAGCGCCGCCGATGATGTAAATGCCTCGAACTTCGTTTCAATTACAGTCTAGGTTTATTTTTGTTGTTTTTGTTTTTTTAGTTATTTTTTTATGAATTTTTTATGGCCTTTCTGTTTGCATTGACATCAAAATGTCGCTTGAATTGTTGAAATATATTTTCAATTAATTATTTGCAGCACTTTTTGTGCTGTTTTTTTTTTTAATTTCTGCGCAAATATTTGAGCAAATTAATGACACGCAAACACGCTGAAAAAAAAACTTGGCTTTCCCAATTTTCTTTAAGCTGTGGAAAAATATGCTGAGCCATGGACAGTGGACAGCAGAAATATTTTGTTTGTTTGCTGTTTTGGGGGCTGAAGGCAAATTTGTGGCGCGTGTCTGTGACACAGTTGACACTTTTTACACTGCTGACCAGGGTCCAAGTCCAGGCATATCCTTGCATGCTGCTGGCTCATTCATTTGTGTGCGTGGGACGCATTTTGTGTAGCTAGTTTTGCTGCTCGATAAACTCTGCTCTGGTTGCCAGCCTGTTGTTGTTCATGTCAACAATAAATCAAAAGTTTTATCTTGTTTGTATGCCCTAAGATCAAGTGACATAACCAGAGCCAGAGCCATAACCAGAGCTGGAGCTCAAGCTCGAGCCAAATGGCCAGACATATTACTGCGTCAGCTCTGATGCCAACATCATTTGCAGTCTCAACAGTTTTGCTCGATGCTAAACTGAACTAGTTGCAGCAGCAGCCACAGCAGCATTGTGTAAAATTCTTATGTGGTTGCTGCTATCATAATGACAAGCATTTTGCCAGGCACCAGGCATCAGGCAGCAGGCATCAGGAATCAGGCATCAGATATATGGCGGGGATTTGCTTGCGATCCTTGAGGCTGCGTACATTGCGTACTCAATCATGCCGTCAAATTGTTTGCCAACATGTTGAAAATCCGCTTGCCAGACGCAAACACAAACACACACACACATACACACACACACACACACACACACCCAATTTGATTTCCATTTCCATTTGCGAATTCTCTTTTCTTTATTTTTTTTTCTCACATGCATGAAAATTATTTCCGTTTAGCTGTAATTTATAGTCCTGGCAGCGAGTCGATGTTTATCCTGCTGCCTCGCTGTTGACCCAATGGCTATGCAAAGTCTGCGTCAATTTATTGACCAAGTTCCATGTGTTTGCTTTGTGTGGGCGTGGCTGATTAATAAGTGCCCCATTTGGGCATGCAAACATCTATTTAAATTTGCTGACTTAAATGTCAAGGCAAACATCACGTCTCACAAATCAAACGCAAGTCATAAAATTCAAATTCAAATCCGAATTCTAAATCTAAATCCGAAACCATCAAAATGACGCTTCAAGCGACAAATTTGGTTAAACAAAAATGATTTTAAGAAAACATGACAGCAAATTACATGCAAATTACGTTCATAAAAGGTGACTAAGACAATTCGCCTTAAAGATCTGTAGGTGTGATTGTACAGCCACCGACTGAGTCAGCCACGTCTTATCATTGCTCTGACTGGGCCACGTGAGACTCTTCGCTCAGTTAGTCAGCCAGCCAACGTGGAACGACCAAGTGGTTGCATTTTATTTTGTAGAAGTTGCGACTTTGCATGTCGCAAATTGAATAAATATTTGATAGCAGCTCGCTTAAATCAATATTTGTGTGGCATTCAACAATCTGCTGTGGCTTATCGTTGTTGAAAATTTAAAGCCACAAATGGTTATATTGGCTATTATTACGCATACGCCACGTGCGGCGCATAAGAGAGAGACCGATAAATGCAATTGTCATGCGAATGTGAATGAATATTGAATGTGTTTTGGCATACCCTGCTAACCAGCAAAGTGTGTCAAGCGGGCGTATTGAACTGCAGACATGATGCAACTTAATCAACTTTTATAAGCGTAGCTAGGCCAGCAGCCAGTGTTGTAAAACGATCGATATTTAAATGGCTCTATCAGCCACTATCGATAGGCAGTTCGATTAATGATTAGGACTAAAATGAATAATCAGTATTGCAAAACGCTTTCACATAGGATATCATAAATTTCTGTTACACTATTCGAGCACTTTATTTAATTATATGGTTGGCCCATAACGCCCACTTTTATTAATGGGTCAGCCCTATCGGCTCTACACTCACTGCTGTAGTAGTTGTTGTTGTTGTTGTTGTTGCGGTTTCGATAGGGAAATTGTGAGCGTATGCCGCAAGCGGCGCTTAACGTATTGCACGTGACGATAGTGTTAAAAATAAACATAAATAAATGCGGCGCTGCTGCAGGCAACATGCCGACGAAAATAAATATAAATAAGTGCAAATGAAAATGGAAAACTGTAAAAAGCGAAAGATGAAAACGCAAATCGCCGCCTCGCATTGCGCTAAATGTGTGCGGTAAATATTGATTGGACGAACAAGCCAAGGTAAAGTCAAGCCACAATTGTGGATGTTGCTGCGCGCAAGGAGCGGAGAAGGGGAAGCGAGCGAGAGCATGAACTTTGCGACTTTTATATGCAGCACATATGGCTTGCCACAAAATATTTATTAGAATTAATGCAGGCGCCATCATTTCGATGCACTTTACAAAATTGCTTTTTACGATCAAAGTTTAGCAAGACAAAATTTAAAGTAATATTGATAATTGCAATAAATTTACCTTTAGTATAGATGATTCCGCTAGTCAAGCAAAATTGGATTTGAACTGGTTCAGCTGTAAAGAGAAGATGGATATTGTTGTAGTATAAGAGTAAATAGTTGTATAAGAGTAGAATATAAGTTAGTTCAGAATCTGTATAAGAACTACACAGCCAAAGATAAGAGTCAGTAATATCTTCATCGGATCGCTTGACAATTTTCGCTCAGTGTAGGCTGTAGTGAGTAGGCTCATTACAGATGTCAATTACCGAAACCAATTTCGAAAAAATCAGCATTAACTGACATATATTCAGCTGCACGACTTTTAACCAGCTGATCACCTAATGGTTAATGACAATTGCAAAAAAAGAAAACAATAACAACAACTTCATTAAATACTCGCAAATTGCGTAATAAATGCTGTTACCAATCAGCATTGTCGCTGCGACCATTGTGAATGCTGCACAGACCACTGTGACCACGGAAGCCGTCGCCAATTGGACAACAAAAGCTCACGCGCGCTCGCTGTCAAACTGTCAAATTGTGCAAAATGACAACAATGGCAACAACTTGTAATAATAGTTATTTGAGTTTGTAAACAAGTTTATCTGTTGCTGCTTAGCTGAAACGAACTGCGACAGGTGAACTGAATAACTGCAGGATTTACTATAAAATTCAATTATTTAAAAATAAATTTATTCTCTTGAACAATAAATATAGCATAAAATCATGCGACAGCTGCGACTGCAACTGCGAGCCCTAAGCTTCTTTTCAGCCAAACTATCGAGATGTTCTCAGCTGTGTATATTGGATGGCAAGAAAATAGAAAGTTCGTTGTAAGCAGCTTACAGATTTTTCCCCTGTGTGCATATTGGCTAAAAATAGTTGAGTTCTGCGGCAGCAGCTGACGCTGGCTTGCAAAACTATCAGCCACTGCCCACTAATTGAGTTATTTTAAGACTGCCTGCATAATAAATGACAGTAGATAAAGCTTTGCACAGTTTATGAATTATTTATTAAGGACAGGGGTGTGCTATTAGAATTAATTATACTAATATGACTGTAGATGATTGTTATAGGAATAGCTAAGAATACTTTGGGCATTAACTGAGGCTGGGCTGAAATTGAAAAACAGATAATTTACTGAGCAACAGTCAGACATATTATTATTTTTTAAGATCAGAACTTAAGAATTTAGACTAGGAAATTTAAACAAAAATATGTTTGATGTTTTCTTATAATTTTACAATTTTTGCAAAATTTACTTAATAAAATTCAATATCTATTCCACTGTGCTGCAGTTGTTGTTGGATTGTTCAGATCTTCCATTTGACCTTAGTCAGCTTAGTTGACTGCTTAATCCTTTTATTATATAAGACACAGAGTTCATTCTACAATGCTCTACTTCTAGCTTTTGTTAAGCCAACAAAACTATAAAAGTTTTCAAAAAAAAAACTTCAATTTCTTCAATTTTGACTTTCCCCTATCCAATATCTCCTCCACTGTGCTCCTCTCGTTGCTGGGCTTTTTCGTATCTTCCATTTGGCATTAGTTGGGGCTTTTGCACTTTTTGTTGCAACATCTGCCACAAAGTTTGTTCCGCAACTTGTCGCACAGACATTTGCGTTCGGTTTATTTCAGTTTTTCCGCTGTTATTTGTTATGGGACTCTATTTGTGGCACGTTTATGCAAATCGAATTGAAGTCATTTTGCGCGAAAACTTTGTCCCAATTATGGCAACAGACAGGCGCCACATTAGGTGGCAATTGTTTAGTGTCTGGCGACTTTCCATTTCACATTCTGCTGTATATAGTATGACGTGCGGCCACGCCCACGCAAATGACACAGGTGGCAACGCCCATAATTTTTTATTGGTTTTAATTGCCTAAAATTGGGAGAACTTGGGCACAATAATTGAAATTTGTTAAAATAAAAAAGAGAATAGTAATATATATAAGGCAATTATGTCAAATAAAATGGAATAATTTATCAATTGCGTTTCGTAAACTACTTTAAGCATTTCTCATATGTATGCAAAATGGCAATTAAAATCGAGGACGCACAGAATTAAACCAAATTTGGAATATTGGAGAAATGCCGAATGCTACGCAGAGGGAGTGGTGCGAACCACTGACTGACTTGAGAGCACATTTATTAATTCAATTTTGATGCTTTGGCCCCAAAAACGGAACATGAATAAAAATGAAGCGGCAACAGCTGTCTATGACAGCGTGGAAATTATATACACTACAAAGGGCAAGTGTGGGGGATTTAATAGGTTAGTTTAATCGAAGGTGTGAGTAAAGATATATGTTTGCTGTGCTTGGATAAGATGTTTTTAGTGAAGGAAAAACTCTCTGTAGAAATAATGCAGAAAAACGAATGTTAAAAAGATTTTTGTTGTGAATGTGAAGAATATTCTATATATTAAATATGGGCAAGAATTTATCATAATTAACTAAAATTCTTATATAAAATTATATTTTTAGCCAGTTTCTCTATGATATGGTGCTTAGATCTGAATAATTTTCATATATATATGTGGGTGGGCCATCTATCGATTTCGAATTGAACCACGGGTTTATACTTATGTCATGCTGTTCTGTCATTAAATTCAGTATATTATCTCTGCTGAACGAAATGAATCGATTTACTCTTGAGCAACGCTAGAATTTACCGTCTGTAACACATTGAAGTACCTATGAAAAAGTTATCTGATACTTTAAAACTCTACAACTGAGAGACCAGCTTCAAAAAGGTATAAAGCCACATCAGCTAGTCCATTACTACAGATCAAGAATCTATATACGCTATAAACCATTTTTTTATACTTTACACACTTCAAGCTCAAATCATGCTACCCTCAACTAAGGGTATACCAAAGTGGAGGGAAAAAAAAACAATACAAATGCGAAGCAGAGCAAAATATTCGATTGAAATTTAAATTCAAATCAACTTTCCAAGCTGCCCGCAAATTTATGCAGAGATATTTTCTTTCATTCTCTTTTTTGCTGCTTGTTTAGTGTTCCGTTCGTTTTTTTAGTGGTCTCGATTTATGTGGCCCGATACTTGAGGAATGTCACGGAACCAAATGTACCAAATGAAATGCAAAATTTGTGCTCAAAAAGAACGTTTGGAAGCATAGTTACGAATTTCACTTGCATAGGCAAAACAGAAATATCTCTGCGACAGCAAACCCAGAAGCAGGAGAACAACAATGTGAGTAACTTAAGCCGAACGTATCCCATATTTCACATATACCAGCTACAAGCGTATCACAAAGCAAACAAACAAACCAACACAAACAAAATAAACGTGTCGATGTGAAGGTGCGGTTAGAGTATGAAGTTGTCGAGTTGGCGAGGGGAAACCAAACGTTAAATCAGCAGCAAAGTCAAATAAGCAAATAAGATAAATATGAAAAAGATGCGGCAGCAGTGGCTACCAAAAAAAAAACAACACAACAACAACAGTGAGTAAATGCAGATGGGAATTATCAGAGAGAATTTCGGTTGGGAGCGAGACAAGGCGATTCTCATGTCAGACTCAATGACATGTTCGAGTGGCTGCCATTTTGGCTGCACTCGCTCCAGGTCCAATTGTCTGTCCGTTGCCTCAGTCCACAAGTCCAATTGGACTTTGTATCATGCCCCGGTTGTTGTTGCACTTATTTTCGGGGCACATTTTGCAGACGTTGCTGTGGCATTAACAAATTGCATGCATTGCATTTTTATGTGTTGCCTTCAATGGTTCAAAAATGGCATTTTGCATTCACTGAAGTGTGCAAGGGAATGAACAGAGATTATTTTATGTATTATTTATGAAGCGAGCTGCTGGAAATAGACAGAAGCCAAGTGCATTTCTATGCGATTTTCATGGTAAGTATTGCACAAGCGAAATTTCCTCTAGAGAAAGAGAGAGAGAGAGAGAGGGAGAGAGAGAGAGAGAGAGTGGGAGTGAGACAAAGCAATTGGGGAGTTAGGAAGAGCAAGAGAGCACATATAAGTGAAAGACAAACAATGAGGATAATAAATTGTAATTCTCAAATGGTTTACGTTGGGAGGGAGTATATAAAGAGTGAGCTGCTGGCAATGAAGTGAAGTCAATTTCCCAACAACAACAACTCAGAAAAAAAAGTTATATACCACTATAAATAGTACAAAAATCCTGATGGAACCGTTTTGTCTGCACTTGCAACATTTGTAAATGAGATTTCATAATGAAACTTGCTTGCCACGTTCCATACCTCAAGTTCAAACACCTGTTTTAGAATCGGTTGCAAGTCCGTTATGGAAAGACCTGTTAGTGCAGGTACAACTAAACTTGAAGTCAATTGCCAAATGTCTTGTGGCAGTTGAGGCGGGCCATAGATCCGGCATTAGCCTGTCATAGACAGCGGCGACAGCATTGACCTGCCCTTCTCCAGCGGGCGCAAAGATCGTGCCAGAGCGTTAAGTGGGCATAGCGAGGCCAGCTGCGTGGGCTTAACGGTGCCAGGCGAAGTTGCAATAGATTTATCTGGCAAACCAGGCTAACTGGAACAATTTGTTGCAAGCCAATTTGCACCAGTTGCCGCATCGACTGGCGGCAACAACTTCTAGAGTAATCTGCCGTTCAATCAATTTGCTGCAGGTTTGTTAAGCTGTCGCTCGTACTTGAGACTTAAGCTCTTAGCTTATCAAATTAATCGTTTGAATTAGCTTGCGTTGCGCTGTCTCTCTAAAGACAGAGAACGAGAGAGAGAGAGAGAGATAGCTCAATTTGTGGCTGCAACACAAATTGTGGCAATTATTTTGTTTGTCAGCTTGCAACGCGAGCTGCGCATCTTGTTAATTATGAATGAAATTTATGCAACAATGGGTGCAGTAGCACTGAGGCAGCAGCAGCAGCATTTGCGTGTGGCACAATGATTTAATTTTGTTTTTTTTATCATAGATACAACAAGCTACAAGGCAACGCCTGCGGGAGGAGTTGCGCCTGCGCCGCGAATCGGACCAGATTGAGACTTAAACGTCGCTGATTTTGCGGCCCGATAGGCAGCCGGCACAAATGTCAGACGCGCACGCCCACAACACACGATCAGCATGAAGGGAGCGAGACAGACAGAAGAGAGACAGAGAGAGAGAGAGAGGGGTTGGTGGTGGGCGTGCAATTTGTTCAATTGCGGCAGCCTCTTGGGCGTCACAAATGCGAATCTCGCATTTCGCTGTCTGCATCTAAAATGCTTTGCGGTTCTCGTTGCTGTTGTTGTTGTTATTGCTGTTGCTGTGCCAACGGCGCTGCTGGAGTTCAATTGACACAGTAACCTCGTCGTCGCTGTTTTTATGCCCCATGCATGATTACCGCCTCCAGTTGCCACAACAACGACGACGACTTTTATGATGCATTGCCCTGTCTGTGCGTCTATCTGCCTTTGTCTCTGTCTCTGTTGCTTGAATGTCTCTTTTGTGGCTTGTGAAAATTTGTCATTAAGCACATTCTCCCAGTTCTTTTTCTTTAAACTTAACAAGCTGACATGTTGGTTGATATGCCTAATCTATGTGAGGGTATTAGCAATTGTTCTTGCTGTTTGTAGTATTAAATAGGGGATTATGTTGAAATTACAGGGTATTTGAGCTCTCTGTGGCTGTGCTGCTTAACTATTGAAAATATAAATTTCTTGCTTGCAGTTCTGGCCACATAGGCAGAGGCAGTCAAAGTCCTCTATAGCTATCACTCTTTTCATGTTTTTTCATGTTGCATAAAGTTTCTATAAATTATTAGTCTTAACTTGTTAAATAAACAAATTTAGCTGCGCTGCTGCTAAAGCCTGTCTGAGCTATCCTTTAGCATAATAGACTTTAATTAGGCTCAGGTCTAGCAAATATAATTAATAACAATTATTTTTAATGACGTTTCGCTTGCATATTCAATTCTGTATTCTGTCTGGTTCTAAGGGAACATTTATATTTATTACGCTAGATTTTTGTAGCCAATGCCTGAACGAATTGAAGTGTATTTTTTGCTACGCCTCTTTAAAAGTTCAAGTCGAATCGCTTTAGTCGCTTGCCTAGTCGATTGATGCTTCTTGGAAGCAGTTGCTGTGTTTGTCATGCTGGAAAATTGATTCGGCTACAAATATTTGCATAACTCATTAAGAGCGATGCGAGATACGTAAACTTAAGCGTTGGTAAACTTAACGAACTCGTAAACTAGGTTCATTGTGTCCGTGTGTGTGTTTGTGTGTTGTTTGTTTGCAGTTTTTGTCGCGATCGTCAAACGCAAATATTTTAATTAGTTTTTTGGGCGGGGAAGCGTCTCGAATCGCTGGCTAATTGTTGGCATTGGCTCAGCAAGCGAAACGGGCGCTGATTATGGAAAGATTATGCAAACATGTTTTGAGCAGAGGTTGAACTGACAAACAGCCAGAAGTCAAGTAGTGGATAGACGAGGAGTATTTGCCTTTACAACCCTGGCAACAGGCAACACTGGCAACAGACAACACTGGCGAAAGTGACAGAAGGAATCGAGCTAGTCATTCTGTGAAAAAACTAATTAAGTTCGCTGCTGTTTTTTTTCACTTTTTACTGCAATCATAATGAATCCCTATGAGGAGATATTGCGCCAGGTCGTGGACCAAATGCTTAGTCATAAGCAATGCCAAACGGAAAACCCACTTGTGCGCGATAAGCTGGTCTTCCTGATGCGCTACAGTGAGTAAGTACATCCGCTGCTGTCCATTAGCTAACTATGTTATGCGTCCTGCAGGACTGCGTGACATTGCGGTCACCACCTCGAATGCCGCCTGCCATGCGGGTCGCTCCACGCCCTGCTACTTCGATGTGGAGCGTACGTTCCGCGTGCTGGACATTGGGGTCAGTGGCTTGCGGGAAATACGTAATGGCAGACCAGAGACCCAACCAGCGGTCATCAACTTTACTCCGTTGGAGACCCGAGACGAGGACATTCACCAGAGTCCACAGTTGGATATCAATCAGCAGCGTGGCACACGCAGCGGGCGGCACATACCCAAGTATATGCCACCTTTCCCTGGATTCCATACCTACAGGAACACCATGATGGACGTTGTGACGGATCGAGGCTATGTCGCGGAGCGAGAGCGTTCTGCGCAAATGCAGCGAAGTGCTCAGAAGGCGCTCAATGCATTTTTTCTACGCATAATGCCAAAATTTTCGCTGCTCACCGAGTCGGACCAGAACACGGACTTTATGGGTGAGTCACCTCAGTTCATCACAGTTCATCTTCGAGAGAAGCTAACGATTCCATTCGGATTGAATAGTACTTAAAAACAATCTGTCCACGAAACCAGCCTATTTGATGGCTCTAATGCCCACCGACGAGGTGTTCGATACGAACATCTACGAGTACAAAGAGGAATTCAATGAGAAGGGTAACGTGTATTTATGTAGCATTCCAGATATAGTATTTGGTAAACTTTATTTTACCTTAGCCCTTACCAATTCCTTTATGCGAGCGCCCAAGACTCGGAGCCAATTAGTGGCAGAATTGGCTAAACAAATCGAAGATGAATCCAAAAAAGATCAGGATAAGAGTGACAAGTGCAAAGAGAATGATAAGAATTATGACGATGAGGATGAGAATTATGATGGCGATGAGAATTATGGAGAAGATGAGAACAATGAAGATAAAGAGAATTATGAAGACGTTGAGAACTATGTAGAGAATGAGAGCGAGAAGTACAAAATCAATGAGAATTATGAGGATGAAAATTATGAAAAGGATGAGAATTATGAAGAAGATGAGAACAATGAAGATAAAGAGAATTATGAAGACATTGAGAATTATGTAGAGAATGAGAGTGAGAAGTACGCAATCGATGAGAATTATGAGGATACAAATTATGAAGAGGATGAGAATTATAAAGGGGATGAGAACTATGAAGATAATGAGAATGAGAATGAGAACTATGAAGACAATGAAGATGAGAATTGTGAAGGCGAAGAGAATTCTGAAGACGATGAAATTTCTAAAGACGATGAGAATTCTGAAGACGAAGAGAATTCTGAAGCCGAAGAGAATTCTGAAGACGATGAGAATTCTGAAAACGAAGAGAATTCTGAAAACGAAGAGAATTCTGAAGACGAAGAGAATTCTGAAGCCGAAGAGAATTCTGAAGCCGAAGAGAATTCTGAAGCCGAAGAGAATTCTGAAGACGATGAGAATTCTGAAGACGAAGAGAATTCTGAAGCCGAAGAGAATTCTGAAGACGATGAGAATTCTGAAAACGAAGAGAATTCTGAAAACGAAGAGAATTCTGAAGCCGAAGAAAATTCTGAAAACGAAGAGAATTCTGAAGACGAAGAGAATTCTGAAGGGGATGAGAATTATGAAGGGAATGAGAATTATGAAATTGATCAGAATTATGAACAGAACGAAATTGAGAATAAGAATGAAATAGACAATATGAATGTGAGTGAGACGGAGAATGATAATGAGAATGAAAATGAGAATGAGAATGAATATGAGAATGAAAGTGAGATCGCAGATGAGAATGAGTATGAGAATGAAAATGAGAATGAAAATGAGAATGAAAATGAGAACGAAAATGAGAATGAAAATGAGAATGAGTATGAGAGTGAAAGTGAGAACGCAAATGATAATGAAAATGAGAATGAATATGAGAATGAAAATGAGAACGAAAATGAGAATGAAAATTATGAAATGAATGAGAATGAAAGTTATGAAAAGAATGAGGATGAGAATAATGAAGAGGATGAGAATTCTGAAGACGAGGAGAATTCTGAAGACGCTGAGAATTCTGAAGACGATGAGAATTCTGAAGAAGATGAGAATTATGAAGGGGATGAGAATGAGAATTATGAGCAGAACGAAATTGAGAATGAGAATGAAATAGACAATATGAATGTGAGTGAGACGGATAATGAGAATGAAAATGAGAATGAAAATGAGAACGAAAATGAGAATGAGTTTGAGAAGTATGAAATGAATGAGAATTATGAACATAATGAGGATGGAAATTATGAAGAAAATGAGAATGAAAATTATGAAATGAATGAGAATGAAAGTTATGAAGAGAATGAGGATGAGAATAATGAAGAGGATGAGAATTCTGAAGACGATGAGAATTCTGAGGACGCTGAGAATTCTGAAGACGATGAGAATTCTGAAGCCGAAGAGAATTCTGAAGGCGATGAGAATTCTCAAGACGATGAGAATTATGAACAGAGCGAAATTGAAAATAGGCATGAAATAGACAATATGAATGAAAGTGAGACGGAGAATGAGAATATGATTGAGAATGTGAATAAGAATGAGAATGAAAATGAGAATGAAAGTGAGAATGAGTATGAGAATGAAAATGAGAATTATGAAATGAATGAGAATGAGAATGAGAATTATGAACATAAAGAGGATGAGAATTATGAAGAGATTGAGAATGAGAGTTACGAAATAAATGAGAATCCGAATCATGAAGAGAATGAGAATGAATCTTACGAAATGAATGAGAATTATGAGGGGAATGATAATGATAATTATGTAGAGAGTGAGAATTATGAAGGGAATAATATTGAGTATTATGAAGAAAATGAGAAATATGAAGGGAATGAAAATTATGAAGAGAATGAGAATGAGAGTTATGAACAGAATGCAATTGAGAATGAGAACGAGTATTGCCAAGAAAATTATAATGAGTCAGATAATGAGTTAATAAATGTGAGTGAGACTGAGAATGAGATCGAGAATGAGAATACGTATGAGAATGTGAATGAGATTGAGAATGTGAATGAGAATGAGAATGAAAATGGGAATGCGAATAAGAATAAGGAGGAAAATGCAATTGATATTATACAGGTGAAGGATAAGAACAAAAATGGGAGTGGAAATAAGAAAAACAATGAAATGGAAAATTATAATAGGGATGAGAATATCAATACAACTGACAATAAGAAAAAAAATGAGAAAGAAAGTGAGAATAAGAATGAGGAAGAGAATAAGAATTAAAATGAAGATGGATAATGAAGATATGGAGATGAAGATGAGGATGAGGAGACGAAGATGATGACGAGGATCTCCTCTGCTCTAATAAGAACTTTAGTATAATTATAGATTGTAATATTCTTTATAAATGATATGTGTGCCTTGGAATATACTGTACAACAAGAATCGATATCAATTCGTGCATTAAGGAATCATTTTTCAACTTTCTACTTGACTTTTAGGGGGGCGTTTACCTTTGTGTCCAGTCGATTTCACTTAATCTCTGGCAGCTCATGCGCTGCTCGCTATTTAATTTCTTTCAATTACATTTCATTAAAAACTGACACACGTTTTCGAGGGGATTCGAATTCCATGAAGAGCCAACACCTCGCAGCCAGCCAAATGGGCGACGGGTGCAAAAGTTCAAAGTGCTGGCAAGCGCAACACTTGCCTGTCTGCTGTCGCTGTCGCTGCTGCTGCTGCTACCTGCTTCTGCATGCTCCTGGCTGCTGCTAACGGTAACGATTCCCAGAGTATTAAATAACTTTGTAATTTAATTAACTTTGACGTCGGCGTCGTCGCCATCGTCTCCATCGCCATCGCCATCGCCATCGCCATTCTCCCGCTTAACTTTGATTAACGTTTTGCAATTTTTCAACAAGTTTGAGTTCAACTTTGCTTCACGTAGCTTTAATTCCAGGTTCACTGGACCGAAGGGAGTGAAGGGGACAGACAGCTAAAGGATTCCCGTCTATGTTTGAACTCAAGAGTTTGGATTACACGCGACTTTTCCGAGCACAGCTCGGGCTGTTGCAGCTATTTGTGTCGCTCAAGTTATTTGAGGCAAAGTATTTTGAGATTAGAGCAGTTGATGCTGCTGCTGCTGCTGCTGTTGCTGCTGAAAGTTCAGAGTCAAGCTGCTGTGGCTAAATGCTGTTAAAGTTTTCAAAAGGATTCAACTAAATGGAAAGACACAGAAGTCACAATAATTAACTATGTCAGAGATCCCATCAAGATCAAATCCAATTCTTGTCTATTTTTAAGTAATTTTCTTCAAACAATTTAGCTACATTTATTTTGGTTTGCTTGATTTCAACACGTTTCCGTTGATTATTTGATTTGGCAACAGCTGAAAGCGGTTCACAGACAATTTGACTTTGATATTGTGCCAGGGCACAACTTGCAGCCGCAAATGCAATTGGATGACGTAAATGCAGCCGGCAGTCGGCAGGCGGCGCCTCTCGTACAACTTGCCAAAAAGATTTCATATGTTCCGATCGCAACATTAAATTGCATAAACATAAACAATAAACAATGAGAAATTCTATTTGTACATGGCTCATAAACGCTAACAGCCAAAGCCCAATTCCTAAATATGCAATAATGGCGCAAATGAAAGGCCAACGGCAGACGAAAATGCTGAAATTCAGAAATTCCGTAATTGTTTAGACGCATCTGCAGTTAGTCCGTTGATTTGTTGCTCCAGATTGGAAATGCTTTTTTATTTTAGTATTTGTAATGCTTATTCTGTGTGCTCGTTTCGGTTGTCATTTTAACCCATTTTAGCCCATGTTCGCCTCTGGCCACATTTTTTCTCTTCACTTGTTTATTTGTGGTTGGGCTCTGTGACCCGTTGAGATAAATTGAAAATTATGACACAAGTTTTGATATATTTATTCCCTTTTTTTCTCTCTCTGTGTGTGTGGCCAGCAAGGCCAGTGGGCGTGGCATAGGCCATGTAGTTTCATTTATTTATTTTAGTTGCGCTGCTTTTTTTTCCCTAAAACATAAACACACACAAACAACGGAAGTGAAAACATGCAACAGCACACAAAAAAAATAACAGAAAAAAATGAATACTAGAACTAGTTGAGCTAAGACTGAGACAGAGGTACTCTATAGCTATAACTATTTAAAAAATAAATAAATATATATATAAATCAATTTGTTTTTATTTATTTTCTCTAATTTATTTATTTAAAAAAATATTATTTGATTAATTTTATTGAATACATTTCCACAAAGTCTTTAAATTTGATTTTAATATGTTTTTATATTCAGTTGAATTTAATATCCATAAGCCATCAGCATGCAAAAATGCTGCTGTCATAAACTTTACATTTTCATTTCGGTTCACACACACACAGAGAGAGACACACACATACAGAGACACAACATGTACGTTATCTTGTTTGCTTGTGACCCGCTTGGCCAAACAAAAGCCAATTTTTCATAAATCTTTTCCCAGCCCTCACCTTGCCGCCCCTTATCACAATTCCCCTGTCAATTCTGTTTCTGCCTCTCTCTCACTCTCTCTCTGCCTCCTGTCATCTCTCTCGGCTGCCATTTTACGGTTGCATTTAACCTTTTCTCTTGAAATACACTTTAAAAATTTACCGCTCTGTTGTTGTGGCTATAAAAATATTGTTTGTTGCTTCAGTTGTTCATACGCCCCGTTGTCAGTGGCCTGCTGTACAAATTGCTGGCTCGTTATAATTATGACGTCGTTTTTACTCCTCTCAAGGGAAGCTCACACATATGCATATACTGTGTGTGTGTGTGTGTGTGTGTGTGTGTGTGTGTGTGTGTGTGTGCTGGTCTCTAAGCAAATCAATTCAAGTTCACGCGCCTCGCAATGGCTTAAGAATTGTGAGGCGTGTGTAAATTTTTTGGCATAGCTTTGGCTTCAGCTTTACTTTCCTTTTGTGAGTGGCTTTTGTGTTGTTGTGTTGGCATTTGCCATGCGTTGACTTTGACGTCGCAAAGGAATGCTAAAGTTGCTTCAGCTGCTCTGGTTGCCCTTTTCTTTTCTTGCTTTATTTGATTTTTATTATTATTTTTGCTTGTGTTTCGGTTTTGTTTGGCCCTTCAGCTGCCTCGTGTTATTTATGTGCATGTATTTTTATTATTTTGTATGCTTTTTAATGCACACAACAAGCCAACATGTAGAAAATGAGCAGCAGCAGCAGCAGCAACAGCAGCAACAGCAGCAGCAGCAGCAGCAGCAGAAAAACGCCAGCAAATCGCTCGTCAGACACGCGCGTGTTTAGCATAAGAATTTGCCATTGACTTTGTGCCTTTCGCATGGGAATTGTAAATTTCCTTGGCGCAGGCACAGCCAACAGCTGTAATCAACTAATCAAGTGGACAGAGAGAAAACCCTTTCGCCTCAATTTCGCCAAGCAAAAAGTTCATTTAACAATATTTAACTTGGCTTAACTTGAAATTAAATTATTTACTTGAAAAATGAACTCAACTTTTTCTAATATAACAATTTTCTTTGTGTTCATATTCAAGTTGTCGAAATTTGGGCGAAACTCATTTTGGGCACACAATAGTTGAGCTCTGTTTGGCTATATTTTGTCCCTACAACTGTTCATTTGTACGTGTTATTCGCACGTTTTCTTGTTGTTTTATGGCTGCTTTATTATGTAGCCCAGGCCCAGACCCAGACCTAGAGCCAGATCTAACTCTCTCCTCATGCGCTTCTCAGGCAACTTACTTCTAGCCAAGTTTTCTTCGCTAGTTATGCGTGTATATCAAATGACTGTGCGTGTTTAAGTGTGTGTGTTCCCCTTTGTGTGTGTGTGTTTGTTGTGTTTGTGTTGCAGGCGTTTGTTACTCGATATTATGGCAGCTATATAAAAGTACATTTATTGTATACATATACATGATATGTATTTTTAGCAGCGCTTGTACGCTTTACGTGCGTAACGTGTTAAAATTAACACGAGGCGCCACCAGCAGCTGCCACGTTGCGCATACGCCGCATGTGCCACCACCTGACGGCCCCCTTTCGCTCTCTCTCTCTCTCTCTCTGTCTCCATCTGCGTGTGTATTCTGCTTGATTAAATTGATTGAATTTGATTGCTATCTGAGTTGTTGTCTGTCGAGAGCTGCCAATCTGGCAAATATTGTGCACTTTGTCTTGCAACCGTGTTGCATATTTCATGGGCAAGAGCAAAAGCAATTAGCCACGCGTGGAGTGAGACCTAGCTTGGGCTCTGCGGCAGTCAGCTTCACCTGTCCTGCCACCAATTCGATGAAGTGAAATGCAAATTTGCCTAAGACGAAACACAGCCGGCAATTTCCACGAAAATGCAATTGAATTAATGAGCTGCCAGCGCACACTAATATCAAGTGAAAGAGCCAGAAATAGAAAGAGAGCGAGAGGGAGAAAGAGGGCGGGTGCGAAAAAGAGAGGTAAAGAGATTGCATGCTCAGAGAAGGTTTTGAATACCTAATGGCTTTATTATGCCAAAGCGTGCGGCATGCAGATTGTGTTGCAGTTGCAGTTGGAGTTGCCTCTCTCATTCTCTACTCAAGGTAACAACGAGTTGAGCTTTGACAATTACAATGTACTTGAAGATCGACTGTGTCTCCATTTACATCTTCATCTCCATCTCCAGCAGTGCTTCCGTCAGCGGCCTGTCTCATTATGTGCCCCCAGTGCACAATTGTGCGCATTCTAAGCAGTTTGTTATCTTTTGTCACAGCAAACACAAAAGCAAACACTTACAATAATAAATAATCATAATGATGTTGATTAGGGGCCGGTTCGCAGAGCTATCTGGCCTGCCGCCAACTGTTGTCTGCCTGCTCAAGTCGAGTTTTGCATTTCATAATCATAACAAGTGTAAAGAGCAAGTGCTGCTTAGGCAGACTCAACTACGTTTGGCCCACTGAGCTGTTAACAATGCCAATGTGAAGTCGAGGCAGGAAGTCAGTCGAGTCAGTTATCTCTCGAGACACAATGGCAGGCAGCTGCAAGGTGAGTAGAACAAAGGCATGTTGCATAGTGTAAGCGGCGCCTAATGCAGCAGAGAGTATAAACTGGCAGATGCTCTAGAGAAGAGCGAAGTAATGTTGAGTTGAGTATTAAATGTATATAGCATAGCAATTTGAGTTATATCAACTTATATTTTATATCAATTCCATATACCCCACAGCTCCAGTGTAGGCGAGGGTATTTATATGCTTTAAGCAGACAGCTGATATCAGGAACAAGGGCAGCGCATGCGCTGCTTAGACAAAAGAAAGCGTTCCAGCAGCATCTCTAATGCAACTGATAAGCATCTGGGAACAGCAGCAGCAGCTCGAATTGCAACGCTTGAAGGTGAGCAAAGCAGCCAACTCCACTCGAGAATTGCAACAATTCAGCGCTGATTTCCGCATCTGCATCTCTTGCCACTGCTGATTGTGTGTTTGTGTTGGCGTTCACTTTTGAAAGTAGCCAGAAAAGCGAAAAGCAGGAAAAGCGGGTGGAGGGGAACACACATACAAATCAAATCAGTCGCTGATCTATGCAGGCAGCAGGAGCAGCAGGAGATCTATGCATGTAGGTTGCTCTAATGGGCTGTGACGCTATCGCTGCACTTATCTGCCAGTCGCTGTCATAATGCGAGACTGCGCTCCTCTAATCAATTTCAAATGCTCTTTTTCGTCGAGTCGTGCGCCGCTTTTTAGCTAATCAGCTTTTGGCAATCTCTTTGAAAATATATACACATATATATATATTATATATATATATATATATATATATATATATATATATGTATATATATCTAGGTATGTCTATTATTTTCCATATGGCCAGGCGCTGCATCTTGTTGAGCTTAGACGCAGTCGCGTCTGTCAGCGTCAGTTGCTAGCATCTCGCTTAGATGTTGCAGCAACATTTAACAGCAACATGTTGCTGCATTGTATAAATCACAAGTGTGCCCAGCCTAGGCGCAAGCAGCGGCATCGGCACCGGCACTGGGACTGGCACCGGCATCGGCAGTCATAAATTTTTATTGCCGCAGGTCATGAGCAGCCAATAAAACTAAAGAGAAGAAAAACATTTCCAAATGCATTTTCCTCAATTTATATATATATCTATATATTTATGAGTTTGTAGACAGATTTCTTTTATATATGTATATATATCATTTGACTTGGTCTTTTGCACAAAATGTTTACCCTAGCAGAGGGCAACACAATTTCGTCTTGCAGTCTGTCTAGAGCCAGAAGTCTTCAAGGTCTGCCAATACAAATTGAATGTGATTTATTTAACGATGCAAAGCAGCATTAGGCTTCGGCTTGTGCTGTTGCCAAAGTTGAAATAGTTTCAAAATTCAATAAATTATAGCTAAATATGTCTTTAAGGGTATTCAATCTTCGTCACGCTGTGCCCAATTTCATTTAAGATTCATTCCTGATGACCTGGGCCCAGCCCAGTGCACAGTGCATTGCCCATACGAATTATATCATCATCATTATTATCATCGGTGGCATCATCATTAAAACGTCGAGTGCTGGCTAAACGATGAGCTTATTGACTGAGTGAGTGGGCTGTCTATTGGCTAGCCTGTCCAATAGACTCTTTCACTTCGAGCACATTTTGTCTCTGTCTCTGTCTAGTTGACTGTGCTGTCAGTGTGTTCCCTTGTTGCCATTGCATTGTGACAGCAAGTTAAGTTGTATTTTTCTTTTTTTAAACCACAATACCACAAATGCACATAGTGCGTGACAGAGTATGTATGTGTCTCTCTCTCTCTCTCTCTTTCTCTCTGTAGCCAATCCCCAGTGCAGCAGCCAGAGCTTTGCTGCTCCTGCATCGCTTCTTCCTTTCCCTTTACGTTGACCAGGACATTTAGACTCTCAACGGCTTGCCACACCAGCATCAGCACGTTCTCAAATTTGAATTCAATTTTAGTTGTTCCCAGAGCACACACACACACACACACGCACACACATATATGTGTTTGCGATGTCATCTACCACGCTCGCTGCTTTGTCAGCTTCCTCCCTCCCATTTGACCTTTTTGGATTTCTATTTTTATTTCTATTTATTTTTTTCTATCACATTTTGTAATAAGTTTGAACTTGAAATGGTTTTACGTGTTGTGTTTCATGTCTTGCCAGCAGCTTAATTTGTTTCGTTATTATATATATGTATATATATTTGTATTTATATGGAGCAATCTGTTATTTATACATAATTTGCCCTATTTTGATAGCTGACCATTTTTGCAGGAATGTTTGCGTTAATTGCTTTCATGCTGCGTTATCAAAATGCCAACACATTAACATGATTATTTAAAAATATCTGTTATGAGTTTAATTGCTTTAGCATTGCGTAAAAACAAATGGAATGCCATAAATTACAAATATTTTGTATATTATTTCTTGTTTATTATATATTTATTTTTATAATTGCAAATGGTAAACTTAAATAATTTTTGTATATTTTTATATCATTTTTTATTAATTGCATACAAATTGTTGCATGTCTTTTATATGTCTGGCTAATGCATATATATGTATATATTTATATATATATATTATATCTGCTGTTAAGTAAAACACTCACGCATCTGAATCATGTGGCTATATATCAGAGCGTCAGTGCGCTACAATTGCAAATGTGAGGCATATCAAAATTAATAAGAGAGCAATTCAAATTCCAAGTTAGCTCTGCTCTGCCATCAAATAAGAAAACTCTCAACATAGCTATACCCCAGCTAAATATCTTTAAGTGTTATATATTAAAAAGCGCATCAATTGATTCGACCAGACTCGTGGCCAATTTGTGGCTGAGCTCCTTGGCTCTGTCACATGCACTTGACGTCTCTTTTTGACAGCTTCTCGCATGTCTGTCACATATTCTTAATGCATTTTCCCACACATTTCTCTCAGCAGGTGACAAGAAATTCAGTCAATTGCTTAACGATCATTAAGAAAAAAACGTGCTTTGTATAATATGCTATAAGGCATTCTATTCAACTCTTCGAAACACGCAAATTTCAACAGCTCATCCGTCAATCGTTAAATGAGCCTATATTCGAGTGTCAACAAATGGCATGCAAAACAAAAAAATGAAATTTAATGCTTAAACGCTTAACCCAAATTTCAAATGCCGCTAATTAAAGTGCCTTGTGGCTTGCGCTCAATAAATCAAAAACAATCTTCTAAGACAGAACATAAATTAGTTCATGGAAAGAAACAAAAATATATATATGAGATATATATAATGTCATATCTTGCTTATATATGATTAAATATTGTGACAACAGCCGAGCATCACCTTTTCAAAATGCTTCATAGAACACTTTTGGCCTTCATAGCTGACAATCAATAGGTAATTGTAAGCTTTTAGCTGTCGCAACAAGTGGTTGCCCTTTTCTCTTATTTTTGCTAAAATTGAAACTGAACAAATTCTGAAAACCTCAAATCGTTTTTCTTTTTCTTTTTCTCTTTCTTGTGCGCCAGTCGATGACTAATTTTTGTGTTAAAAATAAAGCGTAGGAAAATTGCCAAGAAAATTGGCACGCTTCTTGTTTCATCAGAAAATAAATAGAAAAGGCTAAAACTGTTTCGCTGGCCATGTGAAAACCAACAGCCAGGCCAAAAGACTTTGCGAGTGTGTGAACCAATTAACCGACTGAATTATGGTATGAATGCCAAAGGCTCATATATACAGCTGATATTTTATTTAGTAGCCAGACAGACGGCTACACTTAGTTTCATTTTCCTTGTTGGCTTGCCAAAAGTGAAAAATCTTGGAAAACTGATTACGCAAAGTGTTTGGCAATTTGTTAGCACATTCATTACAAGTTCAAAATAGAAAGTGACGAAACTGCATTCGCTCAATTTCAATACAAAATTAACAACTGAGCAGTTCGGGCACTACATGAATAACTCACAGCGAATTTTCCTATTTTCCTTCTTTTTTTTTACATTTATTTTGAAGAAAAACAATTTAATTGCTACATTTGCTTGTTTTTTACTGTCAACATAAACATTTGTTTATTTTGAGTTTTTGATATTTTATTATAGTTTTATAAACAATGTTGATATCATCGGCCGGCCACAGGCGATCTTAATGTGAATATATAAATTTCGACTATTTTTAATGACATTTTTTTATGACAAGAAAAACTTGTGTTCAGCAAAGCAGACGTCAAAGGCTACCATATCCATATATATGTATATATGAGATATATATATATAGTATATATATAATACACTTGGTTAGGCCAGTTATCGGTGCTAGGCATTTAAATAAAAAGTAAATTTAACTGGAGTACTTAATGAGGCCCGCATGATGTGAAAACACCTTTGATGAGCTCCCAGCGCAGCAAGTAAAAAAATAAATAAAACAAGTGGAATGCTGCAGGCGGCTATAAGCCACTGTTTGATGCGCGCTAACAGTTCCATAGGAGCTTATAAAATTCATATAAAATTACTTCTAAAACTATGATTTGTTACACTTCCTATAGATCAAGTTATATACTCTTAGACCAATAGATGTTATGGCTAACTGAAAGTATATATACAAATATTCAAGTCAACTAAGACCAAGAGCTGAGCATTGCTCAAAACCTAATATACTCCTTTGACTAGATGAGCGTGTATGTAAAGAAGCTGCTAACACGGGCAAACATTGCTAACTCGAAGCATTAAAGTCTTAGTCAAATACAAGCATATGTATGTGAATGTATATATATATATATGTGTGTGTGTGTGTGTGTGTGTGTGTGTGTGTGTGTGTGTGTGTGTGTGTGTGTGTGTGTGTGTGTGTGTGTGTGTGTGTGTGTGTGTGTGTGTGTGTGTGTGTGTGTGTGTGTGTGTGTGTGTGTGTGTGTGTGTGTGTGTGTGTGTGTGTGTGTGTGTGTGTGTGTAGATGGGGCGCACTTGGTAGCAATAAAATAAATAACTCTGCGGCACTGAGGCAGCTGAGTTAATGAGCCTCCCGACCTAAAACAAATCTCCATCTCTCTATCTATATGTCTCTCTGTCCGTCTGTCTGTCTGTTAGTCTGACTGACTGCGATGTGAACTTCCGTAGTTAGGCAGGAAATGCACATAAACAAAAAGTAGCTGCGACTACGTCAGAGTCAGAGTCAGAGACTGGGCTGGGGAGGGGCGGCCTTCTCACAGCAGCCACAGCAACGCTTATTGTTGGCCAATTTGAATTGATTTTTATGGGCGAGCTCGTAAGTATTTGATATTTATGCACGCCCGCAATTTGTATACGCATTATACTCTATACACAAATAGCGACGGCAACATGACGTGACCCCATCCCCACCCGTACCCCCATCCTCGGCAAGCATGTTTATGTAAATGGATAGTCGAGGGAGCCACACACGAGGCCGCAACCTCCTCGTTCACTATTCAACTTGAAATGCGGATGCCTTTAAATGCAGCCATTTTCGGACAATCTTTGAAATAAATATTCCGAGTTGGCTAAGCCAGGCAGCGGAGTGGCGCCCTCGCTTGTCCTCGTCACTGCAACTTGATTATGCTTTATGGCCAGGCTAAAAAAGCTACTGGACCATGGCCCAAAAGGATGGGCGCTTGCTTACACAGAAGTGCTCAACACCCCACAACATTTTGCGCTGTTCCAATTTATGAATTCATATTTTTTACATTTCACAGCTTCGCCGTTTGGGTTCTCTTTCGCGTCTCGCTGTACGTGTGTGTGTGAGTGTGTGTGGGTACTTGGACGTCATGCTTTTTATTTTAATGCTTGCGCATTAACAGCCAAAAGTTTTTTGCTGGCTTTATTATTGCTCATTTGCACAGCCGCGTCCAGAGCACCAAAAGCAACAACAACAACAACAACAAGAACAAGAACAGCCAGCGGCTTTCAGCTCAACATATTATATATTTTATTTATGCTCTATAGGAAAAAGGAAAAGCGGAAAACAGAAAAAAGGAAACGCACAAAAACAATGCACTGCCAAAAAGGTCAAGAAACGCAGTGAATAAGCTTTTAAGCCAACTATTGGCAGGTGTTGAAAGCGTGTAAAATGTGTACAAAATTTAATTACATTTAACTTGCAGCAATTCGCAATAATTAATAATAAATCATGCCTGATCGAAAACTTTATATCAACTAACGGAAAGTTCGGGAAAAAGTCAAGGAAAATTGTTTGTTTTCCTCCATTTGTCAACTGTCTCGATGCAGTCTGTAGCTTTAGCTGTTTTTCTTTGCTAAAAGTTTCGGTTTTTTTTCGTTTTTCTTTTTGTTTTCGGCTCATGAAAATTCAATAAGTTGCTTTTCCTTACAGCCAAATGAATTTAGCTCCTAATGAATTCACTTCCTGTGCAGCTTCCTTCAAAAATGTGTAAACAGGGTATAATGGCTTAATGCGAAATTATGTAACAGGCAGAAGGAAGTATCTGGGCAGCCAAGGAGTATAGAAGTATGAGATTTGGTGTGGATGATACTAATGATATTGTTGATAATATAATAATGATGCTGAGAATGATATAGTAGTTAGATTATGTTAGATTAAAGCAAAGCTCATTCGACTGGCAGCTAAATATTTTATGATTATCTCACGGCAGCCGCTGCCAAGACAAAAAGGCCAACAACGAGAAGCTATTAAAATTGCTGTAGAAGTGTCGCACTTAAATTCGCTGTAGACGACGTAGACTTTTAGCAGTGAGTGTGAGAAAATCAATGAGCTTAAGCTGAGCCTTGTGCTTAGCCTGGCATTGTGGTATATGGGATACAAATCAGTTCATAACTGGTTGCACGCAGCACTTCCGTCCGCTGACCGTCCGTTTCCGTTTCCTGGCCAAGTCGACCACGCCCAGCCCTGGGCAAATATTGAAACAACTGATTAGTTTGAGTGAGCTGCAATTGTTGTCTGTGGCCTGTGCATGGCCCAGCCGCATGCGAATCGAACTCCCATCGAAGCTTGAGTTCCATTTGTCGTTATTGCACTCAGACATACTCCATATTCCAATGTGCAATGCGAAATTGAAATATTCATGGCATTTAATTGATTTAATAGGCCGAGCTAAATATCTATGTATTTCAATTCTATACAAAATGTTAAATTCATATGTGTGTGTGTGTGTGTATAAGTAGATTGCTCAAAAATATGCCATAATTTATCGACACCAAGTGGATTGAGGGCTGCTTGAGAGGTTTGGCACATGTGTTTCATTATGCAGGAAAATATATTTTGGTTTATAATTCTCAACCAGTTTTGGGTAGTTTTCACATAGGACAACATCTCTCATCAAGAGGCATTTTTTTTTTCATTTAAATTTAAATATAACTAAAAGTAAAGCCACGTCGAACCACCCTCGTCAGTGGCACGTTTGATAGAATTTCCAATTTTCAATTTCCATTTCCATTACAATTTGTATTCTACTTATTATAATTATATTGTCAATGCAAATCAGCTTCGATTTCTAATGCTGCTTCCACTTTTGCTGCTGCAGTGTCTTTGACACGTCTCAGTCATACCATTTGGGCATACGCACACACACACACAGAGAGAGAGAGAGAGAGAGACACACACACACACACATGTGCGAGACTAAATAAATGTCACCAAAACTTAAATGGCATTCGAGTCGCAGACGTTTTCCTAATGGAATCACAATTTCCACCACGCCAACAAAGTTAAGCCAACATTTCTGTTCTTTTATTTATGTTCATTGTTGTTGTTGTTGTTGTTGTTGTTGCTCAAGTTAACTGCAAAAGTTGAGTGAAAATAAAGCGACCTCCGCTCTAGCCGGTGGGCGTGGCAACAAAAGCACAGAAAGTTGCCCAAATTGAACTTAATCAAATTGGAGAAACGTCGACAGCGTTGAGCATTTTGCACGCTTCGTTTTGTTTTGGTTTTTTACATTTCTTCTTTTTGGCTTCGTTGCCATGTTGGGCAGACATTTTGGCTCTAATGGCCAGGAGCAGTTAGAGAGAAAGAGAGAGAGGGAGAGAGTGAGGAAGTAGTGTGGATAAGTTGGGCAAGTGAGCATGAAATTTGAAATGAAGAATTGTTGTCTGTATTTGCTGCATATTAAGTTATGTGTATACCCTGCAGAGCAATAAACCAGGGGTATGTCATGCATTAAATATGCACAGTCTAACTACAATACTAAGTGAAGTTTGACAGAGCTTAAGTAATTAAAGAATGGAATTCAAGCTGGAATTAACACTTGATTTGGCTTCAACTATTTATATAGCACTCAAGCTACTTAGGCTGTGACTTAATCCCTAAAGTTGCTGCTGTTGCTGTTGCTGCTGTTGCTGCTGTTGCTGCTGCTGCGCTGAGTAAACAAAACACTTTGCTAACAACATTTGAATGCAATTTATAGTTAAGAATTTGTACGGCTGACCTACAAATTATGCAGTGCGAAAAGTGCTGCAGCGCTGCCCTTTTGCCCATTTTTACAAGCTAATTGAGTTGTTTGCTATATGCTGCAGCTGCAGTGGCAGTTGCAGTGCTAGCAGCAACAACAACAAGCCGCACTGAAAGTCAATTAAGTGGGTAAAGGCAAAGTCTGTAGGCAAGATCTTGCAGCAATTTGAATAAGCGCATTTCACGTGACCCAATTAAGCACAGCAGGTGGCGCCAGGTGGCGCAAGGTGGCATCAGGTGGGGCAGGTGCAGGCGTAAGAGCAACAATGTGGCAGCAACAAAAGCCGCATTAAACGCTTTAATTACAAAGTGCTGCAGCAGTATTAGGAATTGTCTTTTCCGCTTCCGCTGGCATAACAAGCATATCCTTGTGCTCGTTTGTTTTGTTCTGCTTTGTTTTGTGCCCGGCGCACATCCTGTTGCACGTGCTTAGCCCTGCCAAGTGGCTCTAAGCACCTGCCAGACGACAAGCTGTTTGCCTTTTATAACCATTTTGCCCATATACGCACAAACACAAAAGTATTTATTCAAATAAATTTTCTTTTTGTAGTGCTTTGTTGTTGTTGCTGTTTGTTGTTTCTGAGTGCGTTGGCGGCTCGCTCAGTTCGTGTTTTGTTGACCCCAACACAGCGCTGACCAGCTATAGCACTTACGCTAACTGGGTCAGCCACACACGCACACACATGCACTCGCATACAGAGTTTGATTGTATATGAATATGTTATGCGTATGCCTGATGATATCTGTGCCATCCATTAGCAATTGTCTAGATCATCTTTTAAGACTATAAATACTTAACATAGCGCAGGCTATCAACGGCAAATTGACTAAAATAAAAGATGAGCAAGTGTCTGAGAGCAACGAGTGAGTGCGGTAGTTGAATATTCTTCTCAAAATGCTTCAACTGTTTATATAAATCGAATAACACCAGCTTTAGCTAGATCTATTTTTCATATTATCTCATAAACAAGTCGCTAAACTGGCTATTTATTTGCCAAGTGCCTGCTTAATTTCAAAACGTGGCATTTCAGCTGCATAAATTGTTTTCACAGCTTGCTTAATGCGCACACTAACACACAGACATACCATGTATGTGTGTGTGTGTGTGTGTGCAGCCTCAAATTATCCGTGCGACATGTGGCTTGTGTCTGGAGCTAAACATGCGCACCGCATCGATGCGCCTAATTGGCTTTGACCAATGCTGAACGAGTTGAGCCTCATTTCAACTGCAGCAGCAGCGACAGCAGCAGCAACTGCTGCATTTAGTTTATTAATATGCGTGGGTCGCAGCCACACGACAAATAAACGCAACAACTTCATTAGCGTTAGGCCAGCGGCGTTCCCGTTTGCCGGCTGATTGACTGATTATGGTCAAGTGTTTGATTTGGCCAGTGCTACGCCTACTTTCGCCCTTGCTGCTCTCCCCCCTCGTTTGCTGTTGTTTATTAATTATCGAGCACACTCTAAATTTAATTTATTATGCACACGCCGTCGCCGAGGCTGGCAAATTAAATGTGGATTTTTTTGCTTTTGGCTTTTTGGCAGCGTTTTTCGGTTTTATTTACATGTTTTTTTTTGTTTTTTTGTTTTTGGCTTTTATATTATTGAAGCTCCCTCCACGCTAGTATTTTGGTTTTGCTTAATTGCGCGTGCTGCATGCGGCGTATGCGTTATATATGTACATATATATAAAGGCTATGCATTACACATACGCACAGTTGTGCCCGAGCGCTGGCTCAAAAATCAACAAGCAAATATTTTGCCAGCCCAGGCATTGCACACATTTTGTGTTTGTATCAAATGTTGGAATTTTCTTCAACATACAACTACATACATGTATGTATATGTATATGTATATGTATATGTTCTGTTCATTTTCTGTGAGCCCGACAAAAATGTTGGCTATTTTTCTTGTTGCTTCTGGCTGCTTGTTTCAGTTGTAAATGTTGTTGCTGTTGTTGTTGTTGTTCTACGGAAAATTTGTGCCATTTGTCTGTAAGTTTTTTGGGGAATTGTTTTTTATGCGCACAAATAAATTGAGTTGCATTTCGGTTAGTTACCCAAGATATATGTATGTGGCATGTGTCTGTTCATCTAGGCTCACCTATAAAGAGAATAAAAAAAGAGCGGTTAGAGTGAGACATCTTGAATTGATTAGGTCAGTTATTCAGCTAAATTATGTCTTAAGATATGAAATGCCCAGTCATATGCTGCTAATTAGCCACATTTTTTGTTGCCCAGAAGAGAGTTATATTTAGCTGAGCCCATTGACAGCTGAGTAATTGGCTGCGTTTTGTTTCAATTAGGCTTTGCGCGCAGCCAAAGTTTCATGAGTTCAATGTCTTCAACTTGAATACTTGAATAAATGTGCATTAATTTTTTTTTTGTTTTACTCTTCTTTCACTTTATTTTGTTGTTTGTTTTTGTTGTTTGTTGGCTGTCACTTTGCCAAACAAATTCAAATTAAGCGCTGCCACTCTTAGGTTTCTATTTCGTTCCGTTCTATATGTATGCCACTCCAAGTTCCCACAGCAACAGACAACAGCCAACAAATGACTTGGCGAGCACAAAACAATGCGCAAATCTGTGACAAGTCGCAAAATGTCGCGGATTACCCCTTAGTTGTGGGGCCAAGCAAAAGGGGGAGCAGTGGCAGTGCAGTGGCAGCAGGCAGGACCCAGACAAAGGCTAGATTACTGTCGCAGCTGCACAAAGAAAATAAGTGAAACTAACAAAAATAAACGCGCAACAAAGGCACACACACTAAAAGAGGACGAGCAAAAGGCTGAACAAGCAGAAGATGCACTCAAAAGAAATGCGAAAAGTAATTAGTACTCAGATACCCTGTAATAAAAAAAGTAAACAGATAACTATAGTTAACTAAAATCTTTCTTTTTCTAGCAACATTTGGAAATCCCATTCAAATTTGATGTCAACCTTTAGTTACCATCCAATATACCTGCTCTGTGCTGCCCTTACAGGGTACACAATGAAAGAAAGTGAATTTCGCTCAGCACATATTTCAGCTTTTGTATTTGTTATTTTAGCTGCTTTCTCGTCGCACATCCTGCAGCCTTTGTGACTTTCCCTCTCGCTACAAAAATTTCACTGTAATTTCGCTGCGTGGGCGTGCTCTATGCGAAAAATTGCATTAAAAATGCAAATTTAGCTGTTGCGAGCATTTGATTTGGCTTTACGCTGAATTTTCCTTTGCTCTGAACTAATTTGCAATCTATTTCAACTCAATTAACTTGCAAATTTAGCACATCAGAGAACACATTTCGAAAATGTTAATTCAATAATCGATTCAAATAAATTTGACAGCAAATTAGGTAAAAATTTCTGTCGAAATGACCAAAATGTTAATTGCAAAACCGCACAAAAATATTTCCGAATGGAATTTTCAATTGGATATTGGTTTCGAGGTCGGCATGGCGGGCAGCTTTTCCATTGTCTGTTGCGGTGAGCAGACGTCAAATGTGGTGAGTGGGGAAGAGGTGAGAAGAGGCGGAGATAGGGTGAGAGAGAGAGAAAGAGAGAGTGAGGGAGGAACCTTAGAGCAAAACGAGAGTAGTCTATAATAAGAAAGAGCTTGACAATCGGTAGTAACCGACTGCATAATACCTTTACCTGAAATTAATCAAACAATATTTATATTTACAGATTTTTCAATTCATCTTGCATCAAAATCTATAGAGAAGTTCAACAGTAGCTCAGTTTTGAAGTCGTTGTGTCGATTGAGTCATTTTTAACGATTGACCATGCCCCCAGTATCCGTATTCATAAATTATTTACACACATTTATAACATATATTTCAAATTTCAGCTCTGCAGCTTCAATGAGAACAACATATCAACAGACATGGCCAAGAAACCAATATACTCTTGTCCCCCAATTGAGGAGCATAAAAACAATTTCCCTAATGCTGTCCAAAAGATTTATGGCATGAAGAACGGCGCCAATATGTGCCGGAAATGTTGTGCGTATTTTGTGGTATTTTCCAATGCAAATTTCAAGCATATTAAATGCACATTAATTTTGTATGCCAACGCCAAGCGTCTCTCTCCTGCAACATGTCCTCGTCGCTGCTATAAGCTGTCAGAAATTTTGGTCATATTTTTAGCTTAAAGTTGACAGATTTTTCTATTAAATTTATTGATTTTTTTAAGTCAACTTTCGAGTGAGTATTGAGTGAGAGTTTTTAATTGAAAATTCGCGCTGCGCTCAATGCTTTGCTCGTGTGGTTCGTGTCTCGGCTTTGGTTCGCACCTCTGCTATTTCAATTTAGCAGCTATTCAATATTCACAAGAGGCTTGTCGTGCTTAACAAATTCACACATTTAAGCGCATAATTAAAATTATTATTCGCACAGCGGCACACCCTCCAACAACAAAAAAAAACCCAAAATGAATTGTTCAAATTTCGAACTTAGGCCATAAAATATGTTTTACGACCGCAGCTAAGCTACCAAGATATGACGGCATTATAATTGCGAGCACTCACACGCAAACACACACGCACAGAGAGAGAGAGAGAGAGAGAGAGAGAGAGAGAGAGAGAGAGAGAGAGAGAGAGAGAGAGAGAGAGAGAGAGAGAGAGAGAGAGAGAGAGAGAGACAGACAATACAAGTGAAAAGTTTTCACAAAAATCAATTTGGCACTGCAAATTCTTTTAAGCCATAAAAATCATGCTTTGGGTGTGCTACAGAGCGACAAAGAGAAAGAAACGGTGACATGCTCAAAACAAAATTAAGTTGTGCCCAAAACTTAAATCAAATATTCAATTCGTGAAAGAAAAGGCTATAAATGCGAAACCCGTAAGCAGTCTTACGGCATCTACAGCTAAACCAAAAACCATACAAAAACACCTTCAACTTTATGCGCCTGGCATGCGAAATTCAAGATCAGGTCCAGCACAGCCAAAACCAAAACCAAAGCCAAAGCCAAAAAGCAACGAACAACAAACATAACTAAGGTAAGCGACAAGTTTCTTTCTTTGATTTTTTTTCTTTTTTTTGGTAACCAGAACCACAAAGCAAAGCAAAATTGCGTCGATGAACTGTCTGGGCAACGTGATAAGCGATCACGCATGAAAATTGAAGCCAAATAAAAAGCATAAAATACAATAAATGAAATTTAGAGCGACACAAGTCGAGACCTGTATACATAACAACAATTAAAAATAAATAAGAAATAGAGACAAAACTGAACAGAAATTTATCAAATTCAATCAACAAAATTTACAACTTGTTTAGGCGCGAATGGAAATCAAACAAATCTTTGACAATCTTGTAAATATTTTTTATTTTTATGTAAAAAAAAGTTAAATGCGCAATAAATTAGAAAACTGCTTTGGTATAGCTAAACATAAAATTCTTAACTAGCTTTTGGCGCAGATCTAATTAAATTAGGCTTTGTTTGGGCCTCATCAAAAATGTTTATATATTTTCTTTCTTTTTTTTTTTGACAATTTCAGATGTTACGAATCGCTTAATATAGTCATCATACTCCCTCTCTCCCTCTCCCTCTCTCTTTGCTCTGTGGTCTTTCTTGAGAAGTGTCGCTTGACAGGTTTCTGCAGCTTACCAATTTATAAACAACTCGCCCCGACGTCAAATGTTTCTTAGCGTATTCTTTTTATTTGCTCGTCCAAATCTGAAATGTGCTTTAGTTTTCATACATACATATTTTTTGTGGGACAAACTGGTAAGAGAATATGCAAAGCGCTTTTTATGTTTTACGAGGCGTCAAAGTTATTTTTTTGTTGTTAATTAATCCCTAGAAGTGGCCATAAAACCATCCACAAAAAAGTTCAACAGAAATTAATCAAAGACAGAGCGCTGAGTTTCACTGTTCTTCGACTGTCAGCGTGGGGCCACTTGATGAGTTTGGTTCATTGAATTAATGATGTAATACTACGAGTACATTGCCCAAAAGCGAGGGCAGCTGGGCCCGGAGGGGGCAGACGCTGTAAGTCGCATTATAAATTCTATGGCCTGACAGCGCTGGACTCTAAAAAATGCTATAAATATGCAAAATGATGAGCATTCTCTAATGATGGCGATAATAATGATGTTGCTGATGATAATGCGGCTTCTGTTACAGCTGCTGTATTTTTTTGTTTTTTTTTTTGAATTGACTAACTTGGTCAACAAGTTGACTCCATTTTCTGTCTGAGCTACTTCTGGAACACATTTCTTTTTTATGCTTGTTATCAGAGCGCTTATCTTATCAGTCGAAGCTCTTTTCTCTTATCTAATGGAACATCAACAGCAAGAGCAATTAGACCACAATACTCATAACTGAGCAACAATGACCCAGAAAGATTTTGCGACTGTTCAAGTGTAATACTTAATTAAGTCTTGGCAACAAAGCCTGAAAACTAAATTAGTTAATTAACTGATAATTTAGTAGGAATTAAGAAAACTTTGGCAAAAGTTATATTTAATATAAATGATCCTTAGATCGAAGCCAATTAGTAACCTGTCACCTAGCACTCAAGTATTTAGACTTGCAAGTCACATCAAACTAAATAATTTTGTTCAGTGTAATGCCCAATTTGCGTGCTTCAACAATTCCGAAAGCAAAATAACCCGCATATCATGCACAGCTTACTGATTTATTATTACAACACATACCTTTTGAGCTTGAACTTTGGATCGTAAATAAAAAAAATTAAAAAATAAAATAAAAACACACAGAAACTTAACGAAATAAGAAGCGAGTTCCCCGAATGACACTTCAGTTTAATGAACTTGCAAAATGCGACAGTCTTTTCGGCCAGACAACAGCCAAAAACAACAACAATTTCAAAGCCAACAAAATAGCAAAAAAAAATATATATAAAAGAGTACAACGAGGCCCAAAAAGGGCACGGCTCGACAAAGAGCGTCAATATGGTCCGAGTCTGGCATAGAATTCAGGGCAAAATAAACTATAAAAGAACCGCAAAAAACATTTTTTGGTTTCTAATGAAAGAGGCGCCGCGTTGCCTAATTAGAAAAGTTCCATACGCAAATCGCCTGCGGCGCATTGAATAATTTGATGTTGTTTTCGTTTCGGTTTCGGTGACTTTGGCTGTTCTCAATTGCAGTTGCAGCTGGAGTCCCTCAGAGCTCAATTAACAGGCAAGTTCGGCAGCTTTGCTTAAAACACACAAAAGAATCTCAAGCGCAGCGGGCAAGTTCAAGTTTACAGCTCGTCAACATGGCGTATGCGCAATGTGCCTAGAGAGTGAGGCAAAGTTTATCGACTTTCAAATGCTGTGCAGTGAAAACTAAAAACTGTTCTTAATTACATATTAATTATGTATACATAGGCAGCATGCCCCACCCTAGACAAAGCCAATCAAACTTTTTTTTGTATATACATATATATATGTATATACCTATGTAGTGTATGTTGTGTAAACACTTGGTCGAGTGGCTTCGGCCTTTTCAGTGCCCGTGGCTGGCAATGCCTGCGCCTTAGTTAGATTTATTTGGCGCGTGGGCCCCTGCCAGTGGCATAAAAGTTCAAGGACATGCCACACAGTCCGGTCAAGTATTCAGGAAATGCTGTAGCTGTAGCTTAGGCCCTTCAAGCTAATCAAATGGCATCAAATGCCAGGCGTATCGATTAGATTCTCGGCTATTTATAAAGCGCATCGCATCACTTTCGTCATTATATTTGTTGTTGTCGATGTCGGCGTCTCGCCTGGCGTCGCTCAATCAATCGCAATCGCAATCGCAACATAAACATATCGCCCGATCGCCAGCTATATATAAATATAAATATTAATGTCAGCCTTAATGTCAACAATTTGCAATGCATCAAGCGCCAGCTGCGAATGGAAGCTCGCCTCATTTTCCCTGCTTCGCGTTGTAAATGGCGCACACTTTGTTTCAAATTAATTTTTATGGCATTATTTAAACTGATTTATTGCCTTAATTTGCACCATTTTCACAAAATAAATATAAAAAAATAAAAAAAAGTCGTCAAATGTGTTAATTATGAGCAACAAGTGAAATATGCCCTGATATTGGCATATATTTTCATATGGAATAAATACAGTAGCGAATGGAATGGAAACTTTCCTACATTTTTGAAATTTCCAACTATTTTCCCAGTATTTTTTCTGCTTTCAAATTCATTTCGGCTAGTTTTGCCTTTAATTCAAAAATACATATTTCAGTAAATGGAATTGAAATTGAATTGAAATGAAGAATTTTCGATTTGTTTATGCAAACTAATTTTTTTGCCACTGTTGGGCACTAGAGCGAAATAGTTTATCTATTTATACATTTTTGTTAATTGACCCGAGCTAAAGAAATCAAAGAATTTAACTGGCGCAATTCAAGTGGAAGCATAAAATTACCAAAAAAAATAAATAAATAAAAAATTCCAAGATATTTAAGCGATTAGCTCATAGCCAGATATGTTTCGAAGCCATGTCTGTACGACTATGGCTGCTTATCTAATCGTAGCTTACTTATCTTTATCTAAACATTTACGCAATTAGTGTAAAAAGATGGAAAAGCACAGGTGGCACAGGTGCCGGACGCCGTGTGGAGATGAGCTAAATGTCATGCAATTAGCAGCAATTGCAAATTAATAATCGTGTCTCGTGCGGCACTGTCAAGGACAACAAGGACTCACGCACACGCATACAGACATACATAGAATTAGTCAACACCCACGCAACGTTGACAAACGCGCGGCCCACTTAATAGAAAATGTGCCACAGCAGAGTACTTAATCGGGGTAGGGGCTGGGGCTGGGACTGGGGCTGTAGCTGGGTTAGGGATAGGAGGCTTCAGTCGAGATGGCTGCGTGGGCACCATAAAAAAAAAACCCATAACAATTTGCAAGCGTATGAAAAATGTATGTAAGGCAAACTTTAAATTCATTACACACACGCAAAGTTAGCAGAGAGCGAGCTGGCATGGCTAATGCCGGTGCGTGTGAGCGAGCTGGCGTACGCTGGTGACAACCTCAAATGGGCAGGACCAGGATACACAGGCGTGTGCCCAAGCAAGTTAGCCAACAGTTTGTTTAAACTGTGGTCACTAAACACGCGCGCTGCCCCCAGTCGAACTTTATGGAGTGATTGTTCAGGATAAGGAAATTACAATATATATATAAGGCTTATATCGTGCATAATTCAAAAACAAAATGTGAAGCTTCACTGAAATTTCGAAAGGAATCCTGTCACTCTCTTCCTACTGGGCCATTTTTTTTTTAAATTTATCTAACTGTTTGTAAGTTGACCTGGCCACATCCGTGCACAGTCACAATTTCAATACACACACTCGCAGTGTGCCTCCCTCTCCGAGGACAGCTCTGAAGTTTGGCAATCTAAAATGAAACGAAAATTTCGTGCCTCGCTTCTATTTACGCTTTTATCTCTTGCTCGCCTGCTGCTGCCTTTGAGCCTACGTTTTTTGTGTTGCGTTGTGTTTTCTTTTTTGTACAATTTGTATTTCGGCATTTTCTTCTATTTACTGACTCTGCTTCTTGGGCCATTATTATGTGTGCCTCGCGTTAACCTTGGCCCAAAAGCATTTAAAGCGTGCCAAGTGCCAAAAACACAACAAAAAAAAAAACAAGGAGCGCAGCCAAACTGGACACGGCACACATTACGGCCTGGCCCACATTTTAAATGCGCCAACTGGCAGCCAAAGTGCCCCAGCCAAATGAAGCTGCCAGCGCAGCCAAATCCGAGCCGAGCCGAGACGAGCCTTCAGCACCAGCTTCCAAGTACTTCTTTTCTGCTTCTTCTTTTCCATGTGTGTGTGTGTGCGAATTCCTGGGCTTTGCTTCGCATAACGCTGCTCGCCATTTCCTGTTGCTCCACGAAGCTGTTGCATTTTTTATGCCATTTCTTATTTCATTTTTATTTTTATGCTCTTTGCAAATTGTTGTTAGTGTTGCCCTCCACTGTCCCAGTCCTTGTCTCTGCCCCTTCGTATTGCCATTTGCACACAAGTTTATCATATTGTCTTCTTCCACTTTTTTGCCTGCTTTTATTTTGTTTTGGTTTATGCCTAGTTGGTATTGTGTGTTTGCTTTTGTTTTTATTATTTTTTGATACTCTACTTATGTTGTTTAACTAGAAAGCAAAAGACTTAAACGTGGGGCAGATAAGCTGTCTGTTGCCAAGATATGCAGCTAGACTGACTTCAGTTAAAAATAGAATGTGACTTGGAGATAACAGAAATACTAATCGAACTTAATATCTATATCTTTACAGTTGTACACTTTTCAAGTGTATTTTAAATTCGCTTTTTTTCTGCAACTTCTTTTTGTTCCGTTTTGTTTTTTTGTGCATCTGGCATTCTTTTGATTGTCCCGAGTTGAGCCAAAATGTTTTTCGGCATTCGCATGCCTCCAACATTTGTGCAGGGCTTTACTTTCCTGTTTGCCGGCAACAGCCAAAGCAATAACCAAAAAAAAACAGATATATGTATATATGAAAAAAGAAAACACACTCGAATGTATTTTTAGTGTGCTGCTAAATATCTAAATATATGCGCGTTGCGGGCGAGCACCTGAACGCGCGTAGCCTGGCAAGAAATGTGCCGTCGTCTACTTTTTTATTTATGAACCACCGAAAGCAACGACGTGTTCGCCATTTGGCTACGGACGGACCGACGGACCGACCGACCAACCGTCCCTATCTTTGCCTACATGTTGAGCTGGGGAGGGTAGCAGGAGGAGTTGCCACTGCTGAAGGTCATTTCGAGTTTTGGGGAGCTGCCTTCCAGCGGCGACACTTAAATCGATTTTGTTTTTTTTTGTTTTCTTTTTTTGTTGTCTTTTTTTTGCTACCTGGAAGCCGCGTAAGCTTTGGACACACTCTGTCGACTTATGAATATGGAATGCATATGCCTCGGCCATGCGGCCAGCAGCGGCAGTAGCAGCGCTAAATGTGCTTTTGATTGACAAAATTGTGGCAAGGACAACGGCTCATTGTAGCCGGCGACGTTAATTGATGAGCCAAGGATTTAAGCATAAAGAGCGTGAAATCCGCATTGAAACTTCAATTGAATTCGACTGTGTTGTGTCATCTTTGTCCACAGCTGACAGCTCATTAATAAACGGATTTTAACCTATATATATATATATTTATATATATATTTGTATATATATCTACAACCATGGAACTGGAAAATTGAGTGTGGAGTCAGCTAGTACTATCCGGGCCCTTTGTTGACGTGGCTAATCTAGTACATAAATCTACTGTTTTATTAACTCCACTTCAAGGCGATCAAAGCTAACTGGAGGGGGAGACATCGTGTAGTTAAGTGTGCTTTGGGTGTGGGCTGTGGGGTGTGGTGTGAGGGTCTGCTCTGCTGGTCGCTCCAAACAAAAGGGACAGCCCATTTCGCACTTATAATTAGAGTGTGTTTGCTAGTTGCTTTCGGTCCAAGAAAATGACACAGAGAGACAAGCTGGTGAAATTTTCGAAACTTGTGTGCCACTATTTCTATGTAAATTAGAGCACAAAGTCTTAAGTATAGCTTTTAAAAATGAATAAATAGAGGCTGTGAAACAACTTTGTGGTGATCAAGTTAAATTCGTTAATCAATTTTCGTACTTATTTCAGCTTAGCTTCGTTTTTCTTAATTTTGTTTTTTTATTATTTCCATACATTTTTTTAGAAAATCATTTTCATTTTTGCATATATTTATTTGTAATTAATTTTTATAAATTTTTCTTAATTTTAAAAAAGTTCAATTTTCTAATTTTTTTTGTATTTTCATAAAAATTTTTTATTTGTTTTTTATTTTTCGATATTTTTCTCGCTTTTTTCTTAATTTTTATGTAATTTCTTTATTATTCGCAAATTGTTCTATAGTTCTAAAGTTTTCAAACATTCCAAGTTTCTTTATTTTCTGTTTCTTTTGCATCTTAAATTTTAAATCTGAATTTCAAAATTGAATTATAATAAAATTAAATTATTAGACGTTTGAGAGTTGCAAAATGTATGCTTTTTCAGCTGGGTTTCCCCTGAGAGTCTCTGATATCACACACATATTTTTGTAGTTTTTATCAATCTTTATCTTTAATCTTAAAGTTTTAAATCTGAATTTCAAAATTGAATTATAGCAAAATATGATTATTAGCTGGGTTTCTGAGAGTCTCTGATATCACCCACATATTTCTGTAGTTTTTATCAATGAAAGCTTCGCTTCAAACGTATTTCTAAGAATAATTTGAAACTGTGCCGCTTGTGCCTTATAAGCAGCATTGTTTATAACAAGAATGCCAATTATTATTATATTATTTCTTTCACTTGAAATATAAGTTGCATTAATAAAGCAAGAATTTCACTAATTAGAGATTCTGAAAATTTTGCTTTTACCTTGTTACTGTTTGCTTAAGGTTTCATGTGACCATTTTCCAGGTATAAGAAGAAACTGTTCAGATAACGTAAGTATTCACATATATTTATAATATCTGACTTAGGTATAGTCTGAACTATACTCGAATAACTTGAATTTTTGCAATATTTTACACTTTTATTATCTAGATGCTAATTTGTAATGATATAACTATTTGATGTTCAACTTCAAGTTTTTATTCTTCTGTGAATAAATCATTTTGATTACATGACAGTTTTATATATTTCACAGTTGTTTGTGGCTTTTTACGATTATTGGGAAATATATTTTGCATTGAAGTTGTTTGTTACTAACCTTTCGTAATTCCAATTCAAGTATGAAAGCCAACTGCAAATATTTGAAAACAGTCAACAGAATTTGTTTCTTTTCCGTTTGCAATTTCTTGGCACAAAACACAAAACAATTTCTCGATTTCAATTTCTATTTTACCGGCAATTGGCAACTGACAATTGGCCGAAATGGAGCCAACGCACAATTCTAGATTCTAAATTCGAAATTCTCGTTCACGCGGGCAAATATTGAAACTCGATATTTATGTTGGCCAAACGCACATATTTTGCCAATTAGTGTTGACTGGGCGCGAACTACTGAATTAGCCACAATTAGCAGACTCAAGTCGTTTTTTTATTTTCTTTTTCTTTTTTTTTTGGGCAAAGGCGTCTGGCTTAAAGGGGGGCGTCTCGCCAATTAATGAAATGAATGTGAAATGAATGCACTTCCCATGCCTTTTCGGTTAGTTGAATTTGTTGTCGTTTTTAACGGCTCTTTTGAAGTTCGATTCGATTCAGTTTTGGTTGTCTCGTTGGCCGCGCGCACGTTCGGCCACAGCGACTGTAAAATTGCGACTGTTCGCCTAGCAAACGTAAACGCAAACGCAAAGCCAACCCGAAATGGCAGGCGCCAGCAGCAAGTCGATGCTGAAATACGCTAACTGCTCTGTGGAGTGAATGTAGATGATGTATATGTATATTATTTTTATACATATATGCAATTGCAGTAAAAGTAAAAGTTTTTAAATATAAATAGACTTTTATTTGTATTTAAAAATATTTTTAATTAATTATTGTATATTTAAAAAATATATAAAAATATAAATAAATTTAGATTTATTTATATATTATTATACATTTAAAATATGCACCTTAAACTTATTTTTATATAATTAATTATTAAATATTTAAAATAAATATGCATCATTTATTTGTGTATAATTTTATAATTTTTAATTTATATAATTTTCATTTATTTATATATAATTTAGTATTTAAAAAGTAAATCTAATTGAAAATTCCCTTATAGTTCAACTCAATACAAGAAAAACAAACAAATGCATATAGTGTATAAATACAGTGCTAATCAAAAGTATGTATACACTACGTACTCAATGAGCACACTCTCTCACGTATGTGTTTATATTATTCTCTTGTGTTACATATTTCGTCAGAATTTGTTAATACCTTCGGCAAGGGCATAAGGTAGCCGGCTCCAGTGTCGACGTCAGCAGCATTGCTGCTGATGCTGTGCTCTTGCTCGTTCTGACTCGCTCTCACTGACGCTTACGCTCGCGCTTTTCGAATTTGCCGGCTTCGTTGCTTATCAACATGTTGCAGCTGTCTTTATTTTGTTTTTGGTCACTTTTTTTTTGGCGCGCGCTTTCAAACAAAGTTGCAGGGCTCCAAAAGTTTTTCTTCTTCTTCTTCTCTTTTTGCTGTTGGACTTTTTGGTGTTATTTTGATTTTGGCATTTTAATTGGAACTGTGTACGATGATTTTGAATTTATAGAGTTTATTTTTGTTAGCTGCTGTGTCTGCTGCTTATTTATAAACACATTAAAATTTATAGTGCTCGAACCATTTGTGGCAGATTTTTGCATGAGATCAGCACAGCCTAATTTATGTGTTTGCATAGGCAACGTTGTCGTGCTGCTTGTTCTAAATTATGCTAAAAACAACAAATAGTTTATAAATTAGCCGCCGTTACTTTCGCCAGCAACAGATACATCCATGGCCCAACAAATACCGATAAACTATTTTTAAATGCTATAAAATACATTTGTATAGGATTTATATTTACAGAGAGAGAGTTGGGCTTATATAAACAGTTAGCAAATGAAATTGTTCTTATCTATTTTGATCAAAAATTTAATGGTTTATGTTTAATGTGTTTCTTTAATTCTTTAATTTATTTATATTTTTGTTTTTTGTTTGTGTTATGGACGAACTTTGCTTCAAGTTCAGCTTAACTAATTGCTGCAAAGTATCTCGCGCAACAATGTAAACAAAAGCTTTAGTAACTTTTGCAACTTGTTGCTAAAGCGTGCGCCGTAGTTAAGAACTTGTTTCGGGCACTCAAGCATGGCGCAAACTGAGCTCAAAGAACAACAAGACAAGTGTGCAAAGACTAGAGAACAGGCAAAACGTTAAATGGCCAAGATAAATAATCAAATTTCTAGAAACTTTGAAATGTTAGAAATGTATGCAAATGTGCGAAGAAGAGAAATAGAAAGAGCCAAGGTTAACTCACTATATAGAATAGATTAAAATATATATATAGCTAAGTATATATATATATACATTATTTCATGAACAAAGTGTATCAATGAAATATAATACGCAAACAATTTTGATTGCTTACTCGAGCCTGACCCATTTAGCTTTATTGACAGAGACATTGAAGTGGCTGCTGCGTGGACAAGTGGATAAGTGGAAAGACTGGACATTTAAGTTCTGTGACAGCGGCAACAGTTTAATACATTTATATATAAACATATATACATATAATCTGTTGCATTTATGAGTCGGCAAAGTGAGCAGAAGGCAGAAGGCAGAAGGCAACTTCTAAATTTGTTTACATTGTGCAACAATTGCAATTGGCAACAATGTTGCAAGCGCAAATGTTGCCAATGGCAAAGGCCTGTTCGAAAAAGTGTTTAACGTTAAGTAAACACACATAAGTATATGTATATACATAAGTACGAGTATTTTTTTGAATTGTACGAAATGTAAACAGAATATAATTATTAATAAAGCGTGCCCAATTGATGCCCCACCCAGTCAGCCGAGTAGTTGGAAGTAAAGAGCTGCTTAATCGAGCAAATTAAGAATGCAAAATAAAATAGATGAATTTATGAATCAGTCGAGGGCCTGCCATATACAGGGTGTTCGAATGAATGGCAACGCTATAAATAAATATGACAACAATAAAACGGTCCATGGCGACGTCATCGTAATCAAGACCTAAAACCGGTGGCCAGATGACGACGAATGGTCAATCCGTCTATAGCATAGAACAACATCTGGGGCGTGGGCTGGCAGCCTGCGCTGGCATTGAACAAATGGCGCCAACTTTAAAAATAACAGAATACACGCATTACACGCTGTTCTAATATATTCAACATTTGTTCAGCCAGCAGAGATGGGCGCGATGAACGCGATGAACGAGCGAAACAAATTACAATTTGATAGTTTTTTAGTTTTTTAGTTTTTCACTTGCCGGCAAGGCCAAGCAGCTGGCTCACGACGATGGCATTGATTTATTTGAGACGAAAGGGCAGGCCAATTAATATCTAGAAATATATTACAGAATCTGTTCTTGAACTTGCGCAACTCGCGCGTGTGCGACTGCCTAATTTATTACAAGCGAATGATTCTGTGAGACCTACCCACACGTTTACCCAGTCAAAAGGTCAGCTGTCAATACGAACATATGTCATATGTCATTTGTCATATGACATGAGAAGCACGCCAAAAAGTATGCATTGCAGTATATGTAAAGGACATCTGAGCTCTTATGATGTATTCCAATTAAAGTATGTGTTATAATATCTCATTGTGGCTGTCCAGATGTGCCAAGCGTTTTACATTTTTGCGCACATAGCCAGAGCAGGCCACTACAAGCTCTGATGCACCAACAGAAAATTTAAGAAATTTGAGAAAATACAAACATAAAATGAAATGCCTGAACATTATAAATAAACATGTTTTCTAGTTTGCATGCCCGCATGAAGTTTAATGCGATACGCAAACTTGCACTTGTTGCTGCTGCACTACAGACATTTTATGCCGCACACTGCCAGCCACAACAATAAACAGACACACACACGGACAGACAGCTGATCCGATCTGCGTTCTGCGTTCTGCTGCGATCTGTGTGTGCATGCCGAATTTGCCAAAATGCGTGGCAGTCAATAATATCGCCATATAATTTATGATTTAGCTCAGTTTTCTGGAACGGCAACAACATGTTTGCGCCTACTTTGTTTTCCCCAGCTGAAGGTCACGAATTGCATGCAGCATTTCTTATTTTGTATTTTGTAGTCCCAGTGATTCAGCGTCTCAGTGAGTAATCTAACTTTATGGCTATGCCAACGAGCAATGAAAATTTAAGCGAACATATGATTAACACAGCGACCAGCTAAAACTCAAACTGAAACTGTGTGCCAAAAATGAGAAGCCCATAACATTTAGCGACGTTTAGCATTTGTGCCACATACATGTTTTATAATTCATTTATTTTTAATTAAAATTATATTTGATAAGAAATATGCCGAGTTTCACTCGGAACACACACAGAGAGCTTGAGCTCGGCAGCTTGGAGCAGACGCGTCTAAAACGTCACTTAATTGGTTTTCGTTGTTGTTCGCCGATTGGCGCTAATTGAAGGCAACTTGTTGAGCGACTAGCTTGGCCACAGTGAAGCCTACGGTCTGAAGACCGCCGACTGCTGCACACCGCAACTGCCAGTGGCAGTAAACAAACTTTGTCATTCGCTTCAAGTGGCCTTCACAGAAAAAAAAAACAAAAAACAACAAATTATGCGTACAAGAGAGAAGCAGAGGGGAAGCGAGGGCAGGCACTGCATCATGGTAAGGGGAAGCCTTGGTGTCTGGCTCGTTCAGTATACTCCAGTGCACTAATTGATTTTCAATATGTTTTTGGCATTCACTTGCATGTGCTGCCCGAGGCTTGAAAACTTTTTCAAAAATTATTGCATCAAGCTAAACGATTTAGTGTGATGAAATCAGTTTGCAGCTTGAACTAGCAAAGAATCTACAGCTCAAATTAATTTGGACAAACTTAAAGCGCTTTAATGAATTTTTCCAAATTCTTATACAAAATAATGAAGACATCAAACTTAATTGTCATTTAACATTGGGTTCAAGTTCAATTAGACGAAAAGATTAGAAACAAATTATGCGAGTAAAATATATTATACTTCTTATGGTTGCTAAGAGCTTAGACTTGAATGCATGAAGACATTTTGTTAGCTGAGAAAAATCCAGAAATATCAAGTCAACAAATAAGTGATATAAATAAGATAAGAACATACGGAAGTTTCTCTTATCTACTAAAAAATCTAGATAGGGCTAAGGCTAGACCTGTATCATATCTATATAAATAAAAATAATGAATAATACACATTGTTATAGCTGATGCATATTAACATTGTATAGCTGGGAATTGTTCACTGAAAGTTAAACAAAACGAAAATCAAATTTACATCCTGTGTGTAAGAATTCATTCAACATGACTCAAGCGTAAACAACATAAAAATGACTCAGTTGAAGAGAGATTATTCGACCACCCATCAGAATCCAATTGAATTTATCAATTAATTATGCACTCGCTAAAAGGTATACAAATTGAAATGCTAAAACTTTCATTTGATTAGCTAATTAATCAACTATTTAGCTCATTAGTAAAATTAGCTGATACATAAACCAAAACCGATACACAGCTGCCATGCAAATGGAAATTGGCCGTAAGCTAGCAATAACACGTATACGCCGCATTGGACAAGCCTCCAGGTGCACCGCCCCCGCGCACGCAGCGAGTGAAATTCGATTTGTCAAGCGGCAAACGAAAATTAACTGCACGAAGTGCAAAATAATTGCGTTTGGCTGTTTGGTCTTTTTTTGGCGGCTCAAAGCTTGTGCGCAGCGCATTAAAGATGCAAACGAAGTCTCAGCCGCAGCCGCAGCCACAGCCACGAATCGTGTCAATGACATATTGTCCAAAAGCCAACAACAATAATAACCACAATTGCACCACTAAAGCGGCAAACGTAACTGTCAAAGCCGCATAGCAATCGTGGCCCCAAACTGCGCCTAGACTCTCTTCTTTTCTGTGGCAGTGGCAACCCATAGCCTTTCCCTCTACGCCTTCTACTCCTCCCCCACTTGCTTGGCACCTTACCAACTGCGATTCCATTGCCATTGCCATTTGCCCAAATGACTTGCCAATTCTTATGAATATTTAATTTTATGCTTATGCTCATGTTTGCTTTATGGTAATCAGAGATTTTGCCCAAAAATGAAAATGAAAATTTCATGTAAGTGTCGAAATGACGATTGGACGCACAGTGGAGCAGAAACATGAGAATGAAGAGCAAATTTAAAAATATTTGACATTCTGCAAAATCAAATATTAAATCGTGATTTATTTGTTTTTGACGGCTTGAATCAATGCCGGGTCTTTAGCACTGTGGGACGAAAGATTACAAATAAAGGCGAAAATCGAAAAATTTAATTATTTTGCAGTTTTTTGCTTACAATTTTAACGAACTGTTTGTCTGTTAAGCACAGTGAGACAAAACATGTGAACTTGACAGCAATTTAAATAAATATGAGATATATAAAATTAGAAAACTATTTCTGATATGATTAAAGGATTAATTCATTAGTGCCTTAAGCACAGTGAGACAAAACCTATAAAATCAAAATTTAATTTTTTAGAAATTTTGATTTGGAACCAACTTTTTGCTTAACTTTCCCATTTCTAAGTCTACATTACAAACATTATAACAAACTTTCTCCCTGCTTTGAACCACTGTGCACTGTGTTTATTTGAACATGTGAAGCATATATATATATATATATATATATATAGATATATTTCGGTTGCACTTTGGACTTTGGTGCTGTTATGCAAATGTTTAAAAGGCTGAAATTGGAGAAAAGGCATTTCATGCAGTCCGGGAACAGCTCTGGGAAGCACTGGAACAAGAAAGAGAGAGAGAAAGAGAGAGTCCAATAAAAAGCGAATAAAAAGTTCAATTGTATCAATTTGGGCGGCATCACATTTTTTGTGCGAATATAAATTAAAAGCGCGGAGGCCATCGAATTGAGTTTTGGTCTGCGGGCAGGAGAAATAGAGAGGGAGAGCGAGAGAGTGAGGCTCCAACACGAACAGGCAAACAGTTGCGGCCAGCTGGGGCAGAGCTCATCAATCATAACCATCAATCAGACGTGAAGAGCAGACGCAAGTGAAACGAAAAGAAAAGCAACTTTGAAGTCGGCGGCGTGCGCCATAAAATGCAAAACGGGCAGCAGCAATTCTATGATCTATTTCAAATTGCGAGTGGCATAGCACAGCAAAGGCAAAAAGATAAATGTGAGCAGTATTGCATGTGGGAACGACAAGATCCTTGTTCCCACAACAATTTACACAAATTGCAATGATCTCACACTAATTTCGAATATTTCTTTTTATTGTCTTGCTAAATATTTCTGACAATTCTGATTCACATCAAGAAATTCGTATTATTATATTATATGTATATATCTGCAATGCACTTCTCGGGAAGTGGCCTAGTGCCAAAAGAATGCGCCAAAATAGCGGAAATTAAACAAAGCGAAATGAATTTTATGCTGCTCGAAAAGTTTTGTGTTTTCAATTTTTGCTAAAATTTGGGAAAATTTGTGTGTGATTGAACAAATGCCTATATATAGAGAGATTATATAGGTATATGTGTAAATGTCTATATGTTTACTATTCATCCACCAACCTGTGTACCAATCCATCCATCTATCTGTGGGTCTAGCTCTCTATCATTCAGCTTTGCATCTAACTATCCAAATGTCTCTATATATATAGTTGCCTTCATATATTATATATTTATCCTCCTATATATATATATTCTTTTACTTATCTGTCTATACATATATCAGCCTTGTATATACCTATCTATGTTTTCAGTTATTTATTTTCCTATCTTTCATCCGCGTATTTATCGATCTGCCTCTCTATCTTACTTTCACTGTTGCATCTATATATCTATATATCTATCTAACTATCTCTTTATATATATATTATGTACATTTCCTTCATCTTTTTATCTGTTTATCTCTCTATATACCTATAACCCACTAAATGTACTCACATATAATATAACTATATTTTACCTAGATTACGATCTAACTAATTATCTGTCTATCTACATATATATTTACCTAACCAACTCAAAGTCTATAAATTCTTACTGCATCTTTGCTGCATATCTTTTCAATTGAAATCTCTTTCCAGCTTTCAACTAAATATAATCCATTCAATGCTATACAAATTCATCATGAGCCTTGGCTGTGACCTTTGCGACCTCAGTATGATCACAGCAACTTTGAAGAGTTCTCAAAATTTGCGAAGGCTTTAGCAGATTTGAAGTTTAGTCTGATTCCCAGAATTTTACAGGCAACCCACATGCTTTCTGGGTCAGCCGCTCACCGCGCAACCAATTGGCACGCCCCTATTTAATTCCGTCTGGGCGCTGTCTGTTACCTCATTAATTAAAGCTTCTCTGTGTGCGTGTGTGTGTGTGATTTTATATGCAGTGCAGTGTGTGGTTTGGCAAGCGTGCAATTATGTGTTCATTTTGCTATTTTTAAGCGTTTACGGTGAAAGGTCTTTGGCAGTGTGTCACAGCGAGTAAACAAATCGAAAGTGAGAACGAGAATGAAAGAAAGTGAGAGTGTGAGAAGAGGAAGCGCGCATATAAATATATGCTAATCACACGTTCTAGTCGCGCGACTGCATGTGTTCATTATGAGCAACTAAAAAACTATTCACATTTTCTATTTGATATTACCCTCGAGATCCGTTGATTGAAAAATGTTTAGCACATGTCATGCCACGATTATTACCACATGCAGCAGCTCAGCGGCTCGACAGTTTCACACGTATTTCAAAAGATGTCAAGCATTAAATAAGACACGTCATTTGTATCATTAAGCCATTATTTCCGCCAATTCCAGAGACCCAGTTCATACATATTTTCATTTGTCATTTGTCAAGAGCTGCGATGCTGGCTCTGACTGTGACTGGAGCTATTCTTTGGCGACAGAAGACGCGCGCGTTGTCACATATATCGCATATCAAGTGACATTCAATGATTCTGGCTCTATCATTTGTGAAATGACATCATGAAGCGACTTGTGGTCATGCATATTTAGCGCCAGATCGCATTCAATGACGACGTCGCAATTAATCACAATCGCTGTCTACCGAGTGGGAGTATGGGGAGGGGGGAGTGGAGGGAGGCACACACACAAAAAAATAAAATAAACCTCAACGTCAATTGCAATTGCCTGCGAATGTTAGGCGACTATTACCACCCACACACACACACACACACACAGACATTAAAGAAGACTGGGTGAATAATAGATTTAGCATGCACTGGCACAAGTGGAAATTTGTATATATTATATTGTAGTATGGGTGACTGAGCGTTGTGGAGGCGTACAAGTCAATCACAATTCTTTGGCAGGCCAGGCCGTTTGATGAGACGATGTTAGCTTAATTACAGTTATCAGTTTGTATTGAGAATCTTCTTCTATTTGGAATGCATCACACAGTTTTGTCGCTATTCGAAATTATTGTCCTTCTTGGCGCCGATATACAACACCGACCAGGACTTGTCCGGCATATCAATGTCCATTTTTTTTGAGTTTACACTATAGACATGACACAATTGCTAACTCGCTCTCTTCTGCAATTATACCAATGAATTGTACTCACTTGGTTTCAGAGTTCACCATACGATGGCGCTGATGCAATGGAATGCAGGTCTGCTTGGGAGACGGCTTCAGCTCGAGACACATTTCACTGGTCAAGGCACTCAACACAGCAGCAGCGCCGTTCGCCTCAGAGCCCTCGCCTCCGCACTTCTCAACATCGAACTGTGAAGACATATTCTGGTAACACAACAGAACTCGAAACTAACCAAAAATCTTGTATGAATTTCGTATTGCGTGTCCAAATATAGTTTTCTTAAAATTTATTTTCCTTCAAAATGACCAAATAATTGAAAGTAACTAAACTAAAATGATTTCAAGCTTTGAGTTGTGTGTTATGTTTTTTCCTTTTATTATGATACACTAAGGCACAGCCTGCCAGGAAAGCTCACAATTAAAATGCACAGTTTCCTAATCGCCGACTAAAAAGTACCGAAACAAAATACGTTTGATGCTCGACAAGCTCTAAAGAAAGCTGCCTAAAAGTATGCAGCAAAATTATGACCAAATATATTTTGCATGCCTACGAAAACTGAGAGAAAACTGAATGGCTAGAGAGACAACTAAATATATATAGAATACATATATACATATGTGTCTATATATGTATCCATATCTCAGGTGTAGACAGCTATGATTGATATATCACAAGCGAACAGCAAATTCTATTCATATTTTATGGAATTTCATGTCCAGTCGATATACAAATTTTCCCTTAAGTAAAGAACACATTTATATTGATATTTCTATAAATATTTGTATATATAACGTATATAATTCCCTCCCACAATTTGTATTTAAAAGTCATTCCATCACAATTTGTTGACAAAGGCTACCAAAGTTAATTTCTAATGGATTAACACCTGCACGGCCAGAAGGTATTCGCCATTATTGGTCATCCGGTCAATAATGTTGCCCGACACTGCCATAACACGATTGCTATTGTAGATGGCCTTTAGCTTTTGAATGGAGCGAATGTTGTAGACCTCGTTGGTCTGCACCATCAGATACTCAATGATGGGCCGGCTTCTAGTGGGCCACACGGAAACGGTGCCCACGATTTTGGTGTCATCGGGCCGAATGCTGGTCAGCCATAGGAGAAATATCTCCTGATCGGGTGTGCTGACTGTGCAGCAGGACTGCGACTCCGAGCTTTTCGAGTTAAAGAATTCGGTGGACTGCAGTCGGGCTGTCATAACGAGCACTGGCAATAGATCGGGATATTTGTCGGTGTTCTTATCATAGAACTTGTCCTTAACAAAGTAGACCATGTTGCATTTGGCCTTGTTCAGCATGGTGACGCGCGTGTCCAGAAAGAAGGTCTTGGCCTTGCAGGGCGAGATGCGCTCCATGGGCAAGGCAGGGTGTTCGTGGGTCAGGTGATCGTTGAAGTCCGAGATGAAAAACATACGCCTACAGTCTGCATCGGGACAGAATATAGGCGAGCGACAGACTTTCAGTGGGCGTGTCATTTGCGGCTGCAACACCTCGCGCTTAATGGACAACAGATTGATTAGCTCGTTGGGGCAGCATGGCAATGTGGAGAACTGTGCCGGCGGCGGATCGCGATATTTCATAAGCTCCGTTGTGGTCAAGTTCTGCAGCAACTTTTGTGGATCCTCGGGAAATCCACGGAATCGTGCTCGCTGCACTGTGGACACCAGCATATGCAGTTTGCTCAACAGACGCTTCGGCTTCAAGATGCGCGGCTCATGGTGTTTGGGGGCAGGCATTTCTAAGGATTCTTCAATTTTGCTGTTCTCATTGATTTCAATCTTAGCTTCACCCTGAACCGGGTCCGCAGCTTTTTCATGCTGTTCAAACTCCGCTTGACTCTCCTCCGGCGGTGCAGTTGGCTCAAGCTTCAACAATTTGTCTTCCTCTAACTTTTCGCGTTTCGCCTCGACTTGATGGGCATTCTCCTGCAGCGTGTCCAGCATATGTTCCAGTTTCTCATCTAGAGCATCGCCGATAGTCTTCTCCTTGACGTCTGTGAAGCCACCAATTTCGACTTCCGGCTGGCAATAGGTTCCGAAATGTGCACCACCATGCTGTCGGTCGAGAGCAGCCTGGGAACGGCTTTTCTTTCTATTTCGTTTAATTTCCCTGTCATGCTGAGACTTGAGCTCGGCCAGCTCCGCTTTGGCCCGCTCGCATTCATCATCGACGCGGCGGCGTATGAGCTCCCACTCACCAACCAAATGCTTCTTTTCGTCTAGCTTATTGATGAATTGATCTTCTAATTCTTCCCGCTGCATTATTTTCAGATCCCTGGCCACCTGTTCCACGGTCAGCCTCTTGACGGGCCTAGTTGCTACATTGAAGATTGGCTTCCTTTCGTAATCCAGCGTTGTAGGCGGGCTTTGTTCCCTATGCTCCCTTTTGGCTTGGTCGTCTCGCAATTGTTTCGTGCGCCGCTGAACCTCTTCCTGCCAGGGATTTAGCAGTTCCAATTCCTGTAGCTTGCTAATGGCCTGCTTAGTCTTGAACCGTATTGATGCACGCGAGTCCCCGTTGCCCTCTAGTTCATAATCCTGGTCCAGATGATCGTTACACTGCTCGCTGTCCTCGTTCGACTTCCTGTCATTTTTCCTGGCCAAGCGGCTTCGATGTTCCCGACGGTGCCTCTTATGATGTGGTTCATTTACGACTGACTTGGAGCGACGCTCGGAGGCATGATGATGGTGATGATGGCGTCTGTCACGATCCTCGCTGTGCGACCTTAATGAACGCTCCAATATGGAGCCGCGCAGCAGCTTGGCGGGCAGGCCAGCCAATATCTCCTCTCTAATCACTTTGCGTGCTTCCTGACGCAGATCGTGCTGCGTCTTCCAATTGCGTAAAGTATTCATTTCCTCACAGTCTCTTTTGGTGTCCCACTCATCGTGCCAGCCCTTGGATGTCGCTTCGAGCATGTAGTTGATCATATTATGGTTTGGGTGCTTCTCCAAATACTCTGTTGTCTCCTTGCTATCGGTGGTCCTAAAGAAAAACCGCAGAGCTTCGCATTTCGGGCACCAATCCGATATGCCCTCGATGTACGACTCCTCCTCCTGTCGCCGTCGGCTGCGAAACTCGAACTCCGGATTGCTGTTCAGCTCCGGCTTCCTCAAGCCACACATGGTACAAGCATACATTTTTGGATTCGTTTAGTGATAATAAAAACAGCTGGCCAAAAATAAAATTACGTATTTTTAAAATAAAATAAAAAATATTTACAATAATTTATGTAAAGACTGAGAACCCCACCTAACTACTGTTCAAACTAAAACGGCTGAGAAGTAGAAAGCATTGAACCTGAGATTTAAATTCATGTATGCTAAGGTGTTTGTTTTATGTTAGCCAAGGCAGAAAGGCAGAAAGGCAGAAAGATGTGACGAAGTGAGTCAAGTTCCAGCCCAGAGCTTTGGCTAGGGTATTAAATCTTTGTTTTATGTTAGCCAAGGCAGAAAGATGTGACGAAGTGAGTCAAGTTCCAGCCCAGAGCTTTGGCTAGGGTATCAAATCTTCTTTATGTTTTCCCTGCCCATGTTTGTTAAACACATAAATAAAACATATGCAGATTGGCCTCTCTATGTAAACCCATTCACCTGCGAGGTTCACAATATGCTGGCCAGCCCGCAGAGCCGCAGACGCACTTGGAGCCCACGTGCTGACCGTGAAATTTTACAGCTGCGACAAGGCAAAGACAGTGCGAAAAGAAGAAATAGTAAAAGACAAAGAGACAGAGAGAGAGAGAGAGGGAGAGAGGGAGAGAGAGAGAGATGTTAAAGACCTCAAGGTAACATATGGTGCCAGGCAAAGCCCATGCTCTAGTTGTCATGCCTCCGGCCCGAAGATCTCGAGAGCCATTGAAATTGTCAAACGCCCCCCTTTGAGAGGCTGCATCGGCCAAAAATCGGCTTAAAGCCGCGTCCAATTGAGTTTCGGATCGGTTCACTTGTTGCTCTGGTCAGTTTTTATTTTTTATTGACTTTGTTCGGTGATTCAGCAATGTTTGAATGTTCGTTCGTTGATAAGATGCGCAAAAGTAAGATAAATAACGGAACATGGCATCGAGCCAAGTCAAATATTAAATCAAAATAAAAACGCACTCACACTTTCGAAGGCCTAACCATAGATTGTATAAATACTCCAAGTGCCAGCTGCTCAGCCATCAAACGACACTGTGCATTCAAACAGCAGACAACATGGTAAGCAAACGTATTCAGCCGAAATCCAACCATTCGGTAACAACTAATGGACTTATCTACCTATCGCAGAGAACCAGCTTCGTCTCACTTGCCATTTGCGCCTGCCTGGCTCTGGCCGCTGCAGATGTCTCACATTTGCCCAGCAGCTATTTGCCCCCAGCCAAGCCGGAGCAGGTCGAGGAGATGAGCATCGAGCAGCACGAGCTGCGTGAGCTGCCCGAGCAGGTGGACTATATGCGCGAGAATGAGCAAGGCGCCATGGAGCTAGCGCCCAGCAGCCAACTGACACCGCCAGCTATGCCAGAAGCGGAGCAAATGCTCTCAGCTCGCTATCTTCCTCCAGCTGAGGCAGTCATGCCCGAGACAAGCTACCTGGCACCTGCTCAGGCAGCTGCGCCAGCTTTGCCCACCGCTGCTGCTATGCCAGAGACGCGCTACTTGCCACCCGCTCAGCCCGAGCCGGAGCCAATGATGCAGCCCGAGATGATGCAAGCCATGGAATACGTAGCTCCTGCCGAGCCCCAGCCCCAAGCAGCACCTGCCATGCGCTACCTGCCGCCCGCACAGCAAGCCGAGCCCAATACCTATCAACAATACCAGCAGCAGGAGCAGCAGCAGGAGCAGGAGCAGCAGATGCCCTACATTCTGGATGTGCAGCAGCCAATGGCCCCATCCGATGCCGAGACTCTAGCCCTGGAACCAGAGCCCGCCCACGAGCTGCGCCAGGATGGCTATCATTACAAACACGCCGAGCAGGAACAGCGCCTGAGGCACTAGACCAACCCTAACTAAGTCATTGGATTGTTGTTAAATGTTAATTTAGTAGTTAAAGTTTGCATAAAACGAGAGTATACTAAACGTAGATCCCGGCTTGTCATTGAGGTAAATCGTCGATAATTGGCCATCCTCTTGGTAAGCATGCCAATTGGGGAATAAAACAATGCGCAATTAAAATATCTAGTTTGGGACACCGGCCATGCTTCACAGCAGAACGAGATTGTTCAAAATGCGCTTCTCATCCTCGGCTCGAACCGACGAGCCATCGTACATCACCTCTACTCTGTGAATGTTGAAGTCAACGTTATAAGTGGGCACATTCAACGTAACCACGATGCAATAGTGCAGCACGTGCAGTTGATGCGTGCGCAGCATATACGAGGCGCCCTCGGCTTTAGGGAAGAGCGGCTGCTCCTTCGCCTGGCAATCGTACATGAAGTAGCCGCCGCCGACACCATCACAGAAACCAAACGCCACTGAACGGCCTTGGGCCGATATAATACCAAATTTATAGTTCTTAAAGAATTCAACGAGCGCATCGGCTAGATTCATGTGGTTAAAGGTGGGTATGCGATAGAGCTTCCCGGTGCGCACGTGGTTCATGTAGACAACAAAATTGAGGGTATCCAGTGCGCAGTCAACGTTCAGACTCTTCAGCGTGTAGCCTTTGCCGTTTGTGCGCGTGATGCTCTTGCGGAAATACTTATTGCCACTCACGACAATCCTGTCCAGCAGATGGTCGGTCCAGTCTATTAGATCAAATACGCTGGCCGCACAGCAGGCGACCACATAGATGGCAAGATATTGATTTCCACGCAATCTCTTCTTGAAGAAGTTCCTCTCAGGCAGAATACTACCCCATAAGGACCAGAGGCGATCTTCAATCTCTACGTCATAGTTGTATAGCTTGCTCAGTGGCTGATTGCGATAGTTTCCTGCCGTGTTACGTTGATATCTGCGACTCCAAGCTGGCAGCTGTCCCTTCAACACCAGCCACTTTATTGACTCATTTTTTATGCGAAAAGCCATTGGAGTCCATGCACGCAACAGCGGCTGTAAAATCCGTTCATTACATACTCAATCAAGTTCTAAGAACACTTACCAGATCAGCGCGCGAGCAAGCTTTTTAAAAGATTTTGGGATCCTTACAAATTTACAGAATTCGAATAAGACATTCTAAAACACTAAACGAAAAGCTTGCTCCCTGTGAGCAGCTGAAAATATAGGCAAAAGAAAAACAACAACAACAATATCTGATTCTGCCTTGATGATTGGGCATTGATTCTATTTTACAAATCTGTTTAATATGATACTGAAAGACAACAGCTACCATTACCTATCGCTATTGCTTCACCTTCTTACTGGTCTTCGCTGCATGCTGCACCACCTCCTCTTCGCCCTCACGCAGCATCTCCACCTTGTGGATGCTGAAGTCAACGTTGTTGATGGGCACATTCAGGGCTACTACGATGCAGTAGAGCAGCACCTGCAGATGCCGTGTGCGGAGCAGGTACGAGGCACCGTGCTGCTTAGGGAACAACGGCTGATCCTTCTCCTGGCAATCGTACATGAAGTAGCCACCGCTGTGGCCCGAACAGTAGCCGATGGCCAGAGCACGCTTACGCACCATCACAATGCCGAATTGGTAGTGGCTGAAGAAGTAGATGAGGGCCTCGGACAGATTCATGCGATTGAAAGTGGGCACGCAATAGAGCTTGCCATAGCAAACGTGCTCGATGTGAACCACAAACTTGATTGCTTCCAGAGCGCAGTCAATGTTGAGGTTCTCCAGTGAGAATTCGTAGTCCTTTTGCTTTATTTGAGCACGACTCTCCTCGAAGTACTTGTTCCCACTCACGACAATCGTGTCCAGCAGTTGGGGACTCCAGTCCATTAGTTTGTAGACGCTGGCTGCACAGCAGGCGACCACATAGATGGCAAGATATTGACGTCCGCGGGACTTGCTCTGAAAAACAGGTGCCTCCGGATGAAGATTGCCCCACAGAGACCACAGGCGATCCTCGATTTCTATGTCGTATTTATTCAGTTTGCTCAGTTCCTCATCGCGATAACTTCCCGTCGTGTTACGCTGATATCTGCGGCTCCAGACAGGCAGACAGCCCTCCAAGTTCTGCCACTGTAATGACTCGTTTTTTGCCCTAAAAGCCATTGCGACCGCTGCCTACGACCCTAGCTGCGAAATTAAATGTGGTATGCAGTTGATTGCAGCTCTAGCATTGCTTACCACAAATACAAAAAAAAAACGATTTAAATGAAGATTTTGAAAATCCGTTCAAATTATCTAATTTAAACAAAGTAATATAAAATTTATTGAGTGTTAAGGAACGGCGCACCTGAATCCCAATAAAGGCAACTCAAGAAGATAGTAATCGACCTATAGATTCCCTTTACATGGAAGTATAGTTTTAATTTAAAGTTTAATTCCTTTACGCTATGAGAGTCACAAGTTGGCATAGAAGCATAGCCTGATTGACCATAGAATATGCTGACCACAAGAAATCAATGATATCTAAGTACATTCATCATTTACATACCTCTAATCTATAATTTCATATATTTTCAGTGGGAATATAAAACAGCGTGAATCTGCCAAAAACATCTTTGGAAACTTTTGAGCTAAGTCTATATTTTTTAAAACCCGTAGAAAAACTCTTAGAAAAATAGTCGAACCCCAATTATTAGCCCCATTTTGTGGTTGTTCAGTTTATTGGAAAGCCGTTATATAAAATTCAATATATTTAATAATTACTTCTAAAACACAGATCCTCACTAACTACACTAGAAGACCGCATGGCCAGGACAGCTCTACAGATCACCCTCCTCCTCCTCCTCCTCGTTCTCGACCGTAGCGCCCTCACGCAGCATCTCCACCTTGTGGATGCTAAAATCAATGTTGTAGAAGGGCACATTCAGTGTGACTACGATGCAGTAGAGCAGCACCTGCAGATGTCGTGTGCGTAGCAGATACGAGGCACCTTGCTGCTTAGGGAATAATGGTTGATCCTTCTCCTGGCAATCGTACATGAAGTAGCCTCCATCCTGGCCCGGACAGAAGCCAATGGCCAGAGCACGCTTACGCACCATCACAATGCCGAATTGGTAGTGGCTGAAGAAGTAGATGAGGGCCTCGGAGAGATTCATGCGATTGTGAACGGGCACGCGATAGAGCTTGCCATAGCAGACATGCTCAATGTGGACCACAAAGTTGATTGCTTCCAGAGCGCAGTCAATGTTGAGGTTCTCCAAGGAGAACTCGTAGTCTTCCTGAGTTATTTGCGCAATGCTCTCTTGGAAGTATTTGTTGCCACTCACGACAATCGTGTCCAGCAGTTGGGCGCTCCAGTCCATTAGGTTGTAAACGCTGGCCGCACAGCAGGCGACTACATAGATGGCCAAATATTGACGGCCACGCAATGTGTCTTCGAAGACCGGCGCCTCAGGATGAAGATTGCCCCACAGAGACCAGAGACGACCTTCAATCTCCACGTCGTACTTCTTGAGTTTGCTCAGCGGCAGGTTGCGATACTTGCCAGATGTGTTGCGACGGTTCATGCGACTCCACACGGGCAGGCAGTTCTCCAGCTCCAGCCAGCCCAGGGATTCGTTGGTGGCACAGATCTCATACTCTGGCCGTCCGTACTGGCGATTGGAGCAAGTCATGGGTATCGATAGGTCGGTCAGCAGTTGTAGGATTCGTGCATTGGGTGCTGCCTTCTTATATGAGAGCACATCAACCACATAGAACATGTATTGGTTTCGCTCCTTCCAATCCGGCTGGGAGCTGCGTTTATCTATGTACTTGAACATGCTCTCCACATCGGCAAACAGCACCCAGGAGGCGGTGTTGCGCTCCGGATAGCGCTTGGGTCCCTTTGGGCACTTCTTTTTCTTTTTCTTGTCACCCTCCTCGTCGGCAGCGTCAGGCGCTTCCTCCTCCTCCTCCTCGCCTGGCTTGTCCATGCTGGCATATGGATCGAACAAATGATAGAACTCGTCGTGGTACAAGGCAAAGCAGCCGTTGGGCGTAAATATCATCAGATATTTGCGCATATTGAGCACCTTCTGCATCTTCTTCTTGATCGTGACCATCGCTGCATCGGCAGAGAGTGTAACGGGTTTCGGTGCCGGCGTCCACATGCCCAGCGGCTCCAGGATGCGTATCCAGATGTCGAACTCGTATTCATCAATCGTCACATGTCGCACCACACGCTCGAAAACGGACTCCAGGTCACAGACACGCGTCGCAATCGATTTGGCATGGGTGATCACTCGGTCGATGCGATACGAGTTCCAGCGATTGAGCGGGCGCAGCGAGACGCTGAGTATGGCCAGGGCAGAGGCAAAGTAGCAAGACTTGATCTCCTTGAAGCTGCCGTCTCCGCGGCCCTCAAGGTTCATGCTGCCCTGGATCTTAAAGTTGCAATCCTTTTCGCGCATGCGATAGCCATAGAGGATGGGGCGTGGCTTGTAGGCCTTGCGCACCTCCTTGGGCAGACGTTTGCCGGGCTTGTGCTTCAGCTCTACCTCCTCTTCGCCCTCACCCTCCTCCTCCTCCTCCATGCCCATGAGCTCCATTTCTTCTTCGTCAACGCCCTCGTCAATACCCAGGTCCTTGTACTCGGCTGTGTGAGAGATGGAAATTGATTAGAGATGTTAAAATTTTGACGGAAATCCGAATGCCACTTACGTTTGCCCTTCTTACGATCTTCGTGCTTCTGCTTGGCTGCCAGATAGTCCTGAATGCGCTTATTCTCCTTCCGCAGCTCCTCATCAATGACACGCATCTTCTCCAGCCGCTGCTCGCGTATTTTATTCTTGCGCGCCGTCTCTGCATTAAACTCGGCATCCTCATCCGACTTGCCCCAGCGTCGGAAATGACCCGTAATATTATTATCCACAATCTTGATGGCTGCAACGATGTAGTTCATCACCGAACAGCCCTGAGGATTGCAGCCGAACTCAATGCGACGAATCAGCGAGTCTAGCTCAATGAAGCGCATCATGCAGGCCGGACCAGCTCCGCCTTTGCGATACCCAACCGCATTGCAGGGGAACCCAATGAACATGTAAAGCAAATTGTAGCGCTTGAATATGACGCAGGAGAAATGCTGACAGACAACAAGCACGCGATTATTATCGATGAGCAGCTCGAGCAGATCTTGACGCAGCGATGATGACACTGAGGATTTGTACACCTCGCTCACCACCAATGAGAAGTTGCTCTCGCCAACGGCGATGTCTGGCAGCTTCTTGTTCAGCAGGCACGACAGGATTAGCTCATAGTTTTGATACTCTTCCCCAAACTTGTTAACCGAATAGATGCAGAACTCCACCAGTTCGGCATTCCAGGTGGATACCTTGTACTTGGCAGAGACTGCAGTGGCAACTAGGGCAGCCAGCACACCGCCCAGCTTGGTCATTTCCGGATCCAGTTGAGGCAGTTTCGTGGTGCCCATTATGATGTAGGCGCCATCGTGCAGCGTTTGGTAATTGGACTTGAGCTGTAGCTCTTCCTCGATGGTTAGCACGCGCTTTAGATCGACAGCATCTTCCTCCTCGCCCAGCTCGTAGCCGCGCTTGATCTTCAGGCGCAGCGCACGTAGATTTTCCTTGTCTGAGGCCAGGAGCACTTTCTGTGCTTGCCTGTACATATGTGGTCGATCCATTCTGTGCTCAGGTATTTCCTTAATGATGCCATTGATGATTTCGAGAACGAACTCCTCGGCAAATTCGCGCTCTTCTTTCGTGGGAAAGCGCTCCTCTTCCGGTATGCTCTCGATGCTCTTCTTTTGCGCCAACTGCGCCTCGCCCGGCTCGTCTGTGAACGTGGGCAGACCCATTTGTAGCGCCGGAAACTTGTTCGACTCCTGCGCAATCACTTGCAACGGCCGTATGCAGCCCGTGCGTATGCCATGGATGAAGAATTTACCACCGCGACGCATCTTCAGCGCATTCTGATAAATAATACGCACAAAGGAATCAAATGTGGTATGCATTTGCAGCACTGCCAGACCCTTGATACGATAGTCATCGGGGTCCACAACCATACCAACGCGATTGCGGCGAAACGGATCGAAAGCATAGAAGAATTCACGATCCCGCCACACGCCCAGCACGGAATTATCAATCTGCAGTAGGGCAGCCGGCCACTCCGGCAACTCGAATAGATGCTGCAACGCGTGCGTCAGCTGCGATTCCAGATACGTCTTGCAGTCGGTCACATGGCCAGTGATTAGGAAAGGATTTTTGCGCACGGTGGCCTTGAATGCGCCCATTAGGAACATTTCCGGCAAGTCGACAACGTTCAGTTCGGGCTTCTTCTTCTTCCAGCGCTTGCCATCCAAGCGAAACTTTTTGCGCAGCGTCTTGTAGTAGGCAACGCCGTAGCGAATGATATCGTCAATGGTCATGGGGCGCCACACCTTGGCCAGCTCGAATTCCGAGTAGATCAGCGCAATGAGCGAGACAACCAGCGAAGCATTTTTCTCTGTGCCAGAAATGGGCTGTTGAATGCCGCTATTGCCGCCCGTCTTGACCGCAAAATTCTCATTGACCACGGCCCACAGCTTGTGGTAAGGTTCTGTCTTATTCTTACCAATGAGGGGCTCCTTCAGCTTGCCATACTGAGACAGAGCTATCTCATAAATGCTAAACTCATCCTCGCCCGTCAAATCGCTGAATTTGATTATCAAATGAACCAGATGCTCCATGAAGCGTGTCGCCACCAGCGAACACATGCCATCAGCGAAGTCGCGCTGGCACAGCTCGTTGCGTCCATTCGGGTCAAAGATAAAGAAGGAGTCAACGCAGCGCTTCCAGATCAACATGTACATGTCGCGCGACACAAAGATGCAGGCATTGTACTTGGAAAAATACAGCGACAGAGCCTTGTACAGATTGGGCTCATTCTTGAACAGCCCCGTGAAGTGTATCTTGATCTTAACCGATGCCTGGCGCTCCACCACCTGAGGCAGTATGTCAAAGTCCGTGTCCTCTGACTTGTAGTTGAGTGAGATACTCTTCTTCGTTAGCTTTACGCCACGTTTGAGTATGCCGTCCATGGTGCCAGCCGTCCAGAAATCTGGATTCACCTGATAGGTCTCCACAAATGCTATAATAATGGAAGCCACCTCGCTGGGCCGATTGTAAAAGCTGCAATAGGTTCAGCTATTAGTGATGGCTGTTTAGAGTCTAAGCTGACACCAAGCTCACTTTTGACGATGTGCTTCCTTTTTTGGTTCGGGATAAATGTTACGAGTGCCGAACACAATTTCGGCAGTAAATGTTTTCTCCAGCTGAGGGGGTATATTATAGACGGTGGGTCCGACGTCCTGACCTGTTTTTGGACAGGCCTAAAAGTGGTTAGTGGAAGTGCTCAGGCATGTATTAGTATGAGGTCAGCTTTGGGCTACCCACCATATTTGGGCAGAGCAGCTGATATGAAATCTTGATCCATTTCCATTTCACGCCGCTGCAAGCCCATATTCCAGGTCCACAGATCTTGTGGATTGCAGCCTTCGATAATGTCATAAGATCTCAGATTTTCACCCTCCAAGCTCTCTTGAATGACGCGTGGATCATATGTTGGAAATGGTAGCTCCTCCAAGGGTCCAACTTGTGTTTCGTTCAAATAAATGCGACTCTTAGGACGTTTCAACTCAAGCTGAGTGCAAGAAACAGGTTATAGAAATATATATATATATATTTAGTTGGAATAATTAGCTAAAGATTCAATTTAGCAAGAGTATATGAAAGGCAATGGCTGCTCCTCAGCTACAATCTATCTTGCAGCTTGTGCCTAGTGGAAGACATTTGAAAGTAGCATTGCGCATACGACACGTAGGCAGTGCCTCGCTTGTACTTTGGCCCCCGCAGCTGCATAAAGCAAACTTCACAGAAAAATTAAAGAAAGAAAAAACACACACACAAAGCGAAGCCATACAAATTCAACTTGGAGAGACAGCTTTGTGTACAGCCCTACAATTCAGGCCATATGTTAAGTTTGTGCTTTCGCATGTCCGAGTCTTTCCTGTGCTGCTTCATAAGCTTTTTTACTTTGCCTGGCCCAAACACACACACACTCACATATTTATGTGCGAGTTAATGCGACATTTCAGTTGCAAAGCTGAAAATAGCACGCATACGCCATGGATGCCAGCATGAGCGCGCCTATAAATAAGTATGTATAAATTTATATATTTATATATATATATATAGGTATATGTATGGGTCTATCTGTATATGCGTAGCTGTACGTAAATAGAGCTAAATATGGAGGCCAAGCCCAGAGCCAATCCATATCGCACTCAGCGCTATTGCGGTCGGCTATGAAGTTAGTAAGCGGCATAAAGTAAGCACGAAATGCCAACTAGACTGGCTAACTATACAGTCGACTGTCTGTTGTTCGTATTGCTGTATGAGTGTGGTATATCTGACTGTGTGTGAGTGAGTGTTCGAGTGTGTGTGTGACTGCCTCTATGGCTGGCTGGCCACGCTGACGGCCACAAAACAGCGCACAGAGCAGTAAACAGCGAACAGCGCTTAGTGCCACATCACGAATCTTATCGCAAGCGCACGAATGCCAGAAACATCAGCAACAACAACAGCAACAAAAGCAACAACAACTAAAAGCCAAAACCCGACAAACTCGAGCCGAGCGTAGGTCGGCTGCAGAACAAACAAGTCATCTAACAAATATACGAAAGAGTATACGAGTATATATAAAAAAAGACAGCCAACAGCAGCAGCAGCAGCAACTAGCACTGGAATTGCCAGCTATAGCCAAGCGAACGCGCACTTATAGCATACGACGACGTCAATAAACACGAGTGCGACGTTGTGCGATACTAATACTAGCAACATCAACAGCAACAGCAACAGCAACAGCCACAGCCACAACAGCAGCAACAACAACGCAACCCTCTCAACTCTAAACGCGAGTGCTGGCAAAATGTCAAACCAGGTACGTGTGGGCATGACGCAAGGGCAGAGCATAGGCAGCAGGCAGCAGGCAGGAGACAGGCGGCAGGTGTTGCAGGTGTTTTTATTGCATTTCATTTATTAATCGTGAGCACGCCAGTGCTCTCTGTGCCTGCCTGCACTTCAGAATCCCTTCTAAATAAATCAATTAAAATGCACAAAATCAATAAAATGCGAGCAGAACAGCCATAGAATATGAGTCAAAGCACGTGGCATGCAAATGCCAAATATGCAAACTTCAAATACAAATACACACACAAACACACACACACACACACACACACACACACATTGGCATGCTCGAGTGTGTTGTTTGCTTGGCAGCCTGTTTTCAAGTTCAGCAAGGAGCCAGAGGCAGAGGCGCCACGTCAGCACAGTCGCAACTAATTCACATATAGCAGACACATATGTATGCAGGTGTGTCTATGTGTGGAGTATATGCACATGCCATTATGATGCTGAAGTTGCATAAAAGCCAAGCCAAACACACAAAAGAAGCCCATAGCATGCAATAAAGACTTGAGGCCAGGTGTGTTTGCTACAACCGCTGCTGGCTGGGCTGTTGGTTTTTTCTGCTTCTTTTTTTTCAATTTTGCTCGTGAGCAACCAACAAAGTTGGCAAGCGAGCGAGCGGCCATAACAACGCACACAGAGTCAATCAAATACACACAGACACACACAGGCACACACAGGCACACACACGCTCACACTGACAGACGCACAGGCAAACAGACGGCGCAACGTCAAAGTAAAGCGCAATAAGAAAGAGCAATGGCAGCTGCAGTGGCGTAGTCTATTTAGGGCAAGGCGGGGGCGCAGGCGAGCGTGTGTTGTGTCTAAACAAGGATCGAAAAACTACAACTAAAAACTATTAATTAATTGTTTAATATGGTGTTGTGCAGCCTGCAGAGAATTATTGATAAGGCACGTACGCCCCATAAAACATTTGGAAAAAAAAAACACATTTTATCAATATCAATACAATCATTGGGTGCTCCAACTGTAGCCGCATAGCGTATAAGACTGAAGAGCACACAGACATACTGTTTGGTTTGTCTTATCTGCAGAAAACTCAATTAGTTTAATGCTGCTTAGAAACAAGAATTTGTCAAACTTTTAACGTTTATTAAACTAAAGCAATAATTATATATTCTATATTCAGTTAGATATTTAGATAAATTAAACAATAGAATGCATCATATGTATAGTTGACTACGCCTCTGACAATTGCAACATAACAAATAAAGCGCAGAAAAGGAAATCAAGAACGAAACATGTAACTAACAATAAGAGCGCAACTGAAACACAAATTAAGCGACAGCTACGCCGACTGCGACGCCCGCGTCAGCGTCGTTTGGCTTTTGCATAGAAGCAAATGCAATGCGCAGCAGCAGCAACTGCACACGCTTGTGTGTGTGTGTGCGTGTGTGTGTGCGTATATTTGTAGCAGCTGCTGCGTGCTCCTCGCTTCAATGCCCGACCACAGAACTAGTTCAGAACTAGTTACTTAAGTCACATAGTTCAGTTGAATAGTTTTCAATTGTCCTAGGAAATCGTAGCATGCTTCATTTGAAAACAGAAGTTATAAAGCTGCTGCTATCCTTCTCTAACAAACTAATGCATTCAGGTTGGGTTGCTAACAACAACAGCAATGCGCAAGTAAATACAAACACAATTACACGTCGCCACACACACGCACAGACAGCTGAACGACAGGCGGCCTGTGCATAGCGAACCGTTTTTATTTCATACGGCCACAGCAACGGGCAGCAGAAGCAGCAGCAGCAGTAACAACAACAACAGCAACAGAAACGAACATACGGTAAACACCTGAAAACGTAAAACAGTGCACAAGTGTTACTCAGCGGCCAAGCACGCGTGTAAAAATGTCGCCCCAGTAGTAGAAGCAGCAGCAACAACATTAATAGCAATAGCAGCCGTAGAAGCAGCACACAAAACCAATTGAAACTGAAAGCGTGTGCACAAAGAAGCATACAGTTAAAGTAAGAGACAAAAGTGATAGCAAACATTTAGGCCCAACAATGTCTACTTAATAATTGCATTATTATTTATTATTGCAAATGCTTTTTCTATTTGCGCAGCATTAAAAGGAGTCACAGAAAGAGAACGCAAAACGTGTCAGTGATAGACAGAGAGAGAGCGCGCTAACACATACGCGCTCTCAGAGAGTGACGGCAGCCGCAGCAGCAGCAGCAACAGCAGCGACAACAACAACAGCGCAATTGACTTTTAAGCAGTTTGAGCTTTCATTTTGAGGACGCTGCGCAGCTGTTAGCGAAGAGCAGGCAAAGAGAAAAAGTGAAATATAATAACTGCATTTGGCGAGCAGCTTAACGCAGCCATGGACACAGCAGCAGCAGCAACCACAAAAAAAGGAAATAACAACAACAACAACAGCAGCAAGAGCAAAGGGGTAAGTCAAAGTGATTCGTATTGCTTGGGCTACGTTAACTTGGCCTTTAGGCATCATGAGGGTTGATTTGTTATGCGTTTTAACTTATGGCAGCATACACACTCATTCGAAAGACAAGCAATTAGTTGCAGTGGCGTAGTTACTAATTTATTGAGAAGGGATTAGGTATGAAAGATCGAGTAGATTTAGAAGTAATCATAAATATAATAGAAATAAAGTCCGGATAAATAATTAAAATTTAATTAATGGAATTAACTAGAAAAATAAACAAATAAATAAAAAATCAAAAATTAAATAGAAAAATTAATTTGAAATGCTTGAAGTTAAAATATAAGTAAATAAATATATAAATAAATTATTATAACAGCAATTTTAGCTGATTTATCTAAAACATAGATAATCTGATATTGCACATTGTAAGAAAATCATTTAAAAATAGTTGAAATGCTTAAATATGTACAAAAATGTAGTAGATTTTTAGGCCCCTCTTTAGACCACATGCCTACGCCACTGAACTTCAATTGATTAACACTTCTTGTCTTCATAACTTTTCTAATAAATTTGATAAGGCGTAAATTTGTGTAGTTAAAAGACGCAACTTCAAAGTATTTCAAAGCAAATTCTCAAAATTCTCGTATTCTCAATCTCTTCTCGACTAGGGCAAGGCAAAGCCGCGTCGCAATGAACGCAACATTTTAACGTTCTATGAGAAAATTGCGGTTATACGTTACTACGATGAGACGAACATCTCGCGCAACAGTCTGGCCAAGATGTTCCATTGCTGTGCAACCCAAATACGTCGCATTCTGGAGAAGAAACGCGAGCTCTTGCAGCAGTTGGCCACGCTGAGCGAAGCGGATGCCTCCATTATCATTGAAGAGATGACGCGCAAGCGCCGAAAGTTCGAAATGAGCGCCATAAGCTTTCTCTTACACGAGTGGGTGGAGCGTTGTCGCCAGCTGCGCCTCGGCGTCAGCATAAGAAACCACACGCTAAAGGAGACGGCGCTCAAAATGGCAGCGGTGCTCAAACTGCCAGCCTTTAGGCCATCCTATCGCTGGCTAAATCGCTTTCGCAGCAAGTACAAGTACGAGGACGACGAGTTGGGCTACACGGGCGCATGCCCGGTGGCGAGTGTGCTGCCACTGGAGCAGATCATAGTGGAATTTAAGAATGCCCTGCCGAATTTCATGCAGAAGGAGCTGGCAGACATTGACATGGATGGCAAGCTGAGTGCTTCCACGCCTGAGTTGGTCAACTTATCGAGCGAAAACAGTGAAATCTCCGATGGAGAGGATCTGGACGACGATGGTGTCGAAATGTTGACCTGCGAGCCAAGTGTGCTGCACTCCCCAGCCAGCACATCAGATGGGGAGGATGAGCCACTACCGCTACCGCTGTCCCTACTGCCCCAACAGCCGGAGGAGGATATCTCAATAAGTCTGCTCATGAATGCGGGCTCATGCACGCTGCTAAGCAATGTCTTTCCCCACTTGGCCATCATTCATCAGTTCGCTTTAATGAACTCCGATGTGCAGGCATTGGAGTTGATCTCACAGCTGGGCGTGCACATGCAGCAGCAGGCCACAGCTGGTGCCTACCAAATCCTAAACCTGCCCACAACTAGTGAAGCGCCAGCTCTGCCTACCCCAGAGCTGCCACCGGGCAGCATTTATGCAGACATAGATGACATCGAGTTGATCGAATAGAGTTAAGTATGTATTATCTACAAATAAAAGTCAGTTAGCACTTACCATGCGCTTGTCGGGTATGATAATCATGGCGGAGGAGCATTCGGGTGTGGCCTTGCGTGGCTTGACTTCGCTCTCTTCCTCCCCTTCGCCGGCATCTTCCTCCTCTTCCTCTTCATTCAAGTTCATGGGGCTGTTCAGTACAACCAAATCCTTGGGGCATGTCTTTTCCAGGCGCGCATCGTGCTCCAATAGGCCTGGATCGCCCTTGGACAACAGAATGCGCTCACGCATTTCGGCGTTTGTTTTTAGTTCGCCTGGCAGCCGTTGTGGCATGATGCACATGGTGAGCTCATCATAGACATCGCAGCTCTTTTTAAATGGGCGCGAAAAGCGAGACTCTTCGGCTTTCTGGTGCAGACGCCGCAGTTCATCCTCAATGGTTAGGACGTGGGAAATTGTGGAATTTGGGGGCTTTTTTATGCAGACACGATCACGTGGTGGGCAATTTTCGACTTTCCATTCCGTTGTGACATTATCACCCATATAGGTGCGCACGGCGTATGGATTCACTGACGGACTCTCGTCCGCATTAACCTCGACAAATTTTTTAAGCATTTTTGCAAATTATATACTATTAATTTAGCAAAAGAGAAAGTTAAAGCTTTAAACAAGAAATTTTGTATTGTGAAAAAGTCTTTATCGAAAAACTACACTCGATCGATTGAAAGTTTTATTGTGAACTGAAAAAAATTAGTTTAAGTAGAAAGCCTACTACAAATTTGGCGCCATAGCATACGGGCAAGCGTTGCCAGATAGTCAGAAATAGTAAGAGTGCTCAGCAGGTTGCTCGATATGTTGAAGTTATCGCACTACCGCCACACTGAAATGCAACCCTATCGATCATTCATTGGTGTGTAGTTATTTCCTATATTTATTTGCTGTTTCATTGAGTTGGATAGAAATACTAAAAATAGTTTTACATTTGATGTACTTATATTTATAAATTAATACTTGTTAATGTTATTTACAACTGTGTACTATTATAGTTCTGATGTTACTATTGTGAATGTGTGTGCTGCAGTTCAAATTGTAGTTTAGTTGTTCGCTAAGCTGCTGATATGTACGACTTTTGGTTTTTAAACTGTTTCCAAAAATAAAATTGTAGATAGGTGACAAAATTAATGTTAAATGTTTGCTAAGTAAGCAAATTCTTAACTCCCGTTTATAGACAACAAATAGTGATTACTGTTAATAACAGTGCAGCAAGATGTTAAGCTTTCGGATGCCAAAACATATAAAGAAGAAGCAGGAGACAAGCGAACAATAGAATACTCTAAGAAATAAATAAAGCCCAGTGCAATTGTGCATTGCACTAGAGTTCTTTTTGCCACAGATGTAGCCCGCAAGGCATACACACTCACAAAAACACACACACACACTCTGTTCTTTGCAATTTTTTATTTGCGGCAGTCGCAAAACAGTTTCACAAGAGCGAACTATGAAAATTGGTGTTAATTAAACTGGAAAAGCTGCGGCAAGAATAATAAACGCCAAAATGTGGATTCAACCCAAGGAGCTGCTGCTGACCTCAGCATTTTGGTGAGTAGAAACGTAGATTTAACTCTTTTCGGATTCTGTGCCGCCCCCCACTTGCGCTTTTTCAGCAGCTGATTAATTGAAAGCCCCTCGCACATACACACAGCTGTGTTGGTGTGTGTATGGGTGTTTTTGTTGTTATTATTGGTCGCACTAATGGCTGATAACTAATTGAGCAGAGTTCAAGTCAGCCAGCTCTGCACTGATTCCATAAGCAGCTGTGGGACAAAAGCGCAAAGCAGGCTTTAAATTTGATTGTTCGGTTCGCACAACTGTTTTTTGCTGCGTAAAAGCCCCTACCCATACAGACACACATACACAAACACACACACGCTCACATATGCATGGAAACTCACTCCAACAAAGCACACACACACACACACATGCATATGTACCGTTTTCGCTGCGTTCCCAATTCTGATTTCTCATTTTGCAGGACCGCCGAAATGTATTCCAAGTATTTTGTGCTACAGAAGCGGCGTGGACATGGCGAATCGCGCGGCTTTGGCTCAATGCTGGTGGGCACCATCGACAGCGTAATGAACACAAAGCCGGCGCCGTATCGAATACTGCATCAGACACCATCCTCTGAAGTTTCTTACGGTAGGTTGGCAAACATACCATATAAAGCGACGCACCTTACACGTATCGTTATCAGCGCCATTTTACGATATATCAACTGGGTAATGTGGGCAATGCAATATTAAGTGGGAGGTTGCCCTATTGCTACACTGAGTCATTCAATCAGCCATAGGCTAAATGCATACATACATATATATGTATTTCATTCGTAAATGTGTGTCCGAAGGGGGAATATTGACTTTTTGCATTTGGTGTGCGATAAGAAAAAGAAAATAAGTCAAGCTAATAGCAATTGTTGGCTCTGAACAACGCACGTATGATCACTAGGTCGCATAAAAACAGAGAGAGAGAAGGGAGAGAGAGAAATGAGTGATTAGAAGCAGAAAGACAGTTCGCCTTTCTATGTGAATTTCATATATAACAGATTATATTATGAGCTAGCGTAAATAACCAGCGAGTGCTGGAATAGAGGGAGAGATATAAAAACAGTGAGCTCTTCTATATGATTTTCATAAATTAAACTAAGACTCACATATATGATGATTTTAATTAATTATACTAGAGTTTTTTTGGCAATGATTTTGCAGTAAACTGAGTGAGAGACAAAAGAAGTGATACATCAGCTATGTACTTTATATATTTTATATTGTTTACTAAGACTAAATAAAGCAAAACAGAAGTAGAAACAAATCTAATGACTAACCAATTTAGACTATGTGTCAGCCTACTAGATAACTATTCATACAAATGACTGTGTGCTCTATTTAGCCATTATATTATTTTAAATTATATTCTTATCTGTTTTCAAAAAATAGAAATTGCCATTGGCATCACACAGGATGAGATCGTCAAGGACTGGGAGTGGCTGCAGGCCAATCTATTCAGCGTGCTCAATGAAATGGAAAATGAGGATGAAGTGACTAACTTCACCATATGCAAAATACAATCGCTGTTCGCTCAAAACAATCAGGACGACACTGGTGAATCGCCAGACTTCAAGGTGAAGACTTCACAGTTCAGACAAATCTTCAAAATGCCCGAAGAAGAACGCCTGGTGAACTCGTATTCAGCCACGTACGTCCATTAACTAAAACCTCCTTTATAATCTATTGATTTAATAATCAATTATTCAATTATTACGGTCCTCAAATTGCAGCTATGTGAAGAATAAAATACCACGACAAGGACAATTGTACATCTCTCTAAACCATGTTTGCTTCTACTCGTACATGTTGAGCCAGGAGATCAAGCGAATCATACGCTTCGCTGAGCTGGAGGACATTAGCCGCAGTGGCAATACAATCTATCTGAAGACTACCAACAACATGACATATAATTTCACGCTGCTTTTCAATCCGAACGAGGCCCACGTCCTCATTGAGCAGCTCAATAAAATGGCCATCCAGAAGTTAATACACGACCCGGAGAGTCCCGTTGTCGACCACGATCCATCGAATTTTTCGCGTTATGGCGCCAAGGCTTCCAAGAAGCCTGTGTTGCTACGCGATTTGACAGCACGCCAAAAATCGGAGGAATTTCGCGTTTACTTTCGTCTGCCACAAACAGAAATTATTGATGGCAAAATCAAAGCGGACATATGGACGCCCTATTCGAAACGATTTAATGCGGGCTATATTTATTTGTCACCGAATTTCTTTTGCTTTCGCAGCGATGTCAAGGACTTGGTTAGCGTCGTAATACCAATGAAAACTATTAAGGTATTTGTAGTTTGAAAAGTCTATTTAGAAATATCACTAAACGACGTTGTAACCTGATCTATGTGTTTTTTATTTACAGAGCGTTGAGAAGAAGGATGATGGTCAGCAACGCTTTGACAATCAAATTGTCATCTTTACAGCGGAGAATGTGCCTTTTATGTTCGCCAAAATTTCGGATCGCGAGGTGCTCATCTCGAAGATCACAGATCTGCTATCGCGCATTCATATGTAAGTTTTCATTAAGTTGAATTGTCATGTTAACTTTTTTAAATCCAACTTACAGACCGATCAGTCGCGAACGTGCCAAGTACGATATATCCTGGAGCAAACAGACTGCTTTGCTCAACACATTCAAGACGCAGTTCAGCGCGGACATAGAGAAGAAACAGGAGCAAAAACTGGCACGTTGGGAGGATCATTTTCGTGACTTTGGACGTGGCATTGCAATGTTTCGCACCACAGATGTGATTAATTTAATTGTGGAGGGCATACCGGATAAGCTGAGACAGGAGATTTGGTTAATCTTCTCGGGCGCTATACACGACAAGGAAATGAATCCCGGCTTGTATGAGGATCTGGTGGAGAAAGCCGCTTGCATTAAGGATTGCTTTGCGCATGACGAAATCGACAGGGACTTGCCTCGATCGCTGCCCGAGCACCCGGCATTCCAGTGCACAGATGGCATTGGCGCCTTGAGACGTGTACTGCAAGCGTATGCGCTGCGTAATCCACAGGTGGGCTACTGTCAGGCCATGAACATTGTTTCATCAGTATTTCTGCTGTTCTGTGATGAGGAGAATGCTTTCTGGATGCTGGCCAGCTTGTGCGAGAATCTGCTGCCAGACTATTACAAGGACAAGGTTGTGGGCGCCCAGATTGATCAGGGCGTGCTAAATGAACTGGTGGAGACGCATCTGTCGGACTTGCATGAGCATCTGGAGCGGCTTGGCGTTATCAAAATGATCTCCATCTCATGGTTCCTTACCATATTCATAAGTGTGATCAGCTATGAAAGCTCATTGCAAATATTGGACTGCTTCTTCTACGAGGGCGCCAAGATCATTTTCATGGTCTCACTCCAAATCATCGAATGGAATCGCGACAAGCTTCTCAAATGCCAGGACGATGGCGAGGCCATGCTGGTACTGCAAACCTATCTAGAAGGTATATACAATCCCGAATACCAAGTGCCACCGTCCACGGACAAGCGCAAGCTTGCGCGCCCACAGACCCAAACGGTGCAGACTCTCATACATGAGGCATATACGAAATTTGGCGAGGAACTGACGCAGCAGCGCATCGAGGAGCTGCGCAACAAGCATCGTCGCCTCACCGTGCGTCAGTTCGACATTGACAACGAGAAGACCATTGTGAAGGCCCATATGCAGAATGTTTACTTTAATCGGCAGGAACTGCACATGCTGCTCACAATAATACGAGAAGAGAAGCTCACACTCAAGTCTGTGCAGCAGCAGCAGCAGAAGACGCAATGTCAGCTGAGTGAGGCGCCGCAGCTACTGCCGCATCATCAGTCGCCCTCACGTAGTGGAGTCGTCGATATTATGCCCGGTGGCGGCTGTGGACGCCATGAGGCTTACGGTGTCAACTTTGAGGTATTCCACACGCTCTTCTCTGAGCTAACGCCCTGGCGCAAGTGCGTCAGCGTTGATATCGCCGAGAAGCTATTTAGGGTAGGTCACTCTTTTGCCATTTTCCGAAGCATTATATATTCAATTGAATCTAATCTAAATCTTTTGACAGCTGACGGACAAGAAAGGCACTGGGCAATTGGACTTTGGTCAGCTAATCAACGCGTTTGGCCTAGTCTGCTCCACCAAGAGCATGGAAAAATTGAAGCTTCTTTTTGTATTGCATTTGCCACCGCTGCTGTCGAAGGCGGAAATTGAACGCACACGACGGCCACGTCCGCGAATAAAGGATGATGCTGATGAGGCATTTGAGGCAGAGGATTTCTTTGAGTAATTAGAGTTTCATTAGCCATTTGGCTTTACTAATTCTGGTGTGTTTTGCAGTGAGGATGCCTCAGAATCCATTGAAGCTTTGCCGTCTCCATCGGATCATAACTTTGATGCCGATGACTATGCTCTGATCACCGCCACTCAGCATTTGCATAACCTGGCTGGCATCTCGGGCAATACATTCATGGATTTGTCACGGACAACGCCGAATCTTTCACTCAATTCGAATGCATCTTCTCTGGCGCAGCGCAACTCGACGTTCTATGTGGATCTGCCCGCTGCACTTCAGGGTACTGCAACACGCACAGATGCTGGGCAGGATGACGACAACGACATCGGCCTACGCCAGCAGGGACGTTACGAATCGATTGACACTTTTTCGGATATTTCAGATCTGGGTGCGGCCCGTATAACGCCGCCACAAACATCGACGACAGCAGCAGCCGCCACAGCTGCCGACCAACTGCTACTGAACGTTGAGACTATATCGAATTTCTCTCAGATCAGCGATCTGGTAGCGGCCACTCGTCTAGATCGTGCCGATTCGAATGCAACGGACACACGCAGCTTGGGTAGCCTGGGCTATTTGCTGGACCAGCCGGATGAGAGTGCCTCAACGACTGGAAAACACCGCACTGTGCCGCACATGCGCAAGGAGAATTTCCAGCTACTGTGGCGCAGCATCATAGAGATCATGGGTTGCGTACAGGATGAAGAAATGCGCTGTGCATGTAAGTGGGGCAACCAACCGTAAGTCAACTTTTTTGTAATCCTTTCCATTTCACAGACGAAAATCTCGTAGAAATGGGCAACAGCAACATCAAGAAAGAACCGAGCCTGGAGAGCTTCACGCAGCTTAACTTAGGCGGCAGTGGTGATGAGGTGACTGCAAGTTGTATATTTCATGAGGTAGACAATTTTAAATGATTTTTATTTGTATTACTTCAGCAACCGGATAGCAATGGAAATCCAACAACACCTGCTGCCGAGCCCAGCAGCACAACGCGTCTATTTGTGGCTCTGGAGGAAGAACTGCGCCAGGCAAAAGCAGGCGCATCAGCATCAGCAACAGCGACGACAACCAACAACAGTAGCGGCAGTGGCAGTGGCAGCGGCAGCAGCAGCGCGACAAACACCTCCGATGCCTGGCACATATCCATTAATCAGTTTATTGCCACTGCACTCACGTGCGAATGCGTCGTAAAAGCATTCCAGACGCGTACGGAAATCGTGGAAGAAATTGAGCAACTGCAAAAGAAGCGACGCAAGTGTTTGTCCACTAACTACAACTACTAAGTGTCCCCTATTGGAATCCAATATCCTGTTAGAACCCAAGGTATTAGCCATAAAAAGAACCCTCTCATAGAACTGTGCAATGCGGCTTCAGCTTTTTAACCGTGTCCCGTTTTATAAATTATATAAATATATATTTCTATCTATATATATTATATATATGTTATGCCTAAATTATCCCCATTAGTTAAGCCAATTGTTTGTGAATATAGTTCGATTATACCTATTATACATAAAAAGATCAAATGTGACTTATGTTGTGTCCGCGAGACAATTTATTTCAATATATGCACAGATATATAAAAATGTATACATAGTTATATATACACAAATTAGACTATTGTTCCATTGCCTCGTCAGCGAGCTGCTTCGAATTGCGGCGAACTTCCGCGGCATGCTCCTGTCGTGAATGCTCGGCGCTGCGCACCAGGCATTCCTCATAGTTCCATTTGGGAAAGACGCGCTTATAGAGATACATGAATGCCGTGTCGTAGGAACGCAGCTGGCCATCGAAATAGCACTTCATGTGACCGTGCGTGCCCAGCGACTCCTTGATGTGGCCCATCCGACCGCATTTGGTGCGTAGTTTGACGGGCTTGAAGTACTCCACATCCTCCTTGTAGAAGAACATGTAACGTATGGTGGCCGACTTGCGATTAATGCGCATCGGGTGACCGCTGAGCACGACTCGCTTCAGCACAATGCGATCTGGATTGCAAGAGAGCAGACGGCCACGAGCCACCAATGCCAACGAGGAATCGGGATTCACCTTAAAAGCGAGCACAGCGGCAGGAGGGAACTGTATGGGCGCATAGAAGGTGGCGCACACGGTCTCATAGGGGCGGAAGAAGCGCTCAAACTGCGAAGAAATATAAAATGAGCTAATTAATGTTTGTGATAAATTGGGTGCAGAGGACGCACCTTATGCTTGTCGCCATTGGTGTGCTGACTGTAAATGGGATTGACGACAAAGCGACGATAGCCACACTGGACAATCAGTTGCTCCTTGGACTTTAGCGGCACCTCGGAGTCGGGCATACGTTGCAGCACAACATTCATAATGCACATCTGGTGCTCATGCGGCAACATGCCATAGACAATGACGTTATCCGAGATGTGAGCGGATCGGAATGCGCTCCAGCGGCTGGCGGGCACATTGATCACATGCAGCGTGATGTACAAGCCGGGCTGGGGTATAAATTAGAATTATGGTAGTCTGTTAACAAATAACATATGTTTCATTCCCTCACCAAGATGCCTTCGAATTCTTTAGCATCTGCCAAAACGCGACGCTTGGTGCGATCGAAATTCTTGAACTGATAGATGCGTGCATAGTCGCTGGGCAGATTCTCTTTGGCATCCCAGGGTGATGTGCGGAACGATTCCAGGCCGCGATACTTCTGGAAGCGTTCGTGAGCGGGCACATCGAGGGGCGTGTCGATTTCGTCGGGCCACAATTGATCGGTGCGAGCCATTTGCAACTGCTTTAAGGTCTCTCGCTCCTCCTGGAAATCCATTTGCTGATCGTATTTTTCGTCATTGACAGCGGCTTCTGAGGACACCGAAACACTGTCCAAATACTCTTCTGTATCCGAGTCACGTTTTTCGCACTCATCCTCAAAGGATTTATTATCACAGGACATAAAGTCCTCGTCTTCTTCGTCGCCGCTCATGTCATCATCCTCATCGTCGTCGTCGTCACCATCATCACCCTGGCCTTCCACTTCCTCCACATCAGGTATCCAGGCAGCCTGGTACTCGCTGTAACCTTTGGGCACGCGTTTGATTAACTTTGTCTTCTTGGTTTCCTTTTGTGCTGCCTCGATTTCCTCTTCTGTTGGCCACGTTTGCTCCGCATCCATGGGATCGGGTATATTCTCACACTGCAACGATGTTTGTTTCGCTGGATCACTGCGATCGAGCAACCGAACTTCAGCCATCTCCCCGTCACGGCTCTTATCTAACTTATTAGGATCGGGTGGCGCATCCACCTGCCCAAGCTGAAAGTCACCCAGTCCTGGTATATGCACCAGGCCATTCACATTTAGAGACTGTCCTCGCAGATAGCCTGTGACTTTGAGTGTGCCCATCTCTCCATTGGGCACATATTCCACTAAATCACCAAACAAGTTTGGGCGGTTGTTGACGTTGTGCAGCACGCGTTTCTTCTGTCCACCAATGCGTCGCATGACATTCAATCCCTCGGCGGCGGTGTCCATCTGCATGATCTTCTCCTCAGGCAGCAGCTTGCTGATGAATTTCTGTGCCGCTTGTTTGGCAGCAGTGCGCCGCTTTGGATTGATAGATTCCAGATCCATTAGGGCCACAACTGGAGTGGGTATGCCTTGGGCTGATATCATATTAAATACACGATGTCCCCAGCGATCGAAAATTTCATCGTCACCAAAAGCCGCCGACGTCAGCAGCAGCGTGGTATCGCACACCTTCAGATAGTCCAGCACAATGAGCTCATTGCCTCGCCCAGCGGGCGGGGTGACAAAGGCGAAGCGCTGCTTGAAGCGCGGCAGATTCATGTAAACAATACCACTGGCTGACTTCTCTACAACGATTTCACTGTCGCAGCTCTGGAGTATGGCAATGGCCGAGTTGGCATCGATTTGCTCATGCATGGGCAGCAAACAGACCAGAAATGGAGGCGTGTTTTGGCCACCTAGTTGACGCTTCTGTTGCAGCACCTCATCGCGCTTGTTTTTGCGTAGCTGATTCATTTGGTTGCGTCGTTGCTCCTTACGCTGCTGCAGCTTATGCTTATGCGAGATGGCTTTTAGACCCACTTTGCCTAAGGTAAACAAAAATATTTCTAGGTAACATGCTTTTTGCTGCACTTGTTGAGCTGGTCCTACCTTTGAGGGCATTGTCGATGGCGCCTTTGGAGCGATGACGTCCCGTTTTATGGGCTTTATTTGTTTGTTTTAACGGGCCAGGCCGATGAAACGCATGATCCGCCATATTTGGCTAGTTTGCTATTCCGAATTCAATAGCAAAATAGCAATAAATCTCACGCTGTTTTATTTTCGAAACGAGCTAAGCACATGTTCCCACTGCACTTATCGATTACAAGCTATCGATAACAAATTCTGTATAGTGTGGCCACACTAAGAATCCAATGCTGTTAAATAAACGCCAGTGTTGAAAAGCTAGCCAAAAGACCCAGAGTGCTGCGCGCGTATTTGAATTCGTAAGAAAACACGTTACCAACTCTTTTTAACCACATTCAATGTAAATATGTATTTGTTGTTATGGTATATTTGTAGTACATTACATATGTATGCATGCATGCAAGCTTCTTGCTTAAAGATAACGCTGTTTATTTATACGTAGTTTACTTTCTTTTTATATGATATAAAGTTTGCGTTGGTATTCCGAGTGCATCCGTAGTTGAGTAGTTGTAGTGATTAACTGCATATAAGTATGTATGTTATGTATTGCATATAGAACATGCCAAACTTTACATAGAGGTTTAGCTAACTTAATTGCATAGAGTATTTGATAGTTGAATTTTCTCTTATTTTTGTTTTTCACTGGTGTAAATAATTTAAAATAGTTGTAGTTATTAAACATTAAAGTTCTCATTTTTGCTTTTTGTTTTTTGTTTTTCGTTTTCATTTAGGTGTGAGGTTTTTAAAACTTAACGGTAGGCATAACACTTAACGATACATAATAAAACAGAAGTCTCAAGAAATACAATTAATAGTTTTTGTTAAGGTAAATTGAGTGATTGTTTCTCATTAATTGGGTTTGGTTCAATCTAGATTGGTTGCTTCTGGGCAATGCCTTTATATTATATATATGTATATATATGTATGTATATGTGTGTATAAGCAAATGCTCGGTCAACACACATTGTTTTAGCCACTAACAGCGCGATTATAATAAATACGAATTACAATAGAACGCCGGATTTATCAACGACGTGCTGGACAAATATCAATGATGCATGATTTTGCTGCACTTTGCGCCATTTGGTTGCTCGCTTCCTGCAAGGACTTCTCTATTGTCCCTGCCAAAAAAATAAAGTATGTACTTGTTTGTATATAGATATATCTGTATATGTATTCATGTATATATTATCCATTATTTAAGCTATCAAATGCCCACTTAAACAATCTCCCGATCTCCCTATTCGTTTTCTCCTCACATCTCAATTTACATACAAACACTTTCTCGCTAGGAGCTTCTAAAATGTTTGCCTCACGCGTGCTCTCTGAATAACCAATTATTCGTGTTTTTTTTTTCCTCTCGGTTTGGCATTATTCATTCAATTTTTCATTTTTTTTTTTTTTTTGTTTTGCAAAGTTTTTTCTTTTTGTACAAATTTGCGCTTTGTTTTGTGAGCTCGTTTTTTGTGGGTTTTGTGCAAAGTTTTCATTTTGCTGGAACAGAAACAATTTACATGTTCCTGCATTGAGCACAAACAGACCGAGCCTTTGTATTGTCACGCACAAAATCATGCACATTGAATTTTCCATCATCGCCATGCTCGTAGCCGCGACTCTTCAGCTGCCTGTGGAGGAGAGGAAAGTGAATGCAAGAGAAACGAATTGTGTTATTAGTTTTTGGCTATCGATCAAATGTTGTTGATTGAGAGATAACAAAAAATATATGATTCTTAAATACTTTTGAAACTAAACAGTTTTAAGGATTAGGTAGCAGTAGCAGGAAATGAAACTTATTGAAAGTGCAGAAAAACTTTCGAGCTAGTTAGAAACTCTCGTCTAACTCGCTTTCGAGCCAATTTATTTAGTGGCCTATGTCTCACCTGGCCACCGCTGTGAATGCCAGCTCCACATTGAGTCCGGTCTTGGCGGATGTCTCCATGAATGGTACATCGTGCTCACGTCCAAGTCGTTCCCCATCCTCGCGCTTCACCTGGCGCTCGCTGCTGCTGCAGTCAGCCTTGTTGCCTGCGTGGATAAAGCGGGACGACAAAAGTTGCAAAGTTTAAACTCGTAATTCAATTAAGTGACCAACAGTTGGCCCAACCAACCCAACAACTGCAGCTGCTAAAAGCTGCTTTTAATCAAATCTATTCTGTGTGCATCGCTGGCAAACTGAATCTCACCTATTAAAACGATGACAACGTCCTCCTGCGCGTACTCACGTATCTCACCCAGCCAGGCGCGTATGTTGTCGTAGGTGGTCTTGTTGGTCACATCATACAGCAGCAGCAGCGCTGCAGCAATGGATATTGACAAAGAAAATTATGTAAAATCGCATCAGCAGGCGAAACTCAATTGCAACAGCTGTTACGTTGCACTTACCATGGGCATCGCGATAATAAGCGTGGGTTACGCTGCGAAAGCGCTCCTGTCCGGCGGTATCCCAGATCTGTAGCTTAACGCGCGTGCCATCGACTACGACCACCTTGTTCTGCAATCGAGTTATGCAGCAGACGCATTTATGTGTTATGTAAAAAGAAATTGTTATTGCCATGAAAACGCGATTGTTATGCGAAATGCAATTAATTTACGAAATGTGCATGCCAAAGCGAACGCCAAATGTAAGATATATATAATTACAAAGAGAGAGAGAGAGAGAGAGAGAGAGAGAGAGAGAGTGGGGCAGGCATACTTAATGAAATGGGTGCAGGGGCACATGGCGTATACGTAGCGTCGCCCCCGCAGAAGTACACCAAAGTGGAAACACATCAGATACTAAAAAAATACATGAATACAGCTACAGTTAACATGCAGATTCAGCATCATTATTGACTTCAATGTGGAGAGCGAACCAGCACTAATCAGTGGCTACTCAGACAGTCAGTCAACACAACATGTAATAAAAGCAAGCAATAAGACAAACATCGTCAGGATATGTATATCGCTCTGTGTGGGTTTGTGTGTGGGTGACAGCCATATTGACTTGTGTGTTTTGTATAAAAGACATATAAAAGACATATCAGAAAGAAAGCAAACGTCAAATTTCTAGCTAAGTAAACAAAAAGTCAATGTACTGAGCCAACATTGAATACAATTTACTGTGAAATTCATTTAGTGAAGCACAGTGGAAACGGTCTACATAAATAATGAATATTTCAATGATGTATACGAGGCAAAATGAAAAATGAAAAATGAAACAAAGTACATACATACATATCATATAAAGCTGTGCGTATTTCACATCCCCAGGCTCGGCGCTTGAGCTCAAAGATTAGGTTTAAAAAACAACAGAGACTAAAAAGTCAAAAGTTTCAATATGTTTCAATTTGTGCAACAAAATAAATAATTAAAATAAAATGTTTTTCGTTGAATTAGAAATTAAATGAATTATCTGTTTTATCTCGATTTCAATCAGCATTTATTTGCTCCAGTTCAGATTTTCATTAAATTTATACAATTTTATTTGCTCGCAAGCTTCAATGGGTCGCCAAGACAACTGAAATCATTATTGGAGCGAAACACTCGTCGCTTTTGGTATGGAATTTGGACGTAGCAAAAGTTGAAAGGCAAAAATGGCCGCACGTGTCCATACAATGAGCTGAGCTGACAATCGTCCAAAGGACAGTTATATTGCTAGTGGCAGACATGGCAAATACTTGTAGTATTATTGCGCTTTAATAAATTTATGTGCCATGTGAGCCCTCGGCAATTTTCACGATAATAAAACCTCTAGAAGTTGAAACAAAAACCCCACAATAATAAGCATAATAAAAGCAACAACATCAACTTAAATACGAGTAACAACAAGTGTACAACAACGAGCGCACACACAGACAGGGAGGACACACACACACACACACACACACACACACACTAACACAAACAGACACACAACCATCAACAAGTCCTTTTCAAGTTCATATGCTTTTTAATAAATAGCCCCTGAAGAACTTTTGCGGCAGCAACGCCGGCAACTGGGGGCAAAAGTCCACAGAGCTGACGCATAAGCTGCTGGATGGAGGACAGAGCTGGGTAGGTAGTAGGTAATAGGGAGTAGGGAGTAGGGTGGGGGCAGCTTGAACACGAGCTAAGCTGGCGGGAAAATATTTTACTAAAGAGAAACGCCACAGCAGCTGAAGAACATGAAAACCACAAAACAAACAGACAAAGCACAGCGCACACACACACAGAGACACAATCAGATACACATATATATGTAAGCAATAGACGACATTTAGATGCCCTGTAATATATACAATATGTGGCTGAACATATAATACAGATAAACTTAACATAGCCGATAAACAACATCGATTATAGGGAATAACACTGAACAGTAGCTGCGGGAGTTGCGGTTTGTTTGGATTGGACAAAGACAGTGACGGGAAGAGAGGGTATTAACAGAGGAAGAAGAAGTTAGATAAACACACACACACACACACACACATAGACAAGGATGAAGAAAAAGTTAATGTGTAAGCAGGTGAAAATCGTATTCAAAGCCTTGACAACTGTTGACAGCGTACAGACTTTGCAGACAGCACAACAGTTGGCAAATGGAATGGGGTTTACAGATAGAGAAAGAGATAGACAGACAGAGTGGGAGAGAGAGAGAGACAGTTAGAGACACACAATAATTAGTAACAACAATAAAAACAACAATAACACACCGAGAATGAGAGTGAGAGTGAGAGAGACAGAAATCGCTTACCCTAAAATCAATGCCAACTGTGCTCAGAAAATAGCTGGGCACATAGCGACCATCGCGAAATCGAATCAAAAGCGACGTTTTGCCCACTCCCGAGTCGCCCAGCATTATGACCTGGCCAACAACAAACATGTGTATGTATGTGTGTGTGTAAGTATGTGTAAATGAAGAAAAATACATTGAACATTATACAAAAATAATTTATGTGCACGCCGAACATATGCCAGCCTATAATAATAATGCACAACATGATATAGCACCTACTTTATATGTAACATATAAATATATATTAAATACGCTTCAAAAGGAAACCCCAAAAATAAAATAAAGCAGCAGACAGTCGCCACTTGCTGTGCGGCTGCTGTTGATTTAGCTGACTGCCTTCGTCTAAATTGGTTGCTAACCAGCAGCAGGCAATTAAAACTTAACTCAAATGTTATATCAACATGCTACGCTGGAGATTCCGCGAAACAGAAGCTGCAATGCGCATCTCCAGTCTGACATCGCATGTGCTTGATTTACAAAAATCTCTGCAAAATTAAAATATTTTCGAGCAAACGTATAAAGTATAATTGTCAAGGGTTATGTTAGAGTTATGTTAATGTATATGTAAATATTAACATTAATGTTAATTAAACTATGTTAATGTTCAACTAAGTCTATAGTTAATTTTTAATATATATATTAACTTTTAAACCTGACATTAAAGCACTTAAGAGCGTGTCCCAGCTGGTCATATTTCCTTCCATTAAATGTTTACTCAAGCGTTAAAATTCAGACAAATAATGGCGAGCTGCTTTTGTCTACATTCAGAGTCTGTTTTTTACACAGCACAGTTATTAGAAACAGCTTAGCTTTAGTGAGGCAACAAATGTGTGCTTCAGGGCAAGGAGCAGACCTATTTAATGTGTTTAATATATGCAGAATAAGGTTTGCCTTAGCTGCCAGGCGGAGTTTCATAGAACTGCAAATTCCTTTGCTATTTAAATAGGGTTTCAGCAGTTAATTAACAGCATCGGGAATATGCAGAACATGTTCTGCTTTCGACCTCAACAAATAAACCAACTAATTTGCGTATTTTACGCAAAACTGAATCATTTAACTGTGCACACACGCGGCGTATACGCAACGTATAACTCGTATAACTGCAAATATTTGCGCTTAGCGAGAACTCTGTTTGCCAGTGGAAAAACAGCAGCAAACAGCAGCAACGACTCTGTTAAAAGCCAAAAACATATATATATATAACATAGTTTAATTATTTATTTTTTTGAGAGAATAAATGGATTTAACTGGAAACGGTAATAGAATATTTAAGCCATAGTTAAGAGCGCTTTTCTTTTACAAGAAAAGTCTTTTGTTTCCTGGAATTTTGCTCGCAATCGAAGTTGCAATGAATTCGCCTTTGAGTGCATTTAAGCTGCGCATAAGTTTTTGCTCTTGTTTTGTTTTTATTGTTTCATATTTCATATTTATTATTGTTATTTTCTGCTTTTTTATGCCTGCAGCTGGGCGCGTGTAAGTCGCAGCCGGTGCCGGAACATTTGTCATAATTCTAGCGAATTGCGCTAATGAAAAGCATAAAGCATAACAGCTTTTGCAGCGGAATAGCTGCCATTTATTGTATTGCTGTTGACAGGACAACAGGCTGAAGGACACGCGAGCTGAGACACAGTGAGCCAACATGCCAACATGACAAGGAAATTACAAATTTAGTTAACGCTGAGCGAATGTTCTTCGAATCATTGTTGTCTTTGCAACGACAACAAGGCAACGAAGTCTATTGTTTAATTTCCTTCCTTTTAACATTTGATGACTTTATTTTTGAGCTGCTTATGTAAATGACATTGTAAATCAGAAATGCCATAAAATGTACCAAATAATGCGAGGCGATGTCGTTAAAGTCGCAGGATTCAGTCAGTCAAACAGACAAACAGACAGACAGGCGGACAGACGGACAGACAGATAATCAGTCAGAGAGAGAACAGCACGTAAATCAATTTGCGGCTCAGGTTCTGATAAAGAGCCTTGGCTGGGATTTGGCAGCCCGTTTAGCTGCTTATAAATACTTATAAATTTGTGGAATGTCTTTTATTGTCGTCCCTTTTGTAATGCAAATTGTCAAAGTCAACAGGATTTTGGTTGTGCACACATAAATTTCGTGTCAGCTTCGAGTGTATGTGCTTTGTGAGTTAGTGTATTTGTGTGTTTCTTTATCACCTTGCCCATGATATCGAAATCCTCATCCTCATCCTGCCCAGGTGTGGATGAAATCATGCGTATGAGCGCGCGTCCAGCTGATTTGCACAGCGTGGCACCGGCGCCATCGTTGCCAGCTGCAGCAGCAGCCGCAGCACCACCTTCTGCACCACCACCAGGGCCGACACCGCCACCTCCACCTCCACCTCCACCGGCGCCCACGCCTCCAGTATCCAAGAGCGGCTGCTGCTCGACAGCTGCGGTTATTCGCATGCTGCTTAGAAATCTGCTGCTGAAACCATTTCCACTCGACTGCGGTTGAGCCTGCAACGACGACTGCTGCTGCTGCTGCTGTTGCTGCTGCTGCTGGAGATGATCGCGATAGAGTTGCGATGGGCTCATGTATTCGGGCAGCAGCGGCTGCTGGGACAGCGACTGCTGGCGCTGATGCACAATGACGCTGGGCCGACGCTTGGGATAGCCATCGTCATCCGAATCATCCGAGGCAATGCCATTGATCTTGTCCAGGGTCTTGGGTGGCAGCTGGCCAGGTGTAATATGCTGCCAGGTGGGCTTCACCAGCGACTCGCGACGCGTCGGCGAAGCGTTGCTCACACTTGTGACCAGCGATGCCTTACGAGTTGCTCCAGTGCTGGTGCCAGCGATGGAATCGCTGCGATAGCGCGTTTGCTGACGTCGCATCTTTCAAATCGCTCAAATATGCCGCTATCAATCCGCAAGACAATCAATTCTCTGCTGTGTAAAGGTGCAAATGCAAATTGGCTTGATTCAATTTCAAACACGCCAGCGTACGCAATAAATCAATAAACTAACTGCTACCCAGCATCATCATCATCATCATTATAATTCAACATCATTATCCGAGCTCATAATGACGCACAACCTCAAAAAGCAACCCCATTCAGTGCCAGGCCCAACTTCAATCCGACAACTGGCAACTCGCATCTGTAAATCGAAATCGGGTTGCCAACTTTGCTGAGGCAGCGCATAAAGCAAAAGACAAAACTTTTGCCCCAAAAAACTCATTAAAAATCATAAAAAAAACCAAAAACAAAAACAAAAACAAAGTACAAAGTATACGAATACCAACAACAACAACAAATACTAGAAGAAGCAGAACGCTCTATATATAAACTCGTAGTCCGGCGTAATCATAATATAGTCGCTGAAAATTTAATAAACTTCGTCAGTTATAATTTACTTTGGCCAGTTGAGCAAAAACAAATTAAAATTCAGAATTCAGAATTCAGGCACAACTTTAAAAAGAGCCAAAAGGCAGTTAGACACAGGAACAGAGGTGCACGGAGACAGGTGCACAGGTGCAAATTGAATGTAATTGCCTTGCCAACAACAGGGTCGAAACAGGACGAAAACCGAAACCGCGCAAGGTTAGCTTTCCCTGAGGGCCACAAATGGCTGCTATTGTCGTTGACACCCACACTCACTCACCCCACACACACACCTACACATGCAAGGCTGTGTGTGAGGCGTGTGCTCTGTGGGCTGGCCCAATAGCCGGATTATAGTGCGGGAGTTAGGTGGACCACGTCGCTAAATCAACAGTTGGCAAGCAGAAACCACAAAAGCCAGCAAACAGACGCCTCAAAGCAACATTTTGGATAATAATTGGGAATTGAAAAGGCTTCAACGAGAGCGGAAGCCCGCAACGGCGCAACCACGTGATTAGCCCACATGCTTATTTACGCAACTGTTTTAAAATTTACACTGGCCAACAAAGCAGCGCATACTTTGGGGAGTTCAACAAAGTTACCTGTGTCTGTGTCTGTGTGTGGGCAGGAGAAAACTGTTCAAAATTGTTATCTGACCCGAAAAACTTTTTAAAATGAATAAAGTATAAAATTTAAATACAAATTTGAATGCAGCAGCAAAGTAAAGGACATCAAATTCGGGTTAGTTTAGGAAAAACCTTGTCAGCAAACCGCACAAGTCAAACTTTTTGTGATTTGCCACATGAAATTTAATCATTGCAGGCAGCCGTCTATTTCAATGTCGTGCAACTAAAACAGTCTCATTTAAAATCTATATATTTATAAACTAAAATCAATACTGAAAACAGTTGCAAATGCTGCAGCTGATAAAAGTTTTTAACAAAGTGAAATATTTGCATTGACATTTGTTCGACGCAGTATTTTGTTTTTTTTTCTTTTTTTCTTGTGCCTGACAAACGGCTGAACAATAATGGGATTGTCAATAGTAGTTTCACAGTTTGCCCCAACCAAACAGAGGCGAGACAAGACGGGAGACATTGAGGCAGACAGAGGCAAACACTTGATTGGCACGTCGAAGTAGTGTGCAAATTGTATTGCCAATTCACCTTTGCCCGGACACATTTCAATGTCTTAAATGTTGGCATTAAAAAAAAACATTTTAGATATATAAATATGCGAAGGCGGCAGGTGAAACTTATTTGTTACTGTCTGGAGTGCCACTGTCTGTGTAATTGGGCTCAAGTCCAAGTTACAGCTGGCTGGCGGCAGCTCTTTAAACGGAGTTCAACGCCTGTCCGCACGTGCCCAGACTTGACGACTACGCTTAAAGACCCGAAGAACTATGGCCCCAAATATTGCACTGACAGGTTCAGGGACAACGAACCCAGGGCTTAATTTGTAAGCCGATATCACTCGAAGCCAAAGGACTCTTTAAACAGAAATAAAAAGCAGCAAAAGGTATGCATTACAAGACAATTAGAGAGAGGTCTGAACAGCGCCTAAATGAAAATAAATTGAAAATATTTACAGCAAATAAATGTCAATAAATAAGTAAATGCCCGTCTCAAGTATTTCCTATCATATTCAGGCTAGTTTATGTCGTCTGCCTTGCCATATCAAATATCAATTTTATTATTTTCACTCGCATCCTTTTCTAAAGTGCGACCTTTTTGGCCAGCTGGCGCAACCTTTTCCCATCGTTTTTTTTAGCAGTGTATCGAACCATAAAAATGACCTTCTCGTATTAGTGCAGCATAAAATGATATATAATCAACTTTACATTGGCAATCTGGATGCTGTGATAAGAAAACTTTTTAATTGGGTTGCCATCGCAACGAGCTGCTTCAGCGGACGGCATCAACTGTAAAATTGTCAGCGACAATGGAACAGCGAGATGCCTGAATGAATCGAAGCACGAAGCATTTCAGTCTGCGTGTAATTACATCAATCTGGAGCAGAAATGAACCCTCCATTTACGACCGATTGAACATGTTTCGTAAAGCCTACGCAGCATTAGCTCAGGCTCTACCTACGTCAAAGGCTACTTATGGGCAATGCCTATGCCTGCTTCATGTTGCCTATGTTGCTCGAACACAACTTCAATACACGTAGACACACATTCAATCATGCGTTCAATCAGGCGGCTCGAAGTGGGCAGCAAAGAGGCGCAGCTGACAGACAATGGCTTTCTGATTGCATGGACAGCTTTAAGGAAATGAACAAAACACAACACGGCGTGTAAGTGTGTGCGTGTGTGTGTATATGTGTGAGTGTGTGTGTGGGCGTTACAGTATATTTTAACAGGATACGGGCGAGCCAATGCTGGACAGCTTTACATTGATGTGCGGCAGCCGTAAAACGTTTTATGGCATTTGTGATGAAAGCCACTCAACAGCTAGTTGCAGCAACAGGACTAGAGCAGGACACAACAGGACGACACAAGAGCACGACAGCGACAACAGCAACAGCAACAGCAAAGATTTGTGCTAGTAATCGGCTTAAATTGCATTTCCGTGAAACTTTCGCAACGGAAAATGTCGCAACTGAGGCAGCTTCCAGGAAATCCCCAGCCTCCTGCTTGCAATTGCAAAAGTGATTTTTAATTAAGCTAACCTTGAACTTGAGCTACCTGCAAACAATGCAATGAGTGGCCACAGACTAGAAATTGGCTTTCGATTATTGAATGCACATCCGTGTAATTAATACGCAATGGAGCAAGATGAATGTCTGCCCGAAGACAGCTGCAAAACGAACAAGCGAACGAGCTGTCGATGCATGTGAGACAACAGCATGAGCAGAGTGATTGCATTAACAGGCTATAAGACAAGAGACTACAATAAATCGGATATCAAGTGAAATAGTAAATGGAATTGGTCTATATTATGTATGAGATATGCAAGCACTAGATAAAATATAACGAAATTTAATATTAATATTATTATTATTATAATTATTATTATTATTATTATGCTCAATGATATAGAAATTTATGCTTGAGTTGATATAGATAAATTAAATAAATATTTTCAGTATTTATTAATTAATTTTGTTTTCTTTTCATTCAATTAAAACTGTTCTAATAAATTTATATAGAGGCTATTTCATACTAAAATATTGCACAAAACTAATTTGCAAAATGAAGCTACAAGAATTTAATTAGGACATATTTTCTAAAATACATCCGCACACAAACACACACCCACACACACACACACACAAATCAATTTTTATTAGTTGCCTGCCATAAATTGTTTTCAATTCTTTTGAAATGCACAGACATCAAATAGCCCAAAACACACACAGACATATTGACTTAGTATACAGGTAAGCACACACACACACACTCAAACACACACACACACACAGACAGCATAGAGGAGCCAACAAAAATAGCTGAAAATGCTGCAAATTGCACCAAAGTCGCAGCGCGCTCAAAAGTATGCAATGAAATTTTGCACCACTCAATGCACTGCTTCTGTGTGCGTGTGTGTGTGTGTGTGTGTGAAAGACGCTGTGTGTCTTTGCGTTTGACAACTCAGTTCAAAGCGTTTGCTTTCACTTTACATTACTCAACGACAATGCCGTTTGAAAAACTGTGCACAGTAACTGAAATTTGAATGGATGCTGTTTGGGCAGATGCGCGACCGTTGCCAATCGAAGCGTCAAGAGCAGCGCACAAAACTAAACTGAGCACGCAGCCAGAAGCATCGACAGCAGCAGGCGGCAGCATCCAGCGCCAAAGTCCTTCAGCTATTGGGCCGAGTCAAGTTCGTGCCACTTCGGCTCACACAACAACAACAGCAGCAGTAGCAGCAGCAGCAGCAGCAGCCCTGGCCTAGAAATGCGTACAGCCAATGTCGGGCACGCGCCAGAAGTGCGTCTAAAGGGACTGCTAGAGTGTGGCACGAAAATGTGGACCAGGTGGCAGGGTCGGACCTTGGCAAAATATAACTGTTGCACTTGAACTTCATTGCCTTGATGGCCGACATGTCGCTGCTGCTGCTGGGGCTCTGGCTGCTGCTGCTGCTGCGTTGCTTCGTGTTGCGAACTGCGAAAGTGAAAGCCGGCAACAGGTTGTGAATACAAAATGCGTTGCCTACTTGAGGGCGCACTCGAAAGCTTGCAGCTGGAATTAATGCAATTTAGCGTTCATTTTGGAAATCTCGGATGAAAAAGCTGTGCAAACTTTTTTGAAACTAAAATATTACGAAATTCATTTGCAAAAATATAATAAAATAATATTTCATTTGAAATTTATTTGTAATGCAAATTATAAAGTTAAGTGGAAATTAAAATGTTTTTTGAAATGAATTTTAAACTTTCGTTGTAATTTGTAGAGTTTGGAAAAGCATAAACACATAAAGTAGATTTATCAGCATTATTATTATTTGATTTAAAAAAATATTTTTATAAGTAAAAAATAAATATATATTTATCTGTCGTATATGTACATCCGTATAAGTATATTCTCATATTCTTTTTTTTTATAAAAATATAATAAAGCTTTAAAGTCTTTTCTGTTATTTTTTTAAAATAAATTCATTTTGGATAGTACTTTTTTAAATGATTATAAGTTCTTTTACACTCTGACAAGTGCTTTGATAATAATAATTCATTTAAACCTCCAAAAGAAACGCTTCTCGAAGTAAGTCCTAATAAGCTAATCAATCAAATTGTTGCGATACCTTTTGCCATCGCTAATGCGTGACGTGTCGTAAATATTATGAAGTGCGCATACACACACACACACACACACATACACACACACTCTGACACACACACACACACACACACACTGACTGCTCAGCGTATATACGTCGCTTTTATGGAGTTTATTTTTATGCCATCGCAGCAACAAAATCAATGCGAATGCGCTGCTGAGATTTGTGCGCGATATAAATAGACAGCAGCATGAAGTACATGAAAACGCCCCGCAACGCAACAATATGTTGCTTACAAAACCCTTGCGGCTGCTGCTCAATTACAGTTATACACACACACACACACACAACCATACACACATAGGCACAGACACAGGCTTAAATAGGTGCGCACAGCAAAGCCACGAAATGGGATTATGATTCTATCTGTGTTTTGGAAAGCCGCAGCAACGTGAACTTTGGGCATGCACAGGCGAAGAAGGAGAAGGATGCACAGATGTCATTAGCTTACTCTCTCTCTCTCTCTCTCTCTCTCATTCATTATGACTTACCGTTAGTGCAATGCCAACGGTGGCAGAGAAGGAACCCAATCGAAATTCGCCCGTATTGTATTTGACCAGAAAGGAGGTTTTGCCCACACCAGAGTCACCCAGCAGGATCGTCTTGTGATTGATGGTGTCATCGAAGGGCTGCTGATGGGCTGGTGGCGCTGCCTGATGCATGTCCACCTCATCGTAGCGATACGAGCGCCACCCATCATCGTAATCATCCGCCAGCTCGTAGTCCGCATTGCCATAGGCATACATCTGCATTGCTTCGCGGGATGGGCGATAGCCCGGATAGCCGGTGGCGGAGCGCTGCACGGGCGCCATGATGGCATCATGGTCATGGTAATGATGGCTGCTCGTCAGACTCTGTTGGCTGCTGCTATTGTTGTGATTGGTATTGGGATGGTGATGGTGATGATGTTGATGCTGTGACACGGGCGCTGCGACCGGATTGTAGCAGCCATCGCCAAAGGGGCGACGGCGCAGCTCCTCGATGCGTGCTTTGGTCGTTTCCGCATCCTCAAAAACATCGTCGCTCATGCTGCTCGCATCGTCGTGATGCGTTGTTGTTGCTGTTGTTGTTCCTGCAGTTGTGACATTTGCCATGATGAGGTTTGTGTCTTGGCTAAGCAGAAGCAAAGCTGAGCTTTTGGACTGAGGTCCAAGCTTTAGGGTGTGCTTTTAGGCGCTCTCGCACGCAAATTCGGTCACTCTCTCTCTTTAGCTCTCTCACTCTCTCTCTTTGCTTGTCTCTGTATCGCTCTCTTTATGACTTTGACATTTAGCAACGTCTGGCAGTCCGGTTTATGGCACGTTTTCTGAATGAATTTGATTTTGGCCTGCTGCGGGGGGCTGCAGTGTGCGTGGCGGCTCCTTATTATTTATACATATACATATATGAGTATATGTATGTGTGTGTATATATAATGTATATATATATATATATGTATGTGTATATTTGCTCTAAACTTAATAAGTAACTTGGCTAAGCTTATTTATATTGAAATTCCCTAAACGTATATTCGTTAGTTTCTTTTCAATTGAACTTTGATTTTGTTTTTTTTTTGCCTTTGTTGGTGTTTTTGGTTGCTTGGTGTTTAGTTAAAGCCACTAAATAATTGTTAAGTATAAATTGTAACTAGCTAAACATATTGACTAGTTCGTCTACGGATTATGCGCTAATTGGTGCTGTTTTTTCTCACTATTTTAATTACAGTTAGTTAATATTAGTACAGTTTTTCTCCTTCTTCTTGTCCTTCTGTTTGGTGTTTTTGTTGTTTGTTTGTTTAAAGCTTTTTGTTAAATTAGTTTTTGTTTTTGTTCGTTTAGTCTTTCTCTTATATTTTCAATTATAATTTGCTTCAGCGAAAATATTGCGTTTATTTCTTGGCATGTTTTTTTTTTTTTATTGGGTTTTCCTTTCATTTGTATTTGTATTTGTTTTGTTATTTTGTTTGTTTTGGTGTTTTTGGTATTTCACTATCACAGCGTAAATAAATATATCGTTAATAGCGTTGGCTTCGTCGCCTGCTCCTCACTAATTAGGCAGCCATGTTGAGCCCCCGGCCGCAGTTCGACATCCACTTCCACTTCCAGTTCATCCGATGCTGACGTCTTCATTTCCCTTTGTTATCTGTCAAACGCAATAACGGCAATGGCATCCTGCGCCCGAGCGCCGCAGCTAGTGCCATTCATCGACCCAATCTATGACGACAAAGCAGGCCCAATTGACATGGGCAACAACAACGTATTTACTATGGGCTGCCGCAGCTCGACATCCTTTTTGGGTCATTGTGTGTGTGCGTGTACGTGTACGTGTAAGTGTGCGTGTGCGTGTGTCAACGTGTGCGCGTATGCGTGTGTCTGTGTGCGAGTGTGCATGTGTGTGTGTGCCTGTCGTATGCGGCCTGTTTTCACATTTTCGATTTCCTCGCTTTTATTTGATTTGCGAACAAAACACTACGATTTTAAATTACTACGCGTTTATATCTGTATGCGGTGTTGTTGAAAATCGCGTTATCACATTGTTATTAATTTAGTTGTATAAAAATCATTTTGCACTCATACATTCTCGCTCACACACTCAGACGTTGCAAATTTGATTTATTTTGTTCGCACTTGAAACAGTGACACCGAGTCACATTAACATCATAATGCTGAATAGTTCATGGGCGGATTTTTCAGCTGTTTTTGTGCGGCCACACCTTACGATCCACATTTCGAACTCCACCATCCACAACAATACTCACGCATCACTATCTGGTGGCCGATGCATGGTGGCGGCCAGCCGATAGCACGAGTGTAATTTAGAGATTTTTGTACTATCGGCGGTGCGGTCACATTGTTTGCAGCCAGTGTAAATGTCAGTCGCAATTTGTTTTTAAAAAGTTTTGCGTTTAGAATTTTTGCAAATTGAACAATAATTGAGCAACAAAAACGTTAATTAAAAGCCAAATCAAGTGCTACAACTGAATATTTCAACCGAGGAGCAAGAAAAGCCTCAAAATTGGTAAAGTGGACGGCAACACAATGGGCAGCTCGGACGATCGCGTCTATGCTGCCGAAAAAATCATCCAGAAGCGCGTTAGAAAGGTACGTTCTAGAAAATAAACAAAAATAATAATGCAACTGCAACGCATGCGAAAGACAATTGTGCGCAGCACACAACAATTACAAGGTCACATGTCCTTCGAAATTTCGAGCAGAGGCTCGCGTCGTCCATCTGCTGGCAGCTGCGCCAATGTCTCGTGCTGCTGCTGCTGCTGCGGCCGCTGCTGCTGCTGCAGCAGCCTGTGGCAGTAGCAACCACCATTTACGCTGCGTGTGTGTGTGTTGTTGTTGTTGTTGCTGTTGTTGTTTTTGTTTTTACTCTGTGCTACAAAACGGCATCGATGAAAAATCAATTAGTTCGCCTTGCGCCGTGTGTTTGGAACGCGCCAAATATATATTTCAAACTGTGATCGATCGGAACAAATAAAATAATAAACATTCTGCAACAAATATATTTTTATACAAAAAAAAAAATTATATTTGAAAATTATTATATTATTTATTTTAATACATGTTGTGTTTGTTTGTCATATTTCAGGGCGTTGTGGAGTACCGTGTCAAGTGGAAGGGCTGGAACCAACGGTACAACACATGGGAGCCCGAGGTAAACATTCTGGACCGTCGCCTAATTGACATCTATGAGCAAAGCAACAAATCCTCAGGCACGCCCTCGAAACGTGGCGCCGCACTGAAAAAGGAAAAGAAAGAAAAGGAGCCCGATCCAGATCCAGAATCTGAGGAGGATGAGTATACATTCACCGGCGACGATGTGCCTGATACTAATCAGGCAACAACATCGACAGCTGCTGCAACTAACGATGGCGTGGATAAAAAGGATAAGGATAAGAAACACCATCATCACCACCATCATCATCACCAACAGCAGCACAACAACAGCAACAGCAGCAACAACAACAACAACCAAAGTATCAAGTCCGAACGTATTAGTAATCGTCGCTCCGAATCGCCGCTAACTCATCATCATCACCATCATGAGGCGAAGCGACTGCGCATGGATCACAGCTCCTCATCGAATTGCAGCTCTACGCACAATGAGAACACGTTTGTACCGGAAGCAGATACCAATTCATCCAGCTCAGAGGATCAGCCACTTATGGGCACCAAGCGGAAGGCTGAGGTACTCAAAGAATCGGGTAAAATTGGTGTCACCATCAAAACATCACCAGATGGACCGGCAACAAAGCCGCTGCAGTCAGCCCAGGGGCAGCAGCAACTACAAAATGCAACAGACTCGCCCGCACAGCCACACAAAACAGAGCTGCAAGGTACGCCGCAAAGTGCTCAAGCAGAAGCTGGTGAATCTTCTGCACCCGCCTATGCCGAGGAGGAGGATGATGAGGGCGTGGCGACTGCGGTGCCGCCATCCGTGAACAATAACATACCAAAACTGGCTGGCGCCCTGGCGCTGAGTCAAAAGCAACCGGTGAGCCCGTTATCACCGCGTGCCTTGCCGCCGCGCTTCTGGTTGCCCTCCAAGTGTAAGATGTCGAATCGTGTGGTCATCACGGATGTGACCGTCAATCTGGAGACGGTGACCATACGAGAGTGCAAAACGGAGCGAGGATTCTTTCGTGAGCGGGACATGAAAGGCGATTCCTCGCCGGTGGCTTAGGCCATCGCGTTGCTCCAAATTCAACTGTAAATAGTTTTACGAAACAACAAAAATCCATACTAAATGTTGCAAGGCATTTTCTTTTAAGAACCAACTTATTTATTGTATTTATTTATAACCTAGAAACTAGATTGTTGTTTTATTACAATGTTTAAAGAGCAGCTTCCAGGTGTTGCACAGCCGCGAATGTTGAAATTCCGTTTGGCATTGATCAACGTTCGCGCCTGCGCAACGCCTGTTAGTTCATATAGTTGTATGTCTAGTAGTTTAGCAGAGTATATAACATTATATATATGTATATATATATATATATATAAATATTTAACATATATGTATATTTTTCTATAACAACTTGAATCTGATAGAAACCAAAACACACTCATATATACGCAACAAATCCATGCGAAACTGAAGCAATTGCTATTACGCTTGATATACACATTTACATTATACAAAAGCTTACCATTATTAAACATATATACATATATAGTTTATATATTACATAAGGATGTTACAAGACAGCAGCGGCTTCAATATTCTATAGTTTTATGCTTTTTTCATCATAATATATTATTTAGCGCTGACTGAATTGGCGCAAGTATATATAAAGAAAACCAACAAAAAAATCATAATATCTAAGTTGATGCATGAGTATAGATTTTAGCTTATTATTACCTATGATTACATAATTTATTTTAAATATTTAGTTTTTAAGTTTGATTGTTGAAGAAACGCTGACTCTATTTGCTCCCAAGTGTGCAGTGCACATGAAAATCAGTCCAAAATAATGTGAAGTCAATAGATTCGACAGTTTTTCGCATGGTTTATAATTCCTTTTAAATCGTTTTGTACATTTTTTTTGACATATTTACTTTTAATAAACAACGCACAAAAGGAACAAATATCATTAATGATTTTTGTTCATTTTGAAACATATATTTTATAATCATTTGCGCAGTAATTTTTGGCTAGTTTTCAGTTGCAGCTCTAATTCCATAAACACACGCAACAAAACAAACAAACAAACAGAAACAACAAAAGACACTTTCAAGTTTGTAATCTACTCTAACTGTAATGTTATTGCCAGTATCAACGGTAATTAAATTAAATAGAAGCATCAAAGACTATTTTTATTAAGTAATTTGTATCGTCGTCAATTATGATCTAAATTCGTCGGGAATATCATGGCGTACAAAAACAACATTGTTAATATCTGCATCATTCCATATAGATAATAACTAGCAAGTATTTACAAGCTGAGAATTCATTTCATTTTCATCCTCTCACAAGGGTGGACATTTGTTTATGAAGGAGTTGATGATGTGCGCCACCTTCTCGGGCTCATTGAGGTGCACATGATGCGTTCCCTCGACTTCGTGATATTCAAAGTTCGGATTCTGCCGCAGGACCGCCAGCGCAGCATCATAGTATTTCTTATCCTCATAGTAGGGTGCCTGCAGTGCCTTAATGAACAGATGAGGCGCCGTGATGCGCGATGCCATTTCCAGTACTATGTCATTGGAGAGTGTGTAGAACAGCGAGTTCTTCAGGCGATTGTCGCGGGAGAAGTAATACTTGTGAGGTTCGTGGCTGGACGGTTTGCAGTTGCGCTGCAGCAGGTACTTGCAGGCCTCCATGTCAACGGACTTGTCGGTGCCCTGGTGTAGACGTTCGACCAGTTGATCCCATTCGTAGGCAGGCGGCTCGCTGCCGCTGCGCAAGCGACGCTCCAGCTTAAGGGAGTCTGCCAGGCGTTCGGATAGCATATTCACAATATGCTTCGGACTACGTATGAGCGGTTTGAGAATATCCAGCCCAATAAACATATCTAGTTTGTCTGGGAACAGTGAGGCGAATACGAAGCCATTTATGGAGCTCATTGAGTGAGCCATTATGGACACTTTGTTCCAGTTGTATTCCTCCATTATGCGCAGTACCAGCTGCACATAGTCTATGGAGTGATACATGACGCCTGGCGGCAGCCACGTGGAGTGGCCGTGACCCGGTGCGTCTATGCTGAGAAAGGAGAGATGCGGGGGCAGCAGCGGTGCGAGTGTGTCAAAAGTGCCAGCATTGTCCTGCCAGCCGTGCATGCCCAGAATAGGACGTACATGCTTCGGTCCATACCATTTGCCAGCTATGTGACCCCAGGGAACTGGAATGCTAACCTCGTCATACTGCAACATGTGATCATAGTTCATAGAAACTCAAGGTGAAAGTGAAATAATTATGTATGTTACCTACATGTTTTGTTAGTGCCTTCAACGAAGTTGATGAACTTTGACCGTGTGCCAGACGAAAGTTCTGTTGGGTTCCAGTCGCAACTTTCTGGAGCAGGCGCAAACTTCTTTGGCTTTTCATTTCGTCTGGGCGTATTATGTGAAATTATGGTATTGAATAATGTTGGCGCGGAAGTATAGCGTCAGACTTGCTTGCTCACTGTGATGAAATGAAACATCTGATTACATGTTGTGTGACAGAGATTTAACAAGCATAATTGAACAAATTACGATGACGACAGTTGAATACCCTACGAAGCAATATGTGCATGCTGAACATTATTTATAGCTGGGAGATACATCACACATCACATATATCTAAATTGTTATTATAAACTCTATTATAGATTTGTTTATTATAGAATTTACTTATTCACACTGGTAAAAGAATTTAAAGAATTACAAATTGCTTCACAATTTCATAGTACTGCACACGTATGCAACTATCGGCGCCGTCTTAAACAATCGATAGTTTAAAAACTTGTAAAGCTCTCATCTCTAGCATTAGATTTCGCTCTCTTGCTCAAGCTGCAATCAGCTGTTTGTTTAGTTTATTGTTTAGCTTTGTCACGGCAATTTGCACTAAATATAGCTAATTTTCGTGGATATTAAACTACATTTTTATTATCGGTGTCTGACTGCACAATTGATGGAAGCGTATGTATTTCAGTGTGGTTGTGTTGAAATTTAATTGAAACCAACTGATGACCCGGCAGTGGAAATTGAAACCAAGAGCATTCATCAATTAGACGCACCTGTTGACCTTGAACTTTGGAGTTGCTGCGATTTTTGTTTCTGATATTCCAGATCTCGAGCACAGCATGGATAAATCAATTTCACGGCATTGTTTTCTATTTATAATCTTTTTCGGCGCCCATCGTTTTGTTATTTTTTGTTCCCACCTAAACAGCGCGCTCGGCGCTTTAATTAACTAATCGTAATCGCCCCCTAGGTAATCGCGTGCTGATAAGAACGCGTTTGCTTATTTGATAGGGTTAAACTTTGGAATCTAAGTTTATTCATATTTGTCTTCTGTTGCAGTGAGGATCATGGAGTTTGAATTTAAGGAAAATTCTAGTGACGGCACTGACGGATCTCCTGCGGATCTCAATCTCAATCAGCGCTTCCGACATGCGGGCGACCTTACGGGCGAGCCTCCAACGCGAGCTGTAAGTGCGCACTTTGATCTTTGGAATGTGCATCGCAGTTAAATGTTGTTTGCTGTTTCGCAATTTACTTTCAGTTCTCCGAGATCAGCATAAAAGTACCCTGGGGCCACATTGCTGGCAAATGGTATGGCCCCCAAAATGTGCAGCCTTTGTTGGGTCTACATGGCTGGCAGGATAATGCTGGGACATACGATTTGTTAGTGCCTTTGCTATCGCCAGACGTGGCATTTCTGTCCGTAGACTTGCCTGGTCATGGATTGTCTTCACGTTTACCAGATGGCTGTTATTACAATTCAGTTGATAATCTATATGTGATAAGGCTTATCATGAAGCAATATAAGTGGGAGAAGGTGTCACTGGTTGGCCATTCAATGTCTTCCATAATTGCTTTTGTGTTTGCAGCTGTCTTTCCCGATAAAGTAGATATGATAATTGGCATTGATGCCTTGAAGCCGCACCAGCGCCCCTACCCGTCGGTCATACGCACCATGGAGACACGTCTGGACGAATTTCTGCGAGAAGATGAACGTAATCGCAGCAAAAACGAGCCACCCAGTTACACATACGATGAGCTGATTGAGCGCGTCTATCTGGGTACCTTTCACTCTGTCAACAAGGAGCTCTGCAAACATATGCTCGCGCGCAACATCCAGAAGTCGGTCAAATATCCGGACAAATTCTTCTTCTGTCGCGATCGCCGCCTTAAGTTCTACAACTATGCGATTGGCTCCCAGGAACTGTGCGTCGAAATGGCCCAGCGCATCACGTGTCCATATCTGTTTATCAAGGCAACAAATTCGTCCTATTTCGAGGACAAAAAGTACTACGATGAAGTGCTTGAGGTGCTGCTAAAGAAGTCAAACTTTGAGTATCTGGAGGCAAATGGCTCGCATCATCTGCACTTGAACAACCCAGAGGCTATTATTGGCCCGATCAACAACTTTATACATCGCTTTGGTCCCGCTGCAGTTGTAGCGGCACGTCAAAAGGCTAAGGAAGCTGCTGAGAGCAAACTCTAAAACTCATCACAGCAACAACAAAACTAAAGTTTAATTTAAGTTTAGGTCAATTGGGGCTTATTTATTGTTGCATAAATGATTCTGTGTATCGATGTCACATCACTTAATTTTATATACTTAATTGTTGATTGTACTGTTAATGTCTGGCTCTGCCGCTGCTATAAATACACAAAGTATATATACACATACTACTATATGTAACTATGTACCAAGAGGTTGTTCGCTGCGTTTTGCCTGTTGAAGGATAACGAGGAACTGGTTACACATGCAGCCGGCTGATGCGCCGCTGTTCGTTGACGTTGTTAAACCTTTGAGGTCTTGAATTCCAGTTTCTGGCACTTTTAAGTACGACTTTTTATTTAAAGGTCAGATTCTTCGTATTTGCTGATATAAACATGGCATTATATAATATGCTATAAGCCATTATCTTAATCACATCTGAGGCATGTTCTTAGCTAATTCTCGAGATCTCTTATGTCACCTCCAAGTGTTGTCGTTGGGTTAATTCGGCAGATGGGTATTACCTGCGTGTTGCTGAGTTCGTGTTCGCAGTTGACCTACATTTGTGGCTGGTAGAATACGCAGGCGCAGGCGAAAGTGTTACTAGCCGAGAAACTTGTTTGGCTAAAAGCAGCGCCAGACAGCACATTGGATCGGTTGCATCACATTTTAGACTCTTTCTTGGTATTCATATACACTGGTTTGTTTTTTCTTTTTCTTCTTTTGGGGGTCAACTGTCGGATTTACATTGAGATGACAAATTAAATACTATATACATATATGTACATGCGTTTTCGAGCAAAGAGTAAGCAGAAAAAGAGGTGCAAAACGTTGGACTAGTTGGCCCTGCAGCTTCCACATTTGACTGCATAAATTTCCGTCGGATATTTCTGAAAACTTATATATATATTTGTTTGCTTATATATACTTTAGTTCGACTAATATGGCTAATTCCTGTGGCCAATCGTTATAGTAACATCTGCTTTGCCTTTTGATTAATGAGCCTCCATTAAATGTGGCTCAAAGCGTATTAACTGAAGCATATTATATATGCATGCGATCCATATACATATTTAATATGTGCTAAAGCTTAAACACTTTGCAACGTCCTCGTTTAGGTTTAATTTATATATATTATATTTATATATCTATATATATCTTTTACCCATTGAAATGATTCAGTTTGTTTGTTTTTCAAATTTTTCTTTTGGTTTAATGCACTCTTTTTTATGATATAATAAAACTGCCATTGAAATGAGCTCTATTGCTTGCTTGGATGCGATGCAATATATTCCAAGAGCCTCACAACATGATCGGGAATTGGTGGGGCTGTGGGCAAATGATAGCCACTGGGGTGGAATCCATTCTCATCGGCTGTATATCTCAAAGAGATTACTTGGCCTTCGGGGGAAGTGTAATCGTACGAGCCGCTGACGCCATTGGCATTGCCTGCTTCCTGAGTTTGGATGCCGTTGCTGCTTTGGTATGCATATGCATAGTTGCCCTCCGGATCGGCGGGATCATTCTTTTCGCTCAATACTTGGGCATCCTTGTCGATGTGGTCAGCCTGGGCGCAGACCAGCAGAGCGACGATAAGGCAGAGTGACTGCAAAATTAAGTTAATTTCAATTAGTTGAAAGTTGATTTAAATATCCTTGCGATTCTCTGCGTGCGCTTTGCTCGCTACTCACTAGCTTGAACATTGTGTTTCACTTGTCTAATTCACACTGTTTGTTTGTCTTTGCGTATCACAGCTTTTTATACTCGCACTCATCCAAAAAGTTGATTTTATGTAGGCGCTGCGACGTCGTCGTCGTCGTCGTCGTTTCTAATCTGCTGTTGAGCTGCTCTGACGACGCGTTGTACTAAATATCAGTTAAGCTTAAGTTGGGTATGTGCATATTTTAGGCAAATAGCAAAATGTGATTAAGTTAAATAAAATGCGGGGCAAAACTTAATATATATATAAATATACAGGTATTTAATTTGTATGTGCATAGGCAGCATATCGATAATATTTTAAACTCATTCAAAGTGGTTTGCTTTGGCTGATGAATCCATCGAGATAGTTGTGATCTTTGAAAATTGTTTTTTTTTTATGTTTTTAATGAAGAAACCACACGATTGAGCAATATTTTACGATTCAGCTTCATTGAACACTAAACTAGCTTAAATTTGATAAAATGAGATTAAAAAAAAATGTAAAACTAAAAGCCTATTTATCATCACTTTCAATTTCGATTTGGCTGGCCATTCAGCATCTGGGCAAACCAGTTTAATTATTTAATTAGGCAAAAGAAGAATTCTGCAGCCAAATTTGGAACAAGTTCGCATTAGCATACAAATATTGTGGCATGACAATAAATTAGCAGATCGGCGGAGCATCCAATTTAATGGTAATGTGCCATGAGCTGAAAGCGGTCTTTGCACTTTACAAAATGGCTAATAAAATGCCCATTGGTTGACGTCTGCCAGTCCATTAGAGCGGATTCTCTTAATCACGTGTACACGCCGCAAAGACTTAGAACACAAACTTGGCGAGCCGCGATCCAAATCTTGGATTGAATTTGAATTGCTAAAATGCCAAACTAATTTGTATTTTCGAGTGTTAGATGATGGATAATTATTCATTCGTATTTGACTTTTATTTTTCTTATCGCGTGGGCTGCTCAAGATCTTTTGACAGTCGCTGAGAACCATAATAAATTATATATTGGCTGTTATAAATATTTATGAATAATATTTCCTGTCTTCAGACATCCAATTTTACATTTATAATAGGCAAAAGCCAGAAATATGTAAGCTGACGCCCCTTGATAAATTTATGTATTTTGTTTTTCAAACCAATTTTAAAAGCTCTGAAATGTATAACAAGTTCTTATATTAAAATAAATTTATATATATATAAATCTATATATATATATAAATATATATAAAATAAAACTCTTTAATTTATAACAAGTTTTTATTTGAAAGAAGATATATACAATATATACACATGTTATACATAAAATAAAAGCATCAAATAGAATCCATGAAAATGAATATACTAATTGGCTAAAGACATCTAGTCTCGCTTGCTTTAAACTGTTTTTCAGCAATGTCCACATGCTAAGCAACCTGTTAGAATGGCAACAAAAAAGACACGATGTTCACTGTGTTTAACGAATGAAGTTATCAAAACTAAAAGCTGCAAATGCTAATCACAAATATATCAAAAGTTTATAAATCTTCTTTTTTCTGTATTCTCTTTTATGCCTGCATTTCTGTTACTCCTACTAATATATGTAAATTATATTTTATTGCGCTCTATACTCTATTTCATTTTCATTTTGAATACATTTTGAATAATTATTTATAATTACATTTAAGCTGTTTAATGAACTTTTCCATTAACACTCCAAATTGAATTATATTCCAATCATATCACTGATTATAATTGGCTTTAATCTGGGGCATAGCTGGCCCGTTCGCCACATCAAAATCCCCCATCGTCTTGGTAGTACAGACATACATATATATTTATACATATAACGTTTTTTCTGTATTGATTTATGTTTTTTTTTTTGGTTCTTGCAGACAGAAGAGAATTCTTCTTATGTAACTTTCGGCTTCTTGGAAGCTCAACTCATAGCAAAGATTTAATAATGCTAATTATTGCTTAATTACTTCCCTATTGACAATAATATTAACACAATTAAACAAGTTTTTTGCGCAAAAGGCAAAGAAGCAACTTTGGAGATATAAATTAAATTGAATTGAAGAACATAAATTATATTTTATGCAAGACATGAAGACAAGGCAAAATATTTTTATTTTTTATTTTACATATTTTGTTTACTTTTGTTTACAGATATCTTTACAACGTTTTCTCAGCCAGCCAGAAACGATTGCATCAATTATAACATGCATTTCTAATAGTCAAGCATCTAATTTATAATGGATCATCATGATCTTCAGAGTTTCGTCGTCTGTCGGGCCGTCCAAATGCTTTTTGTGACGACCTTGCGCTTCCAAACATTTCAACAGCTTTTCAAGTTAGACAATTCGCGCCAGCTTCCAAAGCGGGCACGCGCACCTGCCAACTCCACATCCACATCCACATCCAAATCGAACTTCAACTACTATTTGTAGCACGGGCGCCGCAGGGCTCGAAGGGGAAACAAACCATTGAAAGTTGGTAAGTTATTTATTTGTATTTGCTGCTCTCTGTTTGTTTTTTTGATTTTTGCTTTTCTGGTATGTTGTTTGATTGTCTCTGCGTTTGTGCAAGCCACAAATAATTTAGGGTTTAGCTGGGAAATAAAGAAATAATGGTGCATGGGGTAAATGCAAAACTGACACCGAAATTAAAGCATGGAAATAAATTGCTGGCAAATGACTCATGCATTTTAAGGCATTCGGTTATTCGATTATAGTTAACCGCCGCGTTGTTGCTGTTGTTAATGTTTCGATTATGATGATACGATTTTTGGCAATTATTGGTGCCCTCTTCGCCCAGATGTAGTTGCCAATTGTCAGTTCGCCAGTCTGCCAGTTTGCCATTGCTGCTGCCATAAAAAACGATTAAAACCAGTTTGCGACACTGAACCACAGATCCATATCCATATAAAAGCCAGCACGCTGTGGAGAAGAGCAATCAGTTGCAGTTGAAGCATCCGTCTTATAACACTCACACCCAGCCCAAGTCTTCAGACAAGTACCAAGTCAAGATGTTCAAATATGTAAGTGCGCCCGTCCATGCTGCGCAGAGTTCGCATTGCTAATCACAAGAGTTAATTACAGGTGCTCTGCCTCGCTCTCATCGGTTGCGCCTGCGCCGACAACATCAACAAGGACGCACAGATTCGCAGCTTCCAGAATGATGCATCCGATGCCGAGGGCAACTATCAGTTTGCCTACGAGACCAGCAATGGCATTCAGGTTCAGGAGGCGGGCAATCCTTCGGGTGTACGCGGCGCCCTTGCCTACGTCTCGCCCGAAGGCGAGCAAATCTCATTGAGCTACACCGCCGATGAGGAGGGCTATCATCCAGTTGGTGATCATCTGCCAACCCCACCTCCCGTTCCGGCTTATGTGCTGCGCGCCATCGAATACATTCGCACACATCCACCAGCACAGAAGGACGAGCAGTAAGCTGGCATTGAACTTCCACATCCGCATAGTGAACCAACCAGTCAACCATCACCAGCACCAACACCAACACCAACACCAACACCATTCGCACCACTCGTAAATGTGGCAGTCATTGTTATATAGAGACATACATTTTGCATGTTTTAATTAGTTGTAGTTATCGTTAATAAAGCACGTTCATAGGTCAACGCGCAAAAAGCAAAAGAATGAATGCTTCAAGATCATTTTTATCAAAAACAATGCCAAGTTGGTGGGCTTGACGAGTGGTTTATGTATTTGACCAGTGCATCACGGTGTCTGCATTTTTAGAAGCAACTTATTAAAATTGCAGCCTGAAAGTATGCAACATTTCTTGAATTTGCTTTGTAGCGCCCTCTATTGGAGTTTATCTTTATAAATTAACCCGGCAACTCGCCTGAGAGCAAGGGAGACAGCAAATAACAGAGAAACCAATAGAGTCAAAGCTGGCAGACTAAACGATGCTATATAGTCTGATTCAGGTTGACATAGCTTGTTTAAGAGCAGAGTAGTACTTTTTTGGTTTTTTAATTCATTTTACATTCCATATGATATTATAAGAAACTCAAGCAACAGCAGCCAGAACAACCAAATCTACTGAGCATTAAGAACTCCAAATTAGATCGGCTCTGGCATTTGCAGCAACAAACATGTGATTGACAAATTGATTGTTTAAACGACAACAAAGTGCTTTCGGGTTAGGCATTGAATGAACCCAGTCAATGATTGACCCATTGACAGACAGCTGCTACAAAAGTCGTTCTGTCGGCCGTCGCACACACAGCAAATTGCGCGCGTTTTAAACAGCGCACAAGTCGCGTCGCGCCGCTTGCATTGTGGGCGTGCGACTTTATTTACAAACATTGTTATTTGCTGATGATTTTTTTTTTTGCTTTTAGCTTTTTGCACTATTTGTTTGTTAATTCATTGACCAGTATGGTCAGCTGTCAGATGTCTCTCTAGACTATTTATATACACACTTCGATTGGGGCTTTCTTGGGACACATGTGCCGCCGCGTAGGCTTATGTGCGCTGCTCTAGTCTTCCAGGCTGGCAGGTTTCTTGGCGCTGTTGTTGTTGTTGTTGTTTATTGCTTTATTTACAATTAAACTTTACCATAGTTGGCATTTGCGGAAATTGCCCAAGGGCGTTCTAGATAGAATATATTTATATATATATATCAACGTTTGCACAAAGACTCGTTTGTCTGGGCTTAGCCGCTGTCCGAGTCTCGTTTGGGCCAATTTATGTTGACATTCTAAAAGGCGTTTTTGGGGTCTCTCTCACGCGATGTTTTTTTATTATCAGGATTTCCCTTTTGCCTGAAAAGCAATATCTATTAAATAAATCACTTGGTTTACTTTCGTTTTTAATAAATTAAACTTTCATTTTATTGAACTATAAAAATGGTTTTGGTTAATTACAATAAAAAAGAGTCCAATCAGATTTGTCTGCCATTCAGTTAAGCGCTTGTGCGAATGTATCTTAAATTAATTAAATTAAATTAATTTTGTAAACAAATTCTCGTTTCGTGTGCCATTTTTGGAAAGCTTTGCGCAAGGCAGTGCCGCCAACAGAAAACAAACAACAACAAAACAACATCCTCTCTCTCTCTCTCTCTCTCTCTCTCTCTCTGAGTGTGTGTGTGTGTGTTAGTTCTTAATGCTCAGGTACGAGGGTCCCACTTGGCGCACATAGACGCTGCGCTCATTGCTTAGATAGGGTGGGCAGCGCACGGTGAGTATGCCATCGGAGGAGAGCTCGGAGCGCACATCGTTGGGATAGTAGCCGCGCGGCAGCACGAAGCGCTTGACAATGTGACGCCCCACAAAGCTGTCGCCATCGCGCCGCTTCTCGTGCTTGGCCTCCACGACGACCGTGTCGCCGGTTGTCTTGACCGTTATCTCATATGGCTTGAACTGATGCACATCCACATTGGCCTCGAATCCATCCTTGCCAACGACCACACGACTCAGATCAGGCGCTGAGCCGACACGGGACAAACGCTTCCAGTAGGGCACATCCCAGTCGGCGGCCAGATCCCAATCGCGCCACAAGCGACGACGATAATCCCAATAATCCCAATCCGTATTGTTGTTTGTAGCTGGTACCAGAGCCATCTCGACTATGTGTGTGTGTGTGAGTTGATGTGTTTTCTTTTTGGCAGGACGTAGCAGCGCGTTGCGAATTGTAACGCCTTAACTTAGATAGAAAAGTTTTTCGTTTCACGTTTCACGATTCGCCGCGTTTTCTGAACGTCCGCACGCGATTTTTGCGCTGAGTCAATTAAGCTCGATACTGACAGCATCGCCGCCTTATATAGAGCTGCGCTTCCAGTGGGCTAAGCTCAGCCAGCCGCCAGCAGCCAGCAGCAATGACAACTGTGACGTATGCAGCAGCAGCTCGGCAGCGGGCGACTCGATCTTGATGGGGCTGCTGTTGTTGGTTGGGCTGGTGGGCTGCTGTAGCCAGTGGGTCGTCAGCTCAATAGCATTTCCTTGGGGGTATTGGCTATGCCAATGGGCTGAACTGATAAACTTCCGCTAAAATACACACTTACCCAAGATACTTTTACTCCGATCAGCTGTGCCAAGAGCATCTTTTCGCAATCTGAAAACCTAGTCTCCCATAACGTGCAAGCGCACAAAGTTCAACTTAATTACGCAGCATTTCCGCTGTTATGTGAGCTATCCATATGTATTTGAAGCTAGCCTAAACTAAATTAAAACAAAACAGAAATAAATAAATAAACAACATTTCTTTAGCGGAAATCCGAAAACAAAGATTTGAAAACGTCGCATAATTCTTTTCACTTTTTTACCAAATACGGCATTGACTTTTTATGCGGATTTTCATTTTCAATTAGCAAAGCTACGGCTACGGCCACATATACAGATACAGATACAGCTACAGATATAGAGATAGAGATAGAGATATTGTATCTGTAGCATGTTCGACGCTTGGATTGAAACATTTGTAGCTTGTTGTCATAACAAAAGGCAATTTGTATGGCGATGTTGTCTGCTAAACGGCTTTTCGGCTTTTGCCATCGATTTGCACCAAAGATTAGCGACAATAACAATAACAACAACAGCAACAAGCTACATGAACTCATCGTGAATCGCAACATTTATGGGCCTGACCTACCGACACCCCGTGACCCCGTCTCGCATTTCTGTGTGTGTGTGTGTGTGTGTGTGTGTGTGTGTGTGTGTGTGTGTGTGTGTGTGTGTGTGTGTGTGTGTGAGTGTGTGTGTGTGACCCCACCCGTTTATAATTGTATTTTATGTTCTTCTTGTTCTGTTGCTGTTGTTGTTGCTGTATTTGCGATAGATTTTGCCAACGCTTGATAGTAATTATAAAGACAACGGCGACAATTTACATGCCATGCCCTACAACGTATATATATACTTGTGTATATTATGTATTTGCGAATGAGTTCAATGAGTTTGTGACTAAGTCAGCAATTGACAGCGCGGTGCACATCAATAGAAACAGATATTCAGCAATTAATTATAAATGTAGCAAAAAGCGAGTGGGCTGTCGTTGCTGCAATAGAAATGATGAGAAAAACAACATTGAATGTAGTTAAACATAAATTAATAACTAAATAAGATTCAGTTAAGCTTAAACTATTTAATGATATTTAATATAAAATAATTATCAAGTTTCAAATTTGACGCTATGCCTATTTACAGTGCTGATTATAGTTATTTGATTACAAATAACTATTCTAATCTCTATTCAGTTTTAGCTTTAACATTCACTTCTGCCAAACATGTGCCTTGTAGCGCAGTGTTGCCGTGAAATGCGCGCGCAAAATTCTCGTTTCAAAATCAATGAAGTGCCGCAGCAGCTACAACAACAACAACAACAACAATATAAACTAGTGACAATAATGCATTGTAATTATCGGTAAACAATTCTATATAGAAAAAACAACTATGTAATCGACTAATTTGTTTGAGTTTATGGCAAAATCAAATCAAATGCGAAGCAAACGATCCCAACGATCAATGCCAAAGGGTGTGGGTCGCATTGAGGCACTTTCTTTGCCAGTCGCTTACACAAGATCAACTTATATGTATATATATTTATATATAGAAAGCAAATCCAAGTGGATCTCAGTTGCTTGGCATGCGGCCACCCACAGGTCAGATGTGTGTGCAGCTGCCTTTAGGCGGGTGGGTCTCAGTCCCAGTCTCTCAGTTTGGCTCTGCGTGTTTGCGGCTGTGGGTGTGGGGTTGCGCGTTTTGCTAGATGCACCTCTTCTCCTATTAGAGCTGCGGCGCGTGCAATGCGCTCACTTGCAGCCAGTTTATGACCATAAATGTTCGCTCATTTGCTCGCCACATATTTGTCAGCCAGCGGGCAAGCTGCCAGAGGCAGCAGCTAGAAAAAAAAAACGAATTTCATCCGATTTATTTTAGTGCATTGACAACACCTCTGCAGAGAGACCACAATTTTTAAATCAATTTAAACATGTGAGTTAGCTAAACACTTAAACTAATATATAGATTAAACTTAATGAAAATATCAGCATAATCGACTGCATTTTCCATTTGCGAGAACAGCAGCAGCAGCAGCTACAAATATATTCAATATAAATATTTTATGCAGCCGCCTGAAAGTAGGCTACAGAAATTTTGAAAACCGCAGCAATTACGTATACGTAATTACGTGCTCGTTTTGCGTCTACTTAATGAAATTGCTCGTCGGAAATTGTGCCAAACTAATTACAAGTAATCAATAAGCGACGTAAACACAACAATTTAAACAAAACATAAAGTTTTATGGGGCGTGGCAAATCAATCAGTGCGACATTACACCAGAGCCCAACAGCGGAGCAGAGTCCATGAGCAGCCCAGGCTGAAGTGAGGTGCTCTGGTGTTGGCACAAATGCAGTCGCTGGCAAATTGGGTGCACACCAAAAAAAAATAATAAAGGAAACTAAATTGCGGCCAAGCAGTCGCCAAGGTAGACTCGACCACAAAAGGGCAAACGTTTTGTGGTGCAGGCGAACCCAGGAGCAGAGCGTCACAGGCTGCCACAGCCACTGCAATGCGGTGCCATTGCCCAAGTTGAAGACGGTGCAGGCCCGGAGCAGGCTCGGGCGCAACTTAAACTGTAATTGGCCGTGCGAGTGAGCACCATCGTTTCGTCGCCCTCTCACTTTGCCGCCCATTCAGAAAGAAGTGCAGCACAGGCCGCAGCTCGAACGCTGAAGTAACTAGAGACATGAATAAAGCCAGCACGTAAAAAGTTTCACTTCTGTGTCGAGCAGACAAGAAACTGAACAGAAAACAGTGCAGCTATGTGTTGAGAGGGAATGACTAGCAGGTACCCTGCATGCTGAATACCAGAGAGAAAGTAGAGTGAATACCATGTAATGCTTGCTAAAAGTATATGAGATGGGTAGAGTATCTGATGGAAAGACAGTCCCAGCTATTTCTAGCTCTTCCACAAATAGACATAAATACCTCTGTCATTAGCATACCCATATTCTCTATGTCTAATGCATACAGGGCATCACAAGAGAAACACATTTCCTTTTGTCCATTCCGGCGTCTCAGTCACGCCCACAATGGTCTTGCACTTGTTTGCATACGTAAGGAAACAAGGATTTATTTATAAGACCAGCCAGCCAGCGAGCGAGCTGCAACACAGCTGTGCTACGTGCAACATTTTGACGCTCCATTAGTCTATTTTTGTGTTGTGCTATTGAACCCAATACAAAGAGTGAGAGAGAGAGAGAGAGAGAGATAGAATGCCGCTGAAATGGAAAGTGAATGCGGCGCAGGTGGCACAAATGTAATGTGCGATGCGGTCTTTGATGCGCGCTGTCTGCAGCGCCTGTCACAGCAGGGCGTGGGCTGGGGGAGGGAGTTAAAGGTTGTGTCGCAGCGCCAGTGTCACTGCAACTCATTTGAAATTCCAAAAAGGAAAGGTGACGTCGTATCCTTGGTATGTCCAGGGCCAGGATAGCCGCAGCCAGCAGCAGCAGCCAGAACTCAGGGCTCATATGCATGTAAAAGCTGGCGAAAGGACATGCCGTTTGGCTGTCGTCCTTTTTGCTCAAAGGTCACAATTTGTGTCTTCCCTCACTTTGCACTTGAAATTTTTGACTTTGACGTTGGAAATTTGTTTCGAGTGTCCGCGTGGAAAATTAATGCGAGTGTCAAGTTTTCGTTTATGCCATGAAGGACATATGGCACAGCAAATGTCCTTGTCTCCGCCCCAAGGCCAAATATGCGCAATCTGTAAGGACTCAATACATAATACAGTAAAAGCGGAAGTTGGTTTTGTTACACATTCATTTATTGAATACTCAAATTTAAATATGTTTACGATTTAGCTGAAGTTTGTCGTTATGATATGCCTGGCGTTGCTAAAGTATGCAGTTACGAATTTGTAGTGTGCTTAAGAAGAAGATGATATCGAAAATAAGTCTAATCTATGCCATAATAACTAGAGCCTGCAAGCTCTATACGTGTATATTTAATAGATATGAGTTATGTATTGTATGTGCTTAGAGTTCAACGTTTTCAAGTTTTTTGGTTTGCTACATTTGCCATGTTATTGGGAGAGAGAGCTCTTAAGTTAACTATATCGATTATGATTGACATCAAGTAACAACTAACTGTTAATAGGCGCATGCCAAGCGAGAAATCCATGCTCACATGACCACGCCAAATATGTTGAAATATGCAATTATAATTTCTCGTTTTTGTAGAGCTATATGTGTGTTTAAATATATATATATATATATATATATTTATGTATGTATATATAGTTATATATAGTATTCATGGTACTAAAAGAACGAGCATATATAATACGAGTATGATATATCATGTTTGTAGTTCTAATTCATACTAAACTCTGAAAGTGCAAACAGCTACGATTTTCATTTGTTTTTGTAGTATTTTCTTTGTTTATATATAAAATTGTCATTTTACTAAATTTTATTTTAGTTTTATATTTTTGTCAACATTTAGAATACGTTAAGAACACGGAAATATTACGTGGGGCATCATCAAATCGTAAACCAATAAGTTTTATTTATTTGTTTTTTCTAGTTTCAGTTTTCAACAAAATTTCCATTTCATATGGCACAAGGACCATGAATGTCCTTCTTGTTCTTCTTGTTCCTCTTGTTCTTTTTGTTGCTACATGTTTCACTTTTCATAACCTCTGAGAACTGTAGCAGAACCCACTCCAACACTTGCCGACATTGTCGAAAAGTTTCCGCAATTTTTGTTAGTTCTTCATTTGCTGTGCTATAAAAAACTTTGTTTTACCCAAAATAAGAAACTTTTCATGTGTGTGTGTGTGTGGGTGGGTGTCAGTGTGTGTGTGTGTGTGTGTGTTGTTGTTGTTGTGGTTTGGCTGTGCCTTAAATTTGCCCATATTTTCAAGTACAAGTATGTATAATATAGTATATATAATATATAAGGTATATATAAATAGTAATCTGTTTGTTTTGCTTTTTAGGTATCAAAAAATTCGTATAAAAAACGTTTGCTTAACAAATTCGCATTATTTTCGTTAAAAAATCTCTGGCTTTAAAAATTGTGTATTGTATTTTAGTTGCGTTACGATTATTAAGGATTCCAAAAAACAATTTCGGTGTGTGCAGCTGTGTGTGTGTGTGTGTGTCTGTGTTTTTCAAGCGGCCTTTGCTGAAAATGAAGCTTGCCGCACGAATCTCTATGCAAATTCCTGTTTGCCATAGTTAAAACCAATTTGCTATGTGTGTGCGTGTGTGTGTGTGTGTGTTAGTCGCGTGTGCCACGCCTCCTGCAATATTCATATGCGCCTAGTAGGTAATCCGTCCCAGGCGCGTTGCAGGCAACGTCGTTGGCTCCGAGCTGGGCAGCTCGCCGCAACGCTGCAGCCAGCCCCAGGCCTGACCGCAGAGCACACCGACTCTGGCCAACATTCAGAAACAGTTGCTGCGCCGCTTCGACGCCGACGTCGATGTCATGGAGACCGAAGCGGTTGTTGTTGTTGCCGTTGCAGTTGTTGTTACTCTCGTTGCTGCAGGCAGCAACGCGGCCGCGTTCTATGTTTTCTTAAGCTGCCCAACTGCCGCACGGCCGGCAGCTGCGGCATGGCTGGAGCATTTGGGCGTACGCGTCTTCTTTACCAGAAAACAGGTGAGAAACTCAATGGGCGAGGGCACCTTCTGCAGACTCTCCTCGGAGCTGGAGAACGACTGATGGAATTCGGTGCGCGCATTGCTGCACTTGCTCCTGCCACTGGCGCCGGGTCCATCCATCTCCAGGGCATGCCGATAGTAGTTCTTGCAGCACTTCTTGGACAGATTGTACATGCGCACGGTGCGATCGATGTTCTCATCATCTTCCTCCTCGCCGGCCTTCAGATTCAGACCCAATCCACCCACGCCCACGTCATGTGAGTTCGACTTGACCATGTTGGCAGTCAGAGCCTGTTGTTGTTGCTTCTGCTGTTGCACTTGCTCGTTGTTGAGCTCCTGCTGTTCCAGCTGCAAGCTGTGCTGCTCCTGCTGCAACTTCTGCTGCTGCTGCTCCGCCTCTGAGTCCTGCTCCTCCTCCAGATTGTTCTCCGAATCATCGTAGAACTTGTAGCTGCGATAACGCGCATGTCGTCCCTGCCAATCGGCGCGTCCAGTCCAGTCTGTGCTGGCTGGCAGCGACAGCTGAATGGTGGGCGTGCGATAGTATTGACGATGCGGATGGAAGCCCAGGCCGAAGTCATCCAGATAGGATTGTGTATGAATGTTGTCCAGCTCGTCGGCAACGCTCAGCAAAAATGGCAGCGTCGACATGGTCTCCTTGTAGATTGTGCGTCGTATTTTGGACAAAATATGTCAAGGTATATCTAATGCAGAAAGTCAAGGAATTGGCTTTCTTCTCTTCTTATCTATTGTAGTTTAAACTGAAGAACTTTCAATTTGCGCTGGCCTGGTTTGTTTTCACTTTTCAGGCGGCTGGCGGCTGGCGACTGGCGCTGAAAATGTGTAGGTATCTCTGTATCTATGCTACGGCGGGGGCATACACACATGCACATACGCAAACACAAACACAAACACAAACACACTCGCTCACACAGTAACACAACACAAACTGCACTTGTTTGCTTTTACTTTGCTTTGCTAAACTTCTGCACTCGGCCGAGACACTGGCGCTGGCTCTAGCTCTGGCTGGCTGGCTGGCTGGCTCCGCTCGCAGGCAGCTGCACGGACTCGAAACTGAAACAGAACTGAAAGCTGAATTCACGAAACGAAATGCAATTTACCAGCGCTGCACGAAGTGCGATTATGTTGCTACAACATCATCATCAGAAACTCCTTCGGCTCTCTCTCTCTCTCACTCTATCCCTCTCACTCTCGCTCTCTCGCTCACACTCGGCACACTGGTCACGCGCTCACGACATGCAGACGATGTTGGCACGAAGTGCAGCGAAAAACCCAAATAAAAACAACCCCAACCCAAAGCTACCCCACACACACACACACCACACACACTCACACACACTCACACACACCCGGAATACCCCACAAGCCAGTGCAGCTACTAGATTTGGGGCTACGCTTGGTTTATGTTTTGATTTTGCACGTACGACGCGGCGTATGCGTGTTATTATGGTTCGCCCGCACAGAGCGCGGTTTAGGGGCTCTCGCCTTGAATACGCTGCTGGAATTTTCCGAGCGCGTTTTCGCGCCTTATTGTCATTACTTTTTCCACGTTATTTTTTTTCTTTTTGCTGGTTTGTTTGTTTTTGTTTTGCTTCTCTTAGCCATTTGGCCTCCAGCATTGCAGGCTGCATCGCGTCCCTGGCTTGTCTGATGCGAAGGACAACGACTGCCGCTGCGATTGTGTGCAGCATCGGGTGGGTGTGTGTGTGTGTGTGGGTGGGTGGGTGTGGGTGGCTGGGTGGTTGTGTGTATGTGCCTTGTTAACTTAATGCGCAATAATTCATTTCAGAGAATTATTGTGCAGGTGGCGAACGCTGACGTTAAGTGGAATTCATTGGCAAATGAAATTGAATTTTGTGAGCGAGCCAAAATGACGATTTGTGCAGTCAATTGATTAGCGAAAACTGCAGGATTTGTGGCTAAGACCTATTGACTAGAAAAACTATTGAAGTGGCTGAATTTAGATGAATGTGAATTGGAAGAGAGAAGAGAAAAGTTGCAATATATATGCCAAAATATCTATTGTCTATGTCTATTTCTATATCTATATCTATATCTATATCTATATCTATATAAATCTATATCTATATCTATATCCATATCTCTATTGAGATATATATTTCATAAAGTAATTTCTATATATTTTTCTACTTCTCTAATCACATAGTTTCTTCCAATTATCTTTTTTTCGAGTTAAAAGTTCATCTGGATAAAGCACAGTCTGCTCTTAGCCCACAAATTGCCTACATTATTCATGGCCAACATGAACTGCACAAATCCGAAAATCCCAACCAATTGGCTCCAGTTCAGGAGCTGTGCTCTATGAGAGCTGCTCTTATGGGGTCAAACTACGGAACAGTCAACGAAACGGGCCTGGCAATTATGCAGAATTGCTTTGCTGCAGGGCACACATCAGCCACAACAGCAACAACAAACAGTAGGAAATGCGAAATGAAAAACTACAACATACAAACACAGACACTTATAGAAAGAGAGAGAGAAAGAGAGAGAGAAAGAGAGAGAGAGAGAGAGAGAGAAAGAGAGAGTCATATGTGACTGAGCTGTCTGGCAGTTAGAGACACTTAAGCCTGCGGTGAGCGGTTGTCGTTTGTGCCACGTATTGAGAGCAATAGGCGGGAAGAGGAGGGGCAGACAAACAGACAGGATTAGAGGCAAAGAGGGAAAGAGTGAGTCGAGGTGCAGCACATAAATCTTTTAGCACTCTATATGACACAGTTTTGCGCCAACATGCCGGGGGGCTCTGGACTGGCTGCTCATCAATCGGACGTTCGCTCGCTCGCTCGCTTTGACCCCTCGACAGCTGTCCATGCACCTTGGAGTGCCTGCGCCTCTAGACGATGACAGGCTGGTGATAAGCGAACGGGACAGGAAAGGCCGGGGCGGAGAAGGTGGGTCACTTGAACATGTTGTGACTGCCACAGGCTGCTGCTGCTGCTGTTGCTGCTGCCATTGTTCTATGGAGTGCCAAACACGCGAACGGGTACAGCAGACAGTGGCTCGTATTGCTCATACGACACGTTGGCCTCATTCGCATGTCGTTTAATTCGTTTAATTGCATTTAATACTTTGCACATTCTATTTGGGGGGGCACGCACTCAACGCCCACCGGGGCTCATGACTTGAAATATTTATGGCAATAGCCAAGCAAATTGCAAGTTGCAAACATAATACAAATTAGAAATGCATTCCGAAACGCGCATAAGCAAAGTTACGCCTCGCATGTCCTTGTGCCAGTTGCCAGTTGGCAGCACGGTCTTTGACTCAGCAACTGACGGACTGATAGACGGACGGAATGACTGACAGTTCGTATCAAATTATCTATGAATTGGTATTGCCATCGCATGCCATCGATGAGGATACATATATATATTTGGATAGCGTGCCGCCGAGTAACATTTGATTGTTTTTTATTGGACCAGCTTTATAGGCGGGCAGGCAGTCTCCTGTCGTGTGAAATTTCATACATCATTTTATCAAATGCCACAGATTTCAATATATTTTCTTTTTAACCTGATCCCTTTGCAAATGAACAGAAGGGGTATATAAGCTGTGAGCAAATGTATATAACATAAAGAAGATATAATGAGGCAACTTGATTACAAACAATGAAGTATAAGTCTGAGGACTCTGGAGGGTAAACTTATTTGATAAAGAAGAAATAAGGAATGGTAGAGCTTTATGGTATCCAAGTTTTAGTGGTATCTGCTAGTCGTTCAGGTCATTCTATTTATTTTCTTCTCCTTTTGTAAGTCGACCAGGACACATGCAATCAATTTGTAGAACACAAACTGTTTCTTTGCCTTCGGTATTTACACGAGATTTGAATTTAATTTTCAGGTCACACAAAAGGGGGACACACTGTACGTGTGTGTGTTTGTGTGTGTGCAGCGAGGATGTGCTTGCTTGGTAGTCAAGTGGCAAGCGAGGCATAAAAAATGCAATAAATATTTAAATTACGATATCAGCGCGCTGCACGCAAATAAGAAACTGGGTTCAGGGCCCTTCAAAAACTAGGCTAACTGTGGATAATGCTACAAAATAATTAAAAACAAAACACTCTCTAGACGAGCTGCAGCTAGAGCGCTAAAGGGTGTGGATATTTATAATGAGCGTAGGGATATAGAGGAGCTAGAGAACGTTGTATCCTAAAGCTTGAGGAATGAATTTAATTAATTAAAATTACTTTAAATATTCTATTTATATTTTTTTTAATGTAAATTGAGTTTTTGAAAACTGGTTTTTGTTTTGAAATAAACTGATCAGAAATGAAAAATTAATTTGTGATTTGCACAAATATTAATCATTTGTGCTCGAGTAAGAGTTGTTGTTATTGAACTCTTGCACTTTCCACTGTCTACGCCCAATGATCAACAGGCAAGAATGTTGTAGTCGACTGGCTAATGCTTATTCAGATTCTAAACGCAGTTCAATTTATTCAAAATTCTATGCGAATCATATAAGCTAATGTCTATCTATCTATGGAAGAGGCCAAGAGTGATCCACCTGCAAATGTAAACTCAGTGATATTTGCATATTTGTGTTTATTGGCCACGCCTACATTGAGCCTATTCAAAAACCTAAACACTTTATAAGCTAAGGGTAACAAATCGTGTATATTTTAAATATAAAGTCTCTAGCTGTGTGGCAGACCCAAAAACCACGTCCAGTCCAATGTCAACAACCAATATGCTCTTTTGTTGTTCGTGAACGAGTGTAAACACTCAACAGCAAACACTTCAGACAAATGTGATTCAAATCATTCATTTTATTCATTTCGCAGCTCCCGTTGGTTTAGCTTTAATTGGCACCGCGTTTTGCATTTGTTTAATATTTAAAGCTCAACATTTTTGCACAATATCTATGGCGGCAACAACAACAAGCCAAAAGCCATTTGTATGAACAACAACAACTGTAAATTTACAACAACAATCGTGTCAAGTTCAACAAAAGCTTCACCCATTGTTGTTGTTGTAAATCTCATATATAAAATTCGTGGCACGCACAGAGCCCAAAGAAAAAAACGAAAAAAGAAAAAACCTGTTAATGCGTTTGCCTCTTGTCAAGTGCACCCACGCGGCGCCTGAAGAAACAGAGACAGAAAGAGAGAGATAAAGAGAGGAGCGCAGACTTCAAGAGCTGCCGTGCTGCAAGAGCGAACTTAAGATAAAATATTGTAGTTGGCCGACTTTAAGTAAAGTTTTCTCTTAGCCAGGCCTTAAAGGGAAGCGAGCTGCAGAGTTGACCTTAAAAGCAAGGCGCTAGAAAATTATAAAACCTAATCTAATCCATGTTTTATTGATAAGCACATGCGCTACCCAACTCTGTAAGACTCGATCTCCCTTCAAGCCTTGCCTAATGCCATGCTAATGAACGCAATTATAAAATAAGCTTTTATGTTTAAATATGCATAAAAATGAATAGACAAATAGAAGAAAATAGTTGCACTAATTTGCTAATGGGTCGTACATATTTTTTATAGCCAAATTACACAAAAACAACGTCTTACTCATCAGCGGCGGCAACAACTAAACTTGCAGCATCATTATAGAGCCGGGATGCGACAAGCTCAGCGAGCTGTCAATGTGTAGCCGCTCGCTGTTCCTCTCTCTTTTTCTCTCTGTCTGTCTCTCTGTGAACACAAGGCATAGGGCGACTACCTATGCAGACTGATCGCTGGCGGGACGCATCAGAGAGGGGCGGGGGCCTACATGTATGTAGTTTAAAGTGCTCGCGGCTCATAAGCTCAGCGGCGGTTCGCTCAGAGCTTGTCTTGAACTTTGGCAGTCGTTTACGGTTGTTCCATGCGGCGCGTTGGCAGCGCGCTACGATCTACGAGTACCGAATTTCCGAAGTTTCCCGGTCATTAAGGCAAAACAATTCAATTACACAGCAACAAATTGTATTTGCCCAGTCTCAAGCGTTCAATCCATTCGCGTGCACCCGTTAAATAAACACGCGCTGATTTTATCACAGCCTGTGGCACGGCAAAGAGGCATATAACTATCCTGCCATCCGATACCATCTGAACTTCACAGACATTAGCTATCGCTTGAGTGTGTGTGATGTGTGCGCTGTTTCTAGAGTGCATAAATATGTGTCGCTGTTATCCTGAGCAGTCAGTTCGTGGATGAGCTTCAGCGCATTCAAGTGTTGACCCATATAAATGAGCTAAACAAAATTATTCCAAAATTATCCAAAAATTATTCAAAATTCCGAGCAAAAAAAGCATTCACCTAACAAGCGACAAGGCGCAAAAACTAGTTTTTTCTTTTGGCGCTTTTACTACAATAAATAAATAAAGACAGCAAAAAATAAAAGACATTATAAATTACTATATTTCTTATATGTGTATGGCTACATACATATAACGCAGAAAGCAAAGCAAAAAGTAAAGGAAAAAAGAAAAAACTAAACCAAACCAAACCAAACGTAGCCCAAAAACAAAAAAAACAAAAAAACAAAAAACTAACCCAGCGAACGCATCGTAGCGCATTCAACAACTTGTTTATTTCAAAATATAAGTGTATATATAACAAAAGGCGAAAACCTGAAAACGCGTATATCTTATAAATAGTGCGCTTTGTTTCGGCACCAGACGCTGGCGACCATCAGTAACCACATCAACAACAACAACAACAACAACAACAAGAAGTAGCAGCTGTCTTGACGTAGGTCAGGCCACTGCGAGAGCCAACATCAATAAATAAATCTCAAACTATGCGCTGATTGAGCTGCCGGCAAAAAGTCGTAACAAACAGCTGTCTCTCTGTCTCTGCAGCCCACCTCGACTCCCTTAAATCAGTCCATGCTGCCGGCTGCTCTCCGTGTTGTGTCTTAGCTGCTCTGTAGATTGTTGTAAGTGCAAAATGCTACACTGGTCTCTGATTGTCAGCGCCCTGGGCGCCATTATCGCTGTGCTGGGCGCCTACTGCGGCTGGTCACTGTTCCCCACCATGATACACAAGAAGGTCGAACAGGTGAGTAACCATCTGCAAATTAGGCTAATAAACAACTAAGAGATCTTAATTAGAATTTAATTGATAAACTGAATAGCTTGTGATTCTTAAGAATTTTGTGTGGCCATGGGTGAGGTTGTGTGTCGAAGGCTCACTCGAAAACTCACAGCAAATATGTAATTTAACAAATAGAAGATTTCATTAGAAATACCTATTCAAATTTTAAGTACAAAATGTTCTGTGTGTCTTGAAGGTACTTTTCTTACTGCTAACTACAAGCCTAGCTGACTCACAGTTGTTTAAGGTTTACTCACAGCAAATATGTTACCTACAAATAAGAAGAATATATATAAATTTTGAACAGAGTGCAATGATTGTTAAGGGTTCTGTGTATCTTGAGTATACTTATCTAACTGCTAATTGAAAGCTTTGCCAATGCACAGCTGTTCAAGGCAGGCTTAATAGTTCGCAGCTTTTTAACAACAATTTCTCTCGTTAACAAACAGACAAAGGCAAATATTTGGTAATAGGCAGGCAAATATATTTATTTGCTGTATATATGTTGGAAATTGGGAATTGCGCAATTTATTCATGTATTTATTCTTTATATTAACAAGCAGGCGAATAAATGGCGATTTATATATATATATAGAGAGAGAGAGGTATATAGATAGATAGATGGATGGATTTCTAAACACATCTAAAAAGAAAATAGTATTAAATTTTAATTAAATTTACTTTAATTAATAATCAATATAAAATAAATAATTCTATAACACCGCAACTTTCAACAAATATTATTAAAGGCATATTCATATTTTTATGGCAAGATACGTATCAAATTTAAGCTCTAAACATATGTTAATTGGTATTTTGTTCTGAGATAACACCAGCCAACAGTATTCAGTTACCAAGAATTACTAAACTTTACTGAAGGCTTTTAACATGCTGAATCATACTCTAAAACCAAATAAGTTCTATAACATCAGGTCTTTAAAACATGCTTACACATTATCTGTTACCTTATCTTAAAATTCCTTTTCAACTTGGTAAGAAATGCTTATTTCCTAACAAGATATTGCCTGCATAGCTATCAATAGTTCATCAAATTTTGTTGGCTTGTGTAATTATAGCTCTTAGCTGGAGTTCCCCTAAGTTGTGCGCATTGTTTGTGTTCTTTTTGGCGAATCGGGTTTCGTTAAGGCTCAGGTAATAGTTTGAATCTTCGTAGCTGTCAAGTTCTTAGTCACTTTTGGCCCATGCAGATTGGTTAACACTTAAGCACCCATTTGCACTTAAAACATGCCGATGTACGTTGTCAACGATGACCTTCAAAAGAACATGGAGCTATTACATTTAACATGCAGCCATAACTCATTACAATAGCCCCATCGGGCAATTGCATAACATCGCGTCGATCTACATAGTTACGACAGGGCTTCATTATCGTCATGAATGACGCGGCAGAACATGCCATATAAAATATATATAGTTGAAAAGTAACGTTATATTTGTCATTTGTCATATGTGAACCCATCAAATTACGAGCCAACACATGCCAGATGCAATCTATATACAGCCGAATAACTATCAGATGTGTCTGCTGTGGGACAACTGCAATCAGTCAGCATTTCCTTTATGTTACCCAATGCGAAGTGCTTGGAAATTGTTATTAAATCTGTTAGATAAGATCTAAAAGATAAATTCAAAATAAGATAAGATATAGTCAAAGCTGGTGTATCTAAATTCTAGCTCTTCTCTTTTGGTGGGTAGACGAATGGAATAATTTCAATGGGGTTCTCAAGGCATTTGCTTTGAGCGCTGATTCATTGCCAATGGCCAGACGCTGCTGTGGTTGTTGTTTAATTTGTAATTAGAATGTGCCGCAGTGCTTTTTAATTGCCCTGCCCTGGCCCTGCCCATGGCGGGCCGCAAGTCGTATTAATTGCGCTTTTAGGGTTGTCATGCTCTTTCAGCGGCAAAAGCCTTGCCTCGCCAGCGCCCATGGATGAGGTCAACTTTGCCATGTTTTTATGACTTTTTACGAGGCATTGTGCTTAGTTCCGTATGCCGCATATCTTTTAGATTCCATCTTGAATGGTTAAAAGTTAGTTAATGTGGCAGCCGCAGCCTAAGGTTGGTGCTATCAAAATCGTTGTCGCCTTCAAGTTGAAGGCAGCTAATAAAGCATTTCTATTTGTCATTCAGACATGCAAATGAAAAACCAATTGAAATTCAAAGCAATTGATGGACAAATTATTGTGCAATTGGGCCTAAAGGCCAAGCAATTAACACGTAATATGCGGTCGGCTCTTGGCTAGAAAGTGTACGCAATGAAACATTACGCATACGCCGCATTGACCCCAACGACTGAGCACATTCTTAGAAACTGAATCGCTGAACCACTGAACCCGCCGTAGCCACATTTGCATACGAATAAGATTTCTTTTTGTAAATTTTAGTCACGTTTTAGCGCTTGCTTTGACTTTGACTTGTTGTTGTTGTTGTTGTTGCTGCTGTTGTAGTTGTTAAAATTGGGCAATTTCGCAATAATTATTTAGTTTTTTTGTTTTTATTTTTATTTTGTTTGTTATTTTGTATTATTATTTTGTTTGGCTGCCAAATGAATTGTGGGCCAGTGTCAATGCGTCTCTTGTCTGCGACTCTCTTCGTTTGGCAGCTCTTAAGGTTAATCGAACGTTTTGTATGCTCTTTACACTCGCTGACTCCGACGCTGAGAGCTCTGTGCCTGCGTGTGTGTGTGCAGTGACCTTGAAATATTTGTGGTTATTTTTATGTTTTTCGAAGATCTTTTGACAATTCCTCAAATTGTATCATGTGTAGTACGTAGTACGTGGCCCACTATAAAATTTATATTGCTTTTCATGTTTTCTGTGCTTTTATGTGTTTTTTTTATTTAGTTTTTGCCAATTTTTTGAGAGGGAATTGTTTATGTTTATGGAGGCTTCTAGTCAAGGCGCCAACTGTTCAGTGTTAATTTTTGCACAGGGTCACAATTTGGCAATTTGACAAAGAAAAAGACATTTCGAGAAATGAAATATGAACAAGACGATCACGTTTAATCTAATATTAATTTATATTTATAATAATTTATTAATAAAATTGTTTTGCTGTTAGGAATTTCGGTCATTGCACTTTGAGAACAGCAGCGAAAAATGCGTTTTATAAAATTGAAAAGAATTAAAAACATTTTTATACATATTTAATATAAATAATTAGTATGAGAATGCGTTGTTGACATATTTGCTGTCTGCTGAAAGCAAAGTGAGAAAAACTGGTTCACTGGCGTCACTGTGGCGACGTCTTGCTGAGGTTGAGGCTGATGCGATTTATATGGTCACTAATTCATCACTTTGATCAGCATTAAATTGCTAAGACGACAAGCGACAAACAAATTAAGAAATGAGCATTGTGAAGTAGTAGACAGACAGATGATGATGATTCTGAAATCTAATCAGAATATCAAATTGTTTTTTTATTAGCTCTAAGTTGTTATAATCTCATAATAATAATATCATATATCTTCCAGAGCGTGATCATAGCCGATGGCTCGGAGCAGTTTAATCGCTTTGTGAACCTACCGCAACCGTTGAACTTTAAGGTTTATATATTTAATGTCACGAATCCCGACATGATACAACAAGGTGCCATACCAATTGTCGAGGAAATTGGACCGTATGTCTATAAGTAAGTTGAGAATGGCCTTACCCTACACATAATATTCTTATTGAATTGTGCGTCTCATCTCCACAGACAATATCGGCAGAAGAAGGTGAAGCACTTCTCGCGAGATGGCTCCAAGATTACCTATGTGCAGAAAGTGCACTTTGACTTTGATGAGGATGCATCGGCGCCCTACACTCAGAGCGATCGCATTGTGGCGCTCAATATGCACATGAATGTGAGTGTGAATGTGTTTGGATATATACATATATCTGATGCAAACTGATTGAGTTTTGTCTTGTGTATTCGAATGTTAATCCTTTGACACATTTTACAGGCCTTTTTGCAAGTATTCGAAAGAGAAATCACAGATATCTTACAGGGTTTTGCAAATAGATTGAACTCGCGATTGAATCGCACGCCCGGTGTACGAGTTTTAAAGCGTCTGATGGATCGTATACGCGGGAAACGTAAAGTAATTTTATTTACTACTAATTCTATAGAGCCAACAACAAATATACCTATATATACATATATACACAATGGTAATGGATTGGAAGACCTGCCCAAGCCTGTCATCTATGGGCATAGGTCAATGCTGTTTCGGTTATGCTTTTTGGGTTGATTGAAACAAATAATCAAACATTAACCCAAATTGCTGGTGTTTACGTAGAGTCTGTATAAGTCTGTTTGGGCAATCGGTAATGGATACATTGTCAGATATAATCTGCGCATGCTTTTAATTTAACTACTCAGCTATTGTTCTTGCTGAAGATGGGTCAGGTGATAAGCCTGTATCGATTTCATTGCTTTTATAGTTATTAATTTTCGATTTGACCCCAGACATGCGTTAAGTAATTAAGCTCTTAATCTGATTGATGGGCTTACTTAATAACGCAATTCCTGCTCAAAGCTGAAGAGTTTGAGTCAGGTCAGTAATAAATGAGCAAAGAAGAAGAATAGCTGGACTATAAAATAATAATTTGATACTAACAAGCCTTGACTTTTAAGCCTACAGCTAGAACTGTTGGCTTAAAGGTCCCCAGCTGCTCTCATGGTAACTAATATTAATAAACTACAACAATTATAGCGCCCTTTAGCTGGGTTAACGGCATCTTAGTCAGCCTAATTGAAGATGTCAAAGTAAGTTAATCTTGTCAGCTGTATCTCAATATATAATACTCGCATGTGCATGCTTCGTTATTACATCTATGCTCATTAAACTCAAGTACACGCACATACATATATCATATTGATTGGCATGAACCTTGGTTGAAAGTATTCTCAATTGTAAATATTTTGATAAATTGAAATTGAAGTTTGAATGAAACTGATTCGCTGCGGCTGTCAGTCAGCTAACATACATATATACGCTTGCTTTAACAATTAATTATGATAGTTTATATGCCTGCTAACTTGGTTAAACATTAACTAACCAGACACGCCTCCCTTTCTGCGCCTACCCCTTTTGTTAATGCTTGCTGCCTCTGCCTCTGCCTTTGCCTGGTTTTTGCATACGAATACATGTTTCGCCTGAAACTTATCCTTGTACCTGCTCTCTTTGCAGTCGGTGCTGCAAATCGGCGAGAATGATCCAGGTCTGGCTCTGCTGCTGGTTCATCTGAATGCCAATCTGAAGGCTGTCTTCAACGACCCACGCTCCATGTTCGTGCACACCTCGGTACGTGAGTACCTGTTCGATGGGGTGCGCTTCTGCATCAATCCCCAGGGCATTGCCAAGGCCATATGCAATCAGATCAAGGAGAGCGGCTCCAAGACAATACGTGAGCAGAGCGATGGAAGTCTGGCCTTCTCCTTCTTTGGACATGTGAGTACTTAATAACAGCCAAACAGAATACTTTCACTCAACTGGCTTAACTTTTTGTGTGCTACCTGCAGAAAAACGGCTCTGGTCACGAGGTGTACGAGGTGCACACAGGCAAAGGCGATGCCACGAAGGTGCTGGAGATCCAGAAGCTCGACGACTCACACAACCTGCATGTGTGGCTCAACAGCAGCAACGAGGGCGAAACATCAGCTTGCAATCAGATCAATGGCACCGATGCCTCCTCCTATCCGCCATTCCGGCAACGCGGCGACTCCATGTACATCTTCAGTGCCGACATCTGTCGCTCTGTGCAGCTGTTCTATCAGTCGGACATACAGTACCAGGGCATCCCAGGCTTCAGGTACTCCATAGGCGAGAATTTCATCAACGACATCGGACCCGAGCACGACAACGAGTGCTTCTGTGTGGACAAGCTGGCGAATGTGATCAAACGCAAGAATGGCTGCCTCTATGCGGGTGCACTGGATCTGACTACCTGTTTAGGTGAGTGAAAGATTATGCAGTTAACTCTGCTTAGCCTAGATTTATTACTTGCCTGGTGAGAACTGCTCTAGATACCCTATCTATCTACCTAATCGCATTACATTATCAAATGTGTTAAGGTACCATTTAAATATCTTAATGTATGCACATTAATTTGAGCCCAAGACTAGACTTCTTCTATGTGGCTTTACTAGTTAGCTTTGCTTATATTATATGAAGTGTATATTCACTTTAAGTGCCTATATATTTATGTCTACAAAATAAAGATTTGACAGTTTTTTTGTTATTTCAAAGTATTTTATCTGTTATGCTAACGACTCTAAGGCCCATTAATATGGGCATTAATTAGACCTCCCCCAACGAGTTAAAACTATTTAATTTTCTATATAATTATCTAATCGTGTTTGTCACAGCCAAATTTAAGCGAGATATAACTACTTTCAATGTGGCAGATGCTAGCTGAGCCATAAAATATGTAGAGTTTTCAGGTTGGGGTTAAAAGATAATTTATGCAAAAGCAATTCCAGAAAATCCGGAAATGCTTAAGGCATGCTTGTTTACGCGCTTAACGTGTTTGCTCAGCTATTGATAAAATATTCTGTTTCATATGCAAATCATCGGCTATTTCATAGTATCTACAATATTTCGCCATGCGTTTAGCTGCAAAGAATTGGAGCTCTAAATCAATTGTGACTCCCACTCCCCTTACTCTACAGTTTCTAGTGTCGCTGTCTCTATATCAAATGCAAATTTGAACAAGCTCAAGTCTTCCTTTAAAGGTGCAAAACGCACAGCTCATCAAATTTAAATTATGCGCTCAACAATCAAATACTAATAAAAATTCAAATAACAAATTCTTTTTAAGCATCTTTAATGCCAATTTAACGTTCTTTTTTTTTTGTTCTTCATTTATGAGTTCGAACTTTGCGCACGCGCAAACAGAACAAAAACAAAAACAAATTGCAATAGCAATTGGAACACACAGCAGCTGTGTGTGGGTCGAGCTGAGTCGTTTGCTCTTTATTTCAATACACTACGTGAAAGTTTTTATGTTTTATATCATGCGCTATGCCATGCCATGAGAGAGGCTGTATAGACTACGACTGTTTTGTCTATATATCTATATATATGTATATATTTGTAACTATGCAAAAGTCCTGTTTATAATTTTATTTGTGGACAAAATTGTGACTTATAATATAATATATATAATGGTAAAATATTATTTGAGTGGAAAAAAATACTGAGAATTATCGAGGGAACCCAAATGTAGACGAATTAATAAATTTTTTCAAGGTGCAGCAATTTTTACGATTTGTTGAGATTTTCGACTCAGCGGGGCACAAATTATCGCGATTAGACTCTAATATTTTAGCTCTTATAAATGGTAATTTTGCTAACTAAACATTATCTAAACTTTTGAATCCCCTATAGATTTGAAATTTGTTTTTTAACCTCGTTAAATTAAGTGCTCGACAAATCAAAAATAAACATAATTCTTTGAAAAAAATGCTATTCCCTTGCCATTTGAAATTATCGGGATTCGACTGAATTTCTATGCTCGCTTGGGAAAGATTTCATGGGTTTTGGGATATGTTGAATGACTTGAAATTTGAAATATATATTATTATGTGTGGCCGAGTCTTATAGAATTGTTTTTTGATTAGCCGATGGAGTCGTGTAAACTATTATCCTCTGTAGATAAACCTATATATTTTATAAACTGCAACTGGAATATGTTCAAGTTCTTGCACAAGTGAGCAAGTATTCTACAGTTAGTTGCGCCCGACTACAAAGTTCTTACTTGTTACTTTAAAAACCTGTCAAGAAATGCTATTTTTTGACTGTGGAGGTATTGCCTGGCATTAAAGACACACATTAATCAGGCTCGCATGACTGAATGCAAGACTAACCAAATTTGTTATAAATATAAAACTGTCAAATCTTAAATACTTAAGTATTTATTTAAAAAGTAATTTCTTTTTATTTTTAATTTGATTATCATCACACTATAGGTCACTTTCATGTGAGAGCATTTAATATTTGCTATTCCTTTCCACACCTGACCATATTCATCTTGCTGTCCATTGCTCTACAGCTGCGTCGTTTATTGACCCATTCTAACTCGCATTTATTGTTAATTTCTTAATTAACACTTCAGAACAAGCAGCTGCAAAAAGAAAAAAAAAATAGAAGAAGCAAACTGAGGCTGACGGAGAAGCAGCAACGGCAGCACAGCACCATAAGAAGATAATTTGTATTGCGCATTTGAAATGAAAAGTGTTGATGGCTGGTTTTATGGCTTCTGAAGTGCTCATCGGCTCATTATGATCTTCTCGAGAGCCGCTCTACAAATTGAAGCATTAAATTCCACATACACATTCTTATTCTGATTATTTCTTATTTTGTTTGGGTGTTTGCTCGACGCACGTTTCAGACTTCACAGATTCTTGCCTCGTTTTAATTGGCAAAACGTGAGTAAACAGTTTCAATAATGAGCAGCATATTCGCCATGCTGCCCACCAAATGAGGAAACTCTCGAGCAAATTGGTCCAATGCTAATACTAAATAAATAAATAAATATTTAATAAATAAACGTAGACGTTACTTCCGTGCTGGAAGAATTTTATAGCTGCCCAAGAGTTATTGAAAACATGGCCAAGTCGTGGGCAGTTCTGGCTACCTCTCTGTCTGTCTGCCTATCTGTCCGTCCGTCTGTCTGTCTGTCTGGCCTACAGATCCATTGAACTTCAATGAATATAAAGATATTTCGAATATATATTTATATATTGTATTTTTATTTTTATTACAAGCAGCTCGAATAATCCTGTTTTCTTTTTCATATTTTGTAAACAATTTTAATTTAACAGCTTCATTGGCATTTTAATTCAGTTTTGATGCAAATCTTGAGACCATATAATACTTATATCATTGCAATTATTTTACATTACAGATGCGCCCGTCATACTGACGCTGCCTCACATGCTGGGCGCTTCGAATGAGTATAGGAAAATGATACGCGGCCTCAACCCCGACGCCAAAAAGCATCAGACCTTTGTCGACGTGCAAACGGTAAGTGGATCCTTGAACTCTTGCCTACATTTATTGAAATTTACAATATATAATACATAAATATATTATTAATGAATAGCTGACGGGCACGCCGCTGCAGGGCGGCAAGCGAGTGCAGTTCAATATGTTTCTAAAGAGCATTAATCGCATCACCATCACCGAGAACCTGACGACTGTGCTAATGCCAGCTATTTGGGTAGAGGAGGTGCGTAAAATGTTTGCTTAACTCACTATCGAGCATACCCCATACCATTCATCTTACAGGGCATTCAGCTAAATGGCGAAATGGTCAAGTTCTTCAAAAAGAAACTCATCAACACGCTGAAAACTCTGGACATTGTGCACTGGGCGGGTCTATGTGGCGGCGTGGGCGTGGCAGCCCTTAGCCTCATCTACTACATCTACCAGCGCGGCAGACCAGTCAAGGAGCTTGTCAAGTAGGCCGAGGCAGAGCCAGAGGCTGCGAGTATCTGAATGCTATCAATTTACTATATGCAAAGAGAAACTACTATTATTATTACTATTGTAACACTCGACTAGAATTGCTCACGAATTTTTGTATATAATTTATTGTTTAAATGTGATTTTATTATATTGTGATTTAGCGCGTACTAAAAACTATGTTTAAACTAAAAATACAAATAAAATGAAAAGAAAACAACTTCGCGCTGGATTTCCTAATGGATTCCTCTAGCTATGTGTAACTTCATTAGGCTTTTCTGGGAAATAGAATTGAGTCTATTTAACAAACAACATTTAACCGCAAAATGTTGCCGCAGCTCTTAAATCCAATTTACACACTTGAAAACCATTAGCTGAGCCAAGTTCAAGATCAGCTCGTCGCGAGTGTCAAAGAAATACATAAATTATTCATTTAGTGAATCAATCAATGGCAGTAAAACTACAAAAATAAAAAATAAAAAGTCCATTAAATACTATGCGCAACTGCAAATTAAAATAGAGTTGTCTAAAATAGTTGCTAAAAAATAATAATAAGAAAAGAAAAGAAAAAACATGAAGAAAAAACCTGTAGATGAGCTTAGGCAATGCGACGATTGACTACGGAGGATTGACCAAGTCCAATGAATGCAAACAAAAAACAAATGAAATAAATAAGAGACAACAACAGCGCCAAGGTGTTTGATTTCAATGCGATTGAGACACAGACACTCAGCCAAAGGGGAGTGGTCGGGGTCCAGTCGCTGGGCCTGTCACTCAGACTGACAGCGCCACTGGCAGGCGTTTAAAAACGCGTCGCAAAAGTCGCGCGCGAACATTCCCAACCAGTTTTCACAGATCGAAAATCGAAATGTAGCTGATCTCTATCTAATAAATATTCTAAATTAATTTCATTAGCGAATTTCTAGCTAATGGCCGAAGAAACTTTCGCATCTATAACGATCCATTACGGTACCATAAACCACCACCACCGCCCCTTTCTCAGCGTGCGCATCTTTTAGACAAAGTGTCTGCGCCCAAGAACCTTTCCATTCTATTCCAATAGAGCTGGCCAATAATTATGCAATACGCACACAGGCACACATGGAGTGTGTGTGCCCCACAACCAGTTTGGCATCGCTGTCGTCATACTGTACATATTCAAATAGCCCCAACTTAGCTTTTGGCTGGGCTCAAGATGAGACCCGCTGCCACTGGCCCGATCAGTCGACAACGAAACGCGCTAAAGCACGCAGCGCCCCCCTCAACACAACCGAAACAGAAGAAGCCTCTGCTTGAATATATCATTTAAAATTTAAATTTCGTTTCATTTCGTTTCGATTCGGCTCGGTTCGGTGCGGTTCGGCTCGGTTAAGGACTGTCTCGCTCTCTGTCTATATAGAGCAGCATATATCACATATATATATAGGCCGCAGCGCGCACTGTTCTGTGTCAAAGCATCGCAAGATGTTGTCAGTGTCGCGTTCATTCTCGCTGCTGCTGCTGCTGCTGCTCTGCCTGCTACTGCTGCAGCTGAGCTCGGCCAGAATCTTCGAGCGCTGCGAGCTGGCTGCCCTGTTGCAGCAGCGGTACGCACTGCCAGCTGCCCAGGTGGCCACGTTGGTGTGCATTGCCCAACATGCGAGTGATCTGAACACGGCTGCCTTTGGCGGTGGCAGCGGACCGGGCGGCGGCTCGCACGGCATCTTTCAGATAAGCGACGTCTACTGGTGCTCGCCTCCGGGTCAGGGCGCTGGCTGTGGACTGAGCTGCTCGCGTTTGCGCGACGACGACATTGCGGACGATGTTTTGTGTGTGCGTAAAATCTATGCAGAGCATCAGCGCATCTCCGGAGATGGCTTCAATGCCTGGCAGGCCTACAATGCGTATTGTCGCCAGGATGCGGCTTCCTATGTGGCAGGTTGTGGCAATTCCAATGCTCTGCACGTGGCTGCCTCCTATCAGCAGCCGCAGCAGCAGGTGAGCTATTATCATCAGCAACAGCACCATCAGCAGTCACAGGCTCCAGTGCAGCCACAGGGCAAGATCTATAGCCGCTGTGAGCTGGCCCAGGAGCTGTTCTATCAGCACAAGCTGCCCATGCAGCAGATACCCACCTGGGTGTGCATAGCCCAGCATGAATCGTCCTACAACACGGCGGCAGTGGGTCGCCTGAATGCCGATGGCAGTGCGGATCACGGCCTGTTCCAGATCAGCGATCTCTTCTGGTGCACGCACGACCAACGCGGCGGCAAGGGCTGCCACGCAGCCTGCAATCAGTTCCTGGACAACAGCATTGCGGACGATGTGCAGTGCATACGACGCATACATCAGGAGCACACACAGATTTCAGGCGATGGATTCACTGCGTGGACTGTCTACAATCGGGATTGTCGCAATCAGCGCTACGAGCAGGTGGCCGCCTGCTTTGCCAAGCCGCCTCTGGTGGCACCTGCCACACATCCCAATGCCATTGCCGGCGGCAGCAAGGTCAGCTACGCCTATCCCTTTGTGCAGCCGCAGTTGCTGGCAGCTGCCACGACGCCGAATCCCTACTACAGACCTGCCCACAAGCAGGTCAGCTATCAAGCAGTGCAGGCCACTTCCAGCTATCAGAGCAATCCTTTCCTGCGCCCTCGCCTGCCCTCGCCCACGTCACACACTCAGTCGCACCCCAATCTAATTGGGAGCCCTGTTAAGTCCCATTTGGCAAGTGCTTACAGCACGCCAGCAACGAATCCTCTGTTCATCTACAAGCAACACACAACACCCAAACAGCAAACACAGCAGCTACACTATTCACACCAACAACACCAACAACAACATTATTACACAACACCTAATCGAGCTGGTAAAGTTTATAAACGCTGTGAATTGGCCCAAGAGTTGTATTTCTCACACAAGTTTCCAATGCAGGATTTAGCTACTTGGGTGTGCATCGCCGAGCATGAGTCCCGTCTGGATACGTCGGCGGTGGGGCGACTGAATGCGGACGGCAGCGCAGATCACGGTCTATTCCAGATCAGCGATCTCTACTGGTGCACGCATGGCGGGGGCGTCGGAGGCAAGGGCTGTCACATTGATTGCGACCGATTGCTAGACTCGGATATAGCAGATGATGTGAGCTGTATTCGCACGATACACGAGGAGCACACACGCATCTCTGGCAATGGCTTCACTGCGTGGACAGTCTACAATGGACATTGCAGGGATCGGAGCAGATCAGAAATTGCCAGCTGTTTTGAACCGAGTGAGTTGGAAAAGCAGCCTGTCAAGCCTATCATACCAGCCCAGCCTGCATATAATGAGTTGGTAAGAAAACCCAAGCCGAAGGGCAAAATATATAGTCGCTGTGAGCTGGCAAAGGAGCTTTACTACAAGCACAAGCTGCCCATGCAGGAGATACCCACTTGGGTGTGCATAGCTCAGCATGAATCTTCCTTTAATACAGCTGCAGTGGGTCGCCTGAATACTGATAGCAGCGAGGATCATGGGCTGTTCCAGATCAGCGATCTCTACTGGTGCACGCATGGCGGAGGCGCTGGAGGCAAGGGCTGTCACATAGATTGCGATAAATTTCTAGACTCGGATATAACAGATGATGTGAAGTGTATTCGCACGATACACGAGGAGCATACGAGAATATCAGGAGATGGTTTCACCGCCTGGACAGTCTACAATCGACATTGTAGAGAACGTAGCAGATCAGAGATTGCCAGCTGCTTCGAGCCGAGTGAGTTGGAAAAACAGCCTTCAAAGCCTATCAAACCAGTGCAGCCAGCATATAATGAGTTGGTAAGAAAACCCAAGCCGAAGGGCAAAATCTACAATCGCTGTGAGTTGGCAAAGGAGCTTTACTACAAGCACAAGCTGCCCATGCAGGAGATACCCACTTGGGTGTGCATAGCTCAGCATGAATCGTCCTACAACACGGCGGCAGTGGGTCGCCTGAATACTGACAGCAGCGAGGATCATGGGCTGTTCCAGATAAGCGATCTCTACTGGTGCACGCACGGCGAAGGCGGTGGTAAGGCTTGCCACATTGAATGCGATCGTCTGCTGGACTCTGATATTACGGATGATGTGCAATGCATTCGCACTATACACGAGGAGCATACTCGCATATCAGGCGATGGCTTCAACGCCTGGACAGTATACAATGCTCATTGCAGAAACCAGAACTTGGCGCAGTTAAGTGATTGCTTTACAGGCAATGAAATTTCCGAGGCCCATCACTATGAGAAGCAACAGAAGTTGCCTGTTCCGCAGCATCAAACCGTTGTAAAGATGGCAGCTAATCATGACTATGGCGCAAATCCTTTCCTACAACGTCTAAGCGCAACACCGACTGCCAGACCTGCAACTGCCAAACCTGCAACTGCCAGGCCTGTCAAACCTCCAGCCCATGTTGCTGTGGTGCCCAACCATCCCTTTGGCGCAAATCCCTTTTTGCAGCTAGTAAAACCTCAGCAACAAGCCGCCACAATCAAACCTGCAGATCGGCCTGCGACATTTGTTGAGCAAGCAGCTGTTTCGCAGACCGAATATAGTCACAATCCCTTTCTAAAACCTTCTAAAAAGCCTTCAGCTAACACCATTCAAGCGCCAGTGCCAAACAAACAAACTCTAGTGTCTAATCAATCTTCCGCTATATCAAATCCGTTCTTGAGTCTTGCTAATAAGCCTGAAGCCGACAAACGCAAGTTAAGCACCACTGCTAGGCCCACAGTGCCTGCCAAAGTTAGTCATCATCCTTACATAAGCAGCGATAGCTTTCGACAGGAGATTATTAAATTCACGGCCACATCATCAGCAACAACGACACATCTTCAACAATCGAGCACAAAAACAACTGCGATTACAACCAAGCCATCAACAACGCACAAAACAACAGCTCGCTCAACAACAACAACTATTCGACCCTATACAACAGCTCGCCCATTGACCACAATTAGGCCGGTTACCACTTTGAAAGTGACAACTCGCTCGCCAACAACCCGGATATCGACAACAACAACGCGTTCGATACCAACAACCCTCCGTGTTACAACAACTACAACGCAACATGCATCGCTTCATACGACGAAGAGTCAGAGTACATTAGCAAGACAAACAACAAACAGATCCACAACTCGCCCTACAACTGCAAAGCCCACAGCTCGTATAACTACAGCCAGATCTACAGTTCGTCCCACAACGCGAGCAACAACTCGAGCCACAACTCATTCCACAACGCGAGCCACAACTCGCCCTACAACCAGAGCTACAACTCATGCTTCAACGAGATCGACGACACGTTATACAACAACAAGACCCACAACACGTTCCACAACGCGAGCCACAACTCATTCCACAACGCGAGGTACAACTCGCCCTACAACTCATGCCACAACGAGATCCACGACACGTTCTACAACAACAAGACCCACAACGCATTCCACAACAAAGAAATCAACGACGCGTTCCACAACAGCAAGACCCACAGCTCGTTTGACAACAACAAGATCCACAGCATTTCCCACAAAAGCAAGCCACACTACGCGTTCCACAACAGCCAGACCCACAACACGCTCCACAACAAGGCACACGACACGTTCTACAACAAGAAGCGCTACACAGTCACCAACAATGAGACCCACATTACGTTCCACAACAACCAAGCGTCCATTTCCAGCAACACCAACAACTACTGCCCGCCCCAGCCTGAGAACCTCGACTACCTTTAGAACAACAACACGCTCGCCCACAACAGCTCGCCCCAGCAGCACCAAAAAGCCTCATCCTTTCATCGTGCCATCGACCACGCCTAGACCCTATCTGTTTACCTCAACAAGACCCACAACGACGTCAACCCGTCGCCCCGCAAGCACTGTAAAGACAGATCCATTTGACCATCCATTCTTTGCGAAATTTAAAGCCACATTTGATGCAAATCGTGCGTCGCCCTCAGTTGTCACAAAGCCCACCGCGACGTCCAGTCTGACCAGCCAATCCAAATTTACTGCCAGCCCGAACTATGCCAAATTTCAGGAAAACAGTGCCAAGGTGGTAGCCAAAACGGTATTTGACTACAATTTTGGCCAGAATCGAACAACGACCACGATTCGCCCTTATTCGACCAAAACCAGAACAGATCTAAGGCTGAGCCACACGAACTAGATTTATGGTCGGGAAACTTGTAAATATGTGTATAATGCGGCTAGTTAAGTTTGTAAATGACAGAATACTCATAAATTATTAATCTTAAGGTACATAATTATGATTTAGATAATAAAACCGAAATAAACCACATAGAAATATACGCCAAAATTATTGAAACCAGTCTGAAGACTTGACGACGTGCTGATGCTTAATGCTGGCAACGACATCGGCCGCGACATTAAGTGGATGTTTTGTGATTAATTTCATTAACTTGTTTTCAGTCGGGTGTTAGCCTTGTTAACATAAACAGCAACAAAAGCAAATACACACGTCAACATGGCGAATGGCGTGAGATAACAAGTTATGAAATTATTATGCATTTCAATTTTAATTTTAATTAATTATTCTTCTTTCCGAATCTTCAGGTTCTGTATTTAAACTTTATTGAATTCAACTATGAAGTCAAGAGTTATTTTCAAATAGAAATAGTTCTGTATTATAATCCCGCCCACAACCATGGTCTTTTACAGCACTGTATATCGTTGTGGTGGCCGTCGATTACCGATCATCCAAAAGACCTTACGAAATCGATCAATTGTAATCTATTTACTATATATTTAAAAACAAATGAAGCTCAGCTCGAATTAAAAATTGTTCATTTAACAATACCTAACACACACAATTAGTTGTACAATATAAATAATAAATTTGAATTAAATTTTGTTTAGTATTTTGACCTTAATTTGTTCGTTCGTATTTTTTTGCTTGCAAAAGTTGGTCACACCTATGTAAAAACTAATCTGCTTTCGGTGGACGGTTCGTAAACATTCATTTGTTGATTTTCGGCAATAAAACATAACGTTTAACGTTTAAAATGCGCTCCAGTGAACCAAGTTCAAATGCAAAATGAATTGAAGTGAGTGCCTTTGTCAAATAAGCCACAAATTTCCAAAAACTACTGCAGCCTGTACCAACCAACACCAAGAACATCACCAGCCAGCCGCCAGAAGATAGCAACAGTCAGCAAACGCCCTACTTAGCAACAAATTGCATGCTACACTACATTTTTAAAATTGCTTCATCCCGCATATATTATATTTGTTAATGACTACGTGTAATAGGTCAAATATTGATACACGAAAATGCGTCGGCAGAACGTGAGAGAATTCCAGGACAGAGAATGACAATTTTTTAACTTGCGTGAAGTCGGCTGTGCGCAATTTGTAACTCGCGTGAAGCTGGCTGCGCCTAACTATCCACTCCCGTGAAGTTGGCCGTACGCAGTTTTTGACTCGCATCAAAAAAGCTGTACACTCATTTTTCGTTTTGGGCTGGCAGTGCCTCTATCGTTAACGACATCTAGCGGCAGAATCTAACATTTTCAGCGTTGCCTTTTGTCTCGCACTTTTATCGACGTCTGTGCCCCTTGCGCGTTTACTGTCGTTTTGCACGCGCATTCGTGAAAATGGCGGCGTTGTCGCTCGGTCGCTGCCAAATTTTTTGTACATCCAAAATAATCAAAATAAAGCGACAATAAATACAGTGCTAAACAAACTGTCTGTGCCAGAGGCCGCGCGCGCGCGTGTGTGTGTAAATGCAATAAAAGAAAAACATTCTGGCTAACCAAAAGAATATATTTAATATTAATCAGCTAGCGACAAGGAGTTAACGTAGTCGTCGTCGTCGCCAGCGCATCAGCAGCAGCCGCGTGAATAAGCGAGTGCGATTGCAAGTGCGAGTGCTTTGCTGCGGTTGTCGATTGTCAACGGAGCACCCAAAGGCTTTGGCCAAGGTGAATACGAATATAATTATGCTAAATTAGCATCGCATCGTCTCGTTTGTCGGCTTTCACCTGCGTCCCACACCCGCAGCCCGCCCCTTCTCTAGTAAACATCTGCGGCGCTTTCAAGCGAAAGGAGAAAGAAAAGAAGAAAAAAAACCACGCACTCGCGTTTTATGACCCACAGGTATAACTGTGGCACAGCCAGGTAGTAGAAGCAGCTGCAGTCCCGCGAGAGTGTACCAATGACAATAATAATAATGTGTAAAATTTCCGCTATAAATACTAAAGTGACTTCAAATTTGCATTGCAGTTCGCATCAGACGGCTACGCAGCATGCGATTATTAACCAGGAGCCGTAATATCAACGTCAATAATAATAATAATAACAACAACATGGCACATATGCACAGTTGATCAAGAAACCAGGCGGCTAAAGAACGTCACAAGCAGAAGAGAAACTGGGAAACAGGGCCGTGTCCATTTCCGGCTCTTCAAGCGCCAACGCTTCAAGAAACGAAACCGCCACCGCCACCGCAACCGCCACGCAATGAATAGCAGCCAAACGGCGCCAACGGCCACATCGGCCGCCGGCAATCGCATCACTTTCACCACTCAGCCGCTGCCCAATGGCACCATCAATATAGGTGGGCCAGGAGGCGGGGGTGTTGGCCCGACGATCATCTCAACAGCACAGCTGCCAAATACGACGACGATCAAGACCATAACGGCGGGCATTGGAGGACATGGGGTGCCCGGTCTGTCGCAAGTGCAGCATCAGGTGCATCAGCAATCACATCAGCATCAGCATCAGCAGCAACAGCAGCAGCATTCGCAATCAGTAGGTGCCACCCAAACACAAACCTTAGTTATTAAATCCAATCACCATGCTGTCACCCTGCCGGCGGGTCTAGTATCAAGTGCACCAGCAGGAATCGTAACAATGACCAAGACCATCAATCAGGTATCCACCATCAAGCTAAACTCCCAACGTACTCGTCTTCTAGTGAGGCGATAGTAGCGCCAGATTCTGATGCAAATCAGTTCGCATCTCTCTGCCTGCGCCCAATGGTTAATCCTGTTCCAAACCCACACACTCATCCTCCTCACTTTCCAAGCTCTCTTCAATTTCCTTTTTACTTCCCACTGGACACGATTAGCATGCCCTACAAAACGGTGACACTCCAAACGTCCAGTAGTGAACAGTCAACTCTCGGTATAATGAACGCACATAATCAGTTATTAGGCGCTAAATTTAATTTCAAACATAATGTGATTCCTACTAGAACAAATTTGTTAAATTATATCCTGAAATCAAAAAGACAGTTACCTTGCGATTAATTAGGTCACTGTATTGACTGTTCACTGTATTCAAAAAATAAGAATATTGTATTTATATCCGTTGTATATAACGAGCAACGTCCTGTTTTTCGTTACCTATTACAAACTGTAAAGTCTATTTTTCTATTCAATTGAAATTTCACAAATTGTGAATGCTCTTCCCACTGTCATACCAAGAGTCAATGTCTCCTGCTCCACACTCTATGCTTTTAATTGAAAACCAACAATTATGTATTATTTGTAGAGTTTCTCTTTGAACAAATCGCTTTTGAACGGTCGCTTCTTTGTAGTACAACTTGTAGACGACTTTCGAATTGGCCAGCACAATTAAAAATATATTACAAAACACTCTCATCTCATCATTTTTAGTAGACATTCTCGTATATTTCATCTTAATTTTAAATGTATTTTGAGAACACACACACACACACCTCTTCCATGCACATTTGATTGACTTTGATCTGTGAAAGAACGAACTGTGACTCAATGAAGTGACTGGACGAAACTCCTGTGATCTGCTGCATGTTGTAGTAAAAACAAAAAAACTTCCAAAAATTAAAACTATCAAAGCTTTTGTATGCCGCCTATAGAAAATCCCAATATCGTAAAATACATTGAGATTTTTGTACTAATCCTTGCTCTATCCACAGACCGGGCAGCCGCTGCTTAACTCTATGCTGCCTGCCGGCGTGGTGGTCGGCATGCGTCCGCAGGGGCCGACGCAGCAGCAGCCAAAGAATATGCCCACAAATTCGCTCAGTCGTGTCGTCATCAGCAACTCTCATATGGGTGGCGTTAGGCCACAGAGTCCATCGGTAAGTGTGAACAATGAATGTTAAATTGGAGAATGCGTGTATTTGTAAGTTTTGTTGTTGTGGTGGGCTCTTCTCTACTAATCCACAAGGCTCCCTAATACAGCGCACACACTCATGCACCCAAATATCCACCCAAAATACACACACACACACACATACACATATGTACATATACATGCATTTATATCAGAGGGTACCCCTTGTACTTGAACTCTATTCTCTGTCTATTCTCTATTTCTCTCTATTTTAGATAACTTTAGGCACACTTAATACAGGACAAACGCCTGCACTGTTAGTGAAAACGGATAATGGATTTCAGTTGTTGCGCGTGGGCACGGCCACAACGACGGGCCCGCCAACGATGACACAGACCATATCTAACACCAGCAACAACAACAACAACAACAATAATAACAACACCACAACAACAACCACAAATCATCCCATAACCACACAGATACGTCTGCAAACTGTGCCGGCTGCAGCTGTAAGTAGATATCATGGCCAATCGTCATCACAACAACAACAGCAACAACAACAGCAACAGCAACAAACGCAGCTGCAGCAACAGCAACAACAGCAACAGCATCAAACAACACAAGCATCCTCGCAAGCAACAACTGCCAGCACTAGCATTGCACTGCGCAAAACGATTGTCCGTACATCATCCACAATCCTCCCATCCAGCAATAATAATATTAATAATATCACCACCAATACCACCACCACAACCACTACCAACAACAACAACAACAACAATAAACCCGCTACTAACTTGCATCAGCAGCAGCAGAAGCTACAGCTGCAAATGAAGCAGCAGCAGCAGCAACAGGCACAGCAGCAACATAAGCAGCAACAGCAGCAGCAGCAGCAACAGGCCACTGCCAGTGCCAGCAGCGCAGCCGCCGCGGCAGCCGCAGCTGCTGCGGCAAATGTCGCGGCCACAATTAAGATCAAGCAAAACGTAAAAATCAAAGCCTAACTTGTTTTTAAATGGGAATTCGAAGAATTTCCAATATTTTTCAATTTGCTATATAAACTTATATATTCTCTAAAACGCCTCTCTCTTGTCTGTTTATGCATTTGATCTGTTTTTTAACGCTACGCTTCAGTTTTCAATTTTGTTTAGACTTTCGGCCAGACTTCGAGCATTCGACTGTTCGACTGTTCGCCAAACTTTTTCAATTTTCATTTCAATATATCTTATACAATATATTATAAATCTGAATATAAATATATAATAATAATTGTACTTTTGCTCAGTTTTGCATGCTGCGTTGTAACTGTCTGTGTAATTGACTTGACGTATTCTTTTGATTTAGTTCTTTTATTCGCTGCGAAAAACGCGTTGCTGTTCGTAAAAACAATCATCGAACTCTATTTTATCATTTAGAAACTAAGAAGCATAATTATCATCAGCAATGGCTATTCGGGCTCCGAAGGGGCGTGTGTGTTATTTACAACAACAAAATCTCTTCTTTTTTAAATCTACATAATCATTTTTTAAAATTTATACTGTGATAACATGAATATTTTGAAAATATCTTTTGACGTTAAGTGAAGTTTTATTTCCTTATTAACCAAATGACCTCAATAACTGACTCGCACACCACATGCACTCATTCCACACACACACACACACCCACTAATAGGAGCCCGTAGCCCATGTGCGCCTCCATAAGAATCATTGAACTATTCTCTTGTTTTAACTTATCGCTTATCGCTCTTAATTTGCACTGACTACGCACAGTTTGTCAATCACTTGATTGTTAATCTATAATATTTGTTTCAACCACAGTCGATGACCAGCACCACCGCCTCCAGCAACATAATTGTCAACTCGGTGGCCAGCAGCAATGCGCATAATTTCAGCAGCGCGACACATCCGCCGCACTTGGCGCAGTTACAGCAACAGCATCCGCCACATTTGCCGCAAGTAACGCAAATCCAAACGATACCAGCCGTGCAGCCGCATTCGCAGGCAAACAATGTCCAAGCGTCATCAGCAGCGAATGCAGCGGCAACGGCGAATGCGAACGCAACAACAACGTCAACGGCTGCGCAGGGCAATACCAAAGAAAAGTGTCGCAAGTTTTTAGCCAATTTAATTGAATTGTCGACACGCGAACCGAAGCCGGTGGAGAAAAATGTGCGCACGCTCATCCAGGAGTTGGTCAATGCGAATGTGGAGCCAGAGGAGTTTTGTGATCGCCTGGAGCGTTTGCTCAACGCCAGTCCACAGCCGTGCCTCATTGGGTTTCTTAAGGTAAGTAATCAATGAATATTTTTGTTTCTTTATTTACTAATTTGTTGTACCATCCACAGAAAAGTCTGCCTCTGCTGCGCCAGGCGCTCTACACCAAGGAGCTGGTCATTGAAGGCATTAAACCGCCACCGCAACAAGTGCTCGGATTGGCTGGACTTCCGCCACAGCTTCCGGTAATGCTCAACCTGCCTAATGCTCATCCAATCAATCAAATATCAATGATCCCCCATAATCTTTTGACAGAAAATACAAGCGCAAATCCGTCCAATTGGACTCAGCCAGACAACAACCATTGGACAGACGCAGGTGCGTATGATAACACCAAACTCGCTGAACACGCCGCGGCCGACCATTGGCCATACGACGATATCCAAGCAGCCGCCAAACATGCGATTGCCCACAGCGCCGCGTCTGGCCATACGTGGCCAAATGCCTTCGCTGCCAATGTCCGCGCAGGCGGTAAGCATTAAGATGAGTTCTGTTCTTATACATAGTATACTCATCTTCACTTCCCACATCCACACAGAATATTGTACAGATACGCGGTCCGCATAACGCACAGCTCCAGCGCACGGGTGCGGTTCAAATACGCGCCACGTCCCGTCCGCCAAACAGTACGCCCACGAACAAAGTCACTGCCGTCAAGGTTGGCCAGACACAGATCAAGGCCATAACGCCCAGTTTGCATCCGCCCTCGCTGGCGGCCATATCATCAAACAGTGGACCACCGCCAACGCCGACGTTATCAGTGTTATCGACGATAAATTCGGCATCGACGACATCGCTGCCGGTGCCTTCGTTGCCCACAGTGCTTCTGCCGCCGGAGGCATTGCGAGCACGCGAGCAGATGCAAAATTCGCTGCATCACAACAACAATAATCACTTTGAGCCAAAGCTGGTGGAGATTAAGGCACCGCAGCTGCCGCATATGGAACGTATCAATGCCTCGCTGACCCCCATTTCGGCTAAAACGCTGCCGCGAGGTGCGTTGCCCATGGCCAACAAGTCGGTGAGTAAAAAGAAAAGGGATGCAGTGGACCGAGATGGTAAAGATGAGAGGGCGAATAGCGGCAGCGGGATGGCAGGATCAACAGCGGCTGCGGCTGCCAATTCATTTTTCCAGCAGAGCTCCATGTCATCGTCAATATATGGCGATGATGATATCAACGATGTCGCCGCCATGGGCGGTGTTAATCTGGCCGAGGAATCGCAACGCATTCTTGGATGCACCGAAAACATTGGCACGCAGATAAGGTCCTGCAAGGACGAGGTGTTTCTCAACCTGCCAGCGTTGCAGGCGCGAATACGCGCGATAACTGCAGAACGTGGCTTAGATGAACCGTCGCAAGATGTGGCCGTGCTCATATCGCATGCGTGTCAGGAGCGGCTCAAGAATATTGTGGAAAAGTTGGCTGTGATAGCGGACCACCGCATTGATGTCATCAAGGTGGGTTACAACTTGCACAACTGCATTCCAATTCAGCTCTAACTAAATGCGTCTACCTCACAGTTGGATCCACGATACGAGCCCGCGAAGGATGTGCGCGGTCAAATCAAGTTTCTAGAGGAGTTAGACAAGGCTGAACAAAAGCGACACGAGGAGCTGGAGCGTGAGATGCTGTTGCGAGCGGCCAAGTCTAGAACGCGAGTCGAAGATCCCGAGCAGGCAAAAATGAAGGCGAGGGTAAGATCAACAATTATCAATTAGATAACTACGGTCTTCTCTAACATATTTGTCTTCATCCAGGCAAAGGAAATGCAGCGAGCGGAAATGGAAGAGCTGAGACAGCGCGACGCAAATTTAACGGCTTTGCAGGCAATCGGACCGCGGAAAAAACTCAAACTGGATAGCGAAGCGGCCGGTGTGGGCGTGGTGAGTAACAGAAGCTTGCCAGCGACCATTCCATTGCTTACTCAACAAACTTGGCGTCTGCTATACACACACAGGGTTCCAGTAGTGGTAGTCTGATGAGCAACACGGGTACGGCGACTACAACGTTAAGGCCGCGCATCAAGCGTGTCAATCTGCGCGACATGCTCTTCTTCATGGAGCAGGAGCGGGAGTTCTGTCGCAGCTCGGTGCTGTTCAAGACGTACCTCAAGTGATTGCTGCTGGCGCCGCTGTTGTTTACAAACCTACGCACCAATAAGAGCTCTCCTGCGCCTGCCCTTACTCCAACTCTAAACCCAACTCCAACTCCGACTCCAACTCCTGCTCCTACTCCAGTTCCAGTTGCAGTTCAAGCTATCCTTGTTCTATTAGCGCCTAGCAGCTGCGTTTATCAATTTGCAATATTATTTAGATATCACATTTAATTGCCTCGTCCCTTTGTTGTTTTAGTTAGGCGCCCTATTTAAATAACATATGCGTAGAAATACCAACTAAACTGTAATTAAAAATTTTAAAATCTGATGACAAATCGTTTTCCAATCAAATAGCCAGCAGCACTTAAACCAAACCAATCCAAAAAAAAAATAATAATAATAAAAATAAAAGAAGCAAAAAAGAAATACCAACACAACTTACAGTAGCAAAAAAGAAGCAAAACAAATCCAACGTGCAGTCAGCCAACGTACGATTTTGTAATTTTTAACATAATTAATTGCATTAATTGCATTGACGGCCTTATCTAAACGATATAAACATATAAATAATATGATTAAATTGTGTAGCTTAGTTTGTTAAACGAAATCGAGCGTAAATTCTAGGCTTAAGTTAGATTGCGGCATTCGAGTCCGAGGATCATAAAATGGTTTTTAAAACTATCATGGCATACAAAAGAAACAAAAATAAAAAAGAAAAGGAAAAAGAGAGAATACAATTATAAACAAAAGGAGAAATATCCACAAAAAGCATACATTGAACTAGTTGTAGTTGTTTAAACAAATTGATGTAATTTTAATTAGATTATGTATAAAACAATTAACAGAAACAAACGATAACAAAAACAAAAACAAAATTCATTTGTAAAAAGTCCAGACTAAGTTTTTCAATAGTTTAACTAGGTAAACGCAACGTAATTAACAAATTTACGGCAAAGAACTAAAAACCGAGCGTAGTTTAAGGCACTAATAACATCGTTTTTATATTAGTGGCGCGTTCGTGAACCAAATCGGAATCATCATTGAATAACCGATAGATTATGAGCAAATTGTAATGTTGTTTGATTGAACACATTTTCACCAGCAACAAAATAGTTAAATTTTATACAAAAAAAAAACAAAAAAAAACAAAATTGTAAAATACATTGAAATCTGACTACGTATATATTTAAAAAGAAAAAACAAACATTAATTCTGTGTGTGTGCTAAGGAGTTACAATATTATGAGGCGATAAGCAAACAACCAGGCAAAACCACAGACGTAAACAGCGCATAGTTTAGTAGTCATATAACTAAATATATTATTATATACATCTATAAATATATACATACATATTATGTTTTACAATTAATAAATACAAAAAAAACCTATTGTATGTATAGATTAAGTTTAAAATGAGAAAAATCTAAAAAAAAAAAACAACAAAACAAAACACAACAAAAAAATAAAACAAACTTCAAAAAACTAAACAATTTTGCCGAAAATTAATCATTTTAGATGTTGAGAATGTGTAACGGTATCTCAGTTAATTAGCTAGTTAATTCATTAAATTGTATGTAGTTGAATTTACCAATTTTTTTATTGCTATATTTTGTATTCATTTAATTATTAAAATATTATTATTATTATCATTAACACATAAATAAAACCAAATGGACATTTGGACCCAAATTATTTGCCCACTGTTAGCTGCCAAGAAATCGAAATTAACTTTGAATTTATTATACATTTTCAGTTCAAGCGAATAGTCTTAAGTTAAGAATATAAAACATTGCTCTAGTTTTTACCATAGTTATAGCCATTAACTTTATTATTGTTTCATTCATTATTATCAACATTTGCAATACCTACTGTGACGGCTAATTTGATCATATGTGTCTAAATGATATCTTCCTTCCTGTTCTGTATACAAATAGATATTGTTGTTTTTAAAATTAAATTCTATGAATTTTAAGTTTAATTACACCCCCGATGCGGCGGCGCCTGCTACTTCATCAGCTCTGGCATACTGCAAATATTCCTTGATATCATAATCGAACAGATCGAAGTCATATCTGCGAGTGAGAGAATAAGTTAGGATTGCTTTTGGCTCAGCTAAGTATTGCTTACTGGTAATAGTGGTATAGCTCCAGCATCTCTTGCTTGGTTAGCTGGGAATAGAACTGTTGCTGCAGCTCCTGTGTCTTTCTGCCTCCTTTGCCCATGTTGCGCCACACGGGCGCTATGACGCGCTGGAGGCCAGTCTTTTCAATTAGATATAGTTGATCCTCTGCCAGCGATTCGAATTTCAATATCATATCGAATCGTATGAGGCAGGGCGTGCAAAACGATGTGGCCGAAACGAAGTGCATGTCTATAAAGTTGCCACGCTTCACCTGATCGAGCAGCCAGTGCACAAACTCTGGAAACGAAGGATACTTTGTATTGCCCGCACGTGAGATCAGCTTGGGCTGCAAGTGGCAACAAGAGAACGTTAAATGCGAATCTATTATTGGGTATTCTATGATTGCTGTTACCTTTTTGCGGTAGTTGCGCACAATGCTGCGGCCAAGTTTGTCGTGAAAGGAATAGGGCAGCGCGAATACGATCTTATCTCGATAGGCGCTCAGCAGTCTCTCAAAGGGATTTCTAGCTATGATAAACGTAATCGAATCATTTTGTGCCTCACGCAACTGCAAAGAGAGTTTTTGAATGATATAAAAACTTCAGAATTACTCGGAGCCGACTCACTTCTTGCAGCGTTACGCGTGGATAACGCTCTCTGGCCAAATTGAGCAGAATCTTCTTGGTCTTTAGCAAATAGTTGGGCGTGTAGCCAGCCAGCACATTGAAGTTAAACATCCAGGATGAGGAGGCCGCCTTGAAAACATTACACCTGCAAAGGACACACACACATACACATTTAGACTAGATACCAGCTAGTAGAACAACGTCCCCTTACCATATAATATGATATTTTTTATTAACCAAAAATTCCCAAGTGTTGGGCGTGTGCCAGGTATCCTGGCCTATAATTAAAATGTAAATATATATATAGAGCATGGTAGGAATCGTAAATTGTTTTAGCCGAGCCTCCTCACCCAACACATCCAGTCCGAACTCCGAGCACTTATCCTTCAGTCTGTTGAGGCGCGCCTCCATGCGCTACAGATTAAACACATACAACAGTTAAATAATGCATATTAAGGCATGACCATTGGCGTATCGCTAAAAGCACCTACCACGGACATTTCCTGCATCTCCTCCGCGGAGAGCGACTGTATCGCATAGTCGGGTATGAGCGAGAGGCCTGTTTCATTGTTGATCTGTGTGGAAATAGTTGGGAGTGTGTGAATAAATGAGACATTGATGAGGTGCTGGCAGCAAACACTTAATGACTATACAAGCAAATACATATTTTGTCGGGGGAAACCCGTGGGGGTAATGTGCCCAGCCCAATGAACTGCCAATCATTCATTTATTCATTCATTTGGGCATGGCGAACAGATGAGGCTAAGGAATTTCAATGCTTCTTCTTCTCGTTTATAATGCACCCATAAATTTAACGGTTGAGTTTTGTGTTGTGTTTACTTTGTCATTAACAGTGTGAGAGTGTGTAGGTGTGTCGGTGTCTCTGTGTGTGTGTTAGATATTTACTTTATCAACATAGCGCCACTTATTCATAGTCTTGCCCGTTGCCACCACGGTTAGTTCCTTGTTTTTGTTTTTGTTCAACAGCAGGACAGGATAACGAAATGTTTGACCCACTGACAGGATTTGCTTTGGCCGCTGTGGCTGCTGTTGCTGCTGCTGTTGCTGTTGCTGCTGCTGCTGCTGCTGTTGCCGCTGTTGTTGCTGCTGCAGCTGCTGTTTCACAAAAGCCAAAAAAAAGCATTCGCATTTCACATTTACTATTTGAGTGAGAGTTACAGAGAGAACAGTTGGTTAAATGCAAACATGACGTGGCGTATGCGTAATATACAAGCGTTTTCGTTTCATGATGTCTCAGCAGAAAGCGGTCTTATAATAAATGTTTTAAAGCACTGCTCAAGGCGCCACTGACATGAGTGACACCAGCGATACGAGCGATACCAGCGATACCAGTGATACCAGTGACACCACAGAGCCACAGAGAGCACCACTGACTCATGTCATATGGCATGCCAGTGTCAAGGTAGCCTCAACGTACCCAATTAATACGCCAGTGGGCAGCTCTGTCAACTGGCATCATTATAAATCTAGATGATTGTTTAGCGAATAGACAAATGCTCAGCAGGCATTGTGGCTTGTGTAGCAATACTCTGTAGTCCAATTGTTGGGGTTTGTATATGCAAATCGTATACATAAGATAAGTATTATAAGCTAGAGCTATGCGAGCATATAAGAAAGATACAAATTTGGCAGCTACTTAAAAAGAAATTATTTTCAATTTTACATGCAGTTTTATACAGTTTTGTTTTTCATAAAAGTTTTATACATAATTACATTTTTTTTATATATTTTCAAACTATTTGTTTTATTATTATAAATATTTTCTACTTTGTACTACTCCACTAATTTGTTATAGTCTACTTTAAAGCGCAACTTAGATAAGATAACTGAGTAGACAACTACGAGGTATCTCTGAGTTCATCATAGCGATTTGTAGCATTTTTTATAGAATTTTTTCGCAGCAGAAGTGGCGCTATGTGCATGACGTGAACTGTGGGAGGCTAATACGTGTGTATGGGAGATGTGATATGTGGGCGTGATGTGGGCGGCGTGTCACTTAAGCAGCAGTCGGCGCCTGCGTGTGCGTGTGTGTGTAGGTATGTGTGTAGGTGAGTTTGGTGTGTTACGTGTTAGACGCTGTGCTTAATTATGCCAATGTAGAGCACAACACGGCGTATGCGTGTTTTATTTCATTTATTGCTTGCTTTTTTTCCTTTTTTTTTATTCATTTCTCTGTTTGGCTGCCTAAGCATTAAGTCACTTAAATTAGTGGGCAACTTTCCATTGATTTGTGCTTGCTTTGGTCCCAGCCATCGATTTTCTTGCGCCTCGGACATGTCCTGACCAAGAGTGCCTGCTGCCAGCCAGGCCAATTAAATTGCCAGTCCTAGCGAAAGTTCTGCAATGCAAATGGCCCAAGGACGTTTTGCGAACTTTTGCTGTGGCATGAGGAGGACGCCTTTGTGTCTGGTGTCCGGCATAGCAAAAGCAGCTAGTAGGCGTGACATTTCTACATTCAAGTGTCAATTGTTGATTAGCATTGGGAAAAATGGCTTGTGGTTTATTATTCATTAATTCGCACATTTTGAAGAGCGCCCCTCTGCCCAACAGGCCATCGCATTGGCCTGCTAAAGCTGCAACAAGGTGCTAAATACTTGGATAAATAAACAAGCAAATATATTGAAATTTAAATATCAAGCAATTGAGAATTGCTCATCTGTGTCGAATAGCTGCAGCTGTAGCTAGAACATTATGAATGTATCTATTGAATGCCCTTCACACTGAGAAGCCTCGCAGATGCTCTCCACACACAGACACATATCAAATGGTTGAATTTGTTGAATTATGGATAGCCAACGGAGATAATTACAGGGTATACCAGCTTTTGTTTAGCTTAATTCACTCTATGGCAGTCATTACATATAGTGTATGTTTTACTAACGATCGATCGATTGCCGACAATTTGCTTGTTGTCAGGGGCAGCCCACTGCAAACGTTTTTACCACAAGCCGAATGCACAATATGTTTGCAGGGCACTTAGAAGTCAGCTAACAGGCAGCTACCAACTAGCAACAACTACAAAGATACATTTTGATGTCCTTGGCCAAACACTCAAACAACATTTGTGATACTACACATAGTACATATATGCTGTATATACTACAAAGCATATACATATATATTATATATATTATACGTATATATATATATATATATATGTATGTATGTATGTGTGTATGTTTGTAGGATTACTCACCTCGTATCCCTTAATCTTCTGCAGCTGCTCGTTCCATACCAGATATATGAGCGATAGGGGCAGCAACAGCAGCGATAAGGCCGTAAATATGAGCAAATATCGCCGAACGCGACAATTTGCGTAGCTCTTGTTCAATTTCATTTAAACACAAGGTCAAATGCATAGGAACTGTGTTTAGTTTAGTTAGCCACTCGCTCGTTGTTGCTCATGTTGTTCTCGACTCTTATATTTCTCGAACTCACATTAATGTTGACACATTTTCCTTTGCTATTCATGTGCAACATTTCTATGTTTCTTTTTATTTATTTTTATTTTTATTTATTTTTTCTTGTTGTTTTATTTTATAATATTTTTACTTTTTGGCTGTCGCTGCTACGCGACAAATATATTTTTGCGTGCAGTTGGCGACAGTTTTTGTACAATTTGTTCATAGCCTTTTTATGCCAGCTCGTTGATGTTGTTGTTGCTGTTGTTGCTCTAGCTAAATTTAGTTGTTGTGCTGTAGTATATATTGAGAAAAGATATATATATATAGTTAGTACGTGAATGTAACATGCCCAGCATAATTGATGACAAATATATATATTTATATATATATATAAGTGGTCATTGTATATATATATATATATATATATATATATATATATATATATATATATATATTTATATATATTTTATTTTATATTTCAACTGCTGCTGTGCGAAAAACTTCCGCCGTATTTATAGCTAAGCAGTAAAAATTGTGTCACTGCAGCAGCAACAAATACGAATAACTGAATTTTCGGTGGGCTCCTTTTTTCGGGGGTGTCTTTTATGACTCTTTTTCCCCATGTGGGGCAGGCCACTGCTGCTGCCACTGCTGCTGCTGCTGCTGCTGCCACTGCTGCTGCCACTGCTGCTGCTGCCACTGCTGCTGCTGCTGCTACTGCTGCTGCTACTGCTGCATGGAGTCAAGATGTCAATTATTGATTTTTACGACTCTACTCGAGCGGGGAGTGGGAGTTTTTTTTGTTGTTTGGCCGTGGCAGGTGCAATGCCAATGCCTGGCCTCGAGTTGCTTTTGCTTCAGCTAAATTTTAATTTGTTTATAAATCCATATGCATAAAACCAATTGCAAATATGCAATATCATTTAATTGGCGCGCTGTTTGCGCATTTTTTGCCAACTTTTTAGGCAATGCTCCAAGTTTGGTTTGGCATTTATATAAAATTCATTCAAATTGGCGCACGACACACACACACACGTCTAGAATACACACACACACACACACACACACACACACACACACATACATTCATATACATATGCAAACAATCAGAAGCACGCAAACAAAACAAATGTGGGCGCACGCGGCGTATACGTAATACTATCAATTGCTGGCTTGCCCCGCTCGACTTTCGCTACTATTTGTTGTTGTGATTCGATTGTTTGCCAATTGAAAGACGCTCAATCAATATTAATTGAAGCAGCAACTGTGATTTTATATGCGCCAAATGCAAAAAGTGTATTTTTAAACTAAACACGGCAAAGCACTCGCAATTTGTGGGCGTGCGAAACTGTTGCGGCCTGCCAGAGCAGTGGGCAGAGAAACAGAGTGAGAGCAGATGGGTTTTAGATTCGCGGAACAGTCAGCAAACATAATACTCAGAACACAGAACACAGAGCACAGAGCCAGAGCACACAAACAACGCACCGTTCCGAGCGACGCACATTTCACGAATGAATTCAAATGCGAAATGAGCACAGGCTGCTAATGCCACTGTCGATTGCCCCCGACCGCCCTCCGTCCCCCCCTCACCCAGACGCCAGCTCAGTCGCCCAATCGACTCTCTCCCAACAGCTCGGACTATCCGACTGTCAGTTTCAGTTTCAAATTTTTCAGTTTTCGCGCCGGCGTCGCTATGGTTGTTTAAGAGAGAGTGGATAGCGGGGGGAGAGAGGGGCCCTGACTGCGTGTGCTTCTGATTTGTTTATCGGTGAGCGAAGAGTTCACTCAGTTTTTTATGATGCCACAGGCCAAACATTTTTGTTTATGGCAGAGCAAGAGCCAAGGCCGGCAAGAGCAGCACATGGAAACCGAAGTGCGCAGAGAGAATTTCCTTGTCAGGCGAGCGCATAGAGAGCAGAGCGTGACTCTAAAAGCCGTGGGTGGTTTATAAAGTTGGTTATAATGAGAAAGCTCTGAGTATTTATATAAAAATATTAACTCATATATTTGCACTAATTTTGTTATGTTTTTACAACCATTTAGTTTAAGTATTCTCATGGCCAATTTTATAAAAATATTCATCAAAATTCACTTGGGTGATGTCTGAGGTAAAATATGTTCCATCTAAATGCATTCATGGAAAGTCTGCGTCTTGTTTAGTATTGTATCAGGGAGTGCACATCGGAGTCCAGCCTCTTGCGGCCATCGAGTCCCAGCAGCTCAATAACCACCAAGCTTTCCAGCACCACGCCGTCCAGCTTGCGTACCAAAGCGCTGGCAGCCAACAGCGAGCCACCCGTGGCCAGGAGATCATCCACAATGACCACTTTTTGGCCAGGCTTGATAGCTGTGCGCTGCAGCTCAAAGGTGTCCTATAGATAGAGTATTATAATAGATATCAAGTGTAGGTTTTCGGGCTGCTTACAGAACCATATTCCAGCTTATACTCGACGGAAACCACATCGCCCGCCAGCTTGCCCTTCTTGCGTATGGGTGCGCAGCCCACGCCCAGCTCAGTGGCCAGCAGCAGATTGAAGAGAAAGCCACGCGAATCCAGACCCACTATAAGTTCCACATCCGGATGCGTGGTGCGTATGTGCTCCACCAGCAAGTCCCGCAGATAAACACACGCTTTGCCGTCGGTCAGCGCTCCGAATATGTCACTATGATTCAATTAGAGATAAGAAAAGGAAGCACATGTTAATCAATTCTAATCAAATATACTCATGTAACTTAACAACAATTTGATGTACTGATAAAGCTAACTGACCCACCGGAAAACTATGCCCTTTTTAGGAAAGTCCAGATATTTGCCAATCTTGGACTTTACATATTCCAATTTATCTGCGCTGCTTACTTCGCTCATGTTAACAGAAAGTTGTTTTATTTATGTTTTATCACCAAGTACTCAATAAATGCGAAAGAATTACGAATTTTTACAAATTGTTCAAAAAAGTACAGCAGCTACGTGAGTTCCACTTGGTTTCTTGCTCACTGACACTGAAAGGTCGTGTGGCAAATTGATAAATCAGCTGCTTATCAGCTGTGCAAGGTGGTTGCTAGAGATGGGCAAAAGCCAGGGCTGCATAAACGATTACATTTGCACAAGGCGGGGGAATTTGAATTTTGTACGTGCAACAAGTAAGAATTATGAATTATGAACCAATTTAATTATAGATTGGCTTGGTTTAATATTATATAGTAATTATTATTTGAGCTTAAAACAATGCAAAAATGTGCCAAAAATATTATTTATACTTGAATTGATTATAAGTGAAATGAAAAAGAATATGTTTGGCTTTACATTGCATACAAATATTTAACATTAATTATTTTTAATTTTTTGATTGTTAAATTGTAATATAAATCAATATTATAAATTGCCATTCTTCTACAAATTTTCTTCACTCAATTTATACTTTTTCCCATGCACATACCTTCAACAAATCGCAGCAAATACTTCGGATTTATTCAGTTGTCAATTATTTAGCCAGACATTCCCTAAACAAAGAAAGGAAATAAAAGAAATGTGCAGACAATTGCCGCACATCCTGCAGGTAGAGAAGCCATAGTAAGCCGCACACGCAGTGGTATTTTCTTTCTCTGTCGCCCTCTCTATGCACACAGAAATGTGATAATTGGAGAAATTTCAATAATTCTTCCAAGAAACGAACACAAGCGCTTTTAGTACTTTGATAGCTGCACATTTATCAGTAGTAAAAACAAAAATAATTGAAAAGAAATTTAAACAATTTACATTCCACTTATCTGAGGCGCGCCAACTGTCACAATAATGCACTCCCTCTCTCTCGCTCTCTCTCTCACACACACTCAGTCTGTATTGCATGCCAGCCGTCTCACTCGCCCGAACTCTCTCTCTCTCTCGGTCAGGTAAGTCGTGCTGAGAGCGCGTGTGTCGTGTCTTCAGAGGTGACTGTCTCCCAATGCCAAGCGGATCTCAAGACTCGAGCAGCACAGTTCGAGTCTCAGCGCCAAACGCGACGGTTCACAGCGGAAAATCGTGATCGAAATTGTTCGTTCGTCCGTTTGGAATAACGTTTTTTCCTATGCTATTCGCGACTTCAAATTTATGCACAGCAGCAACAATACAATTTAATAACGTTAAACAAAACAAGAAATAATCAACCGGTTCTGCAGGCTGCTACTTCACACCAAAAACAACAACAAAATATTGTAGAATTGTAAGCCACACACGAAAATAAAAAGTTATTCGAGTTTTTGTTCATTTAAGTGCAAATGTCAATTGAAGGCGACAGCAAAGCTGAAATCTGAAAACTTTGCATCGTTTCCTCGCAATTGTTGCTGCTTTTGCAGTTTTGACATTAACACAAACCGCAGCAGCAGCAGCAGCAGCAAAAACAAAGTTCATGCAACATTAAAACGTGAAAACCTACAAGAAACAACAACAACAACAGCAGTAGCAGCAGAAATTGAAACAATATTGCAAGCAACATTCACATTTACACACACACACACACAAACACACACATGGGCACACACATAGAACACCTTTTAGTGACCATGTTGCTCTGAAGACGTGCGTTTCAAAAAAAACTGCAACTACAACAACAACAACAACATCTGAAACTGCAACAACTGCAGTCAGAACAACAACAACAAGAGGCACAGCAAAAAGCGCGCTGGCAACGTGAAAAACCAGAAAAGAGGCACAATTTTTTTTTTGTTTTCGTTCGAAATGTGCCTCGCTGCAACGGCGCTGTGGCGGCTGCCATAATCGGCGCCCTAAATGCGCCCAATATGGGGCGCTAAATGTTGCAAAGCTAAAGTTAGACATCTATGAAGCTAGAGACTGTAGAGTTATATTTGTAGTTAGGGCATTTTGTGGAACAAGGCATGGCGCCCAAACAGGACCGGCAGTAGGTCTTAGCTATACTGCTTCCTTTTATGCTTAAACATTTAATATTTGTGGCATTATAGCATAGAGCTAGAGCTTAAATTGCTTAGAATGAGTAGATAAAATACTTTTAATAGAAAACTTTACTAAAACAAGAGTTGCTGGAGCAGGTTGAGGCAGCTTAAAGGGTTTTTTTTTAATGTAATGAAATTTTTTATTTGGTTAGCGTGCTGCGACCTTTTAGGTAACTTAATCTAAGCAGAAATGTTTTCTAAATAACTAAATAGCTACATTACAATTAAAATAGGGTACGTAGCTTAAAGGGCGGCTCGAATGCATAAATCTGCAAGTATTTAGCACAGCTCGCCTTGAGAGCTAGCTCCCTTCGTGTCTTTCGCTCTAGCTTGCTATAAACGAAGATTTTGATCAGAAATTCCTTAAAATTTGCATCGCGGCCCAATGCCCTGTTGTCTTACAATCCGCACCTGTTGAAGGTACAAAAAAAAAAGAAGAAAAATAACTGAAGAATCTCGGTGTGAGTTACTATTATGTATATACATATGTATGTTTGTCTGGGGCCCACATAGTTGTAGTTGTTTTAGTTGTTGTTGTTGTTGTAGTTGTTTTAGTTGTTGTTGTTGTTGCTGTAGTTGTTTTAGTTTTTGTTGTTGTTGTTGTTGGTTATTTGCTAGCTCGCTGGGCCGTAGGAATGCGCGAATGTTTGCCAACATTAAAAATCGTGATCTAATAAAAATAAGCAACTCAGCGACACATTCGCCAAAGGGAGAGAGAGAGAGAGAGAGAGAGAGAGACAGATAGAGGCAGAGTGTGTGAGAGAGAATCTATGGCTAAGACTACCCACAGCTTCTGGCCATAGAAGCTGTTGAGTGGAGCTGGGCTGGAGTGGTACCTAAACGATGTTGAATAACTGACCGCGATATTTGTGCACGGTTGCGGGTTCCGTTGCGAAAAAAGAAATCGTCGGCCATAAACATATGCAAACGCCGATCGAAAGGGGAGAAATGAGCCAGAAAGAAGTGGAAGAAGAAGACGAAGAAGAGGGCAGAAAAGAAACAAATAAAAACATTCTACAACTTTTGTGCGCCCTGGCAAAAAAAGGCAAACCAAAAAGGAAAAGAAATAAAACAGCTTTTTGAAGACATTTCCGCATAATTCTGTAGCGTTTCATGTTTTGCTGCGGTTCAGTCTTTCGGAACAAGTTTGGTGCTACCAGAAACAACAACAACAACAACAATAATAACAACAACTTTGTGTAGTATCTATTCGATGTGTTAATCAAGTGACCGTCAGCCCCTTGGCACAAGCAACGTCTCAGCTTGTAAAAGGTTCCGCTTAGCTGCTCAGCCCGAAAAACTAAAATGAAATCAGATGAAATTAAGTCAAACATAAACGAGCTTTAATAGACAAACAACTCTGGCTGGCAATGCGGAACAACACACACGAGGTTTGCTCTAAAGATGCGACTTTGCTGCGTCTAAGCCGCATTAGCTGGGAAAAGCTGTGAAAAGCCGAGAAAATCTGAGATGCTGCAGCGCTAAAGAGCTGAAAATTGTGAAAATGAATTAGCAGCGGGTGCCATCAAAGCCAAGAGCCAAGAGCCAAGAGCTGGCTGTGACCTCGCTCCCCCCAACCACCTGCCCAGCCAGCTCCGCCGCTTTTCCGGTTGCTTATGCCTAATGTGAAATTTATGTTTGTGGCTCTTTCGAATTCGAAAGTCAATTTGAGCTGACCAAAGTGCCTGCCACATGTGGCACAAGTAGAAAGCTAAGTTGCCACCAAATGCGCGTTCTTCTGCCCAAGTTTGTCAAATTGTTGCAAGACTCAATGTGCTTATGCCACGTTTTGTTCAGCAAGTGCGCTTCAGCCATTACCCAACTGACCTTATTTTATGCCATATGCAATGCTCAGCAGTCTCACACACACAGAGACTTACCTAGCTGCTTCTTAGTTTGGCATTTAGGTATTTGGCTTGCGCGCGTTTTTTGCCGCGTTAGCTTGAAAATCGCTACGACTGCAGCAGACTTGAGCAAGAGCATTCGACTTGTATCGCACTGTTGTTATTGATGTTAAGACTCTGATTTCTGTGCATATATGTAGTAAGTAGCTGCCAAGTGAAACTTTTGTATGCTCAACTGCCCGCCGGCCGGCAGCAGCAGCAACAGCAACAGCAGCAGCAGCAGCAGCAACATATCAACACATCAGCAACATCAACATCTCAGCTTCATTGGGCGAACGGATGTAGATACGGCATCTCGGCAACTTACTGGCCATCTCTCCATCTCTCCATCTCCATCTCCATCGCTTCAGTTTGGCCTTTAATGCTGCGTCATGGCTGTACCACAATACCAGTTACAGTGCTCACTCGTCCCGCTGGCTGGTCACTTTCTTTTCTTTCTTTCATGCTCGATGCGAGTGTGCAAAGAATGCATTGAAGTACACACACATAAATGTAGCAAATGCACTGTGCGAAAAGCGGTGCAGACCGAAATTTAAACTTGAAATGGCAATAGCTGACTTAAGCAAAAACAAAACTTTTAGACTTTACTCACAGTATTCTTGCTAATTATTTACTCAATTATTATACACATAGAGAAAAAGAAGTGTTATTTTATAACATTTTTTATGCAATAAGTGCAATATTCTGCACTTAAAACCACCTCCAACTTTTGTTGCCCCGCCCTTCAGCACAACTTGGGCAACTTTTTCTCACAGTGTGCGCCGTATTGGGTGGCTGGCCAAGTCGATTTGATTGCCAGCTGAAATTTGCAATTACAGCACCGAGCAACTGTGGCGCGCAGAGAGTTAGACATAGATATGCATATTCACGTTCAGTTTTCATTTAAATTGTCCGACGATCGTTCGCAGGAAATTATTATATGTCTGCGGTTTGTCTGAGTCGTTGAGAGTTGGCCCACTCCGCTGGCGGCTGACGGCGACTCGTTTTCCCAGACTTTTCAGGCGCTACGTGAGTCAGTCTTCAGTCTCAGTCTCAGTCGCAGTTCAGTTTTCCCATTGTTATTGAAAGCGTTTCGTTTCGGCCAATCGCTCGATTTGGCCAGACGCCTTTGCCTTTGTTAACTCACGTGCTGCGAACCTCAATGGACAGTTAAGCGCTTGGCCATAATGTTTATGTTAATGGGTTGGGCCAAGACTCGAGTTGTTCTTGGCTGTTCAGCTGGCAAACCTTGGCTCGCTCCTCTACTTATTAGCATTATTATGGTAATTGCATGGACTCCACGAACGCGTTTTCTTCTCTTTGTGTTTCTTTCTACAATACAAAAGCTTAATTGAGTGTCATTTACTTTTTTCTCTTTTATTGTTTGCTTTTCATTTAGTTGAAGCAACGAAATTTTTGGGGTCTTGAGCCAACGAAAAACCCAGCCAGTTACACTTTTTCTTTTGTGCTGCTTCCGTAAAAAACACCAAAATAAAAATAAATTTAAAGACAAAAGATAAAAAAAAAGCATAAAAACATCATAAATTACGCATACGCAATGCTGGCGGTGGGATCTCGCTGGGTTCGTGGCAAGACAATGCACTGAATATTCACTTGCATTTTTTTCAGGCCTTTTCGGAATTTTATTTATTTTTTGAAGTGGCTCCAAGATGAATTGAACTGAAATTTACCACACTTTCAAAATGAAAAACATGTTTATTGATGATAGGCAGCTCAGAGCCAGTTGCTCCGCTCAGTTTTGTGGCCATTTGCAACTTTTTGCGCCATGAATCACAGCTAAAATTAGATAGAGTCAAAATTTGTGAAGTGTCCCTCTCTCTCTCTCTCTCTCTCTCTCTCGCTCTCTCTCGCTCTCTCTTTCTGTCTGTGTGGCTCGTTAAGCTATTAGTTTATCTCTCTGCTTTTTGCATAATGTCTTTGATTTGTCTTCTGGCATATGATTTGCTTCGCATGCGACTGGTTTGGCTTCATAGAATTAACGTTTGGTGCAAATTAGGCAATGGCTTGGGCTCCCCCCAAAACAATTAACTTTTGGATTTACATAAGCCAACAGCGATTTGCATATTGGTTTTCGTTTTTTTAATTGGCGAAATATTTCACTTTGATTGAAGTGAAAAGTGAAGGGAAAACGTTGTTTGGCTTGGAAAATGTTGGGATTGGATATCGCATGACTTAATCAGCGGCAATTTCTTTCTGGAGCAACTCCTCATTTCAAGCTCCAATTCAGTTCTGTAAGCCCTGACCGTAGCCTGTAAGCGAGGTCAGCAAACTAAAAGCTGGCCAAATTAATAGGCTTACAACTCAAAGCAAATACATGACAAAACCAAAAAATAAGCAACTTTTGTAGTTGTTAATAACTCTTTACTCATGTCTAAGCGTGCTTAACGTTTTCTTAACAGCCAACAATAAACACAGTCAGGTGGAGAAAGACAGCCAACCTCACTCACAATGGGCACCAAGATCGAGTACGTCGACACGACGCATCTTTACGCTTCCAAATACATTCGCAACTCGAAGGCAATTGGCGTGCTCTGGGCCATCTTTACCATTTGCTATGCGATCATAGGCATTGTGGCCTTTGTCACACCAGGTGAGTGTCCCTTGATCAACTCCATAGATATACCCTATATATATTTGTGTGTTTGTGTATTAATTGCAGAGTGGATTGGCGATCCGGATAGCGACAGTGCAGGCCGTCTGGGCCTGTGGCAGCAGTGCCAGCGAGATGAGATCTTCGACAATTGCCGTCGTCGCTGGGAGAACATATTTGCAGTGCCCACGTTTTCATTTCAGGTGCGTATTTGCTTGGTCTTTGGGTAAACTAGAAAGCATAGCTAAAGGAAAAAATACCCTGTAGAAATATCATTTATAGTTGACTAGTTGAAAGTATTTGCATGCAGTCAACTATGAATGAGATTGATTGAAATTTATATATATGATATATGTATGTTTATGTGATATAATATCAGTTCATGTTTATTGAATTTGATTAAGTAACTTGTTTAACATATAAATAAATATTTATAAAGCAGCTATTTGTCAGAGTAATTGGAATGAGTAGAGTAAAGGCAAGTAGAGCAATGTATTGCTTATGAAATATTATTTTAAAATTTATAAATCATAGATTTGACAGTTATATATATATATATATATGTATATATATAGTGCACCGATTCTAGTTGCTGCAGTTCAGATACTTTTTGTCTTACTCATATCTTCATTGTCAGAAGAAAGTGAAGTATAAAATTCTAAGACTTAAGGCACTTAATGCTGGCTAGACAGACTTGATGCCAATCAAGGCTAAGAGTTCTTAGCCCATTTCTCTGTAAAACAAAAAACATTTGACTTGATTTGGTTCTTTTAACGCTTACAGTTGGCCACATTCTTCATGATCGCGGCCGTTGGGCTGGCCTTGCTGACGATATTCTTTTTGGTTTGTTTGCTGTTCATGAAGTCGACGCGCGTCTTTCACATTTGCGGCTGGATGCAAATAATATCAGGTGTGTATATATGTGTGGCCATAGGTGTGCGTTGGGCCCAATTCTCAATTGAGAGTTTCCAGTTTCAATTGCTGACGGCGACGGAAGTCAGTTTGACAAACGATAACGCAATTCTAGCTCATACTTTGAGCACGTTTCGATGTCTGTTGCTGCTGCGGCAGCAACTGTTGCTGCCGCTGCTGCAATGCAATGTAATCTCATTGCGAAATGCGGCTCAATTTCGAATTGTTGAATTCTTGCTGCTTCGATCAGCATTTGTCACGTAATTTAATATCAATTGGGTTTGGCTTTATCGCTTTCAGCGCTCTGCATGATTGTGGCCTGCGCTGCGTTTCCCTTTGGCTGGAATTCGGATGATTTTCGCAAGATTTGTGGCCCGGAGGCAAATCGCTTCGAGCTGGGCCTCTGCAGCATACGCTGGGCCTATCCGTTGGCCATCATTGGCTGCGTGGACGGCGTTGTTCTGGCCACATTGGCGTTCATTTTGGCCACGCGACATGTGCGCCTGCAGCCGGATCCCATCTATCAGAACTCTTTGTACAAAGGTACGCTCAAAATAGCCTTAATTATTTTTTATTATTTCTATTAACGATACGCTTCTTGCAGGAGAAATTAATAATGCGTATCTGACGGATGCCATTAGCTTGGCGGGCTCACGCAAGTCGAATCCGCACATCACGGGCCTCAATTTGCAGCCCATTTTGCTGGTGGCGCCGCCCAATGAGGACAGCATCTCACAGTTCTCCCGCTATCACTGAGGATGGCTCAGTTTTCTTGCCGCCGCAAATTCAAATTCTTAACGGGCAGCCATGCGCGCAGGTTGTTGTATTGGAAAAGTTGAAAATAACCGTTTAGCGTGAGCACAAACCTCAACGCTGTGACTGTAGAAAGCTGAGCTGTACGACACGATAACCGTTTTGCACTGCTTACTTTTAGCAAGGAAACAAACCTGAGTGTGGAAGCGTCGTCAAGTGCTCACAAATCAAGCTAAGCAGTACTTTTGGCACTGCTTGCACTTAGCAAATATATAAACCACTTCGTTTCGTTAAGATTTGAATTTGCTTTTTGGCTGTTACAATTTTAAATGTTAAAGCGTGAATTGTACGTGTGTGTGTGAGTGCCTGTGTGTGTGTGTGTGACTGACTGACTGAATGCTTAGCCTCAACTTAAGTTTGAACTAATTTAAATGTATTTGTGTATAGCTTGTGCCTAACTTGATACGTTTACTCTATAGATTATGAACGCTGCCTGTAAATTATATGCCTCTAACTATAAATATAATGTACAAAAAAAAATGTTGAACATAAAATGATTGTTTTACGCCAATTCGCATTCAACCGCAATCACAGCCTCAATTATGCCATCATCATCAAGCCATAAACATCAAGAGCACAAAGAGGCAGAAGGTCAGCAACTTTTCTGCGCATTTGGACAAACAAATATCAAATTATGCTTCTTGTAATGCCGCCTCTGCTCTGCCCAACGATGCACAAGCAGGCGACGCACATAAAAACCAATAAGGGCCAACTTAGCGCCCAATTTGTTTGTATGCCACGCCCGCCGCCCATCGTCCAATAACCATTTGGCACATACTTTTCCAATAAAGTATTTACAGCAAACTTTTTGCCTGCTGGCAATTGAAATATTCCGCGCAAAGCTGAAATCAAATAGAGCCAAAATGCGATTACTGCACTCGGGCATAGTTGACTGCGCCATACTCTGTCTAACAACAAAATGCTTATTAAATCAGCTGAATCCTGAGCTGTAGACTCAAGTGACAAGTGACTCTTAGGCTGTGACTGTTGCCAGTAGATTAGTATTAATATTGGTGCTTGTGGGCGTGGCTATCTTTAGAGCTGCTCAAACTGCCTTAACCAGCTGATGCAAGTCTTCCACGTGATATGCCTCACTCACTTGCTGAACAGTGTATAATGAGAGCAAAAGCGCAGCTCTCGGCGCCTGATGTTTCTGTTGTAGCTGCCAGCCTGGGCACGTTTTAATATTCTTGTATAATTCATAAGCAATTCCATCAACGCTCTCCAAATGCGGCCTAAGTGGCCAAGCAGCTGGCGCCAAATGCTCCGCTCAGCTCAGCCCACCACCGAGTCGCTGTTCCATCTGCCTGCTCGCTTTCATTTTATTTACTTCAGCCATTTCTTTGCTACCCTGGCTAGCTGCCTAGCCCCCTCCTGGCTGCAGCATATGGCTGCACGTTTTTGGGCCATTTCGACACGCATTCGATACGTGGCCAAAAGCCTCGATGAAGATCTCGACGGGACTCGGGACGCGCTGTGGATTTTTGATGTGCCAATTGTTTTTATTCGATTTGATGTGCGGCGTCATAAATGAGTTTTGAACTTTTCGCTGTTGTCCTTGAGGTGTGGGCGTGTCACTGTGACTGTGACTGTGGGCGTGGCAGCGGTGGCAACTGTGGCAGCATGTGCCAGCGCTTATTAGCTGAGCACTTGGACACACTTTTTATGCGTTTCGAAGTGCTTGTGAAAATGTGCCAAAATAGCGCAGCAAATGAACAACAACAACAGCAACACACACTCTACAGAGAACAACTTTTTCATTGCTCTTGTGTAATTGGAAAAAAAAACAGAAAACTGGACATCATTTGACCTTTGGCATTGTATTTAAGCCAACATGCCACGCCCACACAGCGCGCGCCTACATACACATTTCTGTTACATTACGCTGAGCAGCAACAGCAGCAGCAGCGGCAACAGCAGCAAAGTCAAAGGGTCGTTGGGCGGGGCCAAATGAATTGCGCCTTTAAGGTTTTCGTTTAAGTGAAATGTCAGTTGCAGAAATTGAATCGAAAATTGTAAAATTGGTTTTGTATAAACATTTTTGCCAAATGAAATGAAATGAAAATGCTTTTGTTATAGCTACCCGAAAAGCAGTTGCTGTTGCCAGCGACCCTCTGGCCGTCTCCCTCTGCTCCTCTTAGCCCTGGCTGCCAGCCAAGTTCTCCCTGTTTTTTTTTTCTTTCCGCTTTCTTTCTTCACTTTTGAGCACCGAAAACATCATATTTCTTGTGCCTGTTTTTTATTTCTTGTGCAAAACAAAGGGCATTGCAGCGCCTGCCTTACCCTTGCCATTCCCACACACACATAATTTATGGCACATACGAGCTCTGTGTGTGGCTGTGTGTGTTGGTTGTTTGAAGCCAAACGTAGCTCGCAGAATTGTGCAAAAGTCAAAGCTGCGTCAATCAAAAGCTACAGCAGAACTAGCTAAAGGGTGCCCTGTGGGGTATATGTGGCCAGCAGTTGCTCTGCAAAACTCTTATCATATTAGCTATAATATATTTAGGGATTCACTTAGTTAGCTTTTTGGTTTGCTGCATCCAAATCTATAGTTCGTATGACAATAGTTTTTATCTAAAATTTCTAAAAATTACGCTTTCAACTACATTTGAGTTATTCCAACATTAATGCTAGGTATGCCTAGAATTCGAAAAGCAGCTTCTGCTTTTGCCATGCTTTCACTTCAAGTGTGCATATCCTCTCCTATTGTATCCTCACAGGATATGCTCAACGAATTGCCTTGGCTTTGCAGTTAGCCCTAAATTACGTCTGGCATTTTATGCTTTATGTAGTTTCCTTACCAGTCGAGTGCTGTCTGTGATTTATCCGCTCTAGAAGGCATTGCGCCAGCAACAATATGCGTAGTGCCAGATAAAAAAACGTTGTACATTTTATTGCATATACAAAAAATCGTATAAATTGTGCGTAACAACCGCTGCCTAAACATAACTCTATAGACGTATGCGTAATACTAGTTAAATGTAAATTAGAATTAGGAATTTATTTTAGCCGAGCTAACTAACTTAGTAGAACTAGAAACGAGCTCGCATTTTTCACATTGTAAAAATGACTAGTGAATTATATCCGTCGCTTTAACAAGTTGCGAATTAGAACTATATTTACAGGTATATCTAGATCTATATCTATATATTATATATATATAGATATGTACGTATAACTAGCAAACCCGATTTGGCATTTGGTTGCAAGAAAATGAATTGTGAAATTGTTGCAAATGAAGTGAATGGACTAAAAAATACCCTGTAACAACGAAATCGTTTTGTTTGCTTATCCATTTGGCAGCAGTTTATGCCACGATTTTGGCCAGAATGTGACTAAAGCTAATAAGCAGACACACACACATTCACACACTCACACACGCACTCTCTCTCTCTCTCTCTCTCTCTCTCTCTCTCTTATAGTTACATATAAGTAATTATAGCTAAACTTCCTGATTGCCCGCCGCACAGTCAATTATCGGCTGCACATCGTCCCTGTCCCGCTCCGGATCAAGGCAGGCGGTCATGGCATGCGGCATATGGGTGCGCAGCAGCGCATAGCTGTCCCGCTGATGGAGCAGCAGCTTGTGCTGCTGATGGGCAATGAAGCTGCTGCCGCGTCGCAGCGAGCGTCTGCCCATCTCGAGTATCTCGAGCGAGGGATCGCGTGCGAACACAAAATTCTGATAGGCACGCACAAAGCTGAAAATGACAGCCGAGGCGCCGCCCACGATCATCAGATAGGAGCCAATGGGCACCGCGTGCGGCGCTATGACCGTGGCCAGGTACAGCCAGCCCTTGATAGCGGGCGTCAGCTCCGAGATGCCCTGCAAAACAGACGAACATAACAGATGATATCGAGTTTATCTAGAGAGTTTATGGAGCAACTAATTAACCCACCTCCTCGAGCCACATGACGGGGAACACAAAGTCACGAAAATCACGCACTGGATGCACGTCCTTGGCGCGCGTCACCTTCAGATTGAGCTGAATGCGCACCTTGCCTTCCAGCGGTACTCCAAGTTTCTAAACACACATTAGAATCATTAGAATCAGACAGCATATCTAGAATAGCAGCTCAGAGATCTCTTACCGGTTGTATTTTGAAGTAGGTTTCGTGCTTTTCGCGCTCCGGCTTGAGACCTTCGACGGCATCGAGCAGCTGCGGATCTGATTCGTAGAAGTGCGGATTGGATATGTAGACAGGCGCGCCATACTGACATGGACTGATATTCTGCAGGCCCCTCACAGCTTCATAGTCACTCGAATCGTAGCATTTGTTTTCCGGATTGTTCCTCGAATCGCCGTACGAGTTGTTGGGCAGGCGATAGAGATCCGCGGCCAGGCCGTCCTTCTCCACACGCTCCACATACTTGAGTGGAATGATGCGACACAGATCCTTGTCGTAGATGTGCACGAAATCCGATTTGGTGATGTCACGCGGCGGAAAGAACGAGCCCTCCGAGCCGGCAATGCTCGTGCAGGGCTCCTCGTTCCAGTGCGGCAGATGATCCATGCCATTGAGCGAGTCAATGTAGCCAAACTGTTCCATGCCCTGGTAGCCCGTCTTAATGCTGGACACCTCGGTCAGTGTGCCGTTCCGGCCCAGCAGCAGGCCCATTCGCTCCATGGGCCGCATGTGCTTCGGGTAGAATCTATGCGCCAGGCTGACCAGCGCATCATCGTAGCCAAACACCAGCTGATCCGCAGTCACATTGATAAAGGGCTTCAGCTTGGCAGCCGTCAACACTATGGATATCGTCTTGGACAGCAGATAGCCCAGCTTGGGGCTCAGACTTGTGAGGGTCTGAGACAGAGAGAAGACTGTAAATTGGAGCTCTAATGCGCTGCAGCTGTCCACTTACCAGCATTGGTATGTTGGGCGTAACTATGGGCGTATTCTTATCGACACTCAGTTCAGGAACAAATTGTAAGATTTTCTTATGCTGATATGACACCGTGTAGTTGTTCTCGTGGAACTTGACATTCACCTTCTCCATGTCTTCCCTGCAAAGACAACAGCAATGCAGATTGTTATACATTGTAAATCGTAACTCGTATCTGCGGGGCACGTGCCAAGCTCAAAGTCAGGGACGTTGGCCATAAAACACAAAATCAAAAACCAAAAAAAGTATTCCACAATGGCCAGCGGCCCAACCCAGCTGAATGTCAAGTTCACTTGTCGCGTTCGTCGGTGAAATGTGGCCAAAGAAACGTAACGTAAAACCAAAAGACAACAGCAACAGCAACAGCAACAACACAAAATAAGATGACAAACGCTTTGGCGTTTTTGTGTTGGTTTCAGCAGCTACCGAAACGGCTTTGTCATTTGATGTTGATTTAAAGTGTTTGCCACGTTTATTGTTGCTGTTGTTGTTTCAGTAGTTGTTGCTGTTGCTGTTGTTGTCTTCAACTAATCCATCAAATCATCATAAAGTTGTGGTCGCAGCTTAATTGCATTTTAATTCAAGCAGTCGACAATTAATTGCAGTGATTAATATCCATATTGGAGTATCTGTGTATCTCTCTCTGTTAATCTGTATCTGTCTCCCGATCTGTGCATGTCTATCTGTATCTGCATATCTGTATCCATATCCCTGCATCTATATATAGCTTTATATATATATATTCATATCTGTATCTGTATCTGTATCTGCATCTGCATCTGCATCTGTATCTGTATCTGTATCTGTATCTGTATCTGTATCTGTATCTGTATCTGTATCTGTATCTGTATCTGTATCTGTATCTGTATCTGTATCTGTATCTGTATCTGTATCTGTATCTGTATCTGTATCTGTATCTGTATCTGTATCTGTATCTGTATCTGTATCTGTATCTGTATCTGTATCTGTATCTGTATCTGTATCTGTATCTGTATCTGTATCTGTATCTGTATCTGTATCTGTATCTGTATCTGTATCTGTATCTGTATCTGTATCTGTATCTGTATCTGTATCTGTATCTGTATCTGTATCTGTATCTGTATCTGTATCTGTATCTGTATCTGTATCTGTATCTGTATCTGTATCTGTATCTGTATCTGTATCTGTATCTGTATCTGTATCTGTATCTGTATCTGTATCTGTATCTGTATCTGTATCTGTATCTGTATCTGTATCTGTATCTGTATCTGTATCTGTATCTGTATCTGTATCTGTATCTGTATCTTTATCTGTATCTTTATCTGTATCTGTATCTGTATCTGTATCTGTATCTGTATCTGTATCTGTATCTGTATCTTTATCTGTATCTGTATCTGTATCTGTATCTGTATCTTTATCTGTATCTGTATCTGTATCTGTATCTGTATCTGTATCTGTATCTGTATCTGTATCTGTATCTGTATCTGTATATGTATCTATATCTGTATCTGTATCTGTATCTGTATCTGTATCTGTATCTGTATCTGTATCTGTATCTATATCTATATCTGTATCTGTATCTGTATCTGTATCTGTATCTGTATCTGTATCTGTATCTGTATCTGTATCTGTATCTGTATCTGTATCTGTATCTGTATCTGTATCTGTATCTGTATCTGTATCTGTATCTGTATCTGTATCTGTATCTGTATCTGTATCTGTATCTGTATCTGTATCTGTATCTGTATCTGTATCTGTATCTGTATCTGTATCTGTATCTGCATCTGTATCTGTATCTGTATCTGTATCTGTATCTGTATCTGTATCTGTATCTGTATCTGTATCTGTATCTGTATCTGTATCTGTATCTGTATCTGTATCTGTATCTGTATCTGTATCTGTATCTGTATCTGTATCTGTATCTGTATCTGTATCTGTATCTGTATCTGTATCTGTATCTGTATCTGTATCTGTATCTGTATCTGTATCTGTATCTGTATCTGTATCTGTATCTGTATCTGTATCTGTATCTGTATCTGTATCTGTATCTGTATCTGTATCTGTATCTGTATCTGTATCTGTATCTGTATCTGTATCTGTATCTGTATCTGTATCTGTATCTGTATCTGTATCTGTATCTGTATCTGTATCTGTATCTGTATCTGTATCTGTATCTGTATCTGTATCTGTATCTGTATCTGTATCTGTATCTGTATCTGTATCTGTATCTGTATCTGTATCTGTAAGCATCTAGAAATATATTTACTCTTCTGTATATATTTATCTGTAGGTGCATTTAAATATTTATCTTTGGTAAATGTTATTTAATGCTATTCAAATAGGTACATATCTCTCTCTATATATTTATGTAAACATATCTATTTATGCAAATATCTCATTTATATTTCTTGCTGTAATTGTATCATATTTGTAGTTTATTATAGTACTTTATTTTAGTATACGTATTATATTTGCTTCAAATTAATCGGCGATCGCCTGATCTTGTCACGTTATCCTTCACTTGAACTGGTTTAATGTCTGGGCGGTCCCGCAACTTGTCAAGTCAAACATAACATATTCTCAGATACACCTGCTGTGGCAGCCCGCTCTCATTTGTCGCTTTGTTATTTTCTGTTGTCGATTTGATGTCTCAATTAATGCAAACGGCGCAGCAGTTCAGAGGCTCGGCGCCTAGGCGTGAATTGTCAGCAGTTTATTGGCAAATCTGCTCCGATGGCTGCTGCAGTTGCAACTGCAACTCAGACTGTTGCAAGTTTCCATAAGCACAAAATAATTGCAGTTTATAAAGTGTGAAAATTGAAAGGTCTTTAAACTGTTGCAATTTAGTTAGCATTGTGTGTGCCAAAGACTTATGTGAGCTAATAAATCAAAGTCATAATCTGAAATTTCAATTAATTCGTTGGCGCGCTGTGGCTGAGCTGTATTCATGTATTTGCAATTCATTTAATTACTTCTAATCTCGCCCACTGACCACAAAGTTCAAGAATCGTCTATAAAAAGCGAAAATAAGCTTTGCCTATCATCTTAACTTGATTTTCTTTGTTTAAGAACGATTTTTGTATGCAGCGCGAACGAACATTTTAGGTTCCATTAGCATTTGATAATTATGATAATTAGGCGCACTAAACTCAATTTCATAAGTATATATATATATATTGACCAAACGAGCCGTGACCAGAGAACACTTAGCTAAAGCTGCCATGAAATTATGGATATAATAAGTTTCGAAAATCGAGAATCAAAAGGCGTAACCACTTTCGCCTCTATTAAATATTTTTATGTTATTTCATATTAATCCATTTACACACCTGTAGACAAACGGACCCACCTCCTGCAGCTTGGGCTTCTCGCCGCCGAGGAAGCCATCCGGATTGGTTACATTGTAGATGTAGACCTTGGTCAGCCGTATGACGCCGGGTCTCTGCCAATAATGATAGCTTAACGTATCGTTCCACAGCCTTAAATTCTGTTGGCGTAAACAAAGCTTCAATTAGATATGGAATTTTATAATAGAGTCACAGCTTGAACTTACCTTTAGTATAAAATAATCCAGCCATGGTATGGATGTTAAAACTATGCCTAAGATTAATGTAACTATACCAATTATTATCACAGCTAGTCTATCTGAAAGTAAATCAAATACATTTATTCACAGTTAGTCACGGTCAGCACCTCGTGTTTAGGCCTTAGCTCATATTGTAAATCTTTGCATACGAAAACACCTCGCACAAATATTTGGCCAGTAAAAGTTGTGACGTGCACACAAAGCTGGCTTTTGCTGTTGCTATATTTTTAATGGACGTGGACAAATATTGGCGAGGAATACGTCATTCTAAGTAGAATTCAGTTAAGTTCTCCAAATATCAAGCAGCTTTACAGCTTTTCCCGGACTCAGAGTGAAATTTGCCATAAACTGTGTGATTTTTTGCTTAAAAATAAAAGGTGACAAGGAGAGTAAGTATATAGGCTTAGTGCATTGTTTGCCTTGTGTATATACATCCGCTTTAGAGTAGGCCTTAATGGGGAGTGGACAAATCGTGTTTGTCTATAGATTCCCCATTTTAAAGCTGAATGTAAAAATATTTACAGCTAGAATTATCAAGAGATTGCTAAAGTAGCAACTGAGACTCCAATTCATTGAGTTCATATTATATCAGTTACTTGATTGTGTTTTCATTCCTAGACTCACGAAGCCTAGTTTTTTACTCGTGTCACGCACTGAAAACACGACTTGGGCTCAGCTCTGAGTGCTGACCCAAAATTCCCGACACTGTTCACACCTCCTTTCCCTGATGAATGCTGTCGCGCGTTGAGCTCAGTTGGAACATAAAACTGCTGCCGCCGAACCTGGTTTCATTGGCATTTCACGGCTGCCACTCACACCCTGAGAGATCATGCTCTTGGCCGACTTATTGAAATTGAACTTTTTGCGAGTTATTTGTGATAGGCGTTCGACACAGTTGACGATTATATTTCGCTTATCAGCCAATTGAGATGCGTTTTGGATTGCAAATCGTTTTTGCTAATGGGCCACTGCACTTAGGCGACTCGATTACTTGCCCATCTGCCATTACCTTGTTGACATTTTGTGGCAGTGGGCGTGGCTGTGGCCGTCCTATGTGTCTGTGCAATGCCAACGGGTTCTGTCGGTCGGCGTCCGCGCCCCCCTAAAACAGTCAACGAACTGATTGCGCTTGCGGCCAGGCCACACGCGCTGCATTCGTTCTCCAAAAGAAATATATTTAAAAAAGTGCAAGGCCCAGCACTTAAACATAAAATATACTTTAATGTATATACAAATTTATATATTTATGTGTGTCTATATTGATTTATTGATGGCGTGCAATTTTCGGGTCTTTCGGTTCAGCATTTCGATAACGCCAGCAAAATTTTTCGACTTGGCAAGGGTCATAAATCGTAAGCCAGAGATGAGCTATGGGCGCGATAATTGTATTATTGGTGCAGCCAGAAATCGGCAAAGTTCAAGCGTTTCATTGACCCTGAAACCTCCAGCTCAAAAGCAACAACAATAAACAACAACAAATTGAGGCAGAGAAAGTTACGTAAAATGTCATAAAATCAAGCCCAAAATGTTGACAGTTTGGCAACTGCCTGGCTTATACATATATAAAATATATTTATATAGTGTCTTTTTTTTTGGGGCAGCTGTCAAGCTGAAGGTCAAGGGAAGCACAGCCGACTCTTCACGGCGGCACAATCTGATCGCAGCATTTAAAGCCCGTTTACATTTATCGGCTTTACGCTTTGCCTTTTGCCTGCTGTTGGCTTCATCTGGTTGCGTTATTAGTTCATATCGATAATTACATGTATATATAGATTTATATATATATTTTTATGTATGTATATAGATTAGTTGTTGCTGCAATTGACAACGCTTGCATGGGCTGGTCGACATGGTCAATAAACATTTGGCACACAATTGATACGTCAGCGCCTGCTGCCGTTGACAATAATGCTGAGTGCTCAGTTGTTGTTGTTGTTGTTGTTGTTGCTGTTGCATGTAAGAAGCTGTTGTTGTTAATATAACTATTTGTGCTGCATGTTGTTTAAATACACTGCCAGCGTATCTATTAGCTCAGTCAGCCAACATGTGACGTATGCTCGAATATATATCTGCAGTATATTTTACATGTTTATGGGCCTTTTAATCTACCTTTTAGATTTTTCAAGATTCCATAAATATTTTTGCTAGAACCTCTTCTAACATAAAATTCACATAAAGTGTTTTCCACTTCGAATTTTCATTTCTTTTATACATTTTCAGAGATTATTATTATTATTTAATTTTTATTAAAATTAATTTTAATATTTAGCTACAATATAAGCTCTGTCAACTGCTTAGCTAAATATTTTCTGTTTCGTTTCTGCTTCCACTACCAACATATATCCTTCTGTATTTGGTCATGCTGCCACCTCCTTTGCCTGAAGAGTGCTTAACTCCGCTTCCAACTTCATTGAACTTAAACTTTATTTCACGGCTGACACTCGCACTTGAACTTCTTGTTGTTAACGGATCCAGGTAAACTGAATTCTTGTAAAATTACATTTATTTTGTTTGTGATATGTGCTCGTTTCATAACATATGCGATAACGTTTGAGTGTTTATTCATATCAAAGATTTATAAATGTTTTCCCAGCCCAACATTATTCTGATAAGCGCTGATATTAGCTTGGCCTTAGCTTCATCCGCATAAGTTTATTACAGCAAGCTGATAAAATTGTATTAAAAATTGATTACAATTTCGGCTAGAATATTTACTATTCGGTATGTTGGATTATGCTGTCTTTGCTTGTAAAATATGCGCAATCTTTAGAATTACACTGGAGGCAGAGGCGTTGTCAAAGGGGGTGGGGCTTGGTTACTGATTAACTGGGCCTTTTCTTTCGTATGTTAAGCAATGCTTTCTTTTTGCAGACTTGAACTTTCCCACTATGCCAACCCCTTTTGGGTTCAGCCCCTGACTTTAGCCACTTGATACGGGTGTCATATGCTCGTTCTGTTGAAAATTGCAGCTAAGCATGCAATATTGTCGTTGCGTAGTCTCTGGTTTCTGGTTTCTGATTTCCATCCGCCTGAACTGAACTCTGGCAATTATGCTGTGAACTGCTGAAGGAACAACTGGCTAACTGGCAATTGGTTAAAACCAATTCCTGTTAAACTTAGCTCTAATGATAACAAATATGTCGACGCTCAATTTGGCTAACTTTGGCTACTTTTGTGTTCGTTGTTTCATTCATTTCACAGGCGAATGTTAAAATTCGCGCTTGTAACAAAACTAACTCTGAATAGACACGGAATTGTGGGCTGCAACAATGCAATAATAACAGAAATAACAATAATAACAATAACAACAATAACAACAATAACAACAATAGCTGCACATTTGCAACGCTTGCAGCTAAACAATTAAGCTCAGATTTCGTTTCAGAACGTGCCCCAAACTGGTTGGCGGGGGACAACAGCAACAACAGCAGCAACGGCGACAACAATGCGGCTTGGTGCATGATCTGAGTTTCAAGTGCCGCCGATAGCGTTGCTTCACATTGTAAACACTTTTGTTTAAGCAAATTATTGTAATTCTTATGTTAAGGAAATGGACATGGCCTGGCCTGGCCTGGCCTGGCTTGGCCTGGCCTGGCATTCCGGCGTGTGCATTTCCTTGTGCCGCATACGCCTCACAATTGGCATCCATATGGAGATCTTCAGATTCGATACCAATTAGCCAGGCATACATATGTTCCGAACCGGTTAGCAGTGACCTGGACGTGCCTTCTCGGCAATTGTGCCTTTAACTTATCGCATATTGGCCCTTAATTAAAGCACTTACAACCGATCGCAATGCATTCGACTGGAAAGTTTCGCTTCCCTTTGTTTTTTTTCAGCTTTTTCGGAGGTGTACCATTAACCAGAAACATGTTAACAAAATTAAGTAGCTGTAAAGTTACGAGGGCATGCTGTAGAAAGTGAAAGGTTTGGGAAATCCACATAAGAAATCACATTAAGACAGGCAAATGGGTAAAATGCAATTAAAGAATAACTGAACTTGGCATTGGAAATGGAGTAAGAGAAGGAGAAGAGAGAAGAGCAACAATTAAGATGTGAATCAGAAATGTCTTTCGGAAAGACAAGGATTGAGATTGATTAAGAAGTTCACTAAAAGCACTCCAAGGAAGCAATGAAAAGATGTTTTCGAACAATTTAGTTAAGTAAAGATGTTGTTAAGAAGATGTTATAGAATATATGAGAATATATAAGAGAAATAAAAAGGTGCTCAGCTCAAATGTGGCAGTTGAAACCCCAATAAGACTCCAATCGGATCCACACAGCTTCTTCTACGTTTGGCTTAGCACAAGTACAACTATCACTGCACTCGCCAAAATATAACTCTTAGGAATGTGCTTGGCTTAGATTCAGCATGCCTTCGCAGCAGCTTCCAAGCCTCTTCTCTCACTCAGTGAGAATGCCTCAAGAGCGCGGCTCGATCTATTGCATGTGGCCTAAATCAACTGAATCAACTTCACATTTGGTTATATAAGCGTAAGAGCAAGACTCACGCACACTGCTAAGCGCTGAGTGCGACTTGTTATTGCTAAAGACTCCATCTGAGCTTTGGCCAGTGCAGTTAACCAGCTGAGACTTCTTCTTGCCAACCAAGGAGGCTGCTCATGCCGCAGCACCAGCAGCAGTCACACCAACAGCAACCGCAGTGGCAGTAGCAGCAGCAGCAGCGGCAGCAACCGCGCCTATTTCTGTTTGTGCAGCGCACACAGTGAGCATGGCAAACACCGCGTCCCGCCCCAACCCTCCAGCTCCGCTCTCTCCGCTACCGCGCGGGGGCCACCTTTGAGTCGCAGTTAGAATTGGCCAGCTGTGATTGCTAACTTGGCTGCTTAATTGTGTTAATTTGTGTTCACTCTCTTGATGCCGTCAAGCGCTCGTTTTGGCCGCAAAGGCCGTGTCCCATGCTCGAATCCATGTCCAGAGCTAACCAATCCGCTCCACGCTCTACGCTCCACTCACTCAACAGTTGCCGTCGCCGACGCCGCCGCCGCCGCCGTCTCCATCTCAGTTTTTGATCTCACTCGCAGCTTCAAATTTCGGTTTTTTGGTATTTCACTTCTCTGGCTCAAGCGCTGGCTGCTGCTTGGACTGGGCCTCTTGAGGTCTTGTATATTGATTTGGCAACATTTTCATATTTGCTTTGTGTGTACACGACTCCAGTGTATACATGTATTTGTTAGTTGTAGTATTTGGCAGTTAATAGTTGATGTTGTTGTTGTTGCTGCAGCAGACAACATTGCACTGGCCAGCTAAGTACCCGCTTCGACTTTTCAATTGCGATTTTTTTTTATTTCGCCTTTGCTTCACTTCTGTTTTGCGTTTTCCTATGGCTTTTGCTATTTGCTTGTCAGCCTGTTTAGCATGGTATTAGAATTACCTAAGCACAGTGGCACCAAATCAATTGAAAGTCTGTTGGTGGCCTATACTTGATGGTTTCCTGAATGCCAGAGATAGGGAGAGAGAGAGAGAGAGAGGAAGAGAGTAAAAGCGACTTCTATTCTGTCAATCCCTTCATTCAAACTTTTCTGAATCATCGCCTTTCAATGCATGAACTTAATGTGACTTTAATGGATGATTGACTGACTGCCACAGGTTCTTAATTTCAAAGATGTTAGCTTTGTTCCGCTTAGCTTGACACTTGCTCAATGGGAAACGAAACCTTCGAGCGATTATAGAGAATAATTAAAACCAATATAAAATGCGCAATAAACGATCGCACAGATCTGAGCGAGCGTCGCATCAGACGACTATGAAATTGAGATAAAAACTTATAATTTCTTATAGATTTAACGGACCAAAACCAAATAGAAACATGGCAAATTGTTATCAGATCACACGTAATAGAGAAGTATTTAAAAAATGTCAAGTCTCGTAACAGTTGATCACATCTGCAAGTCGCAGTGCAAACGTGGCTATAAAGCATGCCGAATAGTGTTGTCAAGTGCAAAGCGCTTAAAACATCATTCTACGCCAGCGAGAACTTGCCCAAAATGAAGGCAATCAAAAACGTCAACGAAATCGAAAACGAAAACTGAAACGCAAACACGTCAAATGAAACCGAAAGCGATACGAGTCTTATACAATATGCCTAAGCCAAGTTCAGAGAGCAAACAGACAGCCAGGGAGAGAGAGAGAGCGAGAGAGAGAGAGAGAGTGTGTGTGTGTGTGAGTGTGTCTGTTCAATGTTCTTGGCCATGGTTGTTGTTTGCACACTTGGCTGCTTCGACAACATGAGCACAGCTCACTCGGCGTATACGCAATGTCGTCAATTGCACAGAACGCGGCTAACTAGGCAAGTCTCGTGTCTGTCTCTCTGTGTCCGTTTCCTTGATTTCAATCTTTGAGCTCTTGTTGTTGTTGATGTTGCTTTATAATTTTATTTCAAGTCTGCAGCAGTGGCTTGCCTTGTTGTTGTTGTTGTTGTTGTTGCTGTTGTTATTAGTCGGTATTTTTGGCCAAAGACTCGTTTTGCATTGCAGTTGCAGTTGCAGTTCTCGGATGACCAGTTTTTTGATTAAAACAAAAAAAAATAAAACTTACAGCAGCAATCGTTTGTTTTTGTTGTTGTTTTTTTTTAATTTTATCTACTTGTTATATTTGTTGTTCGCTTTTAGCCCCCACAAGTTAAAAGTGGCGCACAACTTGTTTGGCTTTTATTTTTGGTCAAGTAAACAGCTAAAAGGCAACAACAACAAAAGATATAAAACAAAAATGCAGCTAACAAAACTCAACCAATTTGGTAGTTGATATTGACTTTAGGCTAGCTAATTGCGCGTTTAATGATAAAATTTTAATAATTATTTTTTATGTTGTGTGTAAAATGCAGAGCTGTTAAGAAATGGAATTTTTAACAGCTCTGGTAAAATGCAATAATTAGGTTTGAAAAAAAGTATCTTTGCTATAAAATTAATGTTATTAGAATTCCCCAAGTGTAATAAATAATTTGTTTAAATGAAGCATGCAAATCTGCAAATATTCTATATAAATTTCTTTATCGTAATATTTGTTTTATGTTTCAATTTATCAAATATTTCATTTAGTCTCTGAAAAATTTCTTCGAGGAAATCTCTACATTGTACTTATTACAATAGAAAACAAACTAAAAGTTTGTCTATATTATATATTCCATGTTATTATTATTATTTTACATTGTATTCTTCAAACAGATTTCATTAAGTCTCTATATTAAATATGAAGTCTCAGGATGATTTTCAGATCCTTTCAAGAAATCTTTGCTTCCAAATAAATAATTAAAACAATATTATTCAGACTTCTTTAACTTTAGAATATAATTAAATAATAAAAATAATTCCTAAATATTTTCAACAAAAATATCATAAAGTTTAATTCATTCCTTGTTTGTAATATTTAAAATATTTGGATTATAAAATATTTCAACCAGTCTTTGTTTAAAATCTAGTCTCAGCTTTGAACACCTTTGAATAAATATTTGTCTAATAAAATCATTTAAAACTCTTTAAATATATATATATATATATTAAAAAATATATACACAAAAATCTTTATAAATAATTGATTTACTTATTTGTACTTTTAATTCAATAATAACATTAATAATTGTTATCAACGATTTAATTAATTCCCTATTTCAAATCACAGCACAAAATATTGCCGCTAGCTAAAAATGTTTTATTTAACATTTAGGTTTAGCCAATTAGGTTTAGCGCATGACTTGCATTCATTGTTAATACATTGTTAATACTTACTGTTGCTTATCTTAACGCCATGAGATATTAACATGGACAGCGGCGTTCCTCTGTGTGTTACATGAGGGCGTGAACGCCGCCCCGTGCTAGTTGACCCTTGCGGCTGTTGTTGTTGTTTTTGTTGTTGTGGTTGTTGTGGTTGCAGTTGCTGTTGTTGCTGCTGTTGTTGTTGCTGCTGTTGCTGTCGCCGAGAAGCACGCCCACAGCTGGCCCAGTCAAGCAGGTGATCTCTCGCCGTGCGTCCATATCGCAAATAATGTTTCTCTAAGCCCATAATTCAAGTCTGTTGAATGAGATAGAAATAGAATCAAGAGAATTAGCTTTGGGTTGGCTGGCTTTAAAGTCAACAACATATTTATGTCTGGCAATTAAATTTTAATTTGTCTAATCTCTGTCTTTATGGGGTCGCTATCTACGCAAAATGTTTAATTCGAGTTTGGGGGCCTTTCTAGGTGCAGAGTTCAATAAGTCCGGCTAATTCTCAATGGTTGCCCTCCAACAAGACGCTCCATCTCAATTAAGTCATACGCCTCTCATAGAACGTATTAAGAATGTCCGGTATTACAGAAACCCCAGCAATTCGTGCCATAAATTAAGCACAGCAATAACAAACAAATGGTTTAATGTATGGTTAGCGCAGGTTGATAAATGTTCAGTGCTGACGAGTGTGTTCGCCTGGCAGATACCCTCTAACTAAATAATAAAACATGGACAACGTTGACAGCTGCTGTTCAGTAATAATTGAATATACCCTCATTGGAGTGTACAGGGTATTCTTAATTAAAATAAAACATTTGTCACTGGCTACGTGCTAAGCCCGTGCCGCCCGATAGCAAAAATATTTGTATTATTTATGCAAATGAAGTCGTAGCTGAGATTTGTACTTGTTGGGAAATGGAAAATGGAAATCAGCTGAGAGCCTGGCCCCGTCAATTCACTAATAGCCTAAGATCCGCCAGAACGTTTGTTGAAAGCCGTTTGCATGCACGATAATCGCACGACCCATCGCGTTGCCATGACAAGCAAAAACAAAAGACTCAGGCAACGAACTTGCCAGCCAACCAGTCAGCCAAATAAAACGAAACAAAAAACTTTCATAATTTATGTGCCATGCAGCAGCGACGAGTGTCAGCCTCAACGATCTCCACCTCATCTCGACGCATGCGAAGTGAATCATTTGTCTGACATAACAGCCCATAACTAAATGAAAACTTCATTTTTTTTGCGCTGTTTTTTTCCGAGCTGCTCTGCTACAATTGAGCGATTTTTAAGTTATGAACAAAATGTTGTGTAAAGCACAAAATTATTTAAACACAATTAATGACATTTAGTTGGAGTTTTGCTTTTTAGTTTTTGTCAACTGCTATGGGCCAAGTTCAAAAGCCCTCTCTGCTGCTCTCTGCTTTGGAATCTGACTTAATTTACGCCAAGCCGAGGCGAGAAGCCACACAAAAAACCAAAAGAGCTGAGCAAGCATATTTTTCCTTATTTTTTTGGGTTTCTGGCTGCGCTTAATGAGCATAAAATAATTAAGGCCAGTTTTAATTTGCCAACATTTGCGCAATGAGGAAATATGCGAGACGCATGCCAAGGATATATAAGGAATGGAACAGGAAGCGTTGCAAGGCCTGGGAAACAGAGAGAACTGCGTTTACATATAAGCAAAAGTCAAAGACTTAAATGATTTGTTAAATATAATTTAAATAAATATTATAAAAAATGGAATTCATTATCTGTAAAGCTTTTAAGAATTGTTGTTTTCAAACTTTTGGTATTATTAAAAATAAGTTCTTTGCCGCTTTAAGTCAATTAAAACTAAAAATAATCGAAGATAAAACAGATAAATACCTAAGCTGCCTTAGCTGATTGAATTATTGATTCAGAGCGGAAATGCATATCATATTATATACCTTAAAGACACAGCCACGCCTCCTTCTGCCCTTTACATACCTTCGCAAATAGCAATTAGAAACCCTGTTTACCCTGCTTTCAATGTGGCTGACTATATTAAAAACAGAGAATGACTAACACAATTTTGGAGTCAAGCGAATAAAAGAGTGGACAAAGGCACTTGCTGAAGGCAGCTAAGCACCCTCGTTGAACTTAACCAAGTATCAAATATAATTTGCGAATGACTCGACGAATATGGAGTCGTTGTCCAGTGCATTATAGCTTGACGTATGGCGCACTAGACCCAGTTAGAGACCGCATTCTTATGGCCCATTAGCCAAGTGCCAAAATATGGTAAAATTTACAATTGCTGTCAATCGAATTTGAATGGGACTTCGAAATGTTTTTGCACGCTGTATCTAATGTCAACAACATTTCCACTGCTCGTACACCCCAATTAACCGAACATAAAACACACAGCAACGCTTTCCCGCAATTTGCGGCTCATAAGCGTCGCTAAAGCCAATCCATTGGGAAGTCCCCAAGACAATATCCCAGCCCCGATTTGCAACGTTCCGCCCAGGTCTAAAGTGTAACTGAAACACGTTTTAACAATTTTCTGCTTATTTTCACACATTGACTCCGGCATTTCGGCCGGCGACGATTTGGTCACCTGGTCAGCTGGCCGCCTGCGCCGCCTCGACTTCTTTCTTGTGAGCTCTGTGCGCTTTTGCTTCTTTGGCATATTATGTAATGTGGGCTTTGCCATTTTCCAACTCTTTTCTTCATCTTTCGCACTAACTGCCTAGAAATCATTAAAAAATAGCTCAAACATTTGCGTAAATAAAGAAATTACAACAACAACAACAACAACAACAGCAACATAACGTAAAGAAATATTGCAAAATTGCATAAATACAAAATCTATTGACCCAAATATAACCAGTCAGGCACATATGGCAAGCAAGCCATGTTGCAATGATCCCGCTCCAGCTCCAGCCACAGCTCCCAGTTGCCGCTTTCTAACATTGCCAACAGCTGATGACGATATTGAGTCTCGCTTTTGGCCAGCTCATTGGTAATAGTAACACTTTCGATTGCACCAGCTGCAACAGCAGCAGCAGCAGCTAACCAGACACACCAAACGGGCCATTCCAGCCAGAAGTAAGTAGGTTGCTTGGCCACTACTACCACCACAGGCCACTTAGCTGCTAAGCCACTAAACCACTGAGCCGCTGAGCCACGGAGCCATTGTGGCTGCTTGGCATTTGCCAAAAAATAACCAAAAAACAAAAAAAATCTTCTTGCCCGTTTACACCTGTTGCATTTGTTGTTTTATTGTTATTGTTGCTGTAGCTAATGCAATCATGTCGTGCGCATTGCAAAGCATGAGTCAAGAGCTGCGCAAAAAAAATCAGGTAAATAAACTAAGTTGTCCTTTAAATACAGTAAAAGATAAAAATAGGCTGTTAATGTTAGCTATAATGCAAAAATTAAAAGCTAAACCTTTTAATTTCATATTTTATATATATTTCAGCTTCAGACTGTGAACCGCCTGAACGGGTTCGACTACAGGATTCAAATTATGGGTATTACCCAAAACTGAAGCCAAGCGTGTTATTCAGTCTTTTGACAGATAAGAAATGATTTAAAGAAAAGCTCAACTTTAAGTAACATTCAGCACTAATTACAAATCTAATGAAAATGAGTTGACTTGGGATCATAGACAGAAACGAAAGACAATTTTTTCTTAGGTGGGGCTTAATCATCAATGTGTTAGCTAGAATTGATGCAAACGCATTTACAGTCCTCTCCCCCAATCTCTCTCAATCTTACTCAATCTCACTTAATCTGACTCAATCTCTTTCACTCCAACTTTTTTTTACTCTCACTGCTGCTGTCTTACTCTCTCCCTCCTTATCTATCTCAGTCGCTGTCTATCACTCTATCACTTTCTCTTTCTATCTGTCTTATACTCTCTTTAAAAAAAAATGCCTTTAGAGTATGACAAATTCGTTGTTGCTGTTGCTGCCGCTGTTGCTGTTGCTACTTGGCTTACAGTAGCCGCCAATTCGAGTGCCCATTGTTGTCGTTGTTGTTTGTCATCTTGTGCACTTGTTTACTTGTCTGTCTCTTACTCGTATTTTGATAAATTTCACACACACACAGCATCCAGCGGTAGCTCCAATGCACCGCGAAGGTCGCGCGCCATTTATCTTTCTCTTGTGACAGCTGTTCCACATCCAGTTTTCTTGCTGTTGTTTTTGTTGTTGTTGTCGATTTGACTTTTTCTCTCCTGCTGTTTTTTTTTTGACGCACGTCGCATCGCCTTCTTTTTATGCATTTTTAATAAATTTTTACTTAATTTTTTGCATTTACAATTTATTTAAAATTTCAATAAATTTTTTGTAATTGCGGCTTTTGCCTGATTACAGAGAGAGAGAGAGAGAGGAGCGACTGGATCGGCACTTGAATGGCTTCATAAGCCAATGCCAAGGAAGCGCCCACAAAACGGCCGGCAGAAAGACCCAAGCAGGGGTCCACATATCATAATTGGCATCGTTGGGACGCGTTGATTGGCAAATTGTATGCAATTATTGAAACGGACTGGGCGCCCATATAGCTGAAACTTTCTGAATTTTTCGAAATGTTCGAAATGTTTGCACTGACTTAAAAGTTCGTTCATCTTTTGCTCTGTTGACATTGAAACGCCCCAATACTGCGGAAGTTGCCGCCACACACAAGCCCACAGACAGACAAACGGACGGACAGCGTAGACGGGCAGCCAGCATAAGTATTTAGCTGTAATTGCAGCTTACACATCACTTGGGTATTCATTAGGGGCCTGAACTTTAAGAGCCCTATAGATACGGCAATTTCTTTGCGTCTGCCAAAACCAAAAAATGTATCACGCAAGCCCCACAGGCGCCTCTTACGAATATTTGCTTGGTTAGTTGGCCCAGGCCAGTCGTCATCTCAGCCATGTAAATTGTTTCGCTGTGCTCAATTAACTTGAATTGGCAACACTTCGAGCGCATCAAATTATTCTCCAAAAACAAAACAAAAAGCAAAACCAACAGCATTAAATCAGTTGTACGAGTATTAAGTTATTTAACGCACTCGCATTTGTTTATGCAATTCGCAGCCAGTGCAAAAATATAACTAAAGACTTAGGCAACGAACTTGACATCCAGCTGGGTGAAAGGCCAAGACGATATGTGAATTACCTGAGTTCCGCCAGTGGGCAGCAGCTAGTGGACTATAGGAAATAAATATAATTATAGATCTGCTCAGCATGCATAATTTGATCTATCGGCTGCCTTTAGCAGGAATATTACAGTAATCAGAAATCAGATAATTATTATTACGATATCTCGCTCGATTGCGAAGTGGAAGCCGAGGTAAGCTGTGATTTTTTATTTATAATAAATATTATAAAATGCTGACTAAGGCTCTAGTCTTTAATATTTTGTACAATAACTTCTATTTGCCTAGAGCTTAACACTTAGTCTTAAATCTTTAAACAAACTTTTCCGCTTGGGTAAACTTCTCTCGTTTGCTGTGCTGCCTATTTCAAGTCTCACTTTAGTATTATTAATAAGATCTTCAGCCTAGGCTTCTAGCTACCTTATTTTTATCGCCGACGCCTCTTCGCCTGCTTCTTCTTCAATTACAGCCAAATGGCTTATAAGCCTATTTATTAACTTGGCTTGGCAATTCTTGGCTCAACTCAGGCGATTGCCACGCGCTCTTCTCTCGGTTGCCGTGGCGAATCGTTGAAGCGTGCCTGCTTCAGCAAATTATTGGCAAACTATATTTTCAATAGTTCGCAACAACAACAACAGCAGCAGCAGCGGCAACAGCAGCGGCAGCAACAGCAACAGCAGCAGCAACTGTTGCCTCTGCTGCTACGCTGCCTGTGCGTCTAGTTCGTTGCTTGTATTTTGTAATTTATACGCTTATTAGCTATCTCTCTCTTTCACTCAACTGCTCTCTCTCTCTCTCTCTCTCTTCGTCTCTCTTTCAGTCGCTCTCTCACTCTCAGTATGCGGTTTAGCTTACGAACCATTTTTGGCTGAGCTAAATGCTCTAATTGCGTTGCAGAATTTAGTTTTTGGCTTTTACGATTAAACTTGGCTTGAACTGAAAGCAACAGAAATCCTTGTTGCAGTTGCTTTTTGCATGGGTTTTTGATATATTTTTGAGCTACTTAAATTTATTTGTGGGTTTTTTGCTTGCCTGGCCTATGAGTAGCTGAGTTGCGGCTCAAGAGGCTGACTGACGCAGCGAAGGCCGCCTACGAAGCGTGTCCATAACAGCAACAAAAAACTAGTAAGACTACAATAAAGCCAATCCTAATTCAATCCTGACCTAAGTCACAGCGTTTTTGATTGCCGTTGTTTAGCTGTCTGCCTGCCTGCCTGTCTGTCCGTCTGGCTGTCTGTCTCTCGCTCACTCGCTGGGCGATTGATGGGCTGCTGCCCAAAAATGTTGCGCTTATCAATAGGCAAATCAATTTGCAATTAAAAAGCGTGCCGCATATTATATAAACCTATCTATAAGCATATTGTACATTCAGGTTATTAGCAAATTGTGCCGCTAGCAACAACAGCAACAACAACTACAACAACAGCATCATGTGGCAACATGTGTGCAAAAAAAAACAGCGCCGTGAATCACAAGCTTATGTCAATATATCAATTTAACGGCTAGAAAAAAAGCCAAAAAAAAACCCAACAACAACAACAACAACAACAAAGCAAACACTTTGTCTTGTTATTGTTGCCTTAACTCTTTGGTGACGTCTGTTGCACTTAACCATTTTGCAGTTTATGGTTAATTAAGACAACTTCTGTGCCTCGTCTTGGCCAATTTGGTGGGCATCAGCCCGTCTTTTGGGTTTTTAGCTGTTAAGTTAAGTGGCCAAAAGAGTGCGAAACAAAATGAAAATTGCTATCGGCGGCGTTTGAAAGCGAAACTGAATTGTGGAATATTTTAACGGCAGAAGCTGAGATTGATGAGTCCAGTCATAAGAGATAAGCGTAGGCCATTAGCTGAGCTCTGATTTGTCAAATTAAACGCAAATTCTCAGTAGCTCTGAGTACTATATTCCAGATTCTTCATCACATTCTGCAGCTCTTCAATGCCAATGTCGAGGCGTGCATTGAACTACAAACGAAGCGAAACGCTCAACTGCCCAGGTTTGGTGCTCAACCTTCGAGCACTTGTGAGTACTTTCGACACACCCCAATCGAAGTTAGCATTTCTTTGCGTTTTGCTTTTCACACTTCTTGTTGTTGCTGTTGTTGTTGCTGTTGTTGTGTTTAAACGCCAACACAGAAAAGTGTTATTTTTAAATCCCAAACTTGACATTGACTTACATATTTTTGAGTTAATTTCTGTGCTATTTTGTAACTGTAGGCTATAAAAGAACGGCTTATTTTATGAGTACAATGTTTATTTTTCTGTACCCCACAACGTATGAGCTTATACACTGTGGGCTATAGGGAGAGCGGCGAGCTCCATAAAAGCCAGACACCCATCACATTGTTTTCGAATTGTTCATTTCACCTTAACATTGACCTGACCTTTGGGCAAATGCAAAACACTTTCAGAAATCTAGGTTAAGCGAGGGGGGAAACTCCAACGTCATCATGATCACGATCATAATCATGATCAATGCTACGTGTTTGCGGTTGCATATTTGCACAAAACCCCGCAAGAGTTCACAAAAAGCAACAAATATGCATATGACAACGACTTCATCTATAAGAAACAGACAAAAAAAAAAAATAAAAGATGTTGCAAACCATTTTGCAGTAGTCGCAAAAACCTAAATTGTTTAAATATTTAATTGAGGCGAACTAAAAAAATAATTAGCAAAAATGTATGTATGTACAGCGGCTATAAAGTGCACACATACAAAACTTTAAGCACTTCAATTCAAAATGTGAAAAGTCCAGAATCTGTGCAAGGCTCAAGGTTGAATGGTTCTGTAAGCACAGCATAATATTTGCATATGTGTATATATAAATATATGTGTATGTATATATATATTATATATATATCATCTAACTGCACTTACAGATTGATATCACTAGCGTTCGTTTGCCATGCGCAATAGATCTGTATTGATTTGGTACTCGACTTAATTTGTTTGCGCTTAGATAAGTGTGATCAAACCGATTAAAGGGTTTGATTAATCAATAATATTGACATGGGTTGCTCATCGTAGATTCAATTTATTAGACATGTCTAACAGCTTGCTATTGACTTGGCTACATTGTGGAATGCGACTATTTAAAAGAGATGTATTACTATTATATCATATAATATATTCAATATTATTTCTTTAAACTTAAATTGTATATATGTTTATAGACACACATTATTATATATATTTTCATATATATTCTCCAGCTTACACTTCACAGTTGCATACGCTCCGTTAAACACACTTACTTTACTATAACAATAACTCCTTTTGCTCTGCTGCTAATCCAAAAGCCTTAAAGGTTTTTGCGTATTGTTTTAGAAATTTAATTTTGCTTTTGTGTTTCACTCTTTTAAATTTTAAATTTTAAGTTAGCCAATTAGCCGCATGTTCATATAATTTGTGATTTTTTTTAAAATAATTCGCATATCCTTAGCAGCTTTGGGCGCACGCGCAATGCCACATTTTATGGCATGGAATTGTGCAAATGCAAACACCACACAACAAAATTGAAGCCGAAATTTGAATCAAAAATAAATTCGAAAACAAATTCGAAAACGAAACCGAAACCAAAACCGATACCGAAACTCAAACACACAAGACGCGATCGCGCACTGTTCCCGAGCATGTGTCGTGTGTCGTTTTAAAGTTGAAGTTGACGCGTCGAAATGAAAAGCTCGCATGAATGGACGAACGGCGTCGCAAGACGTTTTTGTTCAAAACGCAAGACTTAAGTCGGCGTCGTAGCTCAGCCAGCGCCAGCAGCAGTCGCGACAGAGCAGCGACGCCGACTAAGTATCGGCACAGCTGAGCCGAGCAGCAAACGTGTGTGTGTGTGTGCAAATCTTTGGTTGAGCTGCGCTTGTGCATGTGTGCGTGTGTGTGCGGCTATATCACTTGGCGCAATCCTCGCTGCGACGCGTCGCCAAAATTTGGCAATCTGCACACCACAGCTGACGTCGCGTCGGCGACGCTGCACTGCGCTGCATTCTCAGCTGCAGCTCAACGGCTCTCAGCTGGCTCCAATCCTCGCTGTTGAAATTGTCAATCCGCACGGCGACGTCGCTGCGCTGCTCTGCCTTCTGCGCTCTGCGCTCAGTTGACTTCGGCAGCATTCTCAGCGCCTGCTGCGCTCTGGTGAGTTTTGCGCTCAAGCACGCTGTGTTGAGTTTTCCTTTTGTTGATCTTTACTCGTTCGTGCAGAATGGACAGGGGATTTTTTTTGTTATTGTCATTATTGCTGTCTCTGTTGTTGTTGTTGTTGTTGTCGTTGTTATTGTTGCTGTGGCATTTTAAATGCTGAGTCACTTTGCGTTTTAATATATGCCTTGTAGTTCTAGTTTAGTGGCCGTAAACACATCTTGACTTAAAGAGCTGTACATTGAGTGAAGCAATTGCTTCCTACATTGTTTACCTTTCGCCATGATCATTAAGGGTTTTTTCCTGAAGGATATTTGTTGCGACAGTCGTTGTTGATTACGCACTTAGGTAAGTGTTTCATTTTAGCTTTTAACGCAATAACTTGATTAAGCCAAGGCTTCGCTGGCGTCAGAGCAACTTCGTCAGTTGGAAAACTACGAAGGGCAAAAGTTACAAAAATTGCGAAAATTCTGTACGTTAAGTAATTTACGGCTAGCCGTCAATCTGAGGTGGAAAATTGTTCAAGCTCAAATCGCGCAATATGTTATTATTATTATTTTTTATTGGCTAGACTTTATTCGAACGATCAAGCGCTCGGTCGTGCTCAGTTAGCCACAGCAGACCTCTCAAACGGCTTCTTGCTTGTAAATCTATAGAAACTCTACAACGCAGGAACAACTTGAATTTGCGTACAAATGGGAGTCAATAAATAACATGCTATATTAAGAAATAAATACCAATTCCATTCTTACTGCAATTATTGCTAAGTTGTTGTAATGCTTATAACTATGAATACCTTCCTACGCTTCTTAAGGAGCTGTGCTAGACTGGAATTAAGTCTACAGTTTATGTCAGAGAGAAAATATTTATGTAGGGGTTGCCCCTAGGCATTGGAAATCAATTAAAATACTCGATCTGTTGACTGATTAGCATACAGAACAGGCAATGTTCTATCGAATGTTCTATCTAATCGAATGATAGTTCGAGCTGCGCGTTCATAAGCTCTCAGCGTATCAAATGTCATGTCCAATAAAAGCGGAAACAGGCTTTGGGCCAATTGCCGACAGCTAAAAATAAAAACATTAAAAAAAACTACGTTTATTTTTGAGTTTCGTTATTTAAGTTCCTCAAGCACTTGAAGAACTTAAGCAAACTCTTAACTCAAAAGTCAACTTAGTTTAAGCAACAAAAGTGAAATCAAGCGTTAAGAAGTGTTTTTTCATTGTTTATAAAAGTTCATTGGAGTCAATGCGAACCAGCTCGGAACTGACTGTGAACCGTTATGGCTAGACATATATCTGTCTGTCTGTCTGTCTGCCTGTCTGCCTGTCTGTCTGTCTGTCTATAAGGCACAAGGATTTTGCTGCACTTACTACTGCATAAAAGGCCTTAATCTAATAAGCCAACGAAGGTTGCATTATTTGTATTTCTTTATATTTTTTGTAGTTGACAAGAATGAGTTAATTACACTCGTGAAGCGTTTTTACAAAAATAAAAATTTAATGTATTTTGTTTATAATTATAATTGTTAGTGTGCTTTTGTTAAGCAGAAAAGGTCACAACTCACATTAAAAGAGAAGATGTCGCTATGGCCAGGCAAGCAAAATATATATACATATATATATATACTTTAAATAAAGCTCAATTCGCGTTCAGCTAGGGCAGAGGGCGGGGCAGGGTAGGGCTCCAGTTTAATGGAGCTGGGCTATTGCAGCTGACCAAAGCCCCATAACACAGACAAGTTCAAGTTTGTGTAGCACTAAAACAAAACCAAAAAAGCAAAACAGAAAAACTGCCTAAATGGGTGATTAGTTAACGGCATGTTTAGCTTAACAGTCGTCTGTTAACATTTGGTCTAACTAGATGTTACAACAATTAAAAGTTAGTTTCCAGAAATAAATCAAATTCTAATCTAATACTCATACAGAGATATATAGATGCATACATTACTCATGATAAATAAAAGTCTGCTGGCCATTATTTCCATATCAACGCCTTTTCAAAGATTTCGCCGAAAACAAAAGCTCTATTAAAATGTTGTCCTTCGTCAGGTAATTGAAAACAAAAGTTAAGAAATCAGCGCAAATGCTGTGCAAACTCCTTCTAAGCCAGCCGTCTGTGAATTACGACCCTCTTAAGACCGGGTCAAAAATGGTCTGTGTGCTGTGTAAAACCCGTTTATGGGCCCATTCGGGCTTTGAGTAATTAAATAACATGTAAAACTTATTGCGGCGCACAGCATATATATTTTTGGCAATATCTTCACATATCTATATAGTATATATAGACATATATCAAATCTGTTGGCTAGGTCATGTCTCACGTGTCGCTTGCCTGATTTCCGATTCGTTTGGCAATGAGCTGCCGTTTGATCTTTCGATCTTTACCCAGATACCTGTTGCTTGCACAGGTGATTCAACTTCCAATGTGAAGGATGGTTAAAGATTTTGTAGTTTCGGTTATTGTTTGCCCGCACTTGACATTCTGGCCACACCCTTTTTGATGCTAAGTGTCATATCTGCTTACACAATCCACAATTTATGTATATTGCTTAACCACAAGTAATTAAATTTGTATATATTCATATTTTACATAATTCCCATCAAAAGTTTCCCTTACTCCACCATAGCAAACATGGACTGTTAACCTTAACAGCTCTGTTAGAATTATGCTCGCCGCATGTTAGCTATGCGCAATTATGTTAAGCAGTCGTAGCTTTACTGCTGCATACTTTTGGGCTGCATTTAAAAGTTTTTGGCCCACCATTGATCAATTATAATAGTTCAATAACAATTATGACTTAACAATCAACGTAGTTATTACGTCTAGGAATATTTGAATGATTGAAACTCTACAAACTGGTCTAACTGCATAATTAAACATACGTTTTACAGAAGTAACTGAATATCTAATTATACTGTAAAATATTCTTAATGCCTTGTTTACGTTGGATTTTTGTAGCAAAAATTTTCCAGTACTATTTTCCGTTCTGGCGCAGTATAATTAATTGATTAATTATCATAATGCTTAGGGAAATGCATTAAAAAGTTGACGTAGGCAATGTAATTTGTCCAACTGTCTGGGCTTGCTCTGGAGTGGTGGAACTAGCAGATACCCTAGCAATTGCTGTTCTATACCAATGGATATTCTTGATTCTGTTTCTCTAATTCTTAAAGGCAGCTCTGATACCCTATCACTTCCGGCTTCACATTCATTGTTGATATTGCTTCGCTCTTGCCTGCCTAGGCGAGCTCAACTTTTAAGCATTTCATTAGCATCAATAGCTGGTTATTATATGTAGTTATTAAACAGGCTTTCATAACGCATTGTTATTGCTAACTGTATTCGAAATTATGACCACGTTAATTCACTCAGTATACGCTGTCCTCTGCTGGCTATAGCCGACCTGACCTTAGCCCCAACAAATTGGGTCATAAAACGGAGTGAAGCGCGCGTCAACAAACTCGTTTTATTTATTGCACTTTTTTTTTAATTTTTTGCAGTTGTTGCCACTCAATCATGCATTCAATTACTACACACACACACACCACACACACACACACACACTGACTTACCCATCACCTGTTCCTGCGCTTGATATAATTAACTCTCTCGACGCTATCCACATGGCCGTCAGTTAATTATGTTCCGATTGTTATTTAATTAGTGCACAATAGTGTTTAAGCTACGTTTTTTTCTTTGCCCACGCTAATTGTTTATTGAGCTTCTCATTTAACAATTCATTTTGCACGCAATGGCATTTTTGTTTGACATGATCTCACAACTTTTCATTTTCAACTGTTGCACAGACTCACAGAGAGAGAGAGCTTCAACAGAAATTCAGATTTCTTTAGCTTAAGTGAATTGAACGGGAGCGGAGTTGAGTGTGAAAGTAGAGCAGAAAGTAAAGCAGAGCTAAAGAAAGTATTATAATTAATAAGCTTTAAATTTATAAATAAATGAAATAAATACAAATTTAAAGTATTTTTCATAGGTTTCTCATCTTTCTACCCGCGCTGCGCTCCTGTGCTTGCTTCATATTTAATATGCTTTAATTGAACTATGCGACTGACCTGACGTTATACATATGTATATATATATATAAATGTGTGTGTGTGTGTGTGTGTGTGTGTGTGTGTGTGTGTGTGTGTGTGTAACTACAATATGCTCAGTTATGTGTGGAGCGCTCTAGCTATAGACATGATGAGCATAAGAAAATAGCTGACATTTTGCAAATATTTCAGTTTTGAAATGCTGTCAAACATATCATAAACAAATATTGATGGCTGCTCGCCTGCTCAATTAATTAATTATGTAAATGCAACCCTTGCCGCTGTTGCTCAAAATGTCAATCAACTCAAAATAAACAAAAACATAAATGCAAATAATAATAAGAAGAAAATATATAGATATTGTACAAATATGTCTATGCAAACAGAGCTGAAAAAATAATGCAAATTCAATTTAAATTTGTGAAATCAAAAGTCTGATGCACTTTGAATGCTGAAGTTGGTGCTAATTCTGCTGCTGCTGCTGCTGCTGCTACTGCTGCTGTTGGTGTTGGTGTTGCAGCAGTTGAGCCGCAGTTGAGTTGCGTTCAGAAACAGACGCCGGGTGTCCATCAGAAATGCGGCCACTGGATAGCCAGTGGATAAGTGTATAATGGTAGTCGATCCATTTACCGGACTAATTAAAAAGTGCTGCGCCCCGGGCCGCAGGCTTTCAATCCAAATTTCTGGCAGTCCGTTAATTACTTTTCACTTTTTTTTTTTTTATTTTGTAATTTTTATTTAATATTTCACTCTGATTCAAATGCTTTTTATATTCATTTCATATTTCCTGTTTTGATTTTCTTGCACGTGACCAAAACGAATTTAATTTTCATTTTCATTTTCATTTTTATTGTCATTGCTATTGCGCCAGCTAATCGCATTTGGAATGCAGCTAGCTCTACATTGCTCTATATAAATCTAATATTATAGCGCACATATGACATCGTTGTGCCACCCTTTCGCTAATTTCGCAGCGCATCTAAGTCGCTGGCATCCCCTAAATCAGTTTGGTTTCTATTAATGTCCTTTGTCAGGACCTCAGTCTTTGCATATAATACACATTTCAGCGCAATCTGTTGCCTAACTAAGCGTTACATTGCTGCTACTTATAAGGGGGGCGTCAGCTGGCAGTCCACAACTGCCCTTAGATGACAGAGCTTATTATGGAATCATTTCTATAAAGTCAATTGCTCAACTGAAGGCTGACAATGCAGTCGAACAACTGCTTTGGATTTGTATTGTAGTTAGGTTATGAGTGTGATCCATCAAGGTGTTGGTTAGAGAAAATCTACAGAATTAGAGTCTAGCTGGCGTGAGACGAGGGCTTGCACTTGCTGCAAAATGATATGAGGTAAATAACATTTTGCAATTAAATCTGTATAGAGAGCTGGGTATGCAGTCTACAGTACATCTAATCATGTTATATTATATTACATTATTTTGGAGATGGTATCGCCAAGCTTCTTGAATGACAAGGAAGAGGTCTTATGAGCAGAGATTCTATCTGGTGTCAATGTAAGTCAATCAGTTATAGATTTAATTATATTTTGTTAGGAAATAAATAAAGATATGATTGAGTATTAAAAGTTCATGCAGTGAAATTAAAGAAATAAATATCTAACTCACATTCCATAGAATTTTCACATTGCAATGTTTTCCAGCTAACTAAAGTGTTAACTATTAATAAAGAAAAATATTTACTTAATATTTCAGCATCAATTTTATGACTTTATGCCTATCATGGAAAATCACCCATAATGAATTGTAGAAAGAATTTTATATAATTTCATGTTAATAAGAAATTCTGAAAAAAGCAAATTAAATTCATATACTTAAAGTCTGACAAATCTATAGAATTAAGCACAGAAATAAAGTCAGATTGCATAGCGTAAGAATGAATTCACTTTAACAAGCAAAATAAATCAAATAATTGACTCAATCATTGAAGCGAAGCTCTTAAAGCTATTATTAGATTTACGATCATGTTTACACTCGAGCTGTAATCGACTCACCTATTAACATATGATTAATGCATAAAGTGATTTAGAGATCAACCTGGTATTTATATAAGTATATTTACCAGACGATCATCTACATACTATATAAATATCTATGTATGTACCTATACCTATCCATATTTTCCATACAATTTTGATAAATGATTTGTCTTTAAGTTCATGTTGATAGATTACAACTTCTTGGCAAGGCATGTATAACTTCCATAAATCCTTTTAACAACTCGACGACTCTTTCTTCTCATACGCCATAAATTACATTAACTTTTGACTAATTACTTGCCACAGCAGATTCCATTCAACAGTTATGCTCACGTATGAGTATCATTATAAAACACTACATAAATATTCCAGTTACTTACGCCTGACCAAGTCGAACTGGGAATATTGTGGCAGGGCACTTCACAATGCGGCCAATGCCCACAGCGAGTCACATAACTCAGTCGCAATACAAAGGGGCAACAACGGATGCGACAGCAAACATAAAAATTAATTAAAGTCTTGCCGCTGTCCTTGCCACTGCCCTTGCCCCTCTCCCTCTCCCTCTCTCTCTGCCTATCCCACTGGCAGCAAGTCAAGTAGCGGGCAATGTCTTGCTTTGCCCAAATTGTTCACACGTTGCAACATCTTGTGGCAACTTACGCCTTAAAGGCTGCAACAACAAACGTCGCGCCACGCCTGAACCCCGAGCCCATCGTGTCCTTTTTCTCTGCTGTCTGCTGTCTGCTGTCTGTTGGCTTTGCCTGCGAATTGCTGCTGCCACATTTGGCTGCCGCGGCGTCAAGTGATGCGCCTTTTTATTTAACGCTCAAAATTGCTCGAGCATTCAAAAGGTAACAGTCAGCAACCCTTAGCGACTGCCTACTGTTGTTGTTGCCCTTGTTGTGCTGTTGTTATTGTTGCGAGCTGTCAAATTTGTCTGTGTGTTGCTGTTGCCCTTACCGTTGCTGTTGCTGTTGCTGCTACTGTTGCTGCTGTGATTTCGTGTAATTTTATTAATCACAACAACACATTCATCTGCTCGCCTGTGCGCATCCCTTTCAATTTGGGCAATCCTTTTGGCCGTTGACTAATTATGCAATTTGTATGCAATAAAAATATTAATTGCTAGCAAACTACTGCGACCGCAGCATATTATTATTATTATGATTACTATTTGTATGTGTATTTGTATTATTATTAAAAATTATGCAATTCTCTACAGTTCTTTGTGTTTTCATTAAAGCCAGTATACACTGGCTTGTTTATTTACCTCATTGTCTCCCTCTCTGCCTCCATCTCCCTCTCTCTCCCACTCTGTCTTTCCCTGGGAGGATTCACAAAAAATGCGAATAGCGGCATGCAAATTTTCCGCTTGGTTTATTCGGCGCCTTCATGCGAACATCAATGCAAAAATCTGTGTTGCTGCAATACAAAAAAAAAAAGAAGAGAAATAACCAAACAAAAATAAAAAGTCAGAAAATAAATATTTTAAAATGTACCCTTTATATGTTTATTCATAACTCACAGGCAGAGCTTGCAAAAAATAATACAAAAACTCGTTTAAATTGTTGTTCAAAATATTTGGTATATCAATAATTTAATTTGGCATATGAAGAGGTCTTTGGAGCATGGCATTTTTATTCCTTTGATAGAATACTTTGTAGATGTTTATATGACTTGCTTATGAAATTAGGTAACTTATGACATTAGTAATTGCTGCTATGACAGCTTACATTTCTCAGCAGATGAGTAATCTAACTGGATCTGTTACTCAACTAAGCAAAGAGGATCTGCACTGGGTTCTTGGCTTTGATCTGAGTTTTGATTCTGATCTGATTTTTAAAATTATTGCCATATGACTTGTATTTGAGGCAAACTATTCTCTCAGTTTGGGTCTTACGACTTAGCAAAGTTTTATTTTAATTAAACAGACAATTCTGATGTCGTATGGAGCTGCCTGTTGAGAAAAAAGTTGTTGTTGAAAAACTCAATTTTCTGTGTGAAAACATTGAAAGCTCATAGAGAAATCGTATCAAACTATTTATCAGACTAAGCAAAATGTACTTTCCAGTTCTTTATTAAAACATTCTGTCAAATATAAGACTATATCTATAGAGATATAGATCTACTATAAATCTCTGAAAATAAGATTCATTTCCTATATTAAAACATTCTGTGAAATTTAAGGTATATATATCTACTATAAATCTCTAAGAATCAGATTCATTTAAACCTTCTGATACTGATTCTATTGTAGTTCTGCTATCAGCTGAACTAACGCTATGTAATAACAACTAATAATTAATGATACTTTAATTATTATTACAGTAATAAGCTGTTAATTAACTAAATGCCATGACATAAACATATTCACCTCATTATATATGTGCATAAAATGAATATGTAAAAAAAACATATTTCGATATTTGAAGTGTGTTGTGGCTGGCCAATGATTACATATGCCCACTCGACTCTGACCGCATAAACATATTGACAACACTTTAAATATTATGTGAAACCACTTCGGAAACCACAGCGAAAACCACACACACGCACACACAGCTCATAAATATGAATGCATTGTATAATGTACATAAATCCAGCAATTAAATGAGCAATTATTTCAATACAAGCGCCTGTTTATTATCCACTTTTGACAAATTTTACACACACATATATATGTATGGATAAATGTGTAATAAAAAAACTGAAATCAAATTAAATTTTCATGGAGTGAAGTCATGAACTTTCCGCGAAAACTTTTATAAAAAAAAAAGTTGAAAAAAAGTGTAGAAAGAACGAAAAGTTTTTGCGAAGCGCGCTACTAAAAATCGCTTCATTCTAATTACTTCCTTTTGGACAGAGAATGGCCAGGGGGAAGGGTGAGATGGCGCGAGCCGCAGAAGGACTTCCTGTCAGCGTGGCAGGACACGTCTAGTTTAAGTAGTGACTGGAGAGCAGCTCGCTGGCCTGCGCCGGGGCCGAGCCACATAAAACAATCGTTTCGTAATAAAGATGAAAATTTTATTAAAAGATGTCGGAAACAGATGTCGCCCGCCAAGCTGGGTAGCCCCAGCAGCCACGCCCCCTCCTCTGGCAAACAGACTGTGCCATCTAGTGAAGCCAGCTTGCAGGCAGACGACCATCCAACCAACCAACCAACCGACACACACACTTTATAATCTTTTATCGCATTTTTTCTACTTGGTTGACACAAAGAGCGTATTTATGCGACTGTTAACGTTATGAAAAGCCCATAATTTGCCAGCCACCCTGCGTATTTGCCATATAATAAAAATAATAAACGTTACGCTGAAAATCGATAGCAAACAGAATTCGCATTCATTTCATGGGCAATCAAAGGGAGCTGGGGCGATGATTCGACTGTAGCAGCTGATATCGACAGTTGACTTCGCGGCGGTTGTCCTCATTCCTCCTATATATGTATATATATATATATATCGTCTCCCATCGAGTGTCGTGTATAAATGTTTGCTCTTTATTATATTGCCCATGCACGCCCCCATTCGTAACATATATGTGCTTCAGGCTTGTCTGCTACACCCGTGTGCAGCATCTTGTGACATTTAACCTTCTTTTTGCCTCGTTTCTTTTTTTTCGGCGACTCTCTGCGTGCAATCGGCATCCATTGTAGTCCTTGCCATGCCGATACACACGAGATACGAGTACACGATATAATGATATCCATATAATGATGCGTCTGTCAAATCCATTCCATTGGCATTTTCAACAGTCTCATTGCCTGCTTGCCAGTAGCTGTAGTGGCTGCCTTCCTGCTGCTTCTTCTTCTTCTTCGACTTCTTCAACTTCTGTAGTCACCCACCGCCCTTTGATAATCTCTTGAGTTGACAAAGTCTTTGAGTCGGAGTGAGACATGAACATGTCAGCGAAGTTTGCCTTACCTTGATAGAGACTCAATTTTAATGTTACTTTGACAGTGACAGAACAAATTGTGGGAAATATTTTTAAATTAAATAAAACTAAATTATGAACTTCAGTTTCGAATGATATGAAATGCTGATGCGACTTTGCTTTGTTTATATAAATAGAATTAAGCTAGACAAAATCAAAGTTTGCGCTAACTAAAAAGGCAACAATGGCCTGACTGCACAGACACGACAAATGCCCTACACAAAGACTTTATGAAACTGATTTAAGTGGAGCACAAAACTCAAATAATTTACATATTTCCAATTCAGCAAACGCTTTGCCAGCCAGAAACACACCAAAAACCCCAAAATAGGCGCCGAAAACAAATATAAATAAAAACAATTAAAACTTTGTCTTTAACACTCGACTTCGGTTGAGGTTTGAGCGGCACTGAACCCCAACAGAATCTGAATAGCGAAACCCCTTTCCTCCCCCTGCCACACATACATGTGTCAAGGAGCGCGACAGGAGCTGCTGCACATTCAGCCCACTTATCAAATAATTGTCCTCATATTAAGGCAGGCAACAAAGAGATTCACACACACACACACACAGACACAACAATTGGCAAAGCACCAAATTGTGGAAAATTGAAATCATCTGCTTAAGCGCAATCTCGCTGCGCTACAAAGCGACAAAGCCACCCACATAATCAAGCAGAAGCCGTCGCATAGCTTTGGTGCCAAATAAAAATGTAAGGACACACAAACAGAAAGAAAGACAGAGATGGAGTGAGACACAGAGAGAGAGAGAAAGAGAGAGAGAGAGGGAGAGATACACACACAGGGCACATGGTGGAAATCCTTTGCATAAATGATGATGGCTTGGCATGATGAGAACTTTTAATCATTATTATCACATATTTATACGCTTATATGAGCATGTTTTATGTACTCGCTGCCAGTGGCAGGATGCGGAGTAATCCTTTTCAAAGCAAAAACCCACAAATGGCAGCGCAAAAAGGCTGCCAAAACAAAGCCAGTCTAACACACACACACACACATCTATGTGTGTATGTGTGTATATATGTATAGCACTCACATATACTTATGTCGCTTGCTTTGTTATCCTTATTCTTATTGTTGGCGCTGAGAGTGCTCCGCGCTGTTTGATGATGAGTTTCCAATTCGAGTGAGGCCACGCCCACAAAGCAATCGCAATAGGGGCACAAGGACGAGCACTTGCACTTTTCGTTTGCTGCTCAGCGTAGCCACAACAAGGGTTGCTTTTCTCCATGTCTCTCTGTGTGCGTGTGTGTGTGAGCTAGACTTATGCATGTATTGTACAATAGAGTAGCGCACACATAAAAGTCAAAAGGACAAGCACAGCCAGTTGCTAAGCTTATGTAAACCAAGCAGAGCTCTGTTCTCCTTGGCCAACTCTCTATGTACTTGGCTAAAAGTGCTGCAATGCTGGCTTTTTATTGTTGTTGTTGTTGTTGTTGCTACTGCTGTTGCTATTGCTGCTGACTGTCTAGTAAATAAGTCATCATTGTCGATTGTCGTCATCAACGCGCCGAGGACAACTAATTTGCGGTCATAATAAAAGTTAATCTACTGACTCCTGACGCCTGTTTGCCAAACGTTGTCGCTGCTGCACCAAATTGCGTGTGGACATTGGACGTAGGACTTTGGACACTGAACAACAGCGGGCCAACTTGTTCTAGCCAATTCAACTGGCTATTTCTGAAAATTATATAAACAATTTGCTTAGCAGACCAAACAAAAAACTAATTTGCCTTATGAGCTGGAACTAAAGGGAAAATGAAGAAACTTTTTTCCAAAAGAAATCTTGAATTGCTTAAACTTTCCATGGTTATAAGAAATTAGTTCACTTCAAATAAATTATTTAGTATTTCTTTTTCGAGCAGAGGAACTATTAATATGGTTATAAAATATAAATTTTAAGAAATTTCTTTTTAAAAAAATAAAAGTGTAATCGTAATAGTGTCATATTTAAAGAGATAGGGAAAATATATGCTAAGAAATTTAATATATTTTCAAAGATTATTTCTCAAAAAAAATACACAAAAGTCTTAACAACTTCTTTATCTTAACTATAAAATGCAAACATATTTAGTAAAATGCGTAGAGTTAAAATAACCCCAACATAACCCACTGTGCACACATCACACTGTGCTCAAAGCAAAAGGATCAACTGCGCGACAGAGACAGAGAGAGAGAGAGAGAGAGAAAGAGCAAGAGAGCGCCAACAAAATGGTGGCAAAACATACAAAAAATAATAGAAAACAAAAAAAAAACGAATATCAAACACGAGAGCAGTTCAAGGCAGGCAACAAAACAAGAAAATTAAATTTTTATTGTTTTCACACAAATAAAATCAAATAAAAAGCGAACAACAATAACGGGAACAGGACACAAAAGCACATACAAAGAGAGCCAAGAGTGGATATAGGCATGTACCCACACACACACACACATACACACATACTCACACACACATTGACATACATAAGGAGGCCGTCACGTGCCACATAAACGAGCAGCGACTGGGCAGGAGAAACAGACCAACCACCGTAGAGCAACCCCTAAAAATTGGGGCGCTGCTGCGACGCCCGGGCAGGAGCAGAGGCAGCAACAGCAACAGCAGCCGCAGTCGCAATCACTGTTGGATGCTGTCAGTCAGTACGAATCGAGCACTCGACGGTTACGCGGCGCGCACAGCAGTGGCCATACATATAGAGACATTAGTATATTGCAAGTAGTTGATACGGCACGTGATGTCGACGGCATTTCTCGTCGATAGCCTACTGCATGCACAGCGCGCCCAGAGCTACAGTGAGAGCCAGCTAAAGTCGAGCCTCAGCGAGATGCTGCTGAGTCGCGGCCAGAATGAGCCGGCGCCGGAGGAGCGCAACTCCTCCGAGCTGCTGTGCAAGTCGTGCAACTGTGCCAAACGTGGCTACAAATGTGATAAGTGCCGTGAGAATCGTGCGGAAAGTGTGGACAGCATCGAGGAAATGGACATGGATGAGGATGAGGACGATGACGATGAGGATGAGATTGTTGCGGACATCGATAGCGTCGAGGTGCCACATCTGGATGAAGAGGAGCTGGACGACGAGCTGGAGCGAGAGGCAATCAAATTGCCCAAAGTGGAGCCCAAGGAGACGTCCAACAACACCAGCAGCGGCACCACCACCATCCTCAAGGATAACAACAGCAAGCCCATATTGAAGTTCAGCGTATCCGCCATACTGGGCGACACACGCGAAGGAGTGCGCGTGAGGAACGGTAAGGCCAGCACTCCCGACCAGCGGGCAATAAACGCGGCTTGGCAATTAATTTGCCGTGCCTAATGCCAAACAATAACAGAAATTCAAATACAATTGCGATATGAAAAGCCAAAAGAATAACAAATTTGTGAGCCATACAAAAAGAGGAGGAAGAGCAGCGAGAGAACTTCCTATCGAAGGGTTTTATTTTTTATGCAGTTACTTTATTGTGCACCTTAAGCCCTTGAGGCGCTGCTCTACTCTGCACGGCTGTAAAAACACAACCAGGCCTAATCATGTTTAAATTATTGTATCTGAGCCGTCGCTAAATCCATCCGTTGCCGCCACCAGAACCAAATGCGCATAAACCAGTTCCGAGCACCGAGCACCGAGTACCGAGTTCCGAGTTCCTTTTGCGGCTGCGCGTGCTGCTTAGCTGTGCGAGGGTTTGCGAGTTGGGTTGCTCTTTGTATCTCTGGCTGCGTCAACAAAAAGTAGGCGTGTCTAATTGTGTATCAGCCACTGTAACTGCGTCACATTGCATCCAGTTTTTTAGCATTGAACTGGCAAATTCTTTGGCATCGGCTGAACCGTTTAGGCTTGTGGGATTTAATGTGTCTTTCATTATTAATGAGTGGGCTGATTCCATTTTTTATTGTTTTTTATCACCTTTTTTTATGCGATTTCTATTGAAATATGATTTTCTGGGCTATTTTTGCGTGGATTTTATGGCAAAAGCGTGGCAAAGGTTGCGAAATGATGTTTGTGGTAATAACTAGAGATTGTAGTTGAGGATGTGAAGGTACTATAAATAGTATTAAAAATGTTTTTATTTTAAAAAATGAGCTTTTTGGCATTGATAATCTTTCATGAAACGTTGAGCGTAGCAAAATAAAGTTAACTAATATGAATAATATTTTTAAATCATATTTTGAGCTTATTAATCATGATCACGATCATATTATGAATTTTATATATTTATTACACAGCACATACATTTTTTTACTATAATATCAATATTGATTTCATTGCATATTTAATGAAATTTAAATATTTAAATCAAATTTGTTGACAATTTAAATACAAAACTTCTTTCAGAGCCTAAGTAGGTCAGCTGCAACAACGTCTCTTGACTTTGAGTTCAACTCTCTTTTCATTGTTGTTCTACTGATCTTTTTGCAACTTTTTTCTCTCTTTCCTTTTGAAACTATTTCTTTTTCAGACTTTAAAATAATTTTTTTTATATTTTTTTAAATATTTATATTCATATATAGAAAAATTTCACAAAATCTTAATTTAAAAAAAAAACTAAATGCTAAAAACAAATACATTTATTTAAGAATGCTTTCAAAAAGTCTTCTGAAAACAAAAGATAACCAAATGTTTTTTTTTATATATTTATTAATAATTATTAATTTAATAAGCAAATCTGCTTAAGTATTAAGTTAGCTTTTTGTTTTCTTAAACATTTTTAAGCTCATGAAAACTGGAAATAAATATTATATATTATTAAGAATTGGTAAAGTTTAGATTTACTACATTGGAATATTTTATATATGAGCTGTGTTCCATTTGATTAGTTTTAAGTGTATCTGGCTTTAGCCCTTTAGCTCTCTCTACCACGTAGAGTCTGTCACATGTAAAACAAATCTATAAATTTAATGCCCAACTTCTGCACAAAGTATAAGAGTTATTTATGCTCCAAGTCCTTTAACTCAAGCTCTTTTGTTACAATTTATAGACCCGCAACAATTTATTAAATACTATCACATTGCATTTACATTTGGCATCGCCACAAATTAACTTTTTTCGCGTAATAAACCAATTGGCCCAAACTTTTTTGCTAGCGACAATTTGTGGCATTTGCCGCGACTGCAAATGCAAAAGCGCTAGGAAAAACCACTGAAAAGCCCAAACAAACAATGCGAACAATTATAACTTAATTTGTGCGCTCATTAGGCACACATGTGGCTAACGCACACACACATACAAACGGTGCAAATGGTCATAGCATACCAAAAACTTTAGCCACAAAATTTCAACTATAGCATATAAAACACACACACACATACACATACACATTCAACACACACACACACAAAGCAAACTAAAGAGGCGTTAATACGTTAATTGTTTCAGTCGCTCTAATCGAATTAAAATCATATCCTGCAGCGCCTAGCAGTGTGCGTGTGTGTGTGTGTGTGTGTGTGTGCTTGTGTGTATTTGTGAGTGGCGTCTGCTGCTTAATTTAATTAGAAATTGAAATGCGGCCACAAAGCGCCAAAATCTTTCCTCAGGCCCCACCGAGCATCAAACGCGCAAAACTTTTGTTTGCTTTCCACATGAACTCTAATCGCAAAATGGAGGCGTTAGCGGTGTCTGCACTCAAGGTGTGTGTGTTGAGTGTGCGTGTGCTCAAAGTTTTTGAATGTGTTGTCAGCAGTGTGTGTGTGTGCGTGTGTGTGTGAGTGTGGGGTCCAACGAAATTGGAAGCTGCGAGCTGCGAGCTGTTTAATTATGCCAGTTTGACACTTCAAAGCAGCATCTGCTGTGCAGTCAGAGCCAAGACATTCACACACACACACACTCGCACAGACATGTGAAAGGGTTGATTTCTTGACAAGATATTTGGGGGCTGATAAGGTGGGCGTGTGTGTGTGTGTGTGTGTGTGTGTGTGTTTATATGATTGTGGGTGCTTGCTTTTGAAAGTGCGCGTTGATAGGCTTAAGAGCAGACACTTTGAAGTGCCATTATTGATGATGTGAGCTGTGGGCGGGCATATATTGTTATTGTTATTTATGTAGGTTAAACTTTATATTAGTTATATTATTAATTGTTATTCTTATTATTATGCAAGATATTATTATTGTATGGGATATGTAGTCATATTTTATCATATTGTAGTTTTTATCTGCATCAAACTAACTTTGACGCTCTTCAGATATTTGCAGCCAAGGTTTTCTACTTGCATTATAAGCTATGAAGAAATTCTTTGTAGATCTCTTATAGATATTTATAATTTAAAATATTTTTGTATATTTTTTTTTAATACAAAATAATAAAGAACATTCCTTCAAATGAGAATAAGCAAAAGAAATAAAGGCCTGTTTAAAATAATATTCAGCTTGAACTGATGAAAGCTCTTCTCCCCCAGTTTAATTAATTCTTTAAATATGAGAGAGTAAAGTAGTTTACTTATAAACCATATTACACAAATTAAAAACCTTTAAGCTTTATTAATACACAAACTTCAATAGCTGCTTACCTTTATTTTGACACCTGTTTTTCTCTTCGCAGAGTTCATGCAACCGCAGCATATATGGCCTTATCTACAACAGAACTTTATGCAACATCACACACATCAGTATCAGCAGCACCATCATCACACACAGCAGCAGCAACAGCAACACCAGCAACACCAGCAGCAGCAGCAACAGCAACAGTCGCTGGCGCCACATCACCATCAGCAACACCATCAGGCATTGGGCCTGTCGCACCCACTGCATCATCATGCTCATGCACACTTTCCGCATCCCGCATTTCTAACGCATCAGCATCAACAGCATCAGCAGCAGCACCAGCAGCAGCAGCAGCAACAGCACAACCACGGCAATAGTTGTCAACCGCAAACCACAGCAACGACGGCAGCATCCTCGTCGTCACCTGGCAGCACAATTAGTGATAGCGACAACAATCACAGCAGCAGCAACAGCAATTCCAACAACAACAGCAGCAGTAACAATGGTGTCCTCGATGGTCGACCGCATGAAATCGACGAGGACAACAACAATCGAAGATTAACGCAAGAAAAGCTACAACAGCAACAACTGTTGAGTGGACAGACAGCGGGAGGTGGAGCACCGGGTGCAGCACATCCGACACCCCCGCCAACAGCCATGCATCCGGTGATTGCCAAGCCCATGCCCAGTCGGCCAACACCCTTTCTGCCCCACACGCTCAACCATCCGCATTTGCATTCGCTGCTGGCGCACTGTCGCAATCCCTACATGAGTGGTAAGTGTTAATGCTGGTGGTGGTGGTGGTGTTGGTGCCACAATCTAATGCCTCGTAATTACTCTGCCTAACAACAATTGGGCACCCCATGGCGCTCATTAACAAGTGCCCACTGACCAGGCGCCAAATGGCTGCCCCACACACGCGCCTAATGCATTTCCCCAATATGTTTAATTGCAGTTGGTGCCCAAGTGTTTCCCCTGCCGCCGGGTCAGGGCTTCCCCTGGGCGCATTCGACACGTGGCAAGCCACGTCGTGGCATGATGCGGCGTGCCGTCTTCTCAGGTTCGTAGTGTGAGCGTGGCTGTTGTGTTGTGTTTGCCTTGTGGTTTCCAGGCCTAACTGTTGCTCTTTTTCCATGCAGACTCACAGCGCAAGGGTCTGGAGAAACGCTTTCAACAGCAGAAATATATCAGCAAGCCGGATCGCAAGAAACTGGCCGAGAGATTGGGCTTAAAGGACTCTCAGGTGAGCAATCATTTTTAATATTTTTGGTGTCGATAGAAAAATTGAAATTAAAAATTAAATAAAAATCGAGTTAAGCTGTTCGAAAAGTTCAGTCTGAAAAATACCCTTATTATGCATCATATATTATCTTAAGTCAATTTCTTCTCCTCAATCAAATTTGATGTTCTTCTTCCATCAATCTATAGAACAATCATTATTCATTATTCATATTCTCCCTTAAGTATTTCACAATTATTGCAAATGTTTTCCTAGCACTCATTCCCATCTGTAGAATATCTATTTAATATATGAATATATATTTTATCTCTTATCTACTCATTTTTCTACTCTACTGCCATAAACCAGAAGTTTTCTGATTACTTCTTTCCATTTGAAGAATATCTTCAACTATACCATATAGAACATTTATTTATTATAAATACTTTTTCTCATATCTCCCTTTATCTTGTCCCAAAATGAATTTCCATTTAAAGACTTTCTTCCACTCTTTGTACAGTTAAAAAAAAGGTTCTGCTACTTAAAACTTAAGCACTGCCAATTTGCCATAAACAAATCTCAAAAATGGAAATCAATAAACTGCTCGCAGACGAGCTCATAATAAACTTAAAATTATGCTATTATGAAAATGATTTTTAACCACGCATAAACAATTTACCCCCAAACTTTTCAAATCAGCCTTCACAACAACAGCAACAACAACAACAACAATAGTAATAATAATAATATGTAAAGCAACGGCGTATAAAATAAAAGCCATAAAGCAGGGCTAAATAAAACTCCGCCCTTAAAAACTGCAAAAAGCTCTCAGCAATGGCTGCGCAGCGCAAAATGGAAGCCAAGCCACGTATAACAGGTCGTCGTCATCGTCATCGGCGTCGTCGTCGTCGTCCAAGGGGAGTAGCTCGAGAGGGGGGTTAGCTGCCAAGGGGTGGGGGTGTGCTTCCTTTAAATGCGCAGTCGCTCATCTTAGCCGTGTATATGTTTGTATATATAGATGTACAGAGAGAGGTCGCCTGCCATCGAAATACATATAATGAAATTATAACGAGCCATAAGAAATTCATTTCAGCTTGCCTGGCCAACGGGCGGGGGTTTGGGTTGGGTATGAGCTGCGGAAGAGGAAGCTGTATTTTATTGATTGCGCCAACGCGGCATAATTAAATTAATTTTTTTTTTGTTATTCCCTTTTTTTAAAAGAAAAGAACAACGTGGAAAGTGCAAGGCAAGGAGAGTAGGATCAGGTATATATTGACGGGGCTAAGGAGAATATATGATTGAGAATATCTTTGATTTTCTCATGGATTTTGGATCTTCATAATAATAGTTTTATGCGTTAGGTTAGTTATAACTACCAACTGAGTCTTAAGAGTTTAAGATTGAGAGGAAAGGTTTTGCAGAGAAATATATTTTTTATTTCAAAGTAGTTCTATAGCTTCTAAACTCATGCAGCCAATCAACTATATTTTTAAATTATATAAATATTTATTTATATCTTTTTTTTAATTTTTTATACTTATAAAAAATATTTAAAAAATATATAAATAAATATTTATATAATTTAAAAATATTAAATATATAAAATGTTTAAGGAACGTTTTAAAAGCGAACTGATCAACGAATTTGGGAATTGAATTGAAAACAATTTCAAGCACTGTTCAACTGCAGATTAGAAGGCTCAATATAATGATTATTATAAAGCTATAGATGTAGAGAACAAGATACCTATATTGACTGTCTATAGATATATAATCAACTCTTTAGACACATAACAAGTTAGGATTCAGTCTAGATCCTTGTAACTCAGCTACCTAGAAAATTTTCTTACTCATATCTACTTGTATATATGTATATACAAAGATATGGCTATGCTACATCCATTTATTGTAGAATGATTTCATGCTTTACGCTTTCGATTTTTACATTTAAAAACCGCCTTTGTGAACAACCTTAAAAAACGTATGAGGCGAAACACAATTGGGACACATTTTTGCCAGTGTCTTTTTCACATGACCGTTGCTGCTTCGCCTGCTGCTGCTGTTTGCTGCTGCTGAAAATTTGGCATGTCCAATTTGGCCTTGTCAAAATGTAATCGATCACAACTCAATCAAAGGGCCAACTGTGAGTTGTCATCGAACGGTGGTGCATGCAGAGGAGGGCAACAGACGCTGCAATGCCATTGATGATGATGATGCTGACAATCTCACACCAAATTAGTGCAGCTCTTTTTTTGCTGAATGCCAAACTGCATATGATTCATAAAAATTTCATAATTACGCAATAAGCGTGTCCAGTTGCATTTGTCAGCGAGAGCGAGGCATGAATTCATCATCAGCATGAATGGTTACGCCCCTTTTTTACAGTCCGCTGCATGTGGCAGATCGATCATCCTATGAACAGATACAGCCTAATGATCATATAATGCCAGCCAGATGACAACAGCATGCAAAGGTGTTCACATATATGTACATGGCTCAAGCTGTTGTTGCCGTCAACTTTGCATAGTAAGGCTAACCGAGTAATTAGAGAGTTAAATATAGCTGAGCTGTTGAATAATTGAATTATATAACGAACAACACAGTTAACTACCGGTTATTGATTACAACATGATGGAAATAGTTGGAAAATGTGTGTATAAATATAGGTTGGAAATAGGAAACAGTTAACTAAGTTAGAGGTAGAAGGCAGAACTGAAAAAGTTGTTGATGAAATGTAAGAGAACCATAATCTAGGCTATGGATAAACTATGTTTACTTCAATTACATCTATGGCAAAAAATAAAAGAAAACATTTTAGTAGATAAAGTTTTTAAAAATTATAAATATTACGAGGTCCGCCACTTGAAGTGTAACCTATTAAAAAAGCTTAAAATTCGGTTTAAAAAGGATTATTATTTATTTCAAAGCAGAGAATGTCTGAATATAATCAAAAACTTAGAATAAATTCACATTGCCTCTATGTAACCAACTTTTACCTAGACTATGAATTTGAGACGATATAAAACCGAATCACAAGTCAACCGAAGGCGACTTGCCAGTCTTTTGGAGTTCTAACGGACAATGGGGTCTTGAGTGTTAGCTCGCATTTAAAACTAACGAATTCAACGCCATCGAAAACAATTTTCAAATTTGTTGTGAATTTTCATTTGGAGCAACTCTAAAGTTTTGAGTGCATAGAAATTGCTTTTCTCTAAATTTTCTATTGTGGTCTCTCATGTGTGTACAGCGCTCGGACTTACAATTATTTTATGATTATTGGCCAGAGCTCAGCCATTAATCTTTGAAGTACAAAAATGTTCAAAGCAGCAGTTTTTTTTATTTTATTTTTTGTATTTTTTCTTTTTGAGGGAATCAAAGCATTCATCAATTGCACTTTGTCAAATGGGAAAATGAAAATGTCGACGGGATGGCGTCAGAAACAAAGCCGAAAGAGCCAAAGGAGAGACGTTTAAAAAATGTGCAAAAATGTCAGAAAAACTCACAGTCAAATCGCAGCAGTTGGTCCAGGGTCCGAGGTTTCTGCTCCATCTCTCTCTCGCTCGCTCAGTGGCTGGACAAAGGACAAAGTGTTGTCCAGCCGGCGGCGATGGCGACACCGGCTCCATTAACAGCTAAGCGGGGGTCGCAGCGCTTGTGGTCGAGTGTGTTGTATAGGTGTGGGCTATGGGTGATGAACGAGTGCGGATATTCACACTCAAGTGACACTCAGAGAATGAGAAGTGGTGTGTGGCTATGTATGAGTGTGGGTATTGCATTGCAGCGCGTGTCCTGGCGCCTAGTTGTATGCAATATGATTTAAGAGCTTCGCAATGTCCTTTGTCGTGCTGCACTTTTTGTTGTTCAATTGCTGTTGCCGTTGCCGTTGTCGTTGCCGTTGCCATTGCTGTTCATTTGCTGCACGCTGCCCTCCATGACACACCATCGCCCATAAATATATGGCTAACGAGTGCAGTGCGCCTAGCTGCAGTCCCACTGGCTGGCTGCCCGCGTGGCTTGCGGTTGACAAACGGTTGCATTGATGCCAACCGCTCAGGTGATTCATCATTTCGAGTGTTGTTCATTGCAACGTTTATTGCGATTTTAACAAACGCACTTGAAAATTCTGTGTAAAAGAAAAAAAGAAAACGCGTGCGCGTTTATTAACGCGCGCAGCTCACCACGCGATTTATGCGCGTTTGATGATTCTTGTTGTATGCAGCTCACGTGCTTTGACTACGTGTATATTGAGCTCGTATTAGCTGAAACTGTGGAGTATTATAAATATTGGGAGTGTGTATTTCCCATGGTCCAAAAGCTCGGGCCCTTCAAAACTCAACTGCTGCCTGCCAGTGACAGTTACCAGCCTCATAATCCGCCAGCTATAAATTTAATTGCCATTAATGACACTTCAAACCACCAAAAACCAGCAACAACAACCACGCCCTGCCAAATACAGTGAGCGGAAATGAAAACATCTTGAGGCCAACCATTTCTATAAACTGATTTGCATTTTTAAATCAATGCACAAAGCAAAGCTCAAGGAAACGCGCTGCTATCAGCGGAACGCGCTAAACGAGTTGGCCCTTTAGCAACCCCCGCACAACACAGCACAACACAGCACAACACACACACACACACACGTGTCAGCCGGCAGCAACTTTTTAAGTGTCATGTCCAAAACAAATTCGTCTGTTTTTGATTTGTCGAAAAAATGGGGGAACGCCCGCCAAATGGAAGGCAGCAAAGCCAAAAAAGCAAAAAAAATGAAATAAAACAGATTTACAGACAGCGGCAAAAGCCTTGCAATCAACTGTGAAAACTCTCTGTGGGCTTCAGCATTTGGTACTCTTTGGCATTTTCACGTTATAAATATTTTTATCTTTATTTCAGTTGTCTGTGCCGCAGAGGGTGTGCGGCCTGTGTGTGCGGCCTGTGTGTGCAGGGTGTATGAGGTTTGGCAGACATTTCCTTTTTTTATTTCGATTTTCATTTGTTTGTCATTTCGATTTTGCTGCTTTTTATTATTTACTCAAACCGCGAACGCTTTAAATCAATTTGTATTATATAAATCATCTACGAGGGTTAATGCTTTATAGTATAAATATTTATATAAAGTAAATATACGTATGTATATAAAAGAAAATCCTAGCGTTGGTCTTTTCTATCTATTTAATTTGTTTTTTTTTTTATGAGGCTTAGTTGGTTAGCTGCTGAATGGCTTTAGCTTGATCTGAGACAGATTTACAAAAGTTCTTGAAATGATTTCAAACTAAAACTTATTTCAGCTAAAGAAAACTGCCTCAGGGCATGTCTAACTCTTGTTAACTTAAATATTGCATTTAATGGAAATTCACTTTCCAATTTTCTTGCAGCTTTCAGCCACATTTACGGCAATCAAAAAGCAGTTGAACCTTACAAAATGTGTTCATAACTCGAATTTCATTTCTCTTGACTTGCAAAAACGATTGAGAAACATTAAAAACCATCATTTGCAGCTTTGGTTACAAAATAAATTTATGACAAATTGCTAAATAAATGCCAGAGGGACAAAGCGAAAGAGCGATAAGGAGGGAGAGCGAGAGGGAGGGAGAGTAAGGGCCCTAAAACAATAACCACAGCCAGCCAAAGTAGACCGTGTGCAGAAGTGTGGGCCGTGGTAACCCAAAACGTAGACGAAATGACTTGAAATGACTTTGGCAAATAGTAGCAGACTATTTAATACGCTATTACGCAGCATATCGAATGACAGGCCGAGCCGAGCCGCGTCTTGACAAAGCAACCCCACAGCTAACAACTGCCTCATTAGTTAACATATGTTGCCGGCGCCCATACCCACACCCAAGCCTTGTTCCAATCTCAGACTACGACTCCGTCTCAGTCTCCCAACTGGCGCGCTCTAAACGTAGTCAGCCACACAAACAACAGCTTGTGCTCATTGCCAAAGTCAATTTTCGGCAAAAAGGGCGGCCAAAACAATTTGTAGCTAAACGGACTGAGAGTACGTACCACTTCCCATGCCCCCTCATCAGCCCTGCCTGCGCCCCTTTCCACACGTTTGCCGCTCTGCTTGGCTTATAAAAACTTCAAACAAATGCTAGGCGGGCTGCGTGTCAGAAAAATCTGTTACTCACTTACGAATTGGGGCTGAAACTGTTACAGGATAATGTGTCGACTGCTTATTGCCAAAGCACAATAGTGAGGGCGAACGAGAATAGTAGATGAGAGTCATTTAAACGCTTGATTTGATTACATACAGTTGCTAATAGGTAGAAGTCTTTAGAGCTGTCTGCAGCACTGCTGATAGAGCAGAGCAGATAAGCATGCGAATAGCTTTTGATGTCAGTAACTGTCTGTAACAGCTATAGCTAGAAAAGTTTTCGTTGGTATTTAGAATATAGATAAGTAATAGATGAGATCTGTGTATTTATATTATATTATATTATATTATGTAGTTCAGGATATATTATAATATTATTATATTATATTCTGCAGTGCAGGATGAAATAAAAATAAAAGAAATGTTGAGAAACCAGGCTCAAAATTAAGATTGATATTTAAATTGTAGTATTATCTTTGCAGAAGATTAAAGCCAACAATATTATATAGAAAATAGTTGGTTTAATAACAATATTTATTTATTTTATCTTTTATTTTTTGCTGATTTATTAGGTTTTAATTATTATCAAATGTTAAAAAAATATTTTAAAAATAAGTGAGCTAATATTTTATAAGTTAAAGCATTAGACTAGCAACTTGCATTTAAATTTTTTTGATATCTCTTTTAGTTTAGATTTTATAGATCCCTAAGGGGCTAGTTGAGATAAGCTTTGAACCACTCACTCACTGTATGATATGCTTATGAATTGCAATGATAAATACAATGAATGATATATATGATATATCATCATAACAATCATCATATACTATCTACTGTAACTCAGCTGCTCATATAGCTACAGGCTTGAAATTTGGTATGTAGTTTCCTTTATATATATATTGTATATGTATGTTTCATCTACTTGAGCTCAAGTACTGCTTAGGTACTCAAACTAAGAGCTTTCGCATCTAATATGTTTTCTATATCAATTACATGGCTTTAACCCATTCTGTCGGCTCACACAAATCGATTTCAATAATTCGCACACAATATCTAATGCTCCTGAACATTTGAACCTCAAACAATATGCATAAATTATTTGTTAAAACGGCCATAAAAACAAACAAATTATTGTAATACATTATTAATATGCTGGACAGAACAAGCGCAATATTTGTAAACATGCTAAAAACTCATTTATAACTGAATTGCCACTAATTGGATTTATGTGAGAGCGCCATTGAGCTATGCAGCTGTAATATATATATTTAAGAGGGGATTTAATTTAGTAACTGGTTCTATATATAATATATTTATACATATACATATATTAGTTGACTATATTTTTAGATATGCACGCCTTGGCCTGTTAAATGCCAGATCAAATGAAAGCTATTAAAAGCCAAAGCAAACATCATAATTTCGAGCTCATTAAACTTGGACATAGGCGAGGATTAGATGGGTTTCGTGGGGGAGCTGGGGGAGTTGGGGGTAGTTGGGGATCCGGCTTCAGGTTCATTTTCCAGTCGAGTTTTTTTGCCCACCCGTAGACGCATACTAAATTGCACGCTTTATAATTAATTTCCATCAAAAACAGACGACGAGCGATTCAGGTCCTGCTCGTGGCCAGAACGAAGGCTACGGCTATGACTCTGACTCGAGCTCTGGCTCTGGCTCTGGCTGTGCCTTCGGGCTGGGCTATAATCATTAATCTTATCGCCGCCTGAGCTTATTATTTCAATTGCTGCGTGGTGGGTGGTGGCTGGGTGGCTGGGTGGTTGGGCGCTGCGACAGACGCTGCAAAATTCAATGACCGGAAGTAAGTGAAACAGCAAACCTCCCAACCGTATCGAAAGAGCAAAGGCAACGAAAACTCGGCACGTGGCCGAGGACGAGACTGAAGACTGAAGGCTGAAAGCTAAAGGCGACGACGACGACGACGTTCAGCAAAAATCTCTGCGGTTAATCGCTTGTTCAACATGTCAGCACTTTCCAGCGCTGTTTGTGTTCTTGTTGCTGCTGTTGTTTATTTATTTATATGCCTGCCGATTATATCCTGAGTCCTGAGTGTGGGTTTTATTCCACGCCGTTGACTACAAGTCAATTTAACGCATCAATTTGCGCTAGAGCAAAAAATTTAAACTAATTATGTGTTATGGTCAGTGTGCGTGTGTGTAGGTGGTTGGGTGGGGCAGCCCTATAAATTGTTGCAGGTTTCCTTGGCTTTTTGGGGCTGTGCAACAGAGTGCGAGTGTCCCGCTGTGTGTCCCAGACAGCGCCACTGTGCAACTGTAACTGTAACACAACGTAGGTAAACACCCATTGAATAATAACTCAAAAACAGTCGCAAAACTTCGGCAGCGGCCAGAGTGGCCAGGGTGGCAGCAATTTGCTTTGAGTGTTTGCGTCCTACTTGTCTCTCACTGTCCCTGTCAAATGCAGCAATACATAAACACAAACACAAACACACTCACACTCACACACACACACGCAGAGAGCGTGGCTTACAGCACTTTTGCTGGACCAACTTTTGGGCACAGTGTGACGAAAGTGCGAAAAGAACTCAGCAATTGTTTGACTCAGCTTGTTTATTCTTTTGGCTGTAAGTGTCTCACAGAAGATAATGTCTTGCCTAGTTCATGAACTAGTTGGTCAACTCTTTAGGTTCGTTCATTTAGTTCACTTCTCTCCACCAGCTCAAAACTGCCCTTTTCAACTATTATATCTTAACAAATCTTAAAGTGAACTAGTTCCAGTTCACTCTGCTTTGTTTTAAGTACATTTGCAACCACTGTGCAGCCTCTAATCAATTTGTAGCCGCTTAGCAAAATGTCTCTCATTTGCATTTATTATGGATATGCCAGCGTCTGCTGTTGGCATTGCAGTTCAAACTTTTAACCCTAGCCACGCCCACACACACGCCAACCAGCCAGCCCGGCACCACCCTGTAGCAACCACAGAAACTTTGCAAGCAACATTTTTGGCCAGAAAAGTTGAAATTTGACCATGAATTTATCTGCGCCTGTGGTCATGAAAACTTTTGCGGTGCTGAACCGACTCCTTCTGCAGCGGACAGGCATCCATCCGCCTTTGGACATATTCAATTTACCCATTTCATTTATATTTGCAGGTAAAAATTTGGTTTCAAAATCGTCGCATGAAGTGGCGCAACTCCAAGGAGCGCGAGCTATTAGCCAATGGCGGCTCACGCGACCAAACGCTGCCCAACAAAAACAATCCCAATCCGGATTTGTCCGATGCAAAATGCGATCGCCCTCTAACGCCGCTGTCGCCGTCACTGCTCTCGCCCAGCGGCAGTGCCACGCCACCGCCCTCGGCAGCGTCAGCAGCTGCTGCCAAGGATGAGCCAGGAACAGGAACAGCAGCTGGAGCGGGTGTGTCGGCCGCTGTCACACCCAAATCACCGCAATCTGCCACCAGCAGCTCGCCTGTGGAGGGAGCACCGACGCCGACGTCCATCAGCAATCACCCAACTGGGCCGAGCGGCTATGGCATGCAAATCAGCTCACCTCCACCGCTGCTCACCAGCATCAAGATGGGCGATCAATCGGGCACGCCCACCCCAACGCCCACAGTTTCGTCGGCGGCCTCTTCGCCGCCAGGCATTGGCACCGCTGCTGAGTTTCAGGCCAAGATCAATGCGGAGATGCAGAAGCAGCTGGTGGCGGCGGATCTCAAGTTCAAGCTGGAGAGCAGCATCCAGGAGGCCAAACAGCGCCGCTTCGAGCAACTGCAGCAGCTCCATCACTCGCCTCACTTTACGGCCATGCGCGAGGTGGAACTGGCAGCCGCAGCAGCTGCTGCGCAACTGCATCATCATCACCAGCAGCAGCAGCAGCAGCAGCAACAACAGCAACAACAACAACAGCAGCAGCAGCAGGCGACGCCCAGTGGCACGCCCACTTCTGCAGCTCACTTTCAGAGCACGGAGTTCATGAAGCTCTACTATGAGGACTATGAGGACTCCAACTCGGATAGCGACGAGGAAATAAGCGTAACGTGATCGCCAGGACATGCGGCCCCGGAAAATTATATTGTAAATATATGTTTAGCATTTTTAATTGTACATTTTGCATAATTATCATGATACCTACTTATAAAGCTAATTAATTAATTAATTATTGTACTTAATGTGTGCATATTTTTTCGAATTTAAATTCCAACACAAAATAAAGGTCTTTGAACAATTCACAACAGAGAATTTTAGTTAACAACTTCGTTTGGAAAGCAAGTTAGTAGAAAGATCGAAGAGAGAGAGATAGATGATAGAAATAATAAATTATGTATATTAACATCAGAGATTAAGAGAAAAACATAAATAATAATAATAATAATAAGGAAGAGCTAAAGGCAACAATTTTGTTAAGTTATGCTAAAGCAGCAGCAATTGGTTAGTGTCATTGCTAAGGTAGCGATGCACAGCTCAAATTTAATATACAATTTTAATGAAATATACAATTGAATAAATATATATAGGCGAAAAAGGTAGTTGACGTTGCGGAAAATAAGTAAAAGGTAAATAGAAATTTATAAAAGAAAATTACGTTCAATTTAGACAATCACAAACAGCACCTGGAGCAGCTGGTTTGTGTCATCACTAAGGGTTAACTTGGCGATCTGGCATACAATGCCGTCTAAAATCAATATGCAGCTCATAGGCAATATATAATTTAGCAATTAGACATACAAATGTAAGAAGCAACAGAGTATTGAATATATAAAACAGAAAAAGTGAGAAAAATACCTTAAATACATAAAAACAATAAACTTTCGTTAAGTATAGCAAGCCAAACACACATCAGCAGCAACTGGTTTGTGTCATCACTAAAGCGTCGATCTGACTTACAGTGCCGTCCGCAATCAATGTACAACTCACAATGAGTACACAATTGAACAGTTTTATTGTTAACGCAAAGAACTGCGCCTTAAATTCAACTAAATCTAAGATAAATTCACACTTTACATAAGTAAAATATTAAAATTAGTAAAATACTGTCCGTGATTAGCCACAGATGGAAACTTACAAACTAGAAATCACTCATTCGACTAAGTTTAGGCAAACTAGGAAGGCTTTGTACATGGAGGTTACGTTTACACCAGGAATCTTTGTTTGGCATTTGGAAGACATCTATTTCGGGCTGTATTCATCGTCCAGGCGTATGGCCAAGTTGACATGACCCTCGCCGCTGGTGGGCTCAATGGGCTTCACTGTGGTAAAGATCACTGGGTCCTCGCACTTGAAAACGTCGTCGGTGACGGCGGGATTATCAATGCCCTTGGCCGTTAGCCTCAGTACGCTGCGCCGTTGCAGTGCATCAATGATAATCGATATCAGCCAGCCAAGAAAGACGGTCAACAAGCAGCCCAGCATGCTGAACCACATGTAGCTCATACGAAATATGGGCCAGGAGCTAGAGAAAGATGCGTATTCATTAGCATCGCATAGTTAATAAGTTATCTAGAGCTATCGCAACTTACGTAAAGCCCTGCTCCGCCGGTGGCAATAAACTTTCGCTTAGCAAGTCGTCAATGATGCCCGTCACATTCACATGGCAATCGCAGCGCTCCACGGATGTAGGCAGCGCTGGTGTCTCCACGTTGCCAATTTGCGCCACGACGCCCACAAAGATGACCAGAGCCAATGAGAGGAGGCCACCATAGAAGGCGCCCTTCGTATTCGCCTGCTTGCAGGCAATGCCCAGCACGAATAGGCCCAAAGTAACGCCGCCAATGAGTCCGTTCAGCGTCAGTGTGGCCTGCAGCACGCCGCCCAAATGCTCCACAATGAAGACCAGACCAAAGGACCCAATGCCATAGACCAAGGACATCCACTTGGCATATGTAGCGCCCTTCTCGGGCGAAATTTTAATGTTCATGCCATTGATCAGCAAATCCTCGCAGGTGACAGCCGAAAGTGAGTTCAGAGCGGAGGCAACAGTTCTGCAAAGAGTTTTGTAAGTTTAAAATAGTTGTTAGTAAAGCAAATTAAAAGTTAACTGGATAGCTAATCCTCAAGTTAATTGATTCTAGACCTACCCCAAGCTAGCAGCAAAGATGCCCGCCACAAAGATGCCCGCAATGGTGTAGACATGATCATATGTGTTGATCACATAGTAAGGCAATAGCTGATCGGAGGCTGTGATGCGACCCACACTCAATGGATCACAGTCCGCATAGTGGCTGAAGACCATAAGACCCGTATAAAAGTTGAGCAAGAAGACGACAACCAGTCCAATGATGGCAAAGCCCAAGGCAATCTTGGCCAGCTTCAAGGACTTGAGCGACATGCACTTCTGCACAGATGCCTGATTAGTGCAAAACAGCGAAGTCCAGTAGAAAAAGCCGCCAATGACCACTGACCAGACGGTGTGACGTGTTGTGGGACTGGGATCGAAGCTGCAAGTAAGATGAACAAAGATTAGACTGTGAAGCTGGTAGTTGGATAGTCGCTTACTTGAAGAACTCCAAGCGACTGCGTTCAGCTGCTATTTGAAAGACTTGCACAGGATTGCCGCTATAGAAGGAGCCCAGGAAAACAATCAAAACTAAAGAGACGGCCAGGACAGCAGCCTAGAAAAAATAATACAAAATATAACTAAATGTCCAAGAGAAACCGAAGCCTAAGACTCACTTGAAAGGAATCAGCTATGACACACGCCTTGATTCCGCCCATCGAGGAGTAAAAGACGCAGACCACATAGATAAGCACAACAGCGATTTTGGTGTCCAAGCCAGTGGCCTTAGACAAAGCAATAGCTGGAGCCAGCACAGCCACAGCCGTGTAGAAACACATCTGCGTAGATAGAAATCAAATGAGCCGAGGTGAAGTAAGCACAGCGAAGTCAACTTACCTGTATAACATAGAGCACTGCGCCCAGGATGCGTATCTCCTTGCCGAAGCGTATGCCCAGATACTCATAGCAGCTGGTCAGCTCCATTTTGAAGTAAATCGGATAGAATACCTTGACAGCCACGGGTATGACCAGCAGCATGGGTATCACAATCAGCACGAACTGTGTGCCCTGGAAGTACATCTCGGAGGGATTGCCCAGCAGCTCAATGGCTGTGATGAAGCTCGTGGTTAGGCTGAGCGTCACGGGCAACAAGCTCATGCCTGAGCCAAGCAGAAAGTCATCAGAGGAGCTGCCGCCCGTCTGGAAGAAGCCATAGAAGATGCCAATGCCCAGCGAGACAACGAGCATGGACAGCAAAATGATATAGTCAATGCCAGAGAAGGTGGCCTTGTGACTGGGCTCGCTGCATTCCTCCAAGTCAGGCAAAGCCTCCAGCTGCTGCGTCTTGAAAGCTGACAACAGCAGTGTGGCTGCATCAGCAAACTGCAAATGCTCCTCGGACGTAGCCGTCGATTCGCCGCGCACAATCAAATACTTCTGCTCAGGTGTGATGGGCAGCTGCTGCCGTTGCGGATCCTGCTTCAGTGTGTGGGCGTTAATAGAATGCGCCAATGCGCACAGAGTCAACAATTTCAAAATGGTGCCAAACATATTGCCAAAGTCTTGCCTTACAGATGTTTAACTAAGTTGGATTTGATGATGAGCTGATGAAGCTTTGCTTACATCTCACAACCACAAACTGTAAAGAAAGACATAAATAAAGTTCAGTATATACTCGAATATAGATTAGTTAAGATAAAACATTAATCAGATATTGATATATATATAACGTGAAGTCTTGATAAGTTCAAGGTTTTGCAGTGGCGGCAATTACAAAGCTCTGCGGCTGTAGGCGTCGTTAATCAATTAAGTATCTGCATTTGTATCTGTATCTGTATCTGTATCTGTAAATGTATCTGTGAGATACACACATTTCATGTAGCCAATGAGACGCAGTTCAAGTATAAATTTTTCATTTCCTTACACAAACAATTTGATTAAGCCGCCTCTGCCAAGTGTTCACTGTATTAATATTCATATTTTTTATGGGCCTTAAACAAAACATTCTTCGAGGACATGGAAATTACTTGACGATTTTCGGAATTTTGTTTACAATATTTTGTGAGTGTGGAAATTGATTTGATATTGAGACAAAAGTTAATATTTATTGGGGTAACAGTTTTTGATGAATAAATTTTATAAATATTTTTTTTTAATTTATTGTTAAATTTTAAAAATATTTTATTAAAATTAAAATTGTTAAATTTATTGTTGAGCAACATTTGGTTTGCAATTAAGCAAAAATTAAATTTGTTTGCAAATAAAAGAAATAATATAAAATGAATTATTAAATACAAGAATTTAATAATGATTTTATTAAAAATCAAAAAAATATATATATAAAATAAGGAAGTATCAGAAACATAATAACAAAATTTATATAATATTAATTTTTATTTCATTTAATTTAATTAATTAATAATTATTTAATTCTCTAATTTTACATCACTATTTATTTTCTTGCTTTTTATATACCTTACATCTCAAAAATGTAGTCAAAGACACATAGCTAAACTGATTCGTATAAATATAAATTTTGGTATTTTATCACTCAGCCTGAGCCGCATAAGAAAATGTCAAGCAATATATGAAAAGCAACTCCTGGCCCATGGGCACAAGTGAGAAATATGCACGCGAATCAATGAGTTTTAAGTAAATTTAACTGGTTTATATCGGAAATGCCGGCTCGTGCCAGTTTTGGCTAGAAACTGTGGCTGAGGCCAAGAAGCAGGCGCAAGAAAATGGCCAGTCCAAAGAGACAAAGAAAAGGGGCATATTGAGCAGGCAGACCAAACGAGCGCAGATTTTTAAAGGGAGCAGCAGCTCTCTCTCGCTAACCCACTCTCTTTTATCGGTCCACCCTCTCTTTTCCTTTTCTCTACCTCCTCACTCTCTCTCTCTCTCTCTCTCTCTCTCTCTCTTCTGTTAATCAATCTGTTTCATCTCTTCATCGCCGCCGCCTTCCGTTTGCGATCCGTCTGAAATGAAGCTCAATTAATATGCGCGTATCTTTGGACAGCATTTCGCTCAGCGCCTATCACGATGTCTGTCCTATCATGATGTCTTTCCATTATTAAGAACAATAATAACAAATATAATTTCATAATAATAGTAGTAAAGAGGACAGCAAGCTGCTCACAAGCTCTACGCAATTCCATTTGACATATTTGAAACTTGCTGCTGTTGCTATAGCTGCAGCGTGTACACAAAACTTTATTGTTTATAATTTACGAGTATTGCGAAAGCAAACTCTGTAGATACCGTCTGACAGAATGAGTTACTCTCCGAACGCAGATGTCTAATAAATGTATATATAACTGTAACTGGAAATATTTGCATTATAATATTTCATTTTTTACGCTCGGTGTGGTAATAATTCATATATTGATTCTCAGCTATATTTTTTTTGCACTTTTTCTCTTCTCTTTTTTTCTGGACTTCATTATAGTTTAGTACAAATTTATTAAGGCTTTACACAGTCACAGTCAAGCTAATTATACGTATATATAAATTGTGAAAAATAGATCATTCCAGGCAGAAAATAGTTTTTTATATATAGTATATATACAATATATTGAGCTCCAAGTGACTAGAGTATATATTTATATATTTATGGGGACAGCGCTCATCTGCCTATCTGTATAAATAACTGCAAATTATTGAAACGATTCCCTTAACATTTGAAATATATTCCCTTTCTTCACAAGTTCCTAAGATTTATTGCTAGAGCCCAGAGCGGGCATGGCAAATCAGCAATTCCTATACTTTGCGCAATACAAACGCTATTTTTTATGATGTTAGCGAAAGTTGAGACTTCACGTTAAAAGTAAGTACTTATAGACACAACAGTCAGATAAATATATCATGATTATGCATAGACAGCTCTCTCACAGAATTTGACAAATGCCAATAAATAGATACAAAAATATATATATTAGCCTTTCGGCAGGTGCATCAGTGAGAAGAGTCTAGAATCACATTAACTAAGCTAAGATCGGCAAGTTTTTGCAGCTGCAACACTGCTAAACGCCTGTATTAGACCTAAACGCCCATTGTGGCGTCTCACAGCCAAAAATATTTGTTTATTAGTTTAGACTTAACAATTTTGTACTTTGAACTGCTGCAAAGTTGTTTGCTTTTATTCAAAATGTTTTTTAAATAATTCTTTAAAGTTGTTTACAGTTTATTTAATATTCATATTTTTAATATAATTATATCATTTTTATAGATTTTATCAGATATATTCATCGAGTCTTTTGTCTAGTTTGCTCTATTGTTTATTAATTAGCTTTGCATGTGCTGTTTCTCTCTTGCAGCAGCTCAATTAAGCTCTAATATAATTTTATTTATTTTTTTCAGCACTAAGTAATAAATATTAGTTAAATTTAACGAGCTGCATTTGCTTTTGCTGTTACTCACATGAAAAACGCTTTAATCCTTTTGCCTAAAATCCTTTGAAGTCGCTTGAGTTGTTCCTTTTCACACACAAAACTAAGTTAAAAATGTTCTAAATTGTATTTGCAAAATAAAGCCGCGATTGTTTTTATATTTCATTAATATTAAATTCACAATTTTAAAACTTTGTTTTAAATAAAAAAATTATATTTTTGCACTTAAAGCACAGAAATTTAAAAGTCACTACAAATTTATTTATTTTTTGTACTTTTTAATTATGTTTTTTTTTTTTATTATTTCAACTTAATCCTTTTTGTGTATTTGAATATTTACAAAATATGATTTTGTGTTCTCGTTGTTCTCGTATTGTCGTAGCTCGAACGTATTGACAGTTTTCAAATGAATGACTTTGTCTGCGTAGCGTTAGGGGCTTTTATATGGCCAGCAGACGATCGATGCGGCGCCAATACGCTCAGCGTCTCAGTGCCTTGGGCAAGAGGCAAAAGAGAGAATCTAACGAAAGCCCTAAAAAGAGAGCGGCAGAGCGTCTGGCCAACAAATAGCAAACAGATCGAAGATAAAGAAAGAACGAGAGGGAGACAGTGAGAGAGAGAGAGGGAGAGAGAGAGTGGAGAGCAGCGCACTCAGCGCAGACCTGGCTGAAGCCTTAATTGATATCTTGAAGAAATTCATAATAAATAAATGTATTTTGTAATTTTTATATTTGCCATTTATAAACTTGCGATTGTGCCACATACCAAACTGAGCCAAAAGAAAACTTCTCTTTTGTTTATTTACAATTGAAATTTAAGAACTTTCTTAATAATTTATTATATATTGTTGAAATTATGTTTATCTTTGAGTGTTAGAGCTACCTATATAAAAATTTGATATTGTAGGCAGATATTGATAGCTTTTAAGAGGAAAGTGAAATACAATATATATCTGTTTATTAATAGTGATGTTACACTGAAATTGCGTAAACAGAGTATATTGGTTTTGTTAACATGTTTGTAACAGGCAGAGCTACGCGTGGCAGGCATTTATATTATTGATCATACACAAGAGACGTTTGGATCTAGCCCATCTGGCTGTCATCTATTTATGATTTCATACAAAGGTCCTGCTACAGCACGCCCAGTTCCAATTTGATTCAAAGAACCTATAACTTTCCCAATTTCTGGAAATCAATTAAAATCATAATCAAACTTGATTAATTTGACCAAATCTTCTATATTTTAAAAGATTTAATCAATAAATTTGCTATCTACATTCTTCTACTGTTAAATAAATATTTTAAGTACAGTTTGGATACCTAATCTCATTCAACCCTACAGCTCAGATACAGCAGCAACTCAATTCATGGTTTCGGGTATTTGTTAGTCGTACACACCCAACTAGACAGTTCTCTCTTGTTGATAATTGCGTGTTAAAAAAAACTGTGTATAAACAATTCTAATATTGCCATGCAAAAGGGATTTGCGGAAAATACTGGCGACAACTTCTTTGAAGCGGAATCTTCAACATTAATTGAACACGCACCCAAAGGCTAATCGAAGGCGTCGCCACCTCCGACTACGCCTTCTCATTACAATGTAAAGCGAAGTGCGTTCTATGCAAAGCTGTTAAACACTGTTTAACTATTGGGCTATAAGCTTTAGCCACGCCCGTCAAAACAAAAAATCCACTACCAACGCCCTTTTGTAAATGCAAATGACTCAAAGAGGGAAAAAATTGCAGCAATTAATATGCGAGCATTTGTCTATACGATTTTTATCTCAATTGGTTTGGGGGGGAGATCTTACGTCTCTTGGTTATGCATAGACATACAAATATATTTGGTGTCTCATGCCTTGGATAACGATAACGAGTTCGATCTGGTACCGATTTACAACGAGCGACCGGCAGCAATGGGCTTGTGTTCTTGTTAATAGAAAATTATTTGTTTACAATTATTTTTATGTTCTTTTCGCTATTCTTGCAAAATGTTGCTAAAGTGTTTAATTTTAATTGAAATGTATTAGAAATTTGAATTGAAAGCATTTGTCACATCAAAACAAAAAGAAAGAGCACGAGAAAACGTCTGCACAGCAATAAATTTTTATTTAAATTTAGTAATTGTCACAAGGGTTCAACTTTTGCACATGTACGCCCCATGTGCAATAATTTTAGCAGTAATCAAAAGAGCGACGCAAAATTGATAAAAATACGATTAACTAGATGGGATTTATGTGACACAGACAAATGAGAACTGCATCTTTATTGAGTGACTATTCTCCAAGATATCGATGGGTTCTTAAAAATATATTAACGTATTTAATGATACAAGATATATAAGCTAACATTGAAGAATTTTCAGTTAGCCTTTGGCCTTTGGCTTGGCTGTCTCTACGCCCCTGAAAACTGGAAGAAAACAAGTAGAAAAGAAAGCGTAAAAGTCAATTGTTAATTGCTTCTATTAATGAAAGTGGGCGTTCAAATTGCTAAAATTGACGGCGTCTTACATAAATAGCATTAATTATTGAATGTGTCTCAATTGGAGGCAGACTTGATCTAAACTTAAATGACTCATTGCACAGAGATCATCAGGTAACTAATACTAATTCACATTCATTTTTTCTATTCAAACTTAACAGTGCGCGCCATTGGGCTGCTGTAAACATAAATGTTAAACTCAAAATGGTGCTGTTAACTGAATAACTATTGTCTCCTCACAAACGATAGTATCGTCAAACGTTTCACAGCTCTAAAAAACACAAAACTTGTAAATCTTGTAGAAAATATAAGAACTTTAGTAGAAACAAACGTAGTTTTATTAAATAGGTGGGAATTATGAGCACTCCAGCAGCCCCGACGGGCATACAGTGCACCGCAGGCGCTGTGCCTATTAGAAATGAAAAGGGTAAGCTAGACGGGAATCCTCGTGCAGGCAACGAAATAACAAATCTTTTTGCTTTGTTCCAGGCGAGATTTCTATGCAAAAGGTTAAGGTACAGCGTTATATATCTGGCAAACGACCTGATTATGCACGCGCCGACTCCAGCTCGGCCGAGAGTGATGATGATGATTTCGTGGACAATCGGAAGCGATTGGAGCGACACAAAGCGGAGCGCCACAAACTCGAGCTGTCGCGTCGTGAAAGCGGTGACGAGAAAACAGCAGAGCAAGAGGATGAGGCAGAGGTAGATGATCCACGGCTGCGGCGTTTGCGTGCACGCCCAGTTGACACGGAAGATTTGGAGCGCGAACGCCGTGAGCGTCACAGGCACATTCATGAGCCCGAAATGGTGGAAAGCGCTAGTGAAGACGAAGAGCCAGCTCAGGATGAAAATAGTGAACAGCAGCGAAGAATTGAGCGTGCCACCAACAAGATTACACTAGCATCTGAATCCGACACGGACTCTGAGCTGAGTGACACAGAATTGGAGAAGCGTCGCTTAAAGTTGCGATCGCGTATGTTGCAGCAGCAGCGGGAAGAAGAGGTGCTGCAAAAAGAAGACGAGAAACAATCGGAATCATCGGAGTCTGAGAGCTCCGAATACGAAGAGGAAACGGAGAGCGAAGAAGAGAACGAGCCACGACTAAAGCCGCTCTTCGTGCGCAAGCGGGATCGAGCGACCATACAGGAGAAAGAACGCGAAGCCCAAAAACAGAAGCAATTGGAAGCCGAGGCCAAACGAGCTGCGAAAGAGAGAAGACGTGCCACATTGCGCATGGTGGAGGAGAGCGTAAAGAAGGACTTGGAGAAGATCAAACCGGAGACAAACGAAGCATGCATAGACGATGTATGCACAGCCGATGAGAACGACGAGGTGGAGTACGAAGCATGGAAATTGCGCGAACTGAAACGTATGAAACGAGATCGAGAGGAGCGCGATAAGTAAGTTTTCTACTTAATCCTTATATAGATGAAGAATAAATATAAATGAACATTTTTTAAATATTAACTTGCAGCGCTGAACACGAAAAACTGGAAATCGATCGCATGCGCAATCTCACCGAAGAGGAGAGACGCCAGGAGCTGCGCTCGAATCCCAAGCTCGTCACCAACAAAGCAACCAAAGGCAAATATAAATTCCTGCAGAAATACTATCATCGCGGCGCGTTCTATCTGGACGAGGAGAACGACGTGCTGAAGCGAGACTTTGCACAGGCCACGCTCGAGGATCACTTTGACAAAACCATTTTGCCCAAGGTGATGCAAGTGAAGAACTTTGGACGCTGTGGTCGCACCAAGTATACGCATTTAGTTGACCAGGATACCACGAAATTCGATTCCCCCTGGTATGCTGAGACCTCCAACAACATGAAATTTCATAACGAACGCGCCGGCGGCATGAGGCAGCAATTCGACAAGCCAACGGGCTCCAAACGAAAGAAGTTAGAATAGTAAAAGTGACAAGTGTAAAGTTGAAAAGTAAATACAAATTAGAATATAATCTCCAAATACATAACTGGCAAACAATTTTGATAAATACATTGGGCATATAACATAGACCATTGAAAACAATGATTAGGTGAGTTTAGCTTAAATGCTAACCAAATACAATATACTTCTACACCTACTTATAATCTATCTATTTACTTATATCTAGAAAATTCAGCTTGTGCTCATCCAAGAGCTCCAATTTATGCTGAACCAATGCCTGCATAACACCCTCAGTTTTAATATATTGTACATTATTGTAGTTTCTGAGCATCTGCCAGACGTGCTTCTCTTGCTTGCTAGCAACCACATATAGTTTGATCTTGCTCATAATTGAAGGTACCTTAGTGTGCACGGTTCCACCGGCGCATTCAATAATGGCTGTGGAGAAAAGACACGACTCTTAGTTTAACTGTGATCGTAGAGCTAGAGCTAATTACCTTTCATATCCTTGGCACTTGGTTGAATGTCCCCACTGAGCATAAACTCTACTCCTTTCAATAAACTGGGATTTTCAAATACTGATAATGGCTTAAACTTAAACGTCTGCTCGAATTTGTCGTCCTTGAATATATGATCCGGTTCGACAATAATCGAACACGTCTTCTTCATGGCATGTAGCCACTGAGTGGACATAATGGGTTTATTCCCTGCAACTCCAACCAAAAACTTGTAGGTGCGTTCGCCTTTATCCATGATGACCACATCACATTCTAGTGGATCATTGGTAACTTCAATAGCATCTATAAAGATTAGAAGATATTAGAAATTGAATATTGACTGTAATTATGTCAAGAAAATACTTTTTAAGGCCGCCAAGACCGATGTCAGCTCAGCGTGTTTGCACATTGATAATGCTAAACGAATTTTTCCTGATCGTTTTATCTTCTTGATGTAGTCGTTTATTTCTGAAAAACATTGAATGTATGTAGAATTTCTCTGTGATTTAAGACCTTAAAAAGTTACCTGTTATTGGATTCCGATTAGACAGCCTGTTTCTACGAGCATCTGTAAGGAAATCAAGTTGTTTTATATAAAATCGCATTTAACTTAACTGAACTATGTATACTTATTCTTCGGGCATTGGAGCTAGTTGTTGGCTCGTCTTGCATTTCGTCCTCAATAGTTTCCAATGATGATCTGCTGCTGCGCACGCTTTTGAGTGATGCATCATCATTAACCGCTTTCGTGTCTTCATCATTTTTAGATTTCCGCTTGGTAGCTGCAAATTAGAAACTTTAAATATAATCTTGTAAGCAAACCGTATAAACTCACCATTGGCTTTGCTGGTTGCTGCGTGCACAATTTCAATTTTGTCCTTCTCCGTAGTTGATTTAACTGCACGCCGTAATTCTTTTTTTGGGATCAGTGTTTCGCCAGCATCTTTTTTACTTTTAGCAATTTCTTTACCATTTTCTTCAATAATATTATCAATGAACTGAGATTGTCTTCTCGTTCTTCGGCTAATTGGTTGTATATCATCGCTGACCGCTGGTTTATCATCACTTGGGTCATTTGCCTTCTTAGATTTTCTTGTTTTACTTGCAGCTTCAACACCTGCTCCAACTTGCTTCTTGCCACTTTCTGCTGCAACTTTAACTTCACTGCTTGAATCTTCAATTTGTTGCGTTGAATTCTTGCTGCCACGTCCTCTTCCACGCCTTACCGCCTTCACCTTTTGAGTTTTTGCGTCTGAAGTACTTTTAGCAGTTGACTGAGATGTTTTGCCGCGTGTCTTTTTTGGAGCTGCAAAGGAATCAGAATCCATTCAATAATTAACAATTAATATATATTTTTAATGCTTACGCAGATCGGCGTTAGCTGCTGCTGATCGCTTCAATCGCGTTCTTCTTTCTATCGGAGGAGCTTCAAGGCTATCCTCCTCTGCTTCAGTTGGTGCGGATGATTTTGAGAGTTGCCTTGTGCGGGTTTTTTTACAAGCTGTGTAAGAAATATTTGTAGGAAATCGCTTGATTATATATTATTATAACATACGTGCGGCTTCTGGTGACTCTGAACGAGAAGAACTACGTTTACGGCCGGAAGTGTTTTTTAACTTTTGTTGGTCCTTCTGTATGTTGGCCGATTTATTTGGCAGATCTTTGGATTGAGGACTCTGCAAAAAAGGTTAAGATTAATATATAAGGTAGATTCAGTGAGTCTTTTGGAAAATACCTCGTCTCCATTATTTTCAGCTAAGTTATTGGCTTGCTCAAGCAAATATTGTTCATCTTCGCCAGATGAGGAAAGGGCAATCAGTAAGCTGAGATCTTTGTCAAGTTCATCTCCAATTTTAATTGAATGAGGAACTTTCAGGCAGTCAGCATTATTTTTATTAGCTAAAAAGCATTCGTTTAGATGTTATAAATTAAAATAATATTTAGCTTATTTTACCTGCAGTTTTATTGATGTTAGTCACAGGGGGTATAAACAATTGAGTCTCCAGCATATCTTCTGTGTTGTCACCTATGTTGGCAGTGATATTTAGTATTGTCTCTACTGTTTTGTTAGCTGCTGCCACAGGCGTTCGAGCGGGCTTAATGAATGCCTGTGTTGCAATAAAGTCCTCTAAATTATCAGGAGTTTCATTCAACCTAGGCTCTGATAAAGGATTTGAGATTGTTTTATTTGTAGGAAATGGTTGCGTTTCAATGAAATCTTCATTATGGCTATGAATTTGGGCAGTAATACTCAATCTTGTGCCCATGGACTCTTTTGATTTTGGCATAGATGCTCGAGGTCTGACAAAGGCCTGTGTGGCGATATTGTCTTCCAAATTATCGTCAGATGTACTCGATTTGCGTCGTGGCAATCTTTTCGGAAATACTTGCGTTTCAATAAAGTCATCGTCATTGTCATCCGTATTAGATCCAAAGCGTTTTGACTGCGCAGCAAGTGGATTTCTTGTAGGGAACACCTGCGTTGCTATGAAATCTTGGGAGTTATCCAGCAACTCCGCTGGCATAGAATCTGGCGTCTGAATGCTGGGAACTACTGGCTGCTTCTCTTTGTCAGCCACTTGAATCAATGGACTGCAGAGCACGGTTGCAGGCAGATTTAACTCAGGTGTGCAAGAGCTGTGATGTTCTTTTTGTATATCATTGAGCACATCAAATATATCTGGCGTGCAATCATCATCATTAGGCTCTCCTGAGCTTTTTCCTGCTAGAGATAATTCTGGGGTCAAGCAGATATCCCCACGCGAAGACAAATCATCAGCCTTAGTGCTGTTCAATGCAGTGCATTTTGAATTAGATGCAGACCAATTCAAGGCACTCATATCCAAATCAGCTACTGTGTTATCTAGAATGCAGATCGTTTGAGCAATTATATACAGATAAATTGCAGCTAATATTACCCTTTGGCTGCTTGGCAGGTGGGAGCACATCCAGCCCTCCATTTCCAAGTAAAAGCGATGAATCAAAATCGTCAATTGCATCTTCATTAAATTCATTGAAGTCTTGAGTGCAAATGCGTATTTGAGTACCGAACTCTGAATTATCATCCTCACTGATAATATCTAGATCCTGATTCATTAGAATCGGATTATTACTAGCATTCCCTAGAATATCTTGAGTTTCAGGTATTATAAAATCATCGCCTAATGATATCTTCGACGGCTTGCTAACCGTTGCCGGTCGATCAAAGCAAAAAGCCTGAGTTTCAGGAACGATGAAACTGTCTGTAATTCCTGTATTGTTAACTGATTGAGGCTCCGACTCAGGAATGTTGAAGCTACCACCAGTTATATTAGTCGACCTATCACCTCTGGTGGCTTCCTCAAAGCCGCTGGTATCGTTTGCCTGAACATAAAACGATAAATTAATATTATTGTGGGTCTCCATTTCTATTTTCTCTGATTTCTTCACCTCTTCGTTATCCACACGTTCGACATCGTTAAAGCGCAATTGGCCAGTGACATTGCCAAAGCGTAAATCTACGAGTCCATTGATGGCATCTGCTTCGCTTACGCTCTTGATTTCCAGTCCCGTTTGAAGCCCATTCACAAACACATCGCCACTCGCGGCTGCTAAGCGCACAATCCCGCCGGCTATCAAAACAATTGTAGCATGCGCAAGCTCAACGGACTGCAAATGGAAACTTTTAATGCCAATTGCATTGAAATCAATCAAAAGAACTCACTTCATCGTCAATTGAAAATTCAAGACCCGGCCGGCGACCGACACGATATATAATGTCTGGTTCAAGCTTAATCGCTTTTTTGTTGACGGTATCAATGTTTATGGCAACCATATTAATCAAATATAATAATTAAAAATACAAAAAATGGCGCGAAAATTTGTGATAGTTTACAAAAACCATTTCACTTCACTTGGATCCTTCTTTCTATCCACTGACAACAGCACGTAACAAAGTCAGTAACAGAACGTAATAAGGCAATAACAAACAAACGGCTTAACAAAATAAAAACTCCGCCAAAATACAAAAGGATAGACAATTTACAAAATTTTTTATCCATTTGCTAGGTCGGAATGTTAGTGTGACCACTGCAATGCAATAATCAAAATGTTACGAAGCAGAGTTGCCAGACTGTTCACCGCACTTAACATTAATATCGTTGTTATGCTAACTTAACATTCTGTATATTTTGACAGGGACGTCAGTCTTCGTGACAAAAACAAATAAAACAGAACAGGAAAACGACATTTATTTGTAGTTTTTTTGTAAATAATTTTTCACATGTGTAAATTAGCTTAGTGACAACTTAAAACATGTCCGCGCGAATGCTAAAGAAGATGCAGGGCGGCTCAGATATTCTAGCACCGCCGCCAGATGATGAATTAGACAACGACCACTTAACTGACAATGACGAGCTCGATACGGTCAGGGGAAAATCGCATTTAAATCCATTTGATTTGGTAAGTATCCATACGTTTTCAATGTGTGTTGCTAACGTTGAAAATATGGGACTTGCAGCTCAACCAACAAAGTCTCTCCGAGAGCGAATTCAAAGAGGATGACAACGAAACGGAGCATCCATCTGCGGCCATACAGGCCAATACCGCTGCCAAGAAAAAGAAGAAGAAACGGAAGAAGAAAGTCAAATCGCATGGTAATCATATCAGTAGCGAGGATAACGAGCGCCAGGACAAATATTTCGAAAAAGTTGATCCACTTCTTGGCAAAGTCTACGATGCAGTGCCCAAACAGTTGGAGAAGACGCCACAACTAACTGTAACAGCAGCAACAGCAGGAGCTGAGGGGGGTGACAAATTGGCCAGCAAGAAATTATTGATGGTAGAGCTTAAACACTTGAATCAACAAAACGAAATGAGACGTACATTTGGCAGGCGCGTTGTCAAAGTTGAGTAAGTTGTTATGCTCTTAACTGGCTAATCACCATTATCTAATTATACTATTTTGTATCAGAAACAAACGTGGTCGCCAAAAGACCACACTAAAATCCACCTATATGGTAACTGCCAAGGACTCGTGGCCGCCATTGACCAAGAATATTATCACTATGAAGCTGCTACCAACACCCGAATCGCCCGGCTCCTCCACTAGTCCGAAAATGCAAAGAAACGACGATGAAAATGTGCAATGGTTTACCTTCCAGCATAGTCAGTACTATCAGGGCGTGCAACACATGTTCCTGTCAGCATTGGAACGCATAGATTCGGAATTCTTGATCACCTTAATCAAGCGTTGTCCCTTCCATGTCGATTCGCTGGTGCAGCTGAGTGAGGTGTGCAAGATGACAGAGGATTTTGCTTTAGCGTCCGAGTTGATTGAGCGTGCGCTTCTACTGCTGGAATCCTCTCTACACATCAACTTTAGTTTGACATCGGGCAACTCTCGTCTAGATTACCGACGACAAGAGAATCGGGCCTTTTTTGTTGTGCTCTTCAAGCATGCTCAGTACTTGGAGGAGCGCGCCTGTTGCCGCACAGCCTTTGAGATCTCCAAGCTGCTATTAAGTCTGCAACCAGATGTTGATCCATTGGCCATGGTACTAGTCGTCGACTATTATGCCTTACGCAGCAAACAATTTGGTTGGCTTGTGGAGTTCTATGAGCAATACAATGCATCCCGTAATCTTGCCCAGCTGCCTAATATGGCATACTCGTATGCACTGGCCCTTTACACGTTGCACGGCAGCTGTGAACGTGCCAATGAGGCTCTTCAATATGCATTGCTCATGTTTCCCGGCGTTCTGCGTCCACTGTTGGAAGAGATGTCTGTGCAAACGGATAAACGTGTGCTAGCTTCATCGTATTTCTTTACCGATGTGTCTGGCGAGTGAGTCACTATTTATTCATATCAATGCGTGCCAATGGCAATGCCAATCTAATCACTAAACTTTCTTTTTCCTCTGCTATAGTCAATCGCCAGCGCTTCACCAGCTTGTTTGTTTGTATGTGTGCCGAGCCAAGGTCATTTGGCGGCAAAACGATGTTCTGTTTTGGCTGGAAGCGACTGTAAATACTGTCATGGATCGCATTGACAGCAAGGATCCGATTATCAATGACTACAAGGAGAAGCGTTCACTTCGCTATAGCGGCACACCACCGCGTCCCATTTTGCGACATGTCATTCTCTCCGATTACAAGGAGAAGGTGCCTCTGGCCGTTTTCGTTGCGAAAGAGAAACAGGCCATCATGACCTACGATCCGTTGCCACCCGTTGACAGTGTCAATTGCTACCAGCGGTTAGTTTAAGACAATTGTTTAGATTGGTCATTGCTAACTTCTTTCATTAACAGCAAATCATCCTCGAGCAGCAGCCCCACAACCAACACCAACAATTCTGTGTCCATGTTTTTCCAGTCGCTGCTGCCATCTTTCAATCTGAACAACATTGCGGCTGCACAGCAACAACCAGATGCTGTTGCCGCAGCTGGCGCTGCTGCACCCGAATTGATGGGGCTTCCGCAACGCCAGGCCAATGCTCAAGGCGAAGCAGAAGGTTAAATTTTGATTTAGTTTTATCTTTTTGTATATCTGTTAATGAGAGTTCAACGAATATTATATTATATCTGCCATTGCTTGTTTATGTATTCCCACAGAAGCTGGCATTCAGCAATCGTTGACCCTGATGATGGACGCTATGCGTGATTTTTTGCAAAACTTCCGTATAGCTGAGCATTTGCGTTCACCGGAAACAGCCGTTGCTCAGTCGAGCAGCAGCAATGACGACGAAGAAGAAGGATCTAGCGACTATGTGGATTAGGGCAGTGAACGTCAATTAATATTATTATAATACGTTATATCCTCCACAGACACTTAAAGACAACAATGCACCACACTTCTATCCAACCAAATGGGTTTAATAATTTGCATCGCTTACTGTGCGCAGCATCCCAGAGCGGAGCTCTTGAGTCAGTGTTTTCGAAAAACACATCGCTTTCTGTTGCTTAGGCGCAGCTGTCACAAAATTTAATAATAGCAAATTTCTATATATACATGTGTTTCCATTGCATTAATTAAATTCCTCGTCAAAGCTTTAGAACAAATACATTGAGTATTTTTACTGTTTGTTTTTGTTTGGGTCAAGGGAAAAATATTGCAGCTTATCAAGTATGTCATGTCACCTTGAGCTTAAAGAATGTTTTATTGATTTAATGAATGCCTTTTTCAGTTACGCTTATCAATATAACAAACAGATTTCTCATCAATATTAGTTTTCATCTTTTTCTCTTTTACATATAAACCTTTTGCAGTTATTGCAATATATAAATATTACTATGACAAGTACAATTTCATATATAATTGTGTTTAGAGCGGGATTCAATGGAGCGCCGTTTGGTGTGTGTATGTTTGTTTGTATGTTAAGTGTGTGTATGTGTTCATTGTGGGTTATAAAAAGTTACACATATACAATTATTCAATCTTGTAGAGTAATGCACCTTATAAAAAGTTTAACTGGCAGACATTGTTGTTTAAAGATCTTTTAGCTTAAATTCAAAATCAGAATCACACAAAAATTAATCATTTGGCCAAATATGATTTACGCGTATTGCTGATATACAAACATTTAGGACAACTTTAGATCTTAACACATAGAAAATGATTACTAACGGCTAAGCAATACTATAGCGTGGAATACGTGATCGCATATAGAATATATAGAATAGAAAACGAAATCAAAACGAAAATAATAAGTAATTTAACGCGGTGTTTCACAGGCAGCCGCGCGCAGACAACGATTATGATTATGTCATTGTACCAAAGACGGGATTATGACGGCAAATGCTGGGTCCGTACTCCTCATAGGCAGCCTTCGTGTGACACACCTGATAAAACTCGGGCTGCAAAGAAAACATTTCATTGATTTATGATTTCTCATACTTTTATAATCAAAGCTTACCGTTGAGGCTAGCATACTGCCTCCAAACCAGACGGCATAACGCTGCATATGATGCGTAATCACCGAAACATCGATAGGTTTTGGCTGGAATGGGAATTTAAATTGAGATTATGACTCATTATTGAGTAACTATATATGTCATCAGCATGTACATACCTTAATGCGTCCCTCAGACAAGTTCTCACTAATTCTCAAACGCGTATCCACCGACCGCTTAATGTCTCGTTGCAAGCGTCTACCAAAGTCCTTGAACATAGTTGAGCCACCGCTCAGTACAATATTGTTATAGAGAGGGCGCCGAACATCAATGGGACAGTTCTGTATGACATTGTCAACGATCTCCGAGAGCGGTATGGTAAAATCCGGATTCGAGAATTCGGGATGAAAGAAGATTTCCGGCCCGAGGAAACGCTCATAGCCCACATCCACGCCGAACGGTTGTTTTGTGACAGTGTTGAGACCCGTATAGTTGCGTATCCATTTGTTTGGCTCCGCATCGTACTTGGCAAACTCTTTGGCTATATCTGGACATATGTAGCAGTGTTTCTCTTTAATCGCTTTGGCAGTCTCGAGGCTCTGTTCTGGCGGTATGCCCACCTCCCGTTCACGCAATAAACTCTGAATGAACGACGTAATGTTGCGTCCGGCAATCGGTATATGCTTGATGCATGAACCAATCACATAGCCTTCCGCCTGTCGAAGAATTGGGGGGGAGAGTAGAGAACAGAGATAAGATATGCATGGTAAATAATAAGTATTGTAATGTACTTACCACGGGAATAACGTGCGTCACACCATCACCGCTGTCTACCACAATGCCGGTTAGGGTTCGCTCCTCCGCTGATCGAGATGCCCAACTGGCGGCCAGGGCTAACACGGCTTGCACCGCAATATACAGACCAGGAACATTAAACGTTTCAAACATTATTTCCGCAGTATATTCTCGATTCTCTGGCGTATTTAGTGGCGGCTCAGTTAACAGAAAATAATGATCTTCAGGCTCGGCACGCAAATACTTAAACACGCATTGCTCCAAGAAGCGCTCCATAAGATCCCAATCTTCCACCAGGCCATGACGCACAGGATACTGCAATACACAAGAATACAACACCACACTTTAGGTTTAATAAACCGTTTTTTTTTTAACGTTTTGATACAGTTTTTTATCAGCTGTTTTGATGTCACGAAGTCATTCGCGAGCTGCGATATCGTAAGAAATGCGTGCGCATAAACCCTGCATAGTTAATGCTGCTTACTCACTTTGATGGCGTAGCCCGTGGCATCAAACGCTTCGTCGCCAATGAAAAAGTCGAGATCCTCGATGCCTTTTGTGACGCGTCGCTTATTGGTGTCGCCAACGCCTGCTGACTCCTTAATGGCGATTGCCGAGGGTATTATGAATTGTGGCTCCTTGTTGCCAGCATAACCCAGTTTGGAGTAGCTGCCAAGGTAAACAGTTTATCATTAGTGACACATTCATGTTTGTGTACAAGTAAGGCACGTTCCTTCATAGACGAAACCAATTACAACTGCCACACACGAAACTTACCCGGTGCCCACATCGATTACGCATGCCGGTAGCCTGCCTGCCATGTTGACTGAGGATTTGGTTGATATTACTATTTAACGATCTAAATTACACTTTTAGCTTAAGTTTTACACCACTTTTAATTGGACTGCCTTGCTGATAAACACCAAACTTTATAAATTTTCAACCACACCTCCTCCAGCAACGATGTGTCATTTAGAAAACTTCGCTCTTTGTCACTCACGCACACATTCACAACATCTACATGGCCAGTGTTGCATTGGCTGGCGATATATTTTCCAGCACTGTTAAAAATAATCGAAACGATTAGTGTCAAAAACGATAATATATCACACGCTTCGTTCGGACTCGCAAATTTCGGCGGTGTGTGTGTGGCTGCGACAGCCTTTTTCCACGTTTTTCCTATTAGCGTATATTTTTGCAATTGGCCTTGCCAGTGCATCATTAATATCGATAATTTAGCTAAACTTTAGCGAATTGTGGGTGCTTAGTGGGCGCTTCTTTGTTTGTGCAGTAATCACAGCAAAACCGGCGAATAGGACAAACCACATACACGAAAATGGAGGCACAAAAATTGACGGAACTGTTGCGCGCAACCATTGATCCAAATCCGGAGCAAAGGAAGGCGGCCGAGGATCAATTAGCACAAGTAAGTGACTAGCTAAATAAATAGCAAAGTTCCTTGACACGACCATCTATCTTATGCCCACTGGCGCCATCGCCAATGCATGAAGAAAACCATGTGCTTTTTTAATTGTTCGCTTTTAACCTCCCTCTCTCTACCTATCTGTTCTATATAAGTGTGTGTGTGTGTGTGTGTATGAGCGCATGCATTGGTATGTATGTGTGTGTGGTGATGTGCGGGCGTGCTAGTGTCAATAGTAAATTGATATTAGCCAAAAACAGCAGAAGGCAGCAACTATTTTTTGTTTGCCATACATTTAGCTGTGCCACACAGTTTGGCCCATTGGCCCAATGGCCATGCGGCAACAAGTACTGCAGATGGGCGACGTGCGGGTGGTGCGTTTACAAATGCACAGAACGAATCCATACGTACATGTGTGTGTGTGTGTGTGTGTGTGTGTGTGCTGCACTGTGTCTTGGCATTCATACAATGGCAACAAGTTTATATTTCCTATCAATTTTAGGATATTTAATAATTATCTTAAACATCCATTTTCTACTTTCAAAGTAAAAATTAGTAATAGACCTAAATTAATAAATTTGGTAAACATCAAGAATGTCATACTATAATTCTTGCAATTAAAAAGCAAGATTTGTATTTAATTGACAGTAATTAAACTTCCTCATGAGACATAGCATATGAATTTCATTCAATTAGCTTGGCATTGTGTACCACTGTTCAAGAGTATCTTATTTTGTGGCTGAGTCAGCTTCTAACGATTTCCATGCCCCTCCTTATTCAATCGGTTAATTAACTTTATCAGCATATATTGCAAATTACTACTACACTGTTCGAAGCTTCTTTAATGGGCAAACGCATGCCATTTAAATATATACACACATACAGCATATAGATATATGTACCTATATACATATCTATATATGTATATGTATATGGAAAATGTGGCTAGAATTTTAAGTGTTACGAATTGGGAGGAGCTTCGTGGCTGGTGCTACATGTATTGCTATTGTTTTATCAATACACGTTTTCCAATCTTTGGATTGGCATGCGAAATTGTATCCATTGTGTGTGCCACTAAATTATATTACTCATACGTCGTACACCATGTTATGCGGCAGCAGCTGTATAAACAAATCGACAGACGGAAAACCAATTTACACATGTTCTCCCATGCTCTATATATCAGATACACAAAATCATTGGTTTTGTGCCGACCATTCTGCAAATCGTCATGCAAACCACGCTGGAGCAGCCGGTGCGGCAGGCGGGTGCCGTCTATCTAAAGAATCTGATCAACAGCAGCTGGTCGGATCACGAGACAAAACCTGGAGAGCCCATACCATTTTCCATTCACGAACAGGATCGCGCCATGATACGCAGCGCCATTGTGGATGCTATTGTACATGCTCCAGAGCTGATTAGGTAAGTTTCAATGACATAATGCAATGCTTCACAAATTGATAAATCTAATCATGATTGTGATGTGTCCTCTACAGAGTTCAACTGTCAGTCTGTGTGAACCATATCATTAAGAGCGATTTCCCCGGCCGTTGGCCCCAGGTGGTGGACAATATTAGCATATACTTGCAAAATCCAGATGTGAATGGCTGGAATGGCGCGCTGGTCACCATGTATCAACTGGTCAAGACTTATGAATACAAGCGCTTTGAAGAACGCACGCCGCTCAATGAAGCAATGAATTTGCTGTTGCCAATGATTTATCAGCTCATGATGACGTTGCTCAACGATCAGTCGGAGCAATCGGTGCTGTTGCAAAAACAAATACTCAAGATTTATTATGCACTAACGCAGTACAGTCTGCCGCTTGATCTCATCACCAAAGAGATCTTCTCGCAGTGGATGGAAATCTGTCGCCAGATTGCCGATCGCGTTGTGCCCGACTGTTCGCATCTGGATGATGATGAACGCACCGAATTCCCCTACTGGAAGACCAAGAAATGGGCGCTGCACATCATGGTGCGCATGTTTGAGCGGTAAGAACTGTGAGATTTCCATTAGATTTCAATTTGATGCCAATTATTTAATCTGCAGCTATGGCAGTCCCAGCAACGTTGTAAGCGAAAAGTATCAGAAGTTCGCCGAATGGTATCTGCCCACCTTTAGCTCAGGTGTCTTGGAGGTCCTGCTCAAAATCCTGGATCAATATCGCAATCGTGTTTACGTGTCGCCGCGTGTTCTAACGGATGTGTTGAACTATCTGAAAATTGCGTACGTTTGCTAAGTTTAATGTTAAATCGACCAAAATAATTGTATTTTTCTTGTTAGTGTGAGCCACGCCTATACCTGGAAGCTGATCAAACCGCACATGGTGGCTGTTATTCAGGATGTCATATTTCCTATAATGTCATTTACCGACTCTGATTTTGAGCTATGGGAAAGTGATCCCTATGAATACATTCGCCTCAAATTTGGTAAGCAATAAAAGACTAACATTTCCTTATATTTATTTTAATAATCATATATCCTCTACTCTATAGATATCTTTGAGGACTATGCCACGCCTGTACCAGCTGCTCAGTCGCTGCTGCATTCCGTCTGTAAGAAACGCAAGGGCATTCTGCCCAAAGCGATGAGCACAATAATGCAAATAATTACCTCACCTAATGCCGACAACAAGCAGAAGGATGGTGCACTTCATATGATTGGCACATTGGCGGATGTTTTGTTGAAGAAGACGCTGTATCGTGATCAGGTCGAGTCTATGCTGACCACCTATGTGTTTCCGGAATTCCAGAATCCCGCGGGTCATATGCGTGCTCGTGCCTGTTGGGTTTTGCACTACTTCTGCGATGTTCAAATCAAGAATCCCCAGGTGCTAGCTGAGACAATGCGCCTGACCACCAACGCCTTGCTGACGGATAAAGAGCTTCCCGTTAAGGTGGAAGCCGCTATTGGCCTGCAAATGTTCCTATCATCTCAAGACGAAGCACCAAAATATGTGGAGTCACAAATCAAAGAGATTACCAAGGAGCTGTTGACCATCATACGCGAAACTGAAAACGAAGACTTGACAAATGTCATGCAGAAGATTGTCTGCACATTTACGGAGCAACTGCTGCCAGTTGCAACAGAAATTTGTCAACATTTAGCAACAACATTTAGTCAGGTGTTGGAATCGGAGGAGGGATCCGATGAGAAGGCCATTACGGCCATGGGTCTGTTGAATACAATAGAAACTCTGCTTAGTGTTATGGAAGAACATCCGGATGTGCTGCTTAACTTGCATCCGATTGTGATTAACGTTGTGGGTCACATATTCCAGCATAACATTACCGGTAAGTTAGTCTAAGGACACGTAGCAAAGATTTCTCGACTCTATTTCTGAGTTTTTCACAGATTTCTATGAGGAAACGTTCTCACTTGTGTACGATTTGACATCGAAGTCCATTTCGGTCGAAATGTGGCAAATGCTAGAGCTCATCTATCAAGTATTCAAGAAGGACGGCGTAGATTACTTCATTGACATTATGCCGGCGCTGCATAACTATGTAACTGTCGATACGCCAGCTTTCCTCTCCAATCCGAACCGTCTCCTGGCCATACTGGACATGTGCAAAACTGTAAGCTGCTTAAAAGAAATTGCTAGCCATGTTTTATATAATTTGAATTGGTTTTTATTTAGATGCTAACTAGCAATCCTGGCGAGGATCCTGAATGTCATGCTGCTAAATTGATGGAGGTCATTATATTGCAGTGTAAGGGACAAATTGATTCGGTGATACACATGTTTGTGGAGTTAGCTCTGTCTCGCTTGACACGCGAGGTGCAGTCGTCTGAGCTGCGCACCATGTGCCTACAGGTGGTCATTGCAGCCCTATATTACAACCCCCAGTTGCTGCTCTCCATTCTGGACAAAATGTCGCAACCAAACAACGAACCAATCAGCTCGCATTTCATCAAGCAATGGCTGCACGATACAGACTGTTTCCTTGGGTAAGTCAACAACATTGTGAAGTCAACCAATTGTGGACTTATCAATTTATTCGTTTAGAATCCATGATCGCAAGCTGTGTGTCTTGGGTCTGTGTACACTCATCTCACTGGGCGATGCCAAGCCGCAAGTGCTGAGCGAGGTGGCGGTTAAGATTGTACCATCGCTGATATTGCTGTTCGACGGGCTGAAACGAGCCTATGAATCGCGTGCTCAGGAGGAGGAAGAGGAAGAAGAGGAGGAGGATGGTGATGATTGCGAGGGTAAGAATATTAATAGAGACTGAAACTCAATTTGAAACTAATCAATTGTTGCCTACAGAGGCTCTGTCAAGCGATGAGGATGAAATGGATGAGATGGCGCCGAATTACTTGGACAAGTTAGCCGATTTCTCCAAAACGAAAGGCACTGCAGCTGGCTTTGAGGTGAAAGCCGAAATCAAGGATGACGATGAAGATTCGGATGATGAAGCAGAAGAGTCGGTTGGCGATTTGAATGAAACTGGACTAGAAACATTCACCACGCCGATTGATGACGAAGAAAACGAAAGCGCTATTGATGAATATTGGACATTCAAGGAAGTTATAACTGGTAAATCAAACTGAAAAGTTTCATAAAACTATATGAAAACTTATTTCCGTTCTGTATTTACAGCACTTTCTGCCCAAGACCAGCCATGGTACTCGTTGCTAACATCGAATCTAACATCCGAACAGGCCAAAGCGCTGCAGGATGTTGTCGTGACCGCCGACCAGCGCAAGGCGGCCAAAGAATCAAAACTCATTGAGAAACAGGGCGGATTTGCCTTCCCTCAGACCACCGTGCCGACATCGTTTAAATTTGGCTCTTAATTGACTGTGGGACACCGACTTATTAGTACGCTTTTCTTCTGACTTCATTGTTTCTCATATTCTTTCCATAACGAAAACAAAAAAAGAAAAAAAAAAAAGAAATAACTAAATAGTGGCTGGCACTTGATATGATGGCTGTTGAGGCAATCTCTAGATTCTCGTACATATTTTATGTACACATATTTACACATTTACACGTGTTGCATGCATCGATCGGTTGAGCGATGGATGGGTAGGGTGATCGCTTTATATTTATTGTAGATTTATATTTTAAATTTCTATTTTTGGCAATTCCATGCCAACTAAATTATAGTAACTTAAGTTGAAGTCTAATGTATATCATTGTATGTAACTAAAAAGAAAAACTATTTAGAAGTCGTCTCATAGAATGAGATCGCGCCCAGCTAAGCATGGATCGTACACACTCCAGCGTAAAGTGGTCAGAGAATGAGAATTCAATGTAGAGCATTTCACTTACATTGTCTTTACACACACACACACACTTATATAACGTAATAGACGGAGCGATATTTTTGAAAAATAAAAACATTTTTAACGTTTGAATTGAACTTGATTTTCTTTTTGTTTATAATTTGCATTGTGTTTCCATGGTCGTCGTCGTTGATTTATGAGCTTTTTTTTAAATTAACCCTCCAATTTCAGTGCTGTGCAATGACACGTAATTTCTGTCACATTTTTATTTTGGCAATGTACAATAATGTGGAGGCTCGCAGATAAATATTCTTTTGGAATTTGCCATTCACGTGTGAATGCTGAATGCATTAATGCCGCATTTGTTTATATTTTATGAACGTAAACTGAAAAGGCGCCAATATGAAAATTGCTATTGAAGGCTGTGCCCATGGCGAACTGGAGCGCATATATGAAACCATTGAAGGTATCGAAAAGGAACGCAACATTAAAATCGACCTGCTTCTGTGCTGCGGTGACTTTCAATCCACGCGAAATGTTACGGACCTCCAAACAATGGCTGTGCCAAGGAAGTACATGGACATGTGCACCTTTTACAAGTGCGTAGCTAAGCTTGTAACTTTTACTAGACTTATTTAACCGACTTCTTTGCAGATATTACAGTGGCGAGCTCGTAGCGCCTATTCTGACAATATTCATTGGTGGCAATCACGAAGCATCCAACTATTTGCAGGAACTGCCCTACGGTGGTTGGGTGGCACCTAATATATATTACCTTGGATATGCAGGTGTTATCACAGTAAATGGCATTCGTATTGCGGGCATCAGCGGCATATACAAGGGCCACGATTTTCTGCGCGGCCACCACGAGTTCCCGCCATACACCGACAAAACGTGTCGCAGCGTCTACCATGTGCGTCAGTTGGAGGTGTTTCGCCTGAAGCAGCTTTCCGGCAAGGTAGACATCTTCATGTCGCACGACTGGCCCCGGGGCATACAGGAGTATGGCAACAAGGCTCAACTGCTCAGGTTTAAGCCACATTTTACAGAAGACATTGAAAGCGGGCAGCTGGGCAGTCGCCCGCTCGAGGAACTGCTAAAAGCTGTGCAGCCCACCTATTGGTTTGCTGCCCATTTGCATTGCAAATTCGCTGCGCTTGTGCCACATACTAGAAATCATATCAGATCAATGAATGCCGCTGATGCAAGCAGCAGCAGCAGTAGCGAGAGTGAGGATGAAACTGAAGACAACAATGGCAGCAGGCAAGTGCAAGAGAATGTGGCAGCAGCACCAGTGCCTGTGACCAAGTTCTTGGCTCTAGACAAATGTCTACCAAGGCGACGCTTCCTACAAGTACTGGACATGCCCACTAACGAGAGCAGTGAAGGCAAATTAAAGCTAGAATATGATGCCGAATGGCTTTCGATATTGCGTACAACGAATCATTTAATTTCCGTAAAAGATAATAATTACTATTTGCCTGGCAAGAAGGCAGGTAGCATTGAGGAGCGTTGTAATTTCACGCCCACTGACGAGGAGCTGGAGCACATACGCGCCAAATTCGAAACCCTTCAAGTGCCGGAGAACTTTTGTCGCACTGTGCCGCCATTCGATCCGCACGAGGAGCACAATTACAAGCAGAAACCCGTTGAGCAGGCAAATCCACTGCTGAATCCACAGTCCAATGACTTTTGCTCCACTCTGGGCATAGATGATCCACTGTGCTTGGCCATGCTGGCTAGTGGAAAAGATTTGCCACAAACTGCCAGCTTGCTGGACAGCTCCACAGACGTCAAGCCGGAGCAAGCGAAACAGGAGCACCCTATAGAAAATATGTCCGCAATTGTCGAGCCTGTGGCAACGCCACCTAAACGTAAACTAAATATGTCGCTGCCAGCGCCAATTGTAGCTGCCGAGCCAGACACAAATGTCATTGAGCTGCCCGATGAAGACGACGAAGAGCTGGCGATGCCTGCTACCGAGGATTCAAACGCGGAAGAGGCGAGACCCATTTGTACCAGTCCCAATCTCAAGAAACTTAAGAGACGAAATCAAAGCATTTACCAAGCTGAAGATGATGATTAACAGACGAATTTTATCTCGACCATGTTAGATTAGGTACTGATTGTCTTGATCCCAATCCTGTTGAAAGTCTATATTAAAAAAAAAGAGAGGCAATTTTATTTAAATAACACAGAAAATGCTCAATCTCGCGGATCCTACTGGTATGCATGTGTGATGTTCACGTCGAGTGGAAATAAATTAGGTTTACAGTTAAACAAACATTTTTGAGGGATACGATTCACTGAACGTCGGTGACAGTGGCACCATAGACCTCGGCGGCACAGATAAAGCAGCATTTCAGCACAGACTTGGGCGTTGGGGTTAAATCACAATAGTAACTGGAGGGCGACGGAATGCATTGCAACTGCAGTTCGTCGCTATCCGACTTGGGGCGATAGAAGCGGCAAGAGCGTGGGCCATATTTCGGCATATTGACATCGTATGGGGGACTAAGGATATCGAAGAAGGCAGCAATGCCGTTGCCGACTTGCGTTATCTGATGATAGTTTCGTTTGCGTGGCGTTAGCAGGGCGCTGGGTGTTTCAGCTGTGACCAGGCTGGGCTCCTCGGCGGTTACTTTGACCAGTGTTGGATTCTTCTCATACTGAACCATCTCATCGGCGGCCAGTTTCTGGGAGTAGCTCTGCACGTGCAACTTACCCCAGATGCAGCGCAGCAGGCCGTACATCATGGGATGATCATGCAGTGGAATCGAATTATTGTCGCGCACAATGAACAGACTCATGGAGAAGCGCTCATCCTCGAAGATGTGCATATAGCTGCATGGTGCACGGGTCACATTGGTGGCATCATCACGGAACAGCTCCTCCTTGATATGTAGGTCACGATAGGTGAGCTCATCAGTTAACTGTTTCAGATGCTGCAAATTGGCATTGAAGCTGGCAAGATTGGCGCGATCGAAAGTCTTGAAGGCCTGGCGCAGCACGCTCATAAAATGGCTCGTCATTGGCGCAAAAGCTGGCGAAAATATTTCGCTTTATCAGTAATGCACCAAGAATCGACTCCCACTGACGTCAACTGTCTTTTGAATGGCTTTAGTTCGATACGAACTCTTGATAATCAAGCTGCACAGCAATTGCGGCTAACAAAAATTATAGATAAACAAATCGACAGCTGTTCGTCAGTGTTGGATAATGCTTAAAAACGGACATTACTAAAAACAGATGAAGAATGAAATATTTGTAATTATTGTTTAAAAATTTGATGTTTTTCCTAGCTTCCTGATGAAATCCATGAAATGTATATAAATGTGTATAAGCTATATGTAAACTAGTTTTTAACAGGAACATACATATGTATATACGACCTTAATTCAACAATTTCTTTTTTATTCAAGTCAACAAAAACCTATTGACTAGTTACATATAAACATATTATGAATTAGAAGCCCCTCTCCTTAGATTGTGTGGCGTGTGTCAGGATCCAGGACTTGTAGTCACGTTTCTTCATTGACATTTGCTTGTGCCGCGGATGCGTGGGACAGATGACATAACCGCGCTCCTCTCGCACCACAACGTAGCAATCCTTGCAACGCCGCTTTATGCGACCCTTCACCTTAAATCCGGCTACTTGCTGGACAAGTGCATAAACAGGCGCCAGCAGGGAGACTAAATTAGTTGAGGGCACCAATTGCTGACCAATTGTATTATGAACCGGAGTTGTGGCTGTTGGGGAATTGGCTGTGGGACGCATTAACATGTGGAATCCACGTGTGGCATTGCTACCATTCCATAGCCGTGCACTACTCTGAAGTAATTTGCTTGTAAAAGTCATCTGTAAAGTGATTTTTAATTTATATTTCTATAATAATTACACAAACACGCACCTTTTACTACATTAGGGTTGCCAGCGTATCAAAATTGAACTGCTGACCGCGTTGCCAACCATTCACATAATTTCCACTATTCAAGTTACAATGGAACTGAACTGGATCGCATTGCACAAAATTGCTCATGTTTCAAAAATATGTTTTATTTTTTATTAAATTCAGTTGGAGTTGTTTATTTTACTTTTGAGAATTGCATGGAATCGCTTTACGAGTAATATTAGTCGATATTAATTACTTCGTCCGCCCTTGGCTCCTCCAGTTTTGTGCGTTTGCATTTAGTGGGACCGTCAAGTTCCTCATCCGAAGAATCAATTATTTCGGTAATATCCTCGCCATCCAATGTGTTGCTGGGCTTTCGCTTTGTTGCGGTTTTCTGTGGGGAGTCTACTGTAAGTTTATCTGTTGCCGCCGCAACTGTTTCCTCTATATCCTCCTCAACATCATCATCCTCCTCAACTACGAGACAATCATCATCGTCGTCATCCTCCACTTCCGTTGGTCGACTCCGTTTCGAGGTTGAGGGACCATCGTCTGTCGCCTCATTGCCATTTGCCGCACGCTTGCGAGCACTCGGCTCCGCTTCGGGTTCCTCAGCTTTCTCCTCCTTGGGCTGGAGCTGGTTTTTATCGGCAATCACCTCGAATAGCACGTCGTCCCGTTCCGCATCGAAGTGCGCAATGATGATGCTCAGTTCGTAGCTCTGGAAGAAGTCATCGCATTTCAAGATAACGCCATCCACGATGTTCATATCACTCAGGAGCTTTTGTTCATTGCATTCAGTTTCGCCCTCCTCCGAGGATATGACAATGGAGCCAGTCGACTCGACTGTGACATCCGGATTGACCATGTTCAAAGTCTTGATAAGCACCTCATCACGGAATGCTTTGATTTGGACACGTTTAGTATCGATGCGCAAAGTTATGGCTGGATCACTGGCGCACACATAACAACTAGGATTTGGGGCCGGGAAAAAGGCGTCCGGCACCAGAAATTGATTGCGCCCATTGAGACGGAGTCGAGCATATACAGCCTTGCACTGCTCCCACTTAGCTTGCAGCACGCTGAAAGCGCGGAGCACCGAGATGCCTGCAGTTATCGCATTGGTGGTGGCAATGGCTGGAATAATGTTGCCAGCCATTGACTTAATTTCGAATCGTGACTTGCGCTCAATGTCAAAGATGTGCGAACGGACATTGGCACAGGCGGCGACAAAGTCCATGGCTGGCTGATCGTCCTTATCCCACACTAATGTGTCATTGCCCTCCAGTTTGAGAAAAGCAGCGCTCAGCTCTTTGAGCGCATTGGCAAACACATGTGCGCACTCCTCCACCGACCAAATCTTGTGAGTCTGACGTGCAAGTTCGGGCCCCTCAGCGCTGGCGCCGTCAGGCAGTAGCGTGTCCCATTGCACGGGCACGGGCGCCTTGCGCGATTTCCACAGGTTCGACATGCGCAACAAATAGTTGATGTCCTCGTTGAAGAACTTATTGAACAACTTGCCGGCATCGTAGTTGCAATCCTTGGCCCATTGACGCGTATTGATGCGAACTACGTTGCCATTGGCGGTTGCTGGCTCTTCCTTATCCTTGTCCTCTTCAGGAGCGTCACCAGCAGCACCTGCATCTATAGCTTCGGCTGCGGCTTCCGGATCAGCTGCATCAGGTGAAATGTCTTCATCCTCAACAGATTCACCGAAGAGTTGACTAAACAATTCATTGTTATTAATGCATTAATAAAAAAACATAATAAGCAAAGCTTACTTAAACAGATGCTTGGCCCAGACAATGCAGTGAATGGGCTCGGAGGGCGTGTTGCGTATGGTGCACCCGGGAAAGCTTCGTTGCTTCTCCTTGGGAGTACATTCGTAACACTGGGTTAAGCCACGCTTAATCAACTCGACCTGTCCATTGTAGCCGGAGGTGCCGCTCTCGATCAGCGGCACATCTGCATTGAGGCACATCCGATTTACGTGATTCCTTGCTGCGCGATTGTCCAAAGCGCTGAGCACCACATCGAATTTCTTAAAGAAATTGACGCCGTAGTCCGTGCTGCAAAACAAGCAAATAAATTAGAGAAGGGTATGCCATGGATACTGCATAATACTTACGACGTAACGCTGTCATGGTAGGCCGTTATGTTTGCATCAGGATTGAAGCTGAGGGCGCTTTCACGTGCTACCCGCGCTTTCGACTTGCCTACATGTTCGCGATGGAAGAGGAATTGGCGGTTCAGATTACTGAGGTCAATGGTATCCAAATCGATCTGTACAATTAAACTCATAAATAAATGAAAATAATTGAAACTCTAAATTTAATTTACAATTTCAATATCCGTAAAGCCGCTGAGCACAAGATTTTTGAGCACTTCGCATCCAATGCCGCCAGCGCCTACTACTAATACTTTCGATTTCTTAACCAATTCTTGCAATGTAGCGGGCAGAACACCATCAATTGCTGCAGCCATTATTTATTTTTTGTTTGATAATTTCTCACTTAACACAATGCAAAATATAAATTGCAAATGACGCCGGCGGTCACACATACACAGATAATTTATGGAAAACAGTGCTGTACAACGCGAATTAGTATCGAACGCAAACTGTAATCGAATTTGTAGTCTATCGGTACAGCTGTTGATAAAATATCAGATTTCAAACATTTGTATACCCGGTCACACCACTTTAATTGATTGTAGTAATAGCTTGTATGTGTGTTGTGTAGAAGCAAAAAACGGACGATTTAAATTTTAAGTTGTTGTTTATGCAGCACTACAACTGCGCGTCAACCGCAATTAAGAAAAAAGCACTTGGCATTTAAAAGAAAATTGTGGAGCTTACTGAAGCATAAACATGGCAGAAGTGCGACGCAGAAAGGCAGAAAACGATGTTGACGAGGCTGCTGCTGCTCTAACTGCCGCAAGCAGCGCAGCTGATTCTTCAGATCATGTAAGTTATCCAGGTCAATTCAGATTGAAAATATCTGCATTTATCGGCAGACATACATATGTGTTCAGTAATTGCATTTCAAAATTTGCATAATTCATTGAAGCGCATACAAAAAGAAGCGAATTTTATGTATACCAATACAACAAGATATCTACTATATACACGTATGTTTGTACGTGTATCTTACATTGTGTGTGCAGTGTTTTTGTTATTCTCTGACGCACAAGCAGGTGGTAAAAGAGCGCCATCCAGAGAGACAACGAGAGAGAGGGAGAGAGAGACAGAGAGAGAGTGAGAGAGTGTGTGTGTGTGTATTGGGAGAATAAGGAGAGAGGACGCAAGTGGAGAAAAACCAATAACAAATATACTACATACACAAATCTAACTGTGACATACATACACATGCACACACACACACACACAGACAGCAATGACAATAACAAAGACCCCGGTGTATTGCAAACAAATCCAATTAAGGGACCATTACGGAAGCGTCCCTAACAACCACCCAACCATCTAGCAACCACCCGACGACCCCAGCGGCGTACTTTGACAATATGATTTCTCTATGAAGGCGCGCACTGTCTGTCTCTATGATAATGATAAGACCCCAGGCCAGGCCATAGGCTCCAACTAGCTTTGCAACTTTCTTATCAGAGACTCCCGCCAAATTTTTGACAAACTAACAAAACACGCCACTGAAACAACCAACCAGAGCCAAACAAGTACAAACTTGGATAAATAGTCTAAATGTTCCGATTATACTTTGCACAATACTATATAAATCAGCCGACGTCTTTGGACTTTGAGTTCGAGCATTCTCAATTTTTTTTTTATATTTTACTGTCTATATATCGCTTTGATGATTGAGTGGCTGTTTGTCTTTGATAAAATGTTTGCAGGTCGATTCAGAGGAGGAGAAAATCCCAGAGGAGAAGTTCGTTGAGGAGCTGGCCAAGAATTTGCCCCAAGGCACAGACAAAACGCCCGAGATCTTGGACTCTGCTCTTAAGGATTTACCCGATCGGTATGTGCAAACGAGAGATTTTTGATGTGTGTATAAATAATAATAATGTGAGCGAAAGCATGCGCGAAATTCCAAAATTATTTCAATATACAGATGTGTGCAATCGGTGCGCAAATAAGATCAAGCAACGAAAATAAACACTAATATACCCTGCAAAACATTGCATTATGGGTATTGTGATTTCTATGAAATGTATGTAACAGGTAGAATTAGGAAACGTTGCTAACTATGCTCGTCCGTCTGCTATGTTTATGATATTTAAGAAAAAATCCAATTTCGTATGGTTTTTTCTCTTTAAATTGCCTGAGACAATGTACTGAATACAAATTTAATTTTGCGGGCTTACAAGTACAAAGTATTTCTAAAAAAAAAAAAAACAATTATTCAAGCAACATTTCGAGACGCGGTCAAAGTATCTCCCATTCGACTGCAGAACTCTGATTTAATTTAATTTAAATTATTTTTATCTTTTGAGATATGATTCAAAATAAATAGCCAAAAATATATTTTTTTGAAAGAAAATAAATTAGCTTTAGGTACATTAATTGATCGAAATGTTGTAGCACAGTGTTAACAATATTTATATTTTTTAATATGCATTTTGTTTATTTGTTTCGCATGCAAATGCTGTTTTAGATGGAAGAACTGGGTCATCCGGGGCATATTCACATGGATTATGATTTGCGGATTTGCATTAATCATCTATGGCGGCCCTCTGGCCTTGATGATTACGGTGCGTTAGCGAATGAGAAAGGGTGCACACATGACACACATGCCATACTATTAACCACTTATCGACATTTATAGACGCTGCTCGTGCAGGTGAAGTGCTTTCAGGAGATTATCTCAATTGGCTATCAAGTGTATCGCATACATGGCCTGCCCTGGTTTCGCAGTCTCTCCTGGTATTTCTTGCTCACCTCCAACTATTTCTTCTATGGCGAACATCTAGTTGACTACTTTGGTGTGGTCATCAATCGTGTGGTAAGTAGCTTACACTGTCCTCTACAGCTTTGAGTGTGATTTACCTATTTTCCATAAATTGTTTTGCAGGAATACCTCAAGTTCTTAGTCACCTATCATCGTTTCCTATCGTTTGCCTTGTACATCGTTGGATTTGTTTGGTTCGTGCTATCGCTGGTCAAGAAATATTATATTAAGCAGTTCAGCCTATTTGCCTGGACGCACGTCTCGCTGCTAATTGTCGTCACCCAAAGTTATCTAATTATACAAAACATATTCGAGGGACTTATTTGGTTTATAGTGCCCGTTTCGATGATTGTTTGCAATGATGTCATGGCTTATGTGTTTGGTTTCTTCTTCGGACGCACACCCCTCATCAAGCTGAGCCCCAAGAAAACCTGGGAGGGCTTTGTCGGTGGTGGTTTTGCAACAGTACTCTTTGGCATACTATTCTCATATGTTTTGTGCAATTACCAGTACTTTATCTGCCCTATTCAATACTCGGAGGAACTAGGTCGCATGACAATGTCCTGTGTGCCCAGCTATCTGTTTACGCCACAGGAATACAGCTTGAAATTGGTAAGCAACGAATTTACCATACATACACAGTATGGTTTCCCTAATGATTATTGATTTGTTTGTGCATTTTCTGCTATTTCAGTTCGGTATTGGCAAAACATTGAATATCTATCCATTCGTATGGCACTCAATCTCGCTGAGTCTGTTTAGCTCTATAATTGGACCGTTTGGCGGCTTCTTTGCTTCGGGCTTCAAGCGTGCATTTAAAATTAAGGTAAGTCCACTTGCCCTTGCATCTAATATCTAATTCTTGAATTAAAATATTTTTCTATATGTTCAGGACTTTGGTGACATGATTCCTGGCCATGGCGGCATTATGGATCGGTTCGACTGTCAGTTTTTGATGGCCACTTTTGTCAACGTTTACATTTCAAGTTTTATTAGAACTCCATCGCCGTCTAAACTCTTGACGCAGGTTTGTTTAGCCTTCAATGCATATATAACCAGATTTTAATTGTGCCTCTTTTACAGATTTATAATCTTAAACCGGATCAACAATACCAAATTTATCAGTCATTAAAAGACTCGCTTGGCGACATGCTAAACTAAAAATATTAGACAACAACAACTGTTTGCTTTAGTCGTACGTCTCTTTATATATATATCCGATATATATTCATTATAAAAGGAAATCTATATTCATGTATATATACATGTACACGTATATACATTGATATACTTAATTCTGTTTATGAACATTCGTCAAGCGCTATTTGGATGATGTAAAGGGCCCCAAAAAAGGATTCAATTGAATCGATCACTATATATGAATAGTTTTAATTTCTTGAGCATAATTTTTTTGTTATGTTTTTAGTTATAGTTTAGAATTTTGTTGTTATTTACGATTTTTTTTTAAGTTACTTCAGTTACAATTACTATTATGATTAATATTATGATAATGGCATTATACAGTGCAATTGCAATCCGATTACCGGTGATTTGTTACTAAGCGATTCCATTAATTTTAATCAAACTACAATTGCGTTATGAGATTGACCTTTTACAAATTCGAATTAAACACTGCATGTGAAAGCCAGAGAAAGGCAAACAGCAACAACAACAACCACAACTTTTAGAGCGATCCAATGAAATGAATTTAATGTTTATATGTATGTCCCCGTGTGTGAATTTACAACATATATATAGATATATATATATATGTATATCTAGTACATATATATGTTCTACTATACTTACTATTAAATTAATAAAGCTCTACGCTTCTGTGTCGAGAGCCGAGTTTAGTCATGCCAGAGAAGAGGCGCGCCTAGTTTAGATTGTGAAATGTTCTTTAGTAAATATTTGTAACTTAAAACATCATTTTTTGGATGAGCATTTTACTTTTGTTAACTTAACAATATACGTACGATCAAGTATCTAAAGACTTTCAATTAATGTTATGTTTATTTCTAGTGCAATATAAACGATAGTTGAATATTTTTATTTTATTTTCCAGTTATCTAACAGAAAGTAAATTTATTCAGTTCTGATATGCAGTAGAAACGTTTGTGTGTGCATTAATATATACTTAAATGCATAGTTCCTTTCGAGAATGATATATCATTTTAATGAGAAATTCCGTTGACTCATCCAATTCAAATTAGAGTCGAGCAACTGTTTTATATATAAGATCAGTCTCTATTGATGTTACAAAACTAAATTAAAATTAATAAAAGCAAAAACTTAAGTTTTTTTTTTGTGTTGGCAAATTATATAACAAAACAGGTTTCAGGTTAATTATATGTAATTTCATTTATACATATTCTCTTTTTTCAATTTGTCGGAATATGCTAGGTCACTTAGGTGGTGGAAATATCAATAACAATTATCACTTGGAGGTCGACGGTGCGTCATCCAGAACTTCTATTGGTTTTACTAGCATCTTACTAATTAGGGATTTCTGCAAATCCTCAACATCTTCGCGTTCCAGATCAAAGTAAACTTTCCGTTCGCGCGCATCGTCCAGCAAATGGCGCCATATATTTACAGTCTGTTTTGAAGGGCGGGTATATTATATATATATATTATTTATAGTTATATATAATCCTTACCTGCAGATCATCAAAATTTCCACATATAACTAGACACCGAGTCGGTCTAGTGATGGCCACATTGAGACGCTGATAGTTAGTGAGGAAGCCAACGCCGCGTGTCCGTGCATTCGATAGAATGATAACATCCCGCTGCTGGCCCTGATACGCATCCACAGTGTGCGGCGTAATCTTCATGTGGCTGGGTACAACCTGACTAAGTGTATAGCAATGACTGCTATAAGGCGAAATTAATCCATAACTAAAATGCTTAACAGGCATCCTCTTGTCCATCTCGACGAGCAACTTGGCCACAAATCGTGCCTCCTCATCGTTGCTAATGCTGCGGCTGCTTGCATCGTTGGTGTCCGTTGTATAGCTTAAATTGATGACACAGTATGGTATAAATGGTGAGATCAGTTTTTGGGTGCACTCGGAGTTAACCAGCTGATTTTCATAGAAGTAACTATTGGGCCATTTGCAAATCTCTGGATGCATACGATACTGCATGCTTAACTTAAATACTTTAGTATGGACAAAATGATTGCTTCCCGGCTTGCCCAGTTGCTGCTTCATGTTCCGCTGTATGCGATCGAACATGGAATTACCCAGACCAAATTCAATTGCCTTCTGAGACAGTACCGTGGCAGGCAACTGCTGAGTGTCACCCACCAGGACAAGACCCCTCACACCAAAACGCAATGGCAGCAGGGTCCAGGGTTCGGTGCACTGTGTCGCCTCGTCAATTATGCATACGTCGAAGTAGTCTATAAAGTTGGCCAGCTTAACGCAGCTGGAGAGTGTGGTGCAGACAATGTTAGCCCGTTGCAAGACCTTCATGGAAAACTCGTGCTCTTCCCGTGTTGTCAGTTGCGGTTTCAATTGCTGCATGACCAAGCGTAATTGTTTCTCTTTGGAATCTAGCTTATTTTGTATATAACTGATTTGAGTAGGAAGCTGTTTGATTTCGGCGATTTCCTTTTCCAGCAGCTGTTGCTGCTTCTTTAGCGTGTCAATATTTTCGGCCGACAAACGATTGCGCTTTTCTGCGAGTTTCCTTTTTAGATATGCATCCACCGACACATCGCGCACACTTTGACCTATTTTCTCAAAGAAGCCAAAGCGTATAAGCTCAAAGTGTGAATGCTTCATAGCCGAACGGACACGTTTTAAATAATCTGTGATATTATCTACGGCTGCGTTGCTATGAGCACATATCAGAATCTTACGATCAAGCCTAACATTACTGCTGCCATACAAACATTGAAGCGTTAGATTCGAGATCACAGCCGACTTGCCCGTGCCGGGTGGACCCTGAATTAACGTTATACTAGGCGTCGAGTCGTCAATCAAACGACTCCAAGTGCGTTGGCAAATATCCTTTTGATGATCATTCATTGTCCTGAATCCTCTGTAAGCAGCTGCTTGTATTAGTTTGTTGTCGTACGACAATACATTTTCGCTGGGATGCAGTATTCGATGAAAGAGCGGCGACCGACCCATCAAATAAATCGCATTGAAAGCGCCCATTTCCACGCGTATATTATCCACAACAGGACGTACAGTTAATATCTTGCAAGAGCTGAGCAGATCTAAATCGATGTCCTCTTGCAAAATTTCAAAACGGAGATCGTAAGCGTTGCCTGTAAATGTATATAAATTATAAAATCTCCTTAATCTGATTATTCAATTTACTTACCAGCTACGCGCTGAACTAGCGCAACTGATGCAAACGTCTCTTTCAGATTATTGTCATTACTAATAGTATACAGATCAAATCTCTTTCCGATCTTGTTATTGTCTAAGGAATTAAAGAGAAACAATTAAGAAATGCAAATGTAAAAGGAATAAACTGGCTTACATCTAGTGTTTAGCACATAGCGAGGTCGGTTTCGGGAGTTGGAATTCGAAATGTTTTTCAGATTGACTTCAAATGTAGCGTGAGACATTTTGTAGTCGCGCTCTATGGTAGTCAGCAACTCCAATTTCATCAGTGGTATAACAATTCTATATTTGTAAATGTAAATTCAATTAGGTTAATTCTGTATTCAGGTTTCAGTTAAGCTCTACATACTCTTTGTACTGTTTGTAACTCTTGAACTCATCTGGAATGGGTATTAGAATGTCAGACTCAGCCACTGCATCCGCGCTGCGCAGCTTTAGCCATTGATTTGCCCAGCACAGAATGTTGCCCATTATCAAGTCGCTGAAGTTCTCCAATCTGCCCTGTGCCTGCGACCAAGCGCGACGTTCCGCGTACGTACTTAACGTGATTTTCTTGGTATCCTTGCAATCGCCTACTTTTCGATTGGCACCTTCAATTCGATCGATTATTTTGATTTGTAAATTGTCGTTGAATCGAACACGTCGACTGCTTTTAGCGCGCTTCTCGCGCTCTTCGCGTAAATCAAATTCGCGTTCCATTTCGGCAAATGTCACGCGATTGCAGGTCCTTTGATTGCGCGCCAATTCCGCATCTTTACGTATTTTCGGGCGGACCGGATAATCAGGTAGATTCAATATTAAATCAACAGCACTCAGCTGCTGTGATAAGGACTCTATAGTAGCCCGTCGCTTAGGTGCTGGTTTTTTAGGCTTTGTCTGGGCTATATCTAGTCTGGGCTTCTTTGTTGTTGGCGGCTCGACGGCCTTGGTAAGAAAATCACCACGATTGCAATTACCCAGCGTAGGTATGTTCGTTGGCTTTCGCTTACGCTCATCAGCGCCTTTCGTCGGGACATCTGACTTGGATTTATCGGTTAGTTTTTTCAACTGCTCACGACGCTTTTCCTTGATTTCTTGGAACTCGCGTTTCTTGTCACTCGGTTTTTGGTACCATTTTTTTTTCATCTCTGCCTGATTGTCCAACAAGCGTTGTCTATCCAGAATTTTGCTTTTGCGCGCATTTTCCTTGCTTGTTGCTGAAACGCCACGCAGCTTGCCACGAGATTTGGGCAAATGTGGTGGCTCAATAACCGTTGGTCCACGGGAGCTGCTTTCGACGTTTTTTGAGGATGATTTCTTGACTGAAGTTTCAACTTCCGCTGCATCGACTGTTGGTATATCTGACAAAGCTGTGGGCTTTTCAATGTAACACGATTTGGATCTATTCAACAAGCGTGGACTGCATTTTTTTATAGCCAGTTTAGACTCTGGCATTGGCAATTCATCAATTGTAGTTGGTGACTTTGGCAAGGCCGAGGGCCGTTCCGGAAAACAGGATTTGGATCTGTTTTCCAAGCGCGGACTGCGTTTTGTTTCAGGTGATACGGCTTCTGGTGCAGACCTTAGATCCTTGTCTTCCTCGTCATCTACCGTTTCAGTTTTTTGTGGTTTTACAGGCGAAGGCGTGGAAACATCTACATAACAAGATTTTGATCTGGTTAACGTGCGTGGGCTACGATATTTAACATCTGTTTTAGGTTCTTCTGCAGGCGAAGCTTTCTTTGGGTCTGCGGCAATAGTCTTTGGTAACTTTTCTGGCGATGATATAGGACTGTCTACATAGCAAGATTTGGATCTGTTTGACAAGCGTGTACTTCTTTTTTCAGGTGTTTTTGGTTCTGGATCTGGAGACCGTGCTGGAGAAGACATTGGACTTTCCATATAACAAGATTTGGATCTATTTTGCAGACGTGACTTGCGTTTCGTAACGGGTGTCTTGGGCTCCGGAACTGGCACATCGTTGACCTGGGCACGCTCTGAAATCGTTTTTCTACGTTTACGTGGTGCGGACTTTTTCTTTCCTTTTTTTGCATTCAATTCGTTATCCGGAACACTTTCAACTGGCACCAAAACAACCTCCAATTCAAGCTGACTATTTTTTATAAAATCGTCTGACTGATTAGAACAAGATTTAATTTTGGGGCTGCTGTTGCCACAGTTTTGCAATTGCGATAAGTCCATCGATTTAAGACGCACATTACATTTGCGTAGTTTTGGCAGTTGCGGTGAAATTTCCTCAGCTGAAAGAAACATGATTCAGAGTTTTGTAAAAGTGTATAAAAGTCATAAAGATCATACCCGGAGACTCATCTTCGCTGCTTTCAATTCGCAGTGCCTTGGATCTGCGTCTCATCACAATTGGCAGATCTAAGGACTGGACATCATTGTCGGTATCATTATCATTAAACAACTGCAGAGCCTGTTCCTCGACGACATTATTGACGTCATGTGCGTCGTCTTCCGCATCCAGTGGATAAACCTGGGACATTAGATTCTGGGTAAGCAGTTTGGATGACCAATCGGCCACTTTGCTGTAGAGTTCATTGTCTTCGTCCTCAATGACTACAATTTCATCGTCATCAATTTTGGTGGCTATTTCTGTTTTAATCCACGTCGCTGCTGGCTGAAAGTCTTCTTCTTCATGTTGGCTATCACGGTCCCCATCACTCAGATCCTGCGGATCATCGGCCATTTCGTCTTTCATTTCGCGCAACACAGCCTGGGACAGCGCAAAATTCTCATCATAGTCATCCTTGTCGTCATCCACAATTATCTGAGCATCCTCAGATATTTTGTCTGACGCAACAGGCAATTGTGGAGGTGGCATGTCTAGATTTTGAACATCCTGGGACAGCGCAAAATTCTCATCATAGTCATCCTTGTTGTCATCCACAATTATCTGAGCATCCTCAGATATTTTGTCTGACGCAACAGGCAATTGTGGAGGTGGCATGTCTAGATTTTGAACATCCTCCTCTAGTTTCGGCAAGTTGACTTCTTCGGGCAGCTCAATTACATCGCCATCGTGTATTTTTTCGCCAAATGTGGCAATGTTATTGTTGTTTAGCTGTTTGTACACATAAGGATTAATTTGAAAAACTGATTCAAGCAGTTCCTCATCGGGTTCGCCGAATATATTTTCTATCTCTTTTGTTGCCTGAGATAGTAATTCCTGCTTCACCTCTGGCAACTTTGGCAAATGTATTGGGCGATATGTGTTTGGATTCTTCGTGCACTTATCAGTTGCGTCGTCCACATTGCTGACCTCTGGCTTTGGCAATTCAGGGGCATCTACATTATTATTGTTGACAATTTCCGTTATATTCGGCGGTGTGTCAATGTCTTCATCGTCAGATATGACGACAATGTCTTCATCATTTAGAGACATTTGTTTCAACTCAAATATGGCATAGTTCGGAGGAACCTCAGCATCGAATGACTCGACCTGGACCCCAAGACCAATTCTATCGCCAGATGTAAGCAATCGACTCTTAGATTCGAGTTTGGTTTCATTTATATAGACGCCATTTAATGCATACTTTAAAATAACAAAAGAAAATCATAAATATATAGAGATTATTCTTGAACATGCAATGGAAAACTTACCAATTTCTCCACGCTGACGACATTTTCACTGTTTATAATAAACTTCGCATGCTGCCGGGACAAAAAGTCATATTCCTTTAAGACAGTCTTGCAACACGAGTGTCTGCCTACTGAATTTTCGCCATATTGCAGAATCACTTTTTTGCCGGTGCTTACGTGCTCCAAGTACCAATAGCTGCCTCCTGCATCCATTGCGGAAGTGCATTGAAGAATATTGCGAAATATAAAAGGAAATGAAATCCAAATAATACAGCGCTCAACAATATGAAAAATAATGATGTGAGTGTGCCCATAAGCGGCATGAAATAAAATCACTAGGAATCTAGGTATTCTCTGGACTACAAATATACAAATATATCGATAAAATACTATAAAGTACATAAAATACCGATGTATTTGGGATTCTAGTGGCAGCACTATCATATGAAAAACCACCTGTTTTGCACTTTTTGGCGCGTTGCATTTGAGTAATGTTTCGTGTACACAATGTCCAAAAGACACCTTACAGACAAAGGCTCAACACCAGAACATAATGTGCCTGCTAAACGAATTTGTGTCAATCATAATGAACCAGCTTCAAGCGCTGCCGGGTGCATGGAAATGAGCGAGAGTATTTTTTGGCCGGACAATGATGCCAGCTTCTTTTCAAATGCCAAACTGGAGGAATTATTCAGTGGACAGAATAATGTAGTATCTGCACCTTTCAGTAGTCAAACAAGTGATAAGTTTCATCAGAGCCAGTCGGATGACAGTCTGTTTGGTGATATTTCACTGCCCAGCACAGGCGAAACGGCAGCGCCGGCGGCAGAGGCAGCGATGATTGAACTTCCTCAGAACAGTGCAAAAGAGCAGAGTTTTAAAGAGATCAATCTCAATGACTTGACCGTGGCTGAAATGGAGAATATTTTCCATGGTGGTGATGATTACAGCGATCCTCTTGTACAAAATACGCAACTCTTTATGGATGCAGTTGCCTTCAAAGTGCCCAAATCCCCAGAGAGACCACCAATGCCCACCACTCAAACCAAAGAGGACTCCATGTCAATGTCCTTCATATCCAAGTCCATTTTGGAAGGTATTGTGCAGGGCACACAGTATGCTACATATGAAGCGCTACAGAATCGCTCCATGCTACAGGCGCAGCAAGAGCTTGCGGCTCTCGATCAGTTGGACTGGCAGACGCAAGCGTTTGCCGAATTCGAAAACTCTAAGGAAGTGCACAACAACAGCTTTCCCAGTAAGGGCAATTTTTATGGACTACCCGATAAGGTGAAGAAATTAATATTCGAGCACAAGGGCATCAAAAGCTTATATGGTGAATAATATCTGGATGGCATATTAAAGCTGATACTAACCGAAAATACTTTCAGAGTGGCAGGATGAGTGTTTGAACCTGCCTGCCATACACAAGCGCAAGAACCTAATTTATGCTTTGCCCACTAGCGGTGGCAAGACTTTGGTTGCCGAAATCCTCATGTTGCGCGAGTTGCTATGCCGGGAGCGCAATGTCCTCTTCATATTGCCATATGTGTCTATAGTGCAGGAGAAGGTGAGCGCCATGTCACCTTTTGCCATTGCACTCGACTTCATTGTGGATGAGTATACTGCGGGCAAGGGTAAGTGTCCGCCACAGCCGCAACGCAAGCGCCGCAGCCTGTTTGTGGCATCCATCGAGAAGGGCGCCGTGCTCATGGATAGTCTGATTGATGCGCAAAGGCCACATGAGATTGGCTTGGTTGTTGTTGATGAGCTGCACTTGATTGGCGAACGCGGACGCGGTGCCACACTGGAGGCTTTCCTAACCAAGGTCATGTTTCTGAAAGGTGCTCATATACTTAGTTACCAACACAAATAGACAACTGCTAACTGTCTTATGCCCATTTTAGCCAACATTCAGATTGTGGGCATGAGTGCCACCATTGGCAATCTGAATGAAATCTCATCTTTTCTCAATGCGGATGTGTATACGCGAGGCTTTCGTCCGGTGGAGCTTAAAGAGTTTATTAAATGTGGACATGATTTGCTGGAAATCAATGCAGCTGGACAAACGCTTGAGGAGATTTTTGTGCCTAAGCGCACGGTCAGCTACAATGTAAGTGTAGCTTTTCTCTATTTATATATATTTTTAATAGGTTTAGTCTCTTACAGTACAGCGCCGCTGTGGAGCGTGCCGATCCGGATCATTTGGCGGGCTTGATAACCGAATGTGCACCGGAGCATTGTTGCCTGGTCTTTTGTCCCACACGCAAGAACTGTGAGAATGTGGCGCTGCTACTAAGTCGCATTGTGCCCAAACAAAAGTTCTTTGAGCATCGCCAGAGCGAAAAAGCTGATCTAATGAACGCTCTCGACAAGATGTGCGGCATTCTAAGTCCGGTGTTGGCCAAAACATTGCCGTATGGCATTGCCTATCATCATTCTGGCCTCACCACGGACGAGCGCAAATATATTGAAACTGCCTATCGCTTCGGCGTCATCACAGTCATCTGCTGCACCTCCACGCTGGCCGCGGGCGTCAATCTGCCCGCCAAGCGTGTTATTATACGTGCACCCTATGTGGGTCAAGAGTTTTTGACGTTGTGCAAGTACAAGCAAATGGTAGGGCGGGCTGGTCGTGCTGGTCTGGGCGAGGCCGGCGAAAGTATTCTCATCACTCAGAGCAAGGACAATGCTCTGGTTGGTCAGATGCTCTTCTCGCCCATGGACAAGGCACTAAGCTCCCTGGATCAGTTCGAAGCTGTGGGCTTGCAGGTAAGTCTATGAAATTTGTTATGCCAATTCATTACTGACTATCAACTTATTTCTAGTCCTTAATACTAAGCGTCATTGGTTTGAACCTTGCTGATTGCAGACGCGATCTCAATCGCCTTGTGAACAGTACCTTGCTGGCCGTGCAGGCCGCCGCCTTGGAAGTAGCTGTGGATGAGCTGGTGCTGCGCATTCTGCGAGATATGTTTAAGAACAAGGTGCTGCAACTAAGAGAGAATGCACCCAAGAGCAAGCCAAACAGCTCTGATATTATGACCACACAAGATATTAATCAGAGCGGTCGTTCGGCGCCCGATCGCCGTTTGCTCATTAGTCAATCGACGCGCTTTCAGCTGACCAGCATTGGTCGCGCCGCCTTCAAGGCGGGCATAGACTACAAACGTACCTTTGCCATACACAAGGAACTGCAGCTGGCGCAACAGCAGCTCATTCTCACCAGCTATGTGCATCTGCTGTATTTGGTTGTCTGCTTCAATTCAAATGAGCGTGGCGATGAGCTGATGCCTGCTGATGCGACCATACTCTTTCGCGAGTACACCTCGCTGCCGGCCCAGACACAGGCGCTGTTCAAGCAGCTGGGCTTTACGGAAGCACATGCCGCTAAGCTGGCCAAGACGCAGTCGGTGCAGGGTCCACTGGCGCTGCAATTGAATCGTCTGTACAAGGTGCTCATTCTATCTGAAGTGCTCAGCCTACATCCCTTGCCCAACATCGCCAGCAAGTACAATATAGAGCGCGGCACGCTGCAGCAGCTGATCAGCCAGTGCACTGCAGCAGCCAGTGCCATCGTTCGCCTGTGCGAGCAAATTGATGAGTTCTGGTGTTATAAGCCTCTGTTCGAGCGCATCAATCACAAAATGGATCGATGTGGCACGCAGGAACTGGAACCGTTGCTCGAACTGCCCGCTGTTAAGATTGTGAGTGCCTGCAGCTATTTGAACATAGTATTTATTTGTAATTTGTTGTGTATTTATTAGAATCGCGCCAAGCAGCTGTATGCCGCTGGCTTTAGAACCATCGAGGATGTGGCCAAGACACGACCATTCGAATTAGTGAAAGCTGTGGAATTTATGCCACTCAAGGTGGCCAACGAAATTATATCAGCTGCTAAGGTTAGTCCGATCATACCTGCATTTATATATGGTATCTATAGCTATGTATTTGATCTCTTGTCTAGATAATTCTAATGAAGAAGCTGGATCATTTGGAGGAGGCAACGGAGGCTCTAAAGAGCTGCCTGTGCACCAGCGAAACGCAATCAAGTTCAATGTAAATCAGATTTCGGAACTCATTTTGTTTTTAGTTGTTTTGTTTCATATCTTTAATTTTGTTTAAGCACTCGACTTGAGCCTAGAATACAGCTTAAATATTAACGCGCACACAAAATGTTGTCTTGCATACTAAATTTAAATTAATTTGTTTTCATTTTCTTGTTGTCCGAGTATTTAGCTAAGCGCAGCGGCTGTTGATTGTTGTTGTTTGTTGTTCATAATGTTGATTGTTTTTGTTGTTGTTGTTTGTGTACTACATAAAAATTAGCAGACAAAACTTGAAGATTACTTTTTGTCTCGGCTACTATCACGACAATTGAGTATTATACAATGTATATATTATTAATTTTAGTGTTTTTTTGTTTTGTTTTTTGTTTGTTTCATGTAAAAAGTTAAGCGCAAATTGTGTTGATGAAATGTTGCCTGCTTGAACTTTAACTAGAGAAAAAATATATTATAATTAGCTTGCGGCTATAAGACTAAAGTATATAAAAGAAAGATAGTGTAGAAAAGCAGTTGCCTAGGCAACTGCTACGCCTTCTAGTTGTTGAAAGTTATATACAGCTGAAGAAACTGAAAGAATATATAAATAGATATACAGTAAATTGAATAAGTCATGTGTCCAGCCAGCATTATATATACCTTGATTTTTCACAGACTTGTAACCGCGACTCTAATATGCAAACTCATCGTAGTAATGCTGGGCAAGTCGTGTGCCCATTTGGCTGCCACTCACTGCTCCTCGGGCAGCGTATTCGTGTCTATGTGAACGCGCGATCTGCGCCGGGACAACCGCTCGCCGGCGTATATCTGTCGATGAGAAATAGGAATCACTATGATAGTTCACTGGCGATTGTGACTGTGACTGTGACTGCGACTGTGACAGTGACGGTGACGGTGACTGAGACTGCGAAGCGGATGCAATGGATGATGACGGCGAATGATTCTGATAGATGGATGCCTGCTGATAGTTGTTGTTGCTACCGCCACGACCGGCAAATGGATTATACGACCCGCTACCATGTGCAGGTGCAGAATACGCACTGGTATAGGGCCGGCTCTGATAGTTGGCATGCTGATGCTGTTGATGTGGATGCAGTGGCGTAAGCGGTTTAAGCGTGGGATCGAGCGCATCGTTCAGCGTCACATCGTAGTCGTTCTCATAGAGTTCGTCCAGATTGAGCTTGACCGGCTGTGGTGGCTCTGGTCGGCGCGGCGTTACCGGTGTGGGCAATGCACTGCGTGGCGGCAATGTGGTGCGCGGTGGGTTGGGCGACGGTGCCGGCAGCTCATCACTATCGCTGTCTGGGTCTTCGCCGCGCAGCAGCGGAGCTCCATGCTCCAGCAGGCGCACGCCCGATATGGTCGAGCCCATGTCAATGGGCGTGCTTTCTGTGGTGCGTGCCTCGTTGGTTAGTTGGCCGGTTCGCACTGCCACACCCACCGGCTGCAGGCCACGCGGCAAATAGGGGCTGCCGCCACGGGACGGCAGGAAGGGTCGCTTGACCACACGTACCGAAGCGGGTCGCAGTGGTTTGGCTGGTGCTGCAGGCGCCAGCGGTTCATCAGGTTCTTCGTTCTCCGCCTGCAGTGGTTCCTCATCCGCTAGCTCCTCTTCCAGGACAGGTGCTGCTGTTGTCTTGGAGGTGGGCAGCGCACGTTGTCGACTGGCCAGCGCCAGTTTTTGATTGCGTCGCGCCGGAGTTAAGCTTGCCAAAGAGTTAGACTTCGTGCGCGCTGGAGGAGCACGCGGCTGTTCCGATTGCTCCTCGCTGGCGGGCTCCAACGGCTCCTCTTCATCTTTTTGGACAATGGGCTGGCGTGGACGCGCGACAGACTTACGTGGTACAGCTGCCTTGGGACGCACGCGCTGACCACGTGCAGGCGCTGGTCGCTCCTCGTAGTCCACATCATCCACGAAGTCCACATCGACAGCTGGGACACGCGCTCTGTTGGTCTGCGGACGCTTGCGTCGTGGTGTCTCCCGCTGCTCCACCTCGTAGTCTTCCTCCTCATCCAGCAGCACTTTCTTGTCTGTGACCGGCTTGCGCAGTGTGGAGCGCGTCGGCTTTTGCTCCTTGGGCGCTGCAGTGCGTCGGCGTGATGCACTACGTGCTGGCTGTGTGGGCTGTTCATAGTCATCCTCCTGTTGCTCGTGATCTTGATAGTATTCTTCCTCCTCCAGCTCGCCGGCAGCTGAAGCTGGCGTGGTCGCCGTGTTCTTCTGGACGGGATAGGAGTACTTCTTCTTCTCGTTGACGGGCACGGGACGAGCTATGCGGGGTGGTGCACGTGGACGGGCGTAGACAGAGGCAGCCGCTGCTTTGGGCGTGACGAACTCGGACAATGGTTTGGGAGTAGTTTTTACTTTCTGTGGAGTTTGCTCCTCGGCTGCCTCCTCCTGATCCAGTCCGTAGGGCTTTTCGTACTCATCCAGCTCATCCAATACAGCTGCCGTTGAGGGCGTGGTGCGCTTGTCGCTGCTGCGGCGTCTGCCAGCCACACGTCGTGGTTCATCTGCGTCACGATCCTCATTGAAGCTGCGCCGCTCATCCACGCGTCCTGGCTTGCGTGGCACTGCCTTGCCACGCCCGCCTGCAGCCACTTGAGGCTTGCCGCGACGGCCGCCAGGTCTATTACGACGATCATCGTAGTCCTCGTCCGTTAGATCTTCCTCGTCCCTGTAGCGATTGCGATTGTGTCGCAGCGGCTTCTTATCATCGTACTCATCATCGTAGTCCAGCAGTGGCTTGCGTGGACGCGGTCGTGGATTGCGACGACTGTAGCGCTCCTCATAGTACTCATCGTCCGCCTCGTCATAATAGTAGTCATCCACGGGGCGGCGGTTGTAGGGCCTATGATAGGGCCGTTGACCTCGACGTCTGGGCGGTGGTGGTGGTGGTGGTGGTTCCGTTGTGGTTGTACTCGTCGAAGACGTAGTGGTGGCCATATACAGCTCATCGTTTCTGTGCGATGAGGCAACAACTCCAGTTAGTCACGGTGTGCTAAGCAGGTCAACCATGTTTCGCACTCACCTGTTCCAATACTTTTGGGAGCCCTCGCAGTCCACATCGGAGGCAAAGTGACAGATGAAGGTGCGCTGATCGAAGGCCGTGAAATTGGCGCAAAGGAAATCGTGTCGTATGCCGTAGACGCAATGATGATAGATCTGCAAATAGTTAAAAGAGCTGTTAGTGTAATTTGCGTATAACTAAGTCAGGTACTCCCACTGGAGGTGTGAATAAAGTCTGTTTAACGTCTCTTTGCCAGGCAAACAAAATTCATTTTGAGGTCAAGATCGACACGCAGACAAGTTTTTGTTTTTTGTTATTATTTTTTTAATGTTTTTCTTTCTTGGCTTCGCCTTTGGGCACGTAAGCCACATGACGGCGGCTAAAAGAGAAATTACTGGACATGAGTTACGTGGTAGCTCGCTGCTCAACTTGACCAATTGGATAACGTCGCCTCCTACATTCCCCGTTGTGCTGCAGCGAGCACAAGGTCAACCAACAAACAACATAGTTAGCGAAACATATAATTTGGCTGGCTCCAGTGACCCTTTTTTACATAGGGAACACTTCAGAGTGAGATAGTTTAGCTTATGATGTTAGTAAAGCTGAGCTTTTTTTGGAAGAAGATTTTGGAATTACGCTTTTCTATGCGATTTTCATGAGTAAAAATTAGATTTAAAGACCCTAAATGGGAGAGTGAAGAAAAGTCGAATAAAGGTGGAGAAATATATATATACATATATATGGTAAGGGACGAATGCAGAGAGAGAAAGAGAAAGAGAGAGAGAGAGAGAGAGAGAGAAAGAGAAAGAGAGAGAGAGAGAGAGAGAGTGGAAGATTGAAATGGGATGAAAGTCAAGGATCATAAAAAAAACCAGAGGAATTATAGCCATAACAACTGTTCTCTGTTCTGTTCGCTAAATCACGCATTACTTGAAAGTAAGTATAAGTATATATAAGTATATATATAATAAGTATAAGAGTATTATTTGCATAAAAACAAGTATAATTTATCAACAATTTAACTTAAGCAAAGACGAATTCACTCACCTGACATTTGTACTCAATGGAGGCATAGAAACCGTCGTGCAGACCCTCGCACTTGAAGTGAATCTCATCCATGGGTGGAACGGTGGACAAGAAAGGATAAGTCGAGAGATTGTAGCTGCATACAAAATAAAATTAAGTAGATAAAGAGTTGTTAATTAAAGTTTCATATCGGTTTATTTATATCTTTTATTAACTTACCCTCTCAGCTCCCGCGGCAAATTTGGATCCCAGACATAATCAATTTGCGGTATGCCCGTCAGTTTGGAGCTCTTTGTAAGCGTGCCATTGTCTGACTGTAAATTAGAGCATTTCTTTTATTAATTTCAAATCTTGATTGTGCTACGAAGTGCTTACCTTGCTCTCGTCGCCCTCCGCTGTAGGCAGCTCTTCCTTTTCTGTGGCAGGCTCTGGGGCCTCGGTGGTCGTTGTGCTTGTGCTGGTTGTAGAGGCGGGAGTTTTGGCAATGGAAACCTTTTTGAAGGGCAGCGCAGCATCCGCAGAGCTAAGCAGACCCAATAACAGCACTGACGATATACAAAAAAAATTAAAAAATATGTAAAATTGTAGCTGGTTTTTTTGTTTAATTGCATAAGCGAAGCAGTTTTTGTATCTGGATTATATTAGAGCAGCAGCAGCAGCAGCAGCTGCTGTTCCATAATCCAGTTCGGGACAACAATTTAGTTATTGCAACGCCTGAACAACCTTTCCCTGAGCAACTCAGCTCGACTCACCTGTCGCTGTCATGAGCAGCCAGCGTTTGGCTCTTTTCATTATGACGACTCTTCAGTTGCTGTTGTATTTATATTTTCCGCTTTGGTTTGCTTTGAACAGAAATAAAACAAAGAAACAAAAATAATAACATTATTATGTAAATTTTACAAAAAGAAAAAGAAATAAAGCAAAAGGAAACACACAAAATGTTGTAACAAATGCCAGAATTTGCCAATTAACACGCCCACACACACACACAGATAAACACAAACACACACAGAGAGATACACACTCATGCACTTAGCTAAAGATTTATGCTTTAACAGAGTCATTGAACGTTCAAAAGAAAATAAAAGAAATGTCTTTGGATTCCGTTGGGTTCTTCACTTAACATTTTCGGCACGCAATTCTCAAGTATTTCTGATTTTTTTTCGGCGTTATACCTAACTGCAATATACCTGCACACACAGCCACACACATATCTTGTTAACGTTACTTTTGCAGCTGGTCAACAGTCATTGATTCAGTCATTCAGTCAATCGATTGCTGGACTTAGCATACATACGAGTATATATCTGAATATGGTTATAGAAAGTGTTCTAGACATAAAAATCGTCTGATTTTCTATATGGCTAAACGATGAAAATGGAAGAAGTGAAACTGCTTTAAGTTCAATTGTTTTTAAAATTTTTTAAGAAATTTGCTAGGTAATAATATACTTCGATTCAAGACTTTTAAAATTATTTAAATATAATTTTTATTTCATATAAAGTAAGCGTCAAACCAAGTTAAACATTATAAATAAATAAAATATTATTTGGGTCTTTGCCAGTCTGACATTGCCAACAAGAGCTCACTTACTCGCAAGTAAAACTATTAAAAGCCAAATATTTATATTTATATTGTTAACAAAACTAAATGCCAATAAATTATTTATATTTTATAAATAACAACAAGAAAATGAAATGTCTGCGCAATTTGTTGCTTTATATAAACAAAAAATATCTATACAAAAAATATGCATTTATGATAAAAGCTTTAAACGCTTTTGCTTGACTTTTATTTCCGTTGAATTTCCGTTGATTTAAAGACTTTGATTCAGTTGAAGTAGTCGTAATTGCATAATTAGCCACTGCCTTCAATGTCACTTACGTAAAGCGCAGCGAAAGGGCAACAACAAAAGCAGACAGACAGAGAGACAGACAGTCGGGCAATGCATAACTATATCAAATTGAAAAGTTAACAATAGATTACAATTACAATGCGGCAACACTTTCATTTTCAATGCGTTTTAATTGGCTGTGCAAATATACAGAAAAGAAAAGCCAAAATCAAAAGCAAAATCAAAGGCAAAAAGCAAAAATCCAAGCACAAAAACAAAATTTCAAAAGCGGCAGCTGCCATAAAAAGTAAGTGCTTTAATTATTTATATTGATATCATTTAAACATGGTATATATATACTATATATAAGTATATATGGTATATTGGCTGCAAATTCCAAGCTGCCAAACACTTGCAGTTGATTTATTGCAAAATCAGAGAGCGAGAGAGAGGCAGACAGAGTGGGAGAGGCAGGCTTTGCTTAGTGATACAAATCGAAAGGTTCATTGGAGCATTGTAATTCGTCAGTTTGGCATTGTTTATAGTTTGCATCTGCCTTACACACACACACACACACACACACACATAGATATAACGGATAATAGTTTTATTATGCATTGTTTATTGATTTTCCTTGAATTTGATTAGCCATTCGTTTAACGGGGCGTATGCGCATTTCGAAATGTCAGACGCCGTTTGTTTGGTTTTTCTTTTTCTTCATTTTGGCAAAGAGGAAGCTTCACTTGCAGTGCTCTGGGTAATGGATTTTTGAAGCTTCAACTGCTGCTCAGTTGCCTTTCATTTATTCATGGCACAATTTTTGTTTTGTTTTGTATGTCGCAGGCGTCTGTCGTCTTCTTCTTGCTGTGTGCCTTGCCCATGCGACGGAGTTCAAAGATTTTGCCGTTCACACCCCGCTCCACAAAAAATAATGTGTGTCGCGCATTTTAAGTAGGTATTTTTTCTTGCTGTTTGTAGTTGTTGTTGTTTATGATGATGTCGCTTGCCTCCAGCTGCGGGTTTGCAGTTTCTGACATTTTGAGCCTAACTTTAGATAAATATGTGACAAAAGATGATAAGCAGATGACTGCAGTCAACTGGTTCTATTCATGCAACCTCCTACTCAGGCAGGCTCGTTAAAATTCTCAAATGCCAAAGGGTTCAACTACGCAGCTGTCAAGCTTTGAATGGAAATGAGCATTGAAATTCAAATTTTATATAATAAAATACGCTAATGCAAATATATGAGCAGACATTATAGATAATCAAGAGATAACTGGCATTTAAGCACGATCTGCAGCCTCTCTCTCTCTCTCTCTCTCTCTCTCTCTCTCTCTTTCATTCTCTATCTCTCTCGACTAACTTTATAATAACTGCCATAAATCTGTTCCATATATGTAATAAATCCTTCATCTGTTATAACTTGACTATTAATATTATATTTCAAATATCAAGCGTTTTTCGACTTTTATTATAGATATATGAGCATATTAAAAGAGTTAAATTTACGGCTCGGCCTTATTTAGGCTGATTCCCTTATTTTGGCTGCACTTTGCATTGTCATAAACAATAAGCGCGCGTATTAATACATTTTTGTTTATGCCTTTTGTTTGCAACAAATGACAATATAATAATATGAACATCTAATTTTTTACGGTCCACCATTAAGCTGAGCTGGCTTACTGTCTGTCTGTCTGTCTGTCTGACTGTCTGTTTGGATGTCGCTGACATGTATCGATATGCCTCGAAGATTCCATGCTGTTAAATTGCCTTTTAGCCAAGTTCAAATTCAAGGCTAAGCACGATCGCTTACAAACACACGAATACCGGTAAAAATTGTTGTTGCTGCTGCTGCTGGAGCTGTCGCTTTTTCTTTGTTTTTCGTTTGTCTTCTATTTAACAAATTATTGATGATGGGCAAGCAAATCGCAGTAGCAGTCACAGTTACGGTCACAGTCACAGTAATAGCTACAATTATTATTTATATAAACTGGAGCAAATTTCATATATGTATATATCATCAGTCATAATAAGTCACGGTCGCAATAAGAGCCTCAGTCGCAGTTATAGTAACAGTTTCATTCACAGTAGCCGTTTTATAGTCAGAATATTCATCACAGTCACACTCAGAGCTGTAGCTTCTAACAGTTAAACGTGCTGCAGATGTAATTTGATATGAATGGAAGCACTAAGAAACAGTTTAGGTATAGCTAGAGTCATTGTCACAGTCTTAGCCTTGGCTGGAGTCACTGTCAAAGTAGTAACTGATGTCGCAGTATTAATTATTATCATAATTTCAGCTCTTAATAGCAGTCACAGTTTTAGTTTAAGTTGTACTACATAATTCATTTAAATAACGGAAATATTAAAGAACAAATTTGTGTATCACAGGAAGTTTTCAAATAAGAATTGAATTTAATTTAATTATTTATTATTCCCATTCTTATTTCTGTGAATTAGCTAATTTTATAGTTTTCATCTGGGGCTGTTTATGAGCGCAAGTGCCTTGAAATTGTGCAAATTGGCAGAAAAAAAAAATAGCAAAACAGAAATTTGTTAAGTTTTTCACATAATTTAGCAATAAAATCGCTGATTGTGCGTGTGTGGGTTTTTTCTATATTTTTTGCTGTTCTTTTTTTATATTCAAGTTGATTTTGGCAAATGACGTTAACTAATTAAAATATTAGCTAGAGAGAGAAAGACAATGAACATAGAGATGTTTTCAGATGTTGGGAGGCAGAGTTGGAGGCGGCTTAAGGTCAGTCACAGTTAGAGTCGCAGTCACAGTGAGAGACAATGCACAATCAGAATACAAAATTTATGCATTGCGAAAGGTCGCAGTGTCTCGACTTTCGTCTGGAGCTAACATCTGTTAACCAGTTTCAATATGCGTATACTCTATACTCTATATATTGTGCTTCAGCTGACAAAAAGAGCTCTCGATTTCATTTACATTTCTAATGCGAGCAGTCAAAAAGTTTCTGTGAAATGTGTCGTCGCAACGACGTCAGCAACTGGTTTCGTCTCACAGTTTTTCCTTTTTATTGTGACTTGATAATATTTTATTTATTTATTTTGTATTTTTTAATTTATGCATCAAGTCGCATCAACCGGTTGCCGCTGCCTCTTCGAGGACCGCTGCTGATCTTCAATAGATGCCGGTTCCACAGACTCCGACTCGAACTGCTGCGTTGTCATCCAAAAATTAGCATCTCCGTTCGGTTTTTGGACTTTTCATTCGTTCATTTTTTTAGATATTTTTTTGTGGTGCGCTTTCAAGGTCGCCTCAGCTGTTGAGGCTTTCGGGTTTCTGTTGAATTTTGTGGTGCAGTTTTTTTTCTGTTTTGTTTTTCGATCTGTTTAGCATGCTATTATACAATATAAATGTGGGCTTAGCTAATTGCCCTTTGTAGAGTCATTTGTCAGTGTGAATTGATTTTTTTTTTTTGCAGATTGCCCAGATTAGGTTTAGCCAATTATATACTATATAGCTATCATTCACTTGTTTTGGGTTTGTGCATGGGCGTACCTCAAGTACAACTATCACAAATTATTAGATGTGGCTCTGAGCTCTGTGCAGAAGCATTTATCATCAATAATAGCTATGATTAATTATAAACCTTAAATAGCACTTTAAACTTGACTGAAAGCAACTTTTTTATTACCCAGAGATATTATGTCTATGACGATAAATCAAGTTCAACAATGTTAAGCCATAAATCTCGGTCTTTTGTTAACAATAGTTCATATGTAATATAATTTGGCTTTTTAAAAATTTTCTTGAAAGAAGCATGCTTAATAGAAGAAGACCTTGAAGTTTTGAGAATTCTGACCTTAAAAACGCATAGCGTGACTGAAGCTCATTAATATGAATTCTAATCAGAATATTCTTCCTCAAAAATGTTATTATTATTATAATATTTGCAACTATTTCTATAGCCAGAAATGTTTGAGCACCCAAAAGAAATATTTACAAAATATTTCAAAATATATCAAATAAATTTTTAAAATATAGAAATTAATCAAATATATATAAAAAAAATAATTAAAAAAGATCTTTGATATATGCATAAAACAAAACAAATTTGTTGAAACTCTACTGAAGGCGTTTCGCCTATTACTACTTCTTCTATAAAAATACATTTTTAATTGCTAAGGAATTCATTTTATGGAAATAGTTCATAGCTTTTCAAGCTTTTCCCCTATCACCATATATTTCTATATATATTTTTTAAATTTATAATATTATCAGCTATATTTCTATATGTTTCTCTAGGACATCAAAAGAAAACTAATGATTTTGTCTCATGCATTAAGCAGATGTATATATTTCTATAATATATACACATTTCATTTTTGAGCCATTGCTATTTCTATATATTTCTATATCTTTCCATTTATATACATAAATATTTTTCTATCAACATTATTTTCATTTTGCTCTCATCTTCACAGCTTTTGGATGCGTTCGCTCGCGTTTGGCAAGTGAAAACGAGGTTTTCTTTTTGCAAAATCAGTTTTCAGTTTCAATTTGTGCTTTGCTTGTCAATTGTTGATTTTTTAGTTTTTTGTTTTTGCTATGGCCAAATAAGTTAATCGCCGATTCCGGTTGCGATTTATTTGAGTGAAGTCGTTGCTGAATATGCAAAAAAAAGAAAATAATAAATAAAAAAGAGCAGCATTGGCTCAATGAGAAATCTCCATTTCACACGCATCAAAAAGGCCATTTAAATGTTTCCCAGTAATTTACAAAAATTTATATGCTAGGAAAACTTGACGAAATGAAAAATGAGCACTTGAGTGCTTAAAGAAATTACAAAAAAAAATGTATTTAAATAAATATATTTAAAGAAACTAAACAAAAATAGAAATAAAAATAAAAATAAAAATAAAAAAATAATATGCACATACGCTCGGTCGCAGATGAATGAAAGTAAAATTTGAAAATTTGTTTGTTGTTGCGGTTGTTGTTGTTGTTGTTGTTGTTGCTGTTGTTGTGTTTACTGTGGCTGTGGATGAAAGTAAAATCGGCGCAGTTTTGTTTGGGCTCTTTGGCGAAGAGATGCGCAAGCCACAGATACGAAGCAACAAATTGTGTATAAACAAATTATGGCAATTGTTTGTGTATTTTCAGCAAGTAATGCCAGAGCAACAACAGCAAAATGTTGCTTGTGTTTTGTGCCAACAACAACAACAACAACAACTGCAACACAAGTTGTACATGGCAAATAATTAGCAACGCTTGAGATAATTTTTGCAAAGTTTTGCCAAGAGTTTTGGCCCTGAGTTTCGAAGAGGCTGCTGGGCTAAAAAAGATGCTGCATAATATTTCAAATATGGCTTACCTTAAAAACAAAATTTTTGTACGTTTTTCAAATAATCCAAAACTTGTTTTTTTTTTAATAGTTTTTAATATTTCTTTTTGCTTGCTAAAAGTTGCTAAAAATGCAGCACAAAAAACTAAAAACTTTATACAATAAACTGCAAACACACGCACACAAGACAGAGAGAGAAATAGAGAGAGAGAGAGACTAATATGAGCCTACACATGTGTGTGTGTGTGTGTGTGTATTGCAGTTTTATTGCCTAGTGTGCGTGCACTTGTGAAAATTTTTAATGTTGTTTTTATTTTTATGTGAGTATTTTTGATATTTTGAACACACGCGTTTGTTGCAGTTACGTTAGGCATTTTCTTTTTTTAGTTTTCATCTTTAGTTTTTACAGCTTTTTGATTGAAAACTCTGTTGAGGGTATTACGACACTTGCGCATTAGTTTTTCACACCAATACAGCTGCATTTAACACGTTTGCCTAAAGGCGTTTGGCGACTGCGTTTAATTTGATTTGATTTGTTTTTTTTTTGTAAGCGAAAATTAATATTATTATCAACCAATAACAATTTGCATGCAAAACTTTTGTTTGGCCATATCAATTTTATATAATTTTTTACAACACAATGCTAAACACGCACGCACACACACACACAGCTACACACACACTCACACACACACGCACACACAGAGAGAGCATATATACACTTGTGCGAACGCAGCGCATGCGCAGCGTTTGCTGTTGTTATTGTTGCTTAGCCACGCCCACTTACTGTTGCCAACCTGTCTTGGCTGCCGTTCACCTGGCTGACCGTTTGCAGACTGAAATTGCAGATTGTTGGCCAACTTTGCGTTGGCATAAAATCGTCTTTTTGGTAACGAAACGAAGCTTTTTAGCTCGCTAATTTGGTTTCCAGTCGCATGTCTTGGAAACTGGTTTCTTGCCGCTTCGCCGCAACAGCAAAGGCAACAGCAACAGCAGCGACAACTACAACAGCAACTGCGCATGCGCATGCGCTCAGCCAAAGAGCGGCAGCGTGAGAGCGCTTGGGCGCAGAGAGCATGCGCAGCAGCTGCTTGAGAGAGCGCGTGAGCTTAAGCTTAAGCCAAAGCTTTTCTTTGTGTAGCAGTTTTTGTTACAGTTTTTCCTTCACATTCTGCAATAGTTTGTAGTTTGTTTTTGTTTTTGTTTTGTTTTTGCTTTTGCTTTTGTTTTTGCTTTTGTTTTGGTTTTTTGTGTTGAGTTTGCAGCATTTGCTATTTAGTCGCTTGTTTTTATGTTATAAGCAGCTTAACAGGTTTTGCTGATTAAGATTTTTAGTATATATTTTTTTATACAATTTATTTATTGATTTTTTTGCTAAATTTATTGAGTAAGACTTAGAAATTTGTATTTGTATTGTTTTTTTATTTATAAAATATTACTTAAGTGCTGATTGGTTGTTGATTGTCTTTTTATTATTATTTATATTTGATATTAGAGAATCTTAGAATATGTTAAATATTTATAAATTTTTTACAATATTTCCTACATTCAAATACACTTTTTTACATGTCAAATACTCTTTTTCCGCATTGCACTTTACGTTTATTTAATTGTGACTGATCTATTAACGATTCACAATTGATATTCATGTGCTCGTTAATTTATTTTGAATACTTTCCGTTTGATTTGCTGAGTGACCGCAATGACATAATAACAATAACACAACAAATTGCTGCAGCAGCAGCAGCAACAACAACAACAACAACAAGAGTCAGGCATTTCAATTAATGAACCAACGTAGGCCAAAACCATCTGCTATTAGTCATGCATACACACTCGCACACACACAGACAGACAGAAAACAACCGTAACACAATAAGTCGTGGACGCTGTCCAAAGACACATAAATTGCTTAAACGGCTCATGAATTATTGCGCATACGCCGCGTGGTGCGGAGCACAATTAAATTTTAGTTAGGCACAAGCACACACACGCACACACACGCACACATATATACACACAGAGAGGCTTACTCGTATATTAAATGACTAAATCTAAAATCGACTGAATGCAAAATAATGTGAAGCATTTCAAGCGTCTCATAATGAAATCAATCAACGGTCACAACAACTGCTCCCCATCAGCTTTTGTTGCTGCTGTTGTTGTTGTTGTTGCGCTAACTGCGGATTATGGCATATATATACATACATATATCTTTTTAAACTGCCAAACGACTTGAGGCTGTGTCTGCAGTTTATTTAACTGTCTCTCTGTGTGTGTGTTTATTACGTCACAGAGCTAAAGTACTTGGAGTGTGTTGCACTGCATCTGAGCATGTGAAAGTTGAATTTGATGGCGACTGTCGTTGCCTGTATTCAAATTGGAGCAACAGGCACACACACACACACACACACACACACACAGATACATGGCTTGTGCCTTAAATTTATGTTATATTAATAGCACCTACTCATATTAATGCAATTGTTTCCTATGCTCCATGTATGTGTGCTCGCTATTGAGAATGAGTGCAATATGTCGACTGTGTGTGTGTGTGTGTGTGTGGGTCGCCTAACCGAACCGGTATGTGGCATACGGTCCAAGTCTTGTTGCAGTTTTTAGTACATGTTGTAACTGTTAAACAGCTCTCAGCCTGGTTGTTCGCCAGTTGCCTCCAGCTGCCAATCGCCCAGCTGTTTTTGATTTCTGCGCAGATAACAACAAAATTTGTTACATTTTTGTAGGCATACGAAAAATTGCAAATCACATTTTGATAGGATAATCATTTTTTTTAATAGCAAACTTAAGTGTTTAAGTTTGATAGTAATTGAAGCTGTTAAATGTTTAATAAAGTCAACTTTTTTTGATGTATTTTTATTTTTTAACTTAAGAGCTGCTTTAAAAATGATTTATATTAAAAATGAATTTAATGAGAAGCTATATTTTTTTCAACAGCTGACCTTATAAATAAAATATCTTTTATTTGAGAAATTTTTATCATTTATTACATAAAAATAATTTTTACGCTTTTCAAAATAGTTTAGAAAAAGCTGTCTTAGTCTGCAGAGAGTCAAAGCCTTTTACAGCGTATCTAGCAGTCGAGCAGCCTTATATAGCAGATTTCAATTTTAGCTAACTGTCAAAAACTTAGTCAACATTTTTCAATTTTTTTAAAGTTTTTTTCAATATTTTTTTAGCTAATTTTATTTATTTTAAAGCTGTTTTTTTTTTTGCAAATATTTTTGCAAGTCAAATTTTCGTTTGGCAATTGTCGGCTGCTGTTTTTAATCAGCTAACACATATTTAACTAAGCTGTTAAGAAATCAAAACTAATTTATTAAATTTGCAGATAAATGCCATGCATATAGTATATAGATAAATTATATATAAAAAATCAATTTGCATTAAGAAATAATTGAATTATTAAGCCTGACTGACTGCACGTTTTCAAGTATTTCTGGCCATATACAAAAGCAAAATGAACCGTTACATTTGTGCCAAAAAACCACAATAACAACAAAGAAACCCACCCAAAAATCAATTTTCTGTCTCTTTTGTAAGAACAAAATGCATGCAAAACGATTTTTATTGTTTTTCTTACAAGCGAAAAGTCGTTCAACTCGTTTGTTTGTTTATTGTTGCTACGTAATTACATGGAAAAGAATGTATTTGTTGTTTATATGTTTATGTATATATATATATATATTTTTCTTGTTATTTTTCTTATGACAACAAATCGGGTTTTACATTCTCTTGAGGCCTTGGCGAAAAAACAAAAGCAACAGCAAAGCGCGCGCAACGAATTGCAATTCCGCAATCGATTCATACACGAGTTCGAGTTCGATATCGAATTCGAGTTGAGTTTTGACCTTGCTTTTAAATCAGTTTCTGTATATATCAATATATATATCAGGTGGTATATCTAGTTCTCTAGATGATAAAGAAGTTCAATACGAAGCGAAACACTTTGCTCAACGTACTATTCGAGGCCGGACGCTCGTTGGCCGCCAGCTGAGCGTCCAGCTGATCCTCCAGTTCGACGCCATAGCGCACTATATACCATTCGGCAACAAAGTAGATGACGAGCGTAATTAGAGCAAATTTGATATAGATTTTAAATATCCAAACTATGTTCAGGCCGAGCTGTTGCAGCAGCTCCAATGCATCCATTGCTGCTAATGCCGGTTAACGTTGCGTATGCGCAATGTGGCAAAAAACAGGCAGATAGAGTGAGTGACTGCAAAAACAACACGATGCCAACTCTCGCAGCTTGCCGGCTGAGTGCTTACGCGTAGGGTCGACCAAGCTGGGCAAAGATTGCGATTTGCTGAAATGAGGTCGCTTGAGGCGTCGCTTTGGAATCGCTTTGTGGCTTATGCAATTGTTGTAGCTGCTGCTGTTGTCGTTGTGGTAGATGTTGTGTTGTAGTTGTTGTTGCTGCTGTTGTTGTTGCTGCTGCTGTTGTTGTTGCTGCTGTTGCTGTGTATTGATTGTGTGGAGCAGCGCATTAGTGTGGCGTTCAAGATGCACATTTCGCTTTCGTGTCTGACAGATGCCTAAGTCTTCGTTGTTGTTGTTGATGTTGTTGCTGTTGTGTTCATTGTTGTTGTCGCCTCATTTGAATTTTATAGTGTTGATGATCCCGTCGCTTCGATTTTTCGTGTTTTCGTATTTCGCTATTTCGGCCTTTTACACTCGTAATAATTGTTGCTGCCGCTTTCAGTTTTTTTTCAGTCAGTTTTTCTTGTTGTTGTTGCTGTTGTTGGTATCTCTCACGTTGTCATTTGATCATTATGCGCGCCGCTTAATTATGTTAATTTGTGCACCAGCTTTGTACAATTTATTTAGCTTTTATTTTTTTATTTTTCAGTTTCCATTGTTGTTGCTTTTGGCTCTGCTTTTATTTGCGCGCCCTGTAAAAAAAAAAATAATTTTAGAAAAATCAAATATATTCAAATGTATTTGTTTGTAAATTAATTTGTTTCGGGGCGGGCAACTCAAGTTGATGAAGATAAATGATTCGATAATCGAGAGCGCCATAAATAACGGCATCCATAAACAAATTGGATTGCGAAAAGGTGGTCTGTCTTCGTGTATTTGTTTACTAACTGCAACTGGAGCAGTGGGCGTGGCCTGCTCAAATATTATATCAGCATGAAATGTCGTAAAGATTTTGATTAATATGTGTATTAAATGGAGCGGCAAAAGATGAAATTGAGTGGGAGAAAGAAAAGGGAGTGTGAAATGTAGATGAATATGAGCTGAACTATAAACGAAATGTATGTGAGATGTGAGAAAATATAAAGCTGACTCTAAGCTGAGTCAAAACTGAGTCAAAACTTAATCAATATCTAAGCTTAGATTATATGAACAAATTTTGAAAATAAAATCTGAGTCGAAATAAACGATGAAATCAGATTGAAAAACTAAATAAACTATGAGTTCAATTGCTCAGAATCTGCATTAAAAATTGAGTTAAAACTGAGTCAAAACATAAGATCGAAATTTAATATTAAAATCTGACTTGAAACCTGAGATTTAGTCTGATTCGAAATTCAAAATAAATTCGAAATGAATGTCAAACATTTTGTGATAAAAATGAAAAATAAAAATCTAAAATAAAAATCTAAAATGAAAATCTTAAATAAAAATCTTAAATAAAAATCGAAGATCAACAGCTAAAATACAAATTTTGATTTTAATGTCGTACATCAAAATCTGAGAGCAAAAACTAAGTCGAAGTCTTAATAAAAACTGACTAAAATCTTAGATCAAAATCAGATTCAAAACTGATTCAAAATCTCAGATAAAAACTGAGTCGTCCAATCCAAACCCCGTTGATATTGCAAGCCAGGTTAACGAAGAGCACCTTAACAAATGTAGTTTGAGCCCTGCCGCTTGGCTGCAACATCAAGATCTCTTTTGTAGACTTGCAAATCAGTTTATAAATGAACGAAGCCATGAATAACTGATTCGCTGTGCATTCTCTTGCCGTCAATCTCTTTGGGCGAGACTATTTATAGGTAGAGCTACTTAAGCTCTAGGCATGACCTTGACAGCAACCTTACCAGTCAAACGGTCAGTGGTCGCCCCCCTTTTGGTCACGCCACTGTCTTCCAGCCATGTTTGACAAATTAAAGTGAGTTGAAAAAACTCGATTGCATCTTCAATACACTTGACAATCGCTTAACAAAATCTGCTTAACCTTACGATGTGTAGCTCTTGCTGTTGCTCCTCCTTCGACTTTGGCTGCAACTGCAGCCACGACTGTTCGCCTCTTGCCGTTGATAAATGCAGCAATTATTTAAAGCGCACAAATCAACTTCAACTTGGATGGGCCTATGCGGCTGACCGGTGTGGCAGGCGTCGTGCCGTTTCGAAATGCCAAACAAAGTATATTACATTAATTTCAAAATGTACGCGCAAAAAAAACCCCGCAGTTGTCGCAATGCACACAGCCAGAGAGACAGAGAGAGAGAGAGAGAGAGAAAACATGAAAATGTGTTTAAGAAACCAGTCGCCAAATGGACAAAAGTGGATTGCCTTCACAATGCCTGCGGACCTGACTGACTGACTATTCGCCAATCGAATTCTTCCTGACTGCAGGCAACGCGAAATATGTAAATGCTGAAGTTGAACTGTCGCATAAACTGAGCCACAGACAAAGACGCAGCTCAGTCTCCACTCCAATCCCACCGCCCACCTCCCCCCATCCTCAGCTGTCAACTTTTCAAACCAACAACTAGACACTAGATTCAAGATGCGAAACTGCAAAACTTGCGTCTCTACAGACTCCATGGAAAAAAAGATTCGCTCAAATGAGTTTGTTTTCAGTTTATTTTGTTGGCTAGCCAAGGCAGTTGTCTCAGTCGCTGATAAGTGCGCGTACTTGTCTATATTGAGGCTTACCGGTTTCTGCGCCAGACCCTCTGACATTCTCACCTTAGTCGCATGAAACACTCAATTTTGGTTAACTTTTAGATACCCTAGAGTTGTGGTCAGTGCTTGGGGTATATAGAATGGATGAGGGGAGCAAATTAGAGTACAGTTCTCTACTTCTTAAAATTGAATAGTAAATAAAATATATATTTCCCATAGTCCGTTTACGACTAAACTATCTGCCAGAAGATTTTTATTTTTTATATAAAAAAAAATATTATAAAATTTAATTTAAAATATTTATATATCTAGCTTTCAGTTAAACATACATGATAATTTTATTTTCCACAGAAGTTCTAGATAATCGCATAAAAGCAATATATTCTTTAAAAATATTTATATTTTATATAAAAAATGTTCCATATTTTTCATTTTATATTTTCTGATTAGCTATAAAAGCAAAATATAATAAATCTGAGGCAACCATTTGCCAAGTTTTCACTTGAAACTCTTCTCTGCAGAGTATCTAGCAATCTATCAAATCTTTGCCCAAATTTCTCAGTCGTTTGCAACTCAAACTTTTGCTTGTGTCTCATATATGGCAATATAATAATTTCGATTTCTTGGCTACATGACATTTGCGTCACTTGGTAAATTATTTAGCTGCATATTAATTGGCAAATAAGTTACTTCCCCACAAAGCGTAACAGACATTAAACGCTTTTTTAAGTAATTCGCACTTATATAATGCCAATGGCGTTAATTTGTTGTCCATTTGGCAGTAACCCATTAAAATGTGGGTGACCAGCGAACAGCCAGACCAGACCAGGCCAAGCCAAGTCAAGCCAAGCTAGGCCAAGAAAACCAGTTGAAAACATGATATGAAAACATTTAAGTAGATGCCGTCATAGATAGATATCGCTGTCTGGGCGTGCTTAGGGTCTAGGCGGATTAGGGAGTGGGGGTGGACAGTCTGACACGCATTTCTACTCGCTAATTGCACAAATTGTGTCAGCTGTGGCTGCCCAATGACCAAAAGTTGACAATTGACTTTTAATTAGGTAGGCCCGAAGCTTGAGCTTGTTATTGTTTTGTATAACCGGGTTTTTATGGCTTTGCTCTGTGTGTTTGTATGATTTGCTGGAAACTAATTGGATTCTTGCTGGAAAATTGATGGAAATAGTAAAAGAACTAAATGTTATATATCAATTCGTATCAGCTAACTAAACAAATTTAAAGGTATTGATTGGACTTTAGTATGAATTATGCTTATAGACTGAAGCTGCTTCAGAAAATGTAAAATCTAATGAAAATAACTCCAAATTCACATTCCAAACACATTCATATTTCTCCTGGAGCTGCAACCAATTGGATTCTAGTTAGAGTTGTGCCACAAGAATAAATTATATCATAAATAGCCAAAAAGTAATTTTATTTGTACATATGAAATCATATGAGCCAACTAGACCCACTCCGAATTCACATTCCAAACACATTCATTTATCACAGAATTCTTCTTTTTGCTTCTTTGCTTTATTCCCGAACTTTCTGAGGCTGACTTCCACGACACAAGTTGCCCAAACTTTGTCTACCGTCAGTCACATCTAAACACTATCAATCTTCTCAAAAAAAGTTGCTTTGTTCAGGCATCTTTTTGCTAATCTTATATTAATATATTTACCTCATTGTTATCTATTCGTGCACATTTTGTTGAGTAAACAAAACAAATAAACAAAAAGAAGAGAAGCCAACGCACACGCAGCTAACTTTGACAATTGGAAACTGGAAGCGCAGCATTTCCAGTGCTTGGGCAAAGCTTAAAGCCATATGATCAGCAGCTGATCTGCAAGTAAAGCTTTTCGAAGTCAACAGGTTGCTTTAACAGAGTGTGTGAGAAAGAGATGACTATAGTAAGTGGCGAGCGGCAAGCGTGAGTTACATAGCAACGAGCTAAAAGGTAGCTCACAAAAGCAAAGCTTGCGCTTGTTATTTCAAGTAGCAAAAAGTATGCAACAAATAAGTCAAATCAATTTTATAAACATTTTATTTTATTTTATTTGCAGGTACATACAATTTATAAGAAATGGGAATATACATATATAGATATATACAATTGTTTTTTTTTTAAATCAGGTAACGTGCCAACTGGTGAGGGTATTAGAAAAAGGTTAACAATTTGGCGCCAATTTGCAGCACATTTTCAATTGGACAACAACTAAAAAGCTTTTGGTTCTTTATTCTTTATTTGATTTAGTAATCTCTAATTTGTGCAGATGTTCACTCAATGGCCTCAATTATTTCATATTCTTCATCCAAAGAATGATCATAATCGATATTATATTTATTTTTAATTTTACTTTTATAATCCTTGAGCTCATCGTCGTTCTCAAATTTATTCAAATTGTAGCGCATGTTGCCACGCTGTTTGCTTTTATAGCTGTTGCTGTTGCTGCTGCTGCTGTGATTGCTGTGCTGTGCTGTGCTATGTCTAGAGGACGTGTTTGCTATGCTAAATTGTTTACCTTTATTTCTACTGCTATTCCTACTGCCCTGCTTACGGCTACTGCCACTATTTTGTCTACTTTGATATTCGCTATATTTACTAGAGTTAAATTGTTGCTGTTGCTGCTGCTGCTGCTGTTGCTGTTGCTGTTGCTGTTGCTGTTGCTGTTGCTGTTGCTGTTGCTGTTGCTCTTGCTGTGATGATGAGTATGACGATTGAGATTGATTGGTTGTGTATCTCATGCTGCCTCTAAAACTATTTTTGGTCATTTTACTGTAGTTGGTTGATGAGGTGCTATCTACGATTCTGTTGTTGTTGCTGTTGCTGTTGTGTTTGCTTTTATCTATGTTGCTGCCGCTGCTGCTGCTGCTGCTTTTGTTTTGTGCCAGAAACTGTCGCTGTCTGCTGCCTCGCTGCCGATTCACTGCCTCCGCCGTTGTGTGTGCTTTCCCAATCTTGTACTCATCATCAGCCTTATATCATACCTCAGCCTCCTGCTGCTGTTGCTGCTGCCGCTGTTGGCTGCGCTCTGGTATGCGATAGAGCTCATCATTATTCTGATAGAGCTGCTCGGAGCTGGCGCAGTTCACATTCGACCACCAATCGCAGACGCGCACAGCCTGATTGAAGACAGTGCCATTCGGGCAGAGGAAGGAGTACTGATGGCCAGAGTGCAGGCACCAGTGCCAGACCTTGAAGAGAGCATAGTGAACATTGTTTGAGTAACATTTGTTGAGTAAATTGTTGCGCTTAGCTCACCTGACACCTCGTCTCGGTATCCGCATAGTAGCCCGGCTGACGTCCTTGGCAGTTGAATGACAAACCCTTGGGCACCGCATCATAGATTGGATAATCCTCGCCAGCAATGTAGCCATCAATTTGCTGCAATAGTCAACCATAAATGAGATGCGACTTTCAAGTACAACCCGTGCATGGGTATGTGAATTATCTCATCGAGTGCAACTGCAGCGCTGACCTTCGTTCGGCTGCTGATTGCTTAAGCAGGGCACATTTCAAATCACAGCAAAACTCTGTCTAAACAATAACAAATTACGAGCCTGAAACAATTGCCACACACACACACAAACACAAACACTCAATTTTAGTACATGCGAAAAATAAAAAAAGCAACAGAAACAGAAACCGAAAATTTAAAATGCAAATGCATCAACCGAAAAATCTGTCGAAAAAACAGCAAAATTAAAATATGAACAAAAAAATGAATAAAGATCAACAAAAGAATCAGTGAGTGTTGAAAAATGTGCAATTGTGGGTGGTTATGTTTGTGTGTGTGTGTGTGACAATAAACAACAGAGAACTGTCAATCTCATGCGTATGAAACCATGAAAAGCTGACACAGCAACAAAGCGCGACCAAGTGGCAACACCATCAAACACACACACACAGACACAGGCGATGACATTCCCATGACTGACATTCGACAGCAGCGCTCTGCAACGCCGTTGTTCTTTTGTTCGATCCGCTGCAAAATGATGCCATTCCATTTTCGTATTCCTGTGCAACATGTTGCATGTCACTGGCCTATCTTTCAGCTATCTTGATCTTGCCTCAATTCCAATCTAAATACATTTTTTCCACACCAATTTCGCATTGTTGCTGCTGCTGTTAGTGCGTTACGGTTAAATAAATTCATTTGCTAGGCGTGTGACGAAAAATCTTTGGATGAACTCTGCTTGCAGGCGCCGATGTCAAAATGCATATTTTATAGTACTTTGATTTGAGGTTAATGCTTGCTTTATGCTAATGAGCAGTGTTGCAAAATGTCAATAGAAAGGTGTGGGACGTGTGTGAAATTGGAAATTGAAATTGAATTGAGCAGAGAAGTTTTAAGATTTAAGTTATTGTTATTTACACTTTGTATTTAGGGTAGAGCAGCATAAGATATGTTAGTTGCTCAATATTTAGTATTTAATAATTCTTCTGTAAATAATCAAATCCTGAATAAAATACTGCAAAGAACACGACAAGCGTTATTTGGCCCTTTTTTAAATGAAATTAGTAATTTTTAGGTATTTTTTAAGGACAATTTTTAATGTTAAGTGGCAGCTGCGTTTAGGGTGACCATTTTAATAATCCATATATCTATGTCAATTCCTTTTCGATAACTATGTTTTTGCTCTTTGCTAACTATTCGATAACAATTCTCAGCTCTTACCAAACAGTTTAACAGCTTTTTTATTGGCTATGCAATTTCCTGCTGCACGCTAATAACTTTCATGAGGTTTTAACATTTGCAACTGCAACAACAATAGACGCCCAGTGCCACAGTAACCCAGCTGCCTAGCTCTTGCCTCTTTGTGCAGTAAGCACTTTGGCTGTTTAAATACCAGACGGTGAAGACTCCTAAAGCAACAACAACAAACGTGCAATTTGCCTTTCTTTGCTCTAGTTGTTGTTACTGTTGCTGTTGTTGTTGTTGCTGTTGTTGCTTAGAGCAGTTCACCAAGGCTAATTGATAAAAGACTTAAGTAAAGAGGCTCCAGCAGCGCTAACAGACGAAGAAAAAAGCCAAACGATGACGACACCTTGAGCCAGCCAAGTCTGCATGCAATGGGAAATGCGACCTGGCCAATGGAGGAGCATCGGGTTCGTATAAGCTGGTGTGGCGTTTGCGGACGTGAGAAGATGTCTAACACTTTGCAGACAGGTCGACGACGACGACGACGACGTTGTTGTCGCTGCACTTGCAAAATCGAGAGACTTTTTGGTCCACTTTTATTTTTGTCTTGGCAACAATTGCATTGTTGTTGTTGTTGTTGTTGTTGTTGTTGTTGTTGTTGCCACTGAGGCGACTGCGACTGCAACTTTGCGTGGGAGTTTGTTGTAGTTGTTGCCGATGTTAGCTGTGTGTAGATCGCAATCAGACAAGAGACAAATGGTGTGCGCAATCTTTTACTTTGAATGAGTATAGAAATTATCTAAGATGACACTTTTTTAGCTGTTGCTGCCGTTGTGGCTGCTGCTGCTGCTGCTACTGCTGCTCATGATATATCCATTCTAACGCTAATGAAGCTATCAAATTGTTTTCAATTTTTTTTTAATGCGCTTTTATTCCCAGGGCTATACAATTTTATGAGCGCCAAATATTTCAACGATAAATGAAGAAGATAATTGACAAAGAGCAATAAATAGACAAATCAGCAGAGAGTGAGAAAGAGAGAGAGAGAGAGGGGCGGACATGCAAGCAGTTGAGAGTTGAGACTTGAGTTGGGATTCATGTTGCGCCCTCAACCGAACTTACCCCATTGACACAGTTTCCTGCCAGCAGCACAGCGAACACGACAACCAAAACGATGGACATGCAGGAGGCAATGAAGTTGCTCGAGCAGAAGGAGGAGGCGGAGCTGCTGCTGCTGCTGTTGCTGCTGGCTGCCAGATGAAGATGCTGCTGCTGCTTCTGCTGCTGTCTGCTAGATTGTTGTTGTTGTTGTGGTGATTTGTTCGCTGTTGTTGCGGCTGCCATGATGTCTGTGATTTTGGGCTTTACGGCTACGCGGCGTATACGTAATTTAAATGTGATTTTGTGTGTGTTTGTTTCGCTGTTCGCTGTTGTTGTTGTTGTTGCTATCTAAAATACAAATCGAAAAGAGAAAAATAGAGACGAGCTAAGCTAAGTGCTATTAGATGTTATATACACAACATCCAATTTGTATGTGTGTGTGTGTGTGTGTGTTTTTAGAAAGGAAGCTGCAATTGGAAAATTGCATTGGGCCCAAGCAGCAGAGATGTCTTCTCAAGTGTTTCTTCTCGGCTTTGGCATGTAATTAGATTTCATTTTTATATTTTTATTATTTTCTGATGCATGTGGCTTTTGGAATTTTATGCTTTGCCGCAAATGGTAATGGGCATTTGTGGTTACGTTAGCTGCGGTGGTTTCTATAATGTCTATGGTTGGTTGCCTTGCCAGGAATAGATGATGCTGCTGCTGCTACTGCTGCTGCTGAGAGCAACAACATTCACTTCTTGCCACTTGGCTTTTGAATACGATTTGTATTGCTTTTTGATTGCGTTTAATGGTTGATTAACTCAACGTTGCAAGCGATAATTACATTGAGTTTAGTGTGGAACTATTTGAATTGAGAGATTCTACATGTGAGACATTAATCTAATTGAATAGACTTGCTCTAAGTATAAGCTGAAATGCTAGTAACTACTAAAGTAGTTGTCGTGCTGTAGTTTTTATATAAACTCAAGTTTCGTGTTTCTTTTCTAGACTGCAAAACGGATGTGCGCTCGACTGGCTTGATCCTGGCTATTACCACTTCTGCTGAACTCTCAATTGATATCTGGTTTTCAGGAATGTGTATAGACTCTTTAAGGAACCGAATCTTAAGTTAAGTAAGGAATTTTAGCTCAATTTGTTTTAAATTATAATATATCTGCTATATAGAAATATATAAGAGATATTTAGATATCTATAAAAGAGATATTTTTAAAGACTATTTAACGTGGATTTGACTACAGTTGAGATTGTCTGATCACTAATAAATCTCTGTATTCATTATGCTGAAAGTCCTTAGCTACTCAAATCCTTCTTGTCTTTTAAAAGTTTCTAATATTTCACAGTTTCCTTAAGCATTTCCATAGTTTTTAAAGCTAGTTAACTATGCATAGCTTTAACTTTAGGCAATGCAATTTAACATCTTTTCAAATTGAGCAATTTCCAGGCAACAATTGCTTTATTATTAAATTATTTCATATATTATTTTTTATTTTTCTGCCATTATTTAGCCGTAGTTTTTTTTTCTTTGCTATTTATAAGCTTTACGTAATTAATCTCTCAGCTTAAGAGGCACGCACTTAACCGCACACTTGAACAACTCTTGATATGTTTGTTGATATTTGTATATTTTTTCTTGAGTTTTTCTTTTGGTTCGTACGTTTTTGGGTCGCGAGCTGCGAGCTGCACGTGTTGCCGCGTTTGGAGTTGATGCAAAAGTTAGAAAAAATTTCGCATCAATTTTAGTTTTATACTCAAGAGCAGGTCGAGCGCCGCGGCGTCATTTACCACTCGGCTGGGGGCCAATAGATGAGCGCAGCAAAACAAGCCAAATGCACAGAGTCATCGTCAATGCTGCGGCTGCTGCTGCCGCCGCCGCAATTGCCAAAGAGCAAACTCATCGTCATCGTCATCGTCGGCGAGCAGCAGCCGAAACTGAAACTAAATCATCGTGCAATTGGCGCTCATTCGGCTCTCTTGCTGCCTGCTGCTTCGCATTCATCGCTAAATATTTGGAACTGTGGCAGATGCCGCAGCATCGCAGCGGCATTACAGCATTGTTGAGCTGCTTTGTTTTGTTTGCGGCTTTTGTTTGTTTATGATTTTGGCACATTTTGTGTTGTTGCTATAAAAAAAAAAAAAAAAAACAGAAAAAATCACAAAATTAGTGCAAATTTTCATTTGGCTTGCGAGCTATTGATGAAAGCCAAACAAAAGACTTAAGCAACGAACTTGTAAGGCTGTCACAGCGTTTAATTGCGGCGAAATGATTGCAATTAATAGCGTTTAACTGTGATCAAAGCGAAAGACTTAGGCAACGAACTTGACACTTGATTGATAAATATATATGTAATGAAATTAAATTAGAGGATTGACATACATTTTGGAGGAGTGCAATGTGCTCGTGTAGAAACCCTTTAGTAAAGTCTATTTTTATATTAATTAATGCTGATTGTCTGCGCAAACAAAAGACTCAGTCAACAAACTTGATAAGAACTATTAATAACATTGGAAGAGTAAAGTCTAATACATGGTCAAGGAAGATATTAATAAAACAGAAGATTCAGGCAACAAACTACAAAAGACTTAGACAACGAACTTGATAATGTAAATCAAATAACATGAAAAATATGCAGTGTTATAACTAGGCTTTATATGGACACATGGAATTTGTAGAATTATAAAGAATTTCAGATATTAATGAAAAAAAATATTTATAAAAATATTTATAAAACATATATTATTAAAGTCTTAGGCAACAAACTTGTTGAACTTTCCATTGGAAAATGTAGTTAAGATAAAAATATGAAATATAATAGACTGAGTAAATACAGAAAAATATCTTGCTGTTTAGACAAACAATCTCTGATAGGCATTCAGATTGCCGGAGCAAGAGCAACAAGCTTAGCTGGCGGATGCTGCTAAGCGCTTTCATTACGCAAATCCCTAGCCCACGCTGCAAATGAATTTTTTATAAATTATCATAAATTAAACTAATTAAAATCAAATCGCAGCAATAAATTTACAGCAGACATTCGCTCTAGAATTGATGTAGCCAGCGACAGCAGCCGCTCACTTTCAAAAGATGTGCAGTGGCAATCCGGTTGAGCCAAGGAATATACAGATACAGATATATATATATATATGTATATATATATGTATATCGACTTGAGATGGCTTTCAATGCGCTTCAATTGAAGTGCATGCAGAGACGAATCTTGTGACTAAGATTGAGACGGAGACCGAAGTCTGGGACTGAGACTCATTCTGGTTCACCTTCGAGAAAATCATTGCAGCAGCTACAACTAATAACAACAACAACAAGAGCAGCAACAGCAAACGTTTGGCAATGCGGCTGCTGCCGCTTTTTGGTTCAGTTTTTCAGTTATTTATTTATGTTTTTGTTGTTGTTGCTGTTGTGTTTGTCTGTGAGAAATTCCCTTAATCAGCGCAGTCATTGCAACTGCCACACGGCGGTTGCAAACAAGAAAAGCCTAAATATGCTGCGACTGCCAGCTCCAAATGGCAGCAGGTACCTCTGTCTGTCTCTGCGTCTCTCTGTTTGTCTGTCTGTCTGAGTTGATTTCATATGTCCATTATCATTAGGCGTTGGTGCTGCCATTTCATAATGAACCTCAAACTGCGTTCAACCAATCCGAACTGAACTGTAATTAATATAGCTCCACAATGTGGCTCATTTCCAATGGACTTGTGGCCATATTTTTATTAGTGTTTAAGACTTGATTCACACGCTGCTATGGATTATTATTTGTGTGCTTTTCTTGTTGAATGCCTGTTGAAAATTCGACATGGTGCTGCCCTTGAAGACGGCGCAGACACAACATGTGCCATCATCTTGAACGTCCGGATAATTTGGCTGGCCGCATTAACCTTGACTTTTAGCCGAACGGCGCTGCCGCCAGCAACCCAACAGCAGCTGCTTCTTGAAAATTGGTTTAGATACGTGACGAAAACAATGATAAAGTAATTATGTACCCACACACACGCACACACACATGTGCTAGACTTTCATATTGCTGTTGACACTTGCTGCTGCTACTGCCTCGCATCATTTTCTGTGTGCCTCGTCTGATTCTGCTGTCAGCTTTATGGAGCATTAGCTTTATTTAAATGGTTTTTTCTTTGCTGTGCTGCGTTTCTGCCTAATGTGGCCATTTTCTGTTGCTGCTTGCCATCATTTATTAAATTTGTTACGAAATGGTTTTTTAATATAGGCTCAAGTGCTTAAGCCAACTCCTCAAATTTGCTGGGAATTTCACTTACTGCATAGCTTAGAACAATAACTCAAAGAATTATAGCGTCATTTTGTGATATTCTTATAAAATAAGTATTATTTGAATATTATTTATACAAGCAATGTATTCATTTTAATTAAAGCTGCATAGCAAGCTGTCCTTGACAGTAGCTGAAGAGGTTCTTGCACAGGGCGTTGACATTTCTGGAGGTTTTTGAAGTGTTGAATTCGAGTCTGAAATCTGAATTGGTTAGAAATAATTTTTTATATTTTTTTAAAGGGAAGTGGTGAGGATCAGAGACATATTTTAGTATATAGTATTATATATTTATATACAGTATATATAGTATAGGGGAAATATAGTAGTATCAGATAACATACGTGTTGCTGTGTGTTTGCTCTGTTAGGATAGAATATTTCGAAAGCCTGACCTGATTGTGATATTCTGTAATAAATTCTGAGAAAAGAATATTTGAATTCTTGGTTAGTAAATTTTATCAAATTTGGTTGGCATGTGCTGTTAAAGATGAGATATAAAACATTCTTTGTTCTTGCTTATCTCGATCTCCAGCTATGATGCAAGATGTTGCACATGTGGCAACACAGTTTGGCCAACATTCGGCTTGGACTGCCTCTTTCACTCTTGCTTTTCTCTATCTCTCTATTTTCTATTGCTCTATCAATGCATCCTCTCATCCTCTCTCTCTCTGTCTCTCTCTCTCTCTCTCTCTCTCTCTCTCTCTCTCTCTCTCTCTCTCTCTCTCTCTCTCTCTCTCTCTCTCTCTCTCTCTCTCCGAGCGCTGAGGCTACATTTTGGTGGCTTGACACAAGCTTTTGCGCTGTCACCCATCTCTCCGCACCTGAAACGGGCACCTTTTAGGTCACAGTCGCTTCCGCAGTTGGCTGCAATATGACTGTAATCCAAGCATTTAAAATAGCGCTTACTTTATCAGAGCTCTAGCTTTTACAACTGGGAGAACAACAGTAGCTCTTTGTTGCCCACCAAAAGCTGGCCTAAACGATTTTATGGCCTCAATGGCAACTGAGCTGTCTTTCACCGCCCCCCTAATTGACTCTATACTCTCCTCTTTGCTCGCCAGCTCGTATAGATCGCCCAGGGCCTTGCCTACAATCTATTTTCCTGCCTGCCACCCCTCTTTCGGTTCTATGTCTATATCACTGTCTGTCTCCTTTCTCTCTCTTCTTCCTCTGTCTCCTCTCTGTTTCTCTTACCTCTATCTGTCTCTTCTTCCTCTGTCTTTTTCTCCCGCCCTTTTCTCGTTATCTCTGTCTACTCAGTGCTATATACAATATATATTCATGTCGTAAGATCTCTGTTTCCCCATATAGAATTCTCATAAGAATCGCTTAGCCAGAACAGAATCTCTAGACTCAAGCAGGCAGGAAGTATCTCCCAAGTACCTCTAACTCACTGCACATACGAGTATGCCTTCATTCAATTCACTTCTTAAGTGCATTCGCTTGCCATTCCTAATTCATGACATATCATTAATTCACTCGCAGCGCACATTTTTCAAGCTTAAAATCCTACTTAAACAACTCCTAAACAGAGCGCAACTTGATAAACGCATTTCGAGTTTCGCGAGTTCTTATTGTTCTGGTTTCAGCGCAGATTTTTTCCGTTTTGCCATTTTTGGTTGTTTTTATTCTTTTTGGCTTTTACGAGCTCCTTTGAATGGGTTTGTTTTTTTCTTCGGCTTAGCTGTGCACAAATACAATGCAGCTGCAGTTAGCTGATTATTGTGCAAATAAAAGTTCTAATGATGATTTCGGCAACAACAATGCAATTATGCAAAGCAACAGCCAAGCAACAGCCAGAGCAACATAAAGAGGAAGGTAATTAAAGGCAGCGCATGGAAATAAAAGAAAACGAGATGTACAACTAGAATTAAACGAGGAATTATAATTATCGTGGCGCTGCAATCAACAATGAATATGCTAAACAGTTGAGACGGGTCGAGTCGAGTCGAGTCGAGAACATCCTATGTGGCACATGCCGCATCCGCCCCAACAGCAGCAGCAGCTGAAGCAGCCGCTAACATGCAGCGGGCAGCATCCACAGCTATAACCACATCCACTTCAGGTAGCCATTTGCGCAACAGCCAAAACCCAAGTCCGAGCCGCAGCCCAAAAACCAAAATCAAAGCAAATATCATACATCATCGCAAAGGTTGCTAAATTATATCGGATCTCTCTCTCTTACCCTCTCTCTTTCTGTCTCTCTCTCTCTCTCTCTCTCTCTCTCATTGAAATTGTAGCAAATTGTCGAAGTTTTGTAATCAAACTCGCTTATTGTATTTCTTCGCCCATCTTCTTTTGCGCCCCAGCAATTTCACACACGCTGACTTTTTCGCCCAAGCTGAACTTCTGCTGCCTCAGCCATCGTCATCGTCGTCTGCTGCTTCTTCTTCTTCGGTTTCTACACCTTGGCTCTATCATCCAATTTAAATTGAATTCAAATATATATTTTGTCACCATTTGCTTGCGCCATTCGCCGAGGGCTGAGCGAAAGTGTTGACACACATCAAGTCAGGGATTGGCTCACTGTGGCTCGCTCCCTTGCAATTTGACGCCTTGATTGATTTTCAGTTGGCAATTGTAGTTGTTAGTCCAAGTGACTTTTAAATTGTGTTAAGCTGCTCAAATTGGGTTGAGTGTGTTTTGAAGGGGGTTTTCTTGCATTCCAAAACTGATAGAGCCAGTGAATGACGGCGCTTGAAAGGGTTGCTAAACTATTTATTAGCGAAAAAGTATTCATTTCAAATATTACACAATAAAATATATATATATATAGATAGAATATATGCATATATATGTAGTTATACCTGTAGAGCTCCAAGTTGTCATAATTCCATTTCCAAGAGCTGATTTGTCCCAGTTTCTCCTCTCAGCTGACTTCTTTGGTATTTCATATCTGTTTTGTTATTTCATATCTCCTTTGGCATTTCATATCTCTGCGCACAGCCAAAGACTTCCCAGCGTTGAGCTGTCAATAATTCTTTTCAATAAAACGTAATTGTTGTTAACAAATTTGTCAATTTTTCAAAGCTTCAAAAGACAAACATGAATTATGAACTGCGCCAGGCATAACAAGTAAGAGTGCGCTAGTCGGTGCTGATCGACGGTGAAATACCCTAAGCCAAGCATAAATCATGATTAAAATGCAGATTTATCATTGTCATTATCATTGCCGTCATTAGAATTGTCATTTTAATTATCATTATCATAAAAATAATAGAAATTATTATCATAATGATTTTTATTTTAATATTATTATCATCACAAACAGCAAAGTCAGCATCATCATCATCACCGTTGCTAGCAGCAAAAATATTTTAATTATCATGATAATCATAACTTAATTATTACTATTAGTTAATTATAATCATATTTATCTTTATTTTCATGAGAATCGTTATAATTATCAAGCCCATCTTCCCTACCCTTTCTACAAAGTTTGTTCAAGGTATGTAAAAACTGAAAAATTGACGAAAAATGCCAAATAAAATTTTATTGAACAACAGTTGATGAATGCGACGCTGATGGACAGCTGTGACAACAACAACAACAGCCAACAACAACAACAACAATCAGATTGAAGATGATTGAAATGACTTGAACAAAAGTTAGAAGGCCAAAAAGCAACCAAAAAGCAATTGCAGTGAGCTGTGAGCGGGACGATGCAGGCCAAGCAACGGGCAACGATTCCATTGAAAAATAATGAAACAAAACCCAAAACAGAAATTGAAAAAAAAAACAGAAGAAAAATCGTTGGACAAGTACAAATGATAATCATGACGCTTTAGAGCAGACGATGATAGGCAAACGCTTTCGGCGAAATTTAACACGAAATGCCAGCCGAAAAGTCGAAGAAGACAAAAATGATTACAGCTCCAATTGCGGCTAGTCGAATATTGAAAATGCCAGCAACTGGTTAAGCAGCAGAAGCGACGGTCTAGGGGCGGGGGTAACTAGAGTGCGGGGGGAGAGGGTAATAGAATCTATAACGAGGCGCGAACAGGGTCAATACAGCAGGCTGAGCTGGCCAGCAGAGCTTTGCGGCCAGTCTGCAGACTGCGGCACTCAATAAATTGTTGGCGACAAAAAACTAAAAATGATAAAATGAATTCACAAATGTTAGACTATTGAATACCCTAGCTGAACACAGCTGTGAGGTAGATGACAATAGAAGTCATACTTATACTAATAATTATACATATACTTATAATTATGCTTATACTTATACTTATACTTATACTTATAATTATGCTTATATTTCCTAACATAATCAAGCGACTCGCTGCAGTGCATACAAATGTGGAAGCTCTGCAGCTGTAGCTGCCACATGTTGTAGCACTTGCTAAATATTCAGCATACGCCATGTGGCGCACACACACACACACACTCACACACACACACTCACACACACACTCACACACACACATACTCTAGTGTTTAGTTGGTCAACTCTTGAGGCACGATGTGTTGTTGGCTGCATTGAAATCGAATTTCATTTATAGCACATTAAGCGAACAAATTCCAACAAGGTCAGAGACTATATTTCGATTATGACGCTGCCTCAGAACGCGTTCGTTTAATTGGGCTGTAAATTTATGTAAGACTCATAAAAGACCTTAGAGAGTAGCAATGAATCGTGTGAATCGGTGGTTCAGTGGCTCACTGGTCGAGTGGCTGCTAGAGCCGAGCCAGCTTCCCGAGCTGCAATGGATACGCGACCTTTGACGTTGGACTTGGACGCCTCCCAATCACGAGCTGCTGATCGAAGATGACACCTTCTGTTAGCCACTCGCATTGTTGTTGCTGTTGTTGCATGACTCAGCGCGTGATGTTGCAACTGGCCATTGTTGTTGTTATGTTATTGTTGTTGCTGCTCGTCTATTTGTAGTTTAGCTGCGTTTGTCTTGGCCATAAACAACTTTTGGCCCAAGGCGGCCTTTGCTGCTTGACTCTGCGTAGTTTTTTATTGAACTGCCATTTGTCTGTTTATATTTTTTTTTATTAGGATTTCCTCTTATATTTTTGGCAATGGCATTCAATTTGTTATTGTTTTTATTGCCGTGGGATAATTAGCGCAAGCAAGATATTTAACCTAAAGTTGTTGAACTGAAGATATTTTGCCTATGACAGAAACACATGTTATATTTAAAAAAAAAATATATTTATATATATTACTTCAAACAGGGTATCTGCATGTCATGCAGTCATGCAGTTTCAACTGCAGCTCAATTATCTGAATGCATATTTACTGTACAATATTGGTTGATGTCTTTACTATTTTGTTGCTGAAAATGGCTGAGTTAGTTTCTATAAATTGTCAGTATAACAATTTCCATTTAGAACTCTCCACTTATTTCTGTATTTCTTATACAAACTTATAGCAAACTTTTGTTGTTTGCCATAATTTTATGGCATTTGAAAACCAAGTTTCATTGCTGCCATAATAGCTGCAGAGTAGCTTTGGTTGGCAACTTGGCTAAGTGCAAAGCTTAGCTCAGGCATAATTTGTACACAAACCAATTTGCTATAAGAATTTGCATTAAATTGAATTAATTTTTAAATTATAAATTTTAAGTGGTATTTTATAGTAGGCGACTGTGTATAGGGTATGCCAGCTAGTCAAGCACTGCCTCTGAATTGCATGTAAATTATATTTAACTCCCACTTGCATCGCTGACTATTTGCCATTTGATATATTCAATGGAAAAGAGCAATTGGCATTTGACCTGCGCTTGCATTTGTCACGCCCAGCTGCAGCCTTACATGTGAGGTCAAGGGTCACACAAGCTGCTTGGATTTCAATGGCAATAAATTGTTTGACAATGTAGTATATATGAATTTCAGCTCTGCCCTGCTCCCGCCTGCTCTGCCAACAACAATACATCTTTGTTTCTTTCTGCTGGCAATTGACACCTCTGTCTATGTTTTGGTGTGTGTGTGTGAGAGTATGTGCGAGTGTGTATGTGTGAGTGTGTGTGAGAGAGAGAGTGTGTGTGTGTGTGTGACAGCTGGCCTTTTGCTGCTGATAGCTTAAATCAAATGCTAAATTCAAAGCTATCGTATTGATAAGCCCAAATAAGTGGGGAAGTTGAGAAGAAAGAGAGTAACTGACTTAGAGATATTCTGCATCGATGCATCAATCTGCTATAATGCGGTCGAATAATGTCACATATACAATAAAAACATATCTAAATGATAAGGAAACATATGCCAAAGCCTTCTGCTGCCTGTCGCATATACTTTCACACAACCAATATACCCTCTTGCTTACCACTTGCTTGGGCACATACTGAAATGAATAATAGACTTTGGCGTAAATCGCTTGGCATTTGTGCTGCAATATATTTGCGAAAAACTTGGACCAACAGGTGACTTCTGCAGCTAGCACAACTTGGGCAGCTTGAGCCATGGAAAGGAACCGAATGCGAGGATGCTGCTGCCTGTTAAATGGTCTGTGTAATTGGTAGGCTATATTGGGTGGCTGCCTGCTGAGATGGCAGGCTATTATAAGTAATCTGTGCAGCGGGCGCCACTGCGAGAGGCAACGAGTGCAAACTGCAGCAGCTGCAACTGCGGCTGTCAATTGGGCCAGAGTTAAGCCAGCAAATGCTTATGTTTTGCATTTGGGTATTAACCAAATTAGCAATTGGCCAAATGATTGGCAAGGGCGCAGAGTTGGCGAACGAAAAGTGCAACGCACAAAATATGCACAAGTGTCAATTTCGAACGAAATCAATAAACTTTGAATGGGGCGCTGAACAGCTGCCAAGCAGACAGGCAGACAGACAGACAGACAGTGAGTGGGAGCGACTGACGAATAGTCAAACAGACAGTCAGAGCAGTGCAGTGCAGTGTTAGTTAGACTGCCCCTGCATGCAGCTCAAATCCAATTCCGCCCACTTCCCACTGCACATGGGCGACTCTGCCCCAAATGGCGACATTTTGCATGATTTTGCTGACAGAAAGTTTTGCTAGCTGTTGACATGCGTAGCGGGAGCGGAGCAGAGCTGCAGTGAGTGGGGTAGCTAAACCTGATTGCCGTTTAAATTACGAAATCATGCATGTCAATGACAGCCACTCGAATGTGCCTACAAACAGCGCAAGGGGAGCTGCTTGATTTTGAAATTATGGAGCATTTGTGTTTTGTAATTAGACCCCAAATACTCGACCAAGCAGCAGCTGCTGCGTGTGTGTGTGTGTGTGTTGCTCTCATTGTTGTGCAGCTTAATGAGGCAATACTTTGAACACTCGCCACGCCACGCCATGCCACGCCACTCATCCTGAAAAACGCAACCACATGCCGCAGTGTTGGCACACAAAATGTAAAATGATCCTCGACAAGCACTCAAGAGAGGGCCTAAAGCTGGTGCGCGCGTGTGAGTGTGTGTGTGAGTGCGCCTTTGTGTGTCTGTCTGACAACTGTGAAATATAATCGCTCAAAATGGATGCGATGATTACACACACACACAGAGAGAGCGAGGGAGAGAGAGAGAGCGAAACACCTTTGAGTGCGGCTTTGTATTAGAGCATCAAAAGCGAAGCTGCTTTCAATTTGTTAACTGTGCAAAATTTAACTTGAATGGCTTATGAATTTCGTTCAAGTTGTGCCAAATAAATTTATTGTTTCATATGCAGCTTGAAAGGCTGCTGCCTAGCTGTGGGCCAACGAATTAAATGGTGTAGTGAAAGGAGAGCACGAGAGAAGACAGGAGCAAGGTAGAGCGAGAGTGAGGGATAGAGCGAGGTAGAGATTGAGTGAGGGAAATAGAGTCAGGGATAGAGCGAGGTAGAGATTGAGTGAGGGAAATAGAGTGAAGGTGAAGTGAGTGAGAGAAGAAGGTGGAGAATGAGCTGAGAATGAGAATGAGCAAAGCTGCTAAATGATAATGAGCCTAGTGCAGAAAGTATTACATACGAATATTTTTACTAAGTTTCAATTTTATAAACAATTGTTAAAAATATTAGAAAATCTCTCATAAGTAATTTTGATTATATATTAACAGTTTTTTCTAATTTCTTTACCCTGAACCTATTACAAATGGAAATTTATTGAAATGGCTCTTTGCTCAAATGCATATGAAAGATAGAAGAAAATTTTTACAAATCCAAATGATATAGAAACATCCATATATGTTTTATTAACCAAATAAATATCAAAGCGTTCAGTCACTATATATATCCTATGTTGCACAGGTCGTCGCTCTTCGTAGAATTCTTACAAAATATCATAATATCACATGGTTTCCCATGGCACTATACTCAGGAGTTTGACATTGGAGATGGTCGTAAATTCCTTACTGCTCTCTCGCAGTCCACTTGAAGGCATCAGAATGACATGTTCATGCTTGTACAATATATATAAATATATATATGTACATATATATAATCTGCAATTACTTAACTCTAAGTCAACTATTTCTATAGCTAAATCTTCAGAGTGCCAAGTTGCCTTGCCTGCCTTCACCACATATGCATCGACTATAAATCTCATGTTCGTTTTTCTGCTCTGCTTCTGCTGCTCTTATGGCACACTTTTTCCACAATGTCTGCATTTTGTTTTGATTTGTAATACCATTTTCTGGACAAACATCATTTTTAATTAAGGCTCGTTCACATATCGAATTTTTCACTTTTACATGCATAAACAGAATAATCTCAAGAGCGGCAATTTTTATGCTTTTGCTTTCACTCTTTACTTTCTTTCTTTATCTCGTTCACCTGATATATATATATTTCTATACCTCTATATATATATATATATCTACATATGTATATTTGAACTTTCGATGGTCTACTTATGGCTGAGCCGCTTAAACGCTGCCAAATTGTGGCACTTCAATGGGTTTTATTACTTTGCGAGCGTGCGGCATGTGGCATGCGGCATGCGGCATGTGGCATGCAATGCAAATTGACATATGAGCTGACACATTTGGGGTCTGCCACGCCCTTTTGGCAAACTTCAATTGATTTGTGTGGATGAATTTGCTGGCATGTCGAGTCTCTGTGTTATCCCCGGCTTCTGTATAAATGTGTGTGTGTGTGTGTGTGTGTGTGTGTGTGTGTGTGCGTGTGTGTGTGTGTGTATGTCAAGCACCGCATGCCCACACAAACACAACAATACACACAACAACAACAATAAAAGAAAAATTGAAAATGAAAATACGAACAACCGAAAAGTGGACAGCAGCAACAGCAGCAACAACAACAGCAACAACAGCAACAACAACAGCAACAGCAGTAGTAATGGCAGCAACAGCATGAAAGGGACGAGCTGCAGCAACAGCAATATTAGCAGCAACAACAACAGCAGCAGCTACAGTAACAAAAGCAGCATCAGCAACAGCTACAGCAACAACAGCAACAGCGACAATAGCAACAGCAGCAACATTCCAGCACATATGTAATGCTACTTTTTGACAAGGACACACGCACATTTACACTCGCACACACACTCACATACATATCGAGAGGCATTCAGAGTGTCGATGATGATGCGTCAATGCATGCAAATTTTGCTTGCCACAAATAAGTTGGCAAAGTGGTTTTCGGTTTTCGGTTTTTGCTTGTCGAAGTTGTTGTTGCTGTTGCTGTTGCTGTTGCGGTTGTTGACTGTGCTTAACTCAGCTCAATAGCTGTGATTTGCATAATATGGCAACGCCATGCAACAATTTCCTGTTGCCGGTCCTTGATAAACAACAACAACAGCAGCAGCAGCAGCAGCAACAGCAGCAGCAGCAACAACAACAACGTGCCAAACCAAAAAATACACAAATACAACTTATTAGGGTTACACATGAAGAATTCAACTAAATTTTCAGCCAATTGGCAAACCTGCTGCCACGCCCACTCTTTGTTGCTGCTGTGCTGTCTGGGCACTCAATCAAACAAACATTTCATTATTTTGCTGGCAGCCAAAACTAAACCAATATTTTGTCAGTCGCTGGGACAGCCTTCGTCCCTTTCTCTAGGTTCGTGCAGCTCCCAGTTAATAGGATTTTCGATTGTGTTTGTGTGTGTGTGTGTAAAAGCGGAAATTGCGTGCTCAGCTTTTGTGGTCATAATTTTTGGCAGCTGCCACTAAATCGAGTTAAATAAGTCAATAAATTAAATTAAATAATTAAGGCAGCAGCTGCAGCATATGAATTCCAATTGCAAACTTAGCTGGAATTTTGTTGCCTCCTCTGCATGTGTGCGTGTGTGTGCGTGTATGTGGCTATGCCTTGTTAGCCCTGTTATGGTCATTTTATGCATTTGCTTGTTCTACAGCAATGCAACTACCCAAATTGACAAGTGTTTTAGTGGGTGTGGTAGCATGTGACAGCGGCAAACTCTGAAAGCCTGACAAGTGTCCACAGCACCAAGGAGGGGAGCCACTGCAGGAGCTACTCTGACAGTGGCTGTGACTCAAGTGGCTACAACCACAATATTTGATTTTACGTAACAACCAGTAGCACAGAGACACAAACAGTCAGACAAAGTGTGCTCGAGTGTGTGAGCCGTAAACAGACTGCAAACATAATTTCCTATTGACATGCATTGCGGCCGCCAGGCCCCAAAACTGAGAGCTGTGAGAGCTGTAAGAGCTGAGAACTGTCACATAATTAAATTTATTTGTCAACCCCAACCAAAAGTGCTACGAAACTTTGAATAATGTTTGTTAATGAGGTAATATACCCATATATATAAATAAATATAAATAATTAACAAAATATTATTGATGCTTTTAAAAGTTGCTTGCAATATGAATAGTTTGAGCAGAAGTCAAGTGTTGCTTACCTGTGCATGCTTTAAGATAACAAAATGTGGTTACAGCAATCAATTGTTGATCCAAGTCCATTGAGTCAATGCGAGGTGTCTGGAAATATAATGCTCAAAAAGTTGTATTAACAAGAAATCAACAATATTTAAGAAATTTATCTAAATTTATAAACAAAATAAATATTAAAAAAAAACAAAAACAAAAACAAAAAAACCAAAAAAAAAAAATACAAAAAAAAATATTTATACGAAAAGCATTAGGAGGTTACTTAAATTCATGAGAATCGCATTGAAGGGCATCACATTTTTGCATGAGAGTCATATGAGATGAGCGAAGAAACCTTGCTTGAGCTCATGAGAATCGCATAGAAAAATATGCAAACTTTACATTTATGAGAATCACGCATATATCACCTTGTCAGAAAAGAGTCAAGTAAATCAATAATATTTTGTAAATTATTTATATAAATATGTAATATAAATAATTTGCAAAATATTATTGATAAATATGTAATATAAATAATTTACAAAATATTATTGATGTTTTTAAAAGTTGGTTACCTCTGCATGCTTTAAGATAACAAACATATGAACCAAATGTGGTTACAGCAATTAATTGTTGATCCAAACCAATGATAAGTCAAGGCAAGGTGTCTGGAAATATACATGCTCAAAAAGTTATATATTAACAAAAATTCAATAATATTTAAAAAATTTATCTAAATTTATAAACAAAAAAAAAAAACAAAAACAAAAAATAAAAAAAAAATACTAAAACAAAAAAAATACAAAAAAAAAATATTTATACGAAAAGCATTAGGAGGTTACTTAAATTCATGAGAATCGCATAGAAGGGCAACACATTTTTACATGAGAGTCATCTGAGATGAGCGAAGAAGCCATGCTTGAATTCATGAGAATCGCATTGAAAAATATGCAAACTACAATTAATATTTATGAGAATTGCCTGGAAGAGCACACATACATCGCCATATATGTAAATATATATACATACATATAACTTGAGCACACACATAATTACGCCGACATCAGGCAGCATGGCGGGGAGACTGGGCAGCTCGAGGGTATAACCTTGTCAGAAAAGAGTCAAGTTATTATTTTTATAATAAATGCAATTTCAGTTGACTTTCAGTTTACTTTGGCCTACTTAACTTGGCTGTCTGGCTGCATATAATATTTGATATATTCATAAAGGAGAGCCTAATTTAAACGAAACTTAATGCAAAGCAGCAATTAGGTATATGCGAAGAGGTCATTTGGTATATCGTATTACGCATGCAGTGGGCAGCTCATCAAAGTTCCATTTGCGGACCAGTTTGGCAAATAAGATTTGGAAGGCAGCTGCAACCGAGTTGCAATCAGTAAATCAGCAACAGGCATTTAACAATTTTAGCTGCCGCATGGTGGGGCAGGCTAGCTATGCAGCAGCAGCAGCTCGATTAGGCCTAATCAGAGCTAATTCAGCTACCACACACGGGCACACACTTAGGCACAGACACACACACTGAGGGAATAGCATATGCGTAACGTTTCGGGGCGTTGCAGTGGCAGGCGCAATCATAAAATCTGTGCTAGCAGCTGGGAGTGGGGCCTGGGGGTGTGGCCAAATCTTTGCTGATGACAAATGTTGCAAATGTTTTGGAATTGCAGTTGGCAGTTGGGCTGATGGGCAGTTGGGCAGTTGGTCTGGCTCAAGTTGCAACTGCAGCTGCAACTGCAACTGCATCGGTCACTTATTCTTATTGAAATGCACTACCAGCCACACTTGCCCACACACACACCAAGTGCTGGAACAACTCATAAATGCGACCCAAGGGGTAACAAGAGCTCAACTCGAACTCGATCCCACTCGGACTGCAGCATTCGCTTTTGGACATGCGTAATTAGGTTTGCTGTTGCCACTAAATATGCGTGTCAAGTTCTAAATGCACGTATATGTATGCCTATGCCTATTCTCTGTGTGTGTGGGTGTGGCTAATAACTGGCGTGGCAGTCGTCGGCAAATGCTAATGTCTATGGCTGTGCGGTCTCTGTCGTCTTGTTGCCTGCATAAATCATAATTGAAACCTCATTTCCGTTGCAGGCACATTTCACACGCTCGCTGACAAAACAGCCCTAGCCACGCCCACACACACACACACACACACACACTGTGGCTCGAGTTGAATATTTGGGTTTGCCTTAATAATAATAAACTGTCATCATCAATAGCAACAACAATTGACAGCAGCAGCAGCTAGTCAAGTTTTGTCAAGCTAGGCGACAAGTCCAGGCTGTCTGCCTGTTAACGTGCTGTGCATTACAATGAGGCAGAAAAGTGCAGCAAATGCAATTATCTGCATACTTTCGTGCGAAGTGCATTCGAAATGCTGCCCGAAAGTAGCGCAGGCAGCTGAATGCAACCAAGGCAGGGAGGCCCATTTAAAATGCAATTTAATGAGTTTGCGTGTATTTTGTCAGGCTTGTCTTTGCTGTTAGCAAGCAGACAGTTATTCAAGCACTCAAAGCACTCACACACACATACTTAAGCAAGCATTTAGCTGGCGCTGCTGCTGCTGTTGTGTTTTACTTGTTGCTGCTTGCATTCAATAGCAATACACACACACACATACAACGATTTTCGACAAATGCCGTAAAGTAGGCAACAGCTTTTTATGCGCCATCTCCCATTTGTTGCGCTGCTTCGCCAAGCATTGCTGATTGACACAACACAAACAACAAACAAACAAACAACAACTGCAGCTGCTCTTTGCCTATGTCAACTTCCAGTAAGAGCACGCGCTGCACTTGCCTCTGCCGTTCCATTCCATTGCATTCCGCCCGCACAGAAGAGCGCACAAGAGCGCCAGCTGCGCTGCTGCTGCGCTCTTCGTTTCAATCTGTTTCAATCTGCATTCAATTGACGCGCTCTTCGCTTCAGGTTGCAACGATGCGAGCCGAACCCTGACCCTGGACAACATTCATTTTGTTTTGGCTTGAACTTTTTGCACTTCGTGCATGGGCTGTATGGCTGCATGGCTGTGTGGCTCTGAGGCCATTGTTGTCGTGCTGAAGAAGGATCCACATCGAATTAGTTAATTGCATAAAGCAGCACAGCGCAGGCCGATGGAGCAGACAGCTTGACTGACAAAGTAACGGGAATGCGTACACTAAAAAACAAAAGTCTGGCCATAAACAATGTCAGTTAGCCAGCTGGCGGGGCAGGGCGGGAATATGTTGTTAAGGGAAGTTACTTGCAGTCACTAACTTTGCGGATGTTTTCGTTGAAGTTGAATGTCCAATCGCTAAGCACTTGCACAGGGCATTATCACTGTGTCATGAAAGTGACTTAACTATTTTATGGGTATTTAGTGCTGATAAGGTTAAGCAATGTATATTTGATTATAAGAGTTTAGCTTTCTTGCCAGAAATACAAATTTAAGATGATATAGCTACAGTTTGGAATCTATAAGGTAGTCAGATATAAAAGACATATTATATGAGGAATTTAGTATATTTATATCTTACTAGAGAATTTACTACTTTATTGAAATAAATGATGCAAGCTGAACTTCTTTAAACTGCTTCTAAGCTCTAGTGAAATAACATTTGAGATATATGTATATCAATATCTGTCTCCTTTAGTAAAAGCAGAGTTAAATCAAAATCAACACAAACATCTTTCTTTTATATAGAAATGGAACTGGGAGTTTGAAAACACCTTTGATTAAGTAACTTTTGCTGCTCATCAAATTTCCTGCATACCTGAATAAAACTAAATAGATTTCTGGTAGTTAAAACATATCTCGTCGATTTCAGCTAGAGCATTTCAAATTCGGCACTTACTCTGTTAATGGTTCGTCATTGTTTAACTTGTTTTATTTGTTTGTTTGTTTGTTTGTTGTTTTTGCACACTTTGGCAGAAGCGCAACGTTGCGGCGATAAATGAGTTGAAATTTATGTGCTTAGGATGAGCAACGCGACAGACAAACCTGCTGCACCCAACATATATAACTAGCAGGCGAGCCAACAACAACCAGAAACAGCCAAGAGCCAAGAGCTAACAACCAAGAGCTAACAACTTGGTTGTTATTGTCATTCGAATCACTTGAATGTGCGCATTGTTCGTATGTCATTATTGTCGCTGCTGCTGCACACCGGAAATGTCCTGGACTAAAAGAGAGAGAGAGGGGGAGAGTGAGAGAGACTAGAACAAAGATTGGATATAGAGATCAATACACTAATTGGCAGTAGGTTCTAATTGTTAGCTGTGCGTGCTGCAGATGGCATAAAGAATCAAATATAGAAAAACGAATTTAGATGCTCTCACTTGCCAATCAATGGCAAAGGCACGCATCCAGCTAAACAATTCAATTAGAGTTCCAATTGTAAATCGAATTGGCCAATGCAATTGTGGTTTATAAACAAAACACGCACACACACACACGCACACACATACAATTTGGAATAATTGCATTAGTCAATCAGTCGGAACTCGTTTGCAGGCACTGTTTGCAGCTAGCCTAACGAAAATATTATTAAATTATACTCAAACACACAGAGCCAATTTTTTTACGCTCATTTTTTGCAAATTAATTTTTGCAAATATTACCAACAAAAGCAAAATAATGGAAAATTTATATAAAAAAAAAGAAAGAAGCAAATCCAATTGGATTTGAAGCATTTTCCTGGAAAATCAGTGAAGCGTCAAAACAATTTGAAATGAGCGCGTGACAGCAAAAAATAAACTGAAACAAACAACATAATGAACCAAGAGCTGCAAAAAAGTCAAGAATTAAATTTATTAAAAACAAAAGCAAAACAAAAACAAAAAAATAATTGTGAAATTAACTCAAATAGAAGCAAACGCATAAATCATATGCGGCTTGACATGTGTGAAATTACTTAATTAAATTAATTTTTCGACTGCGCACAGCATGAAGACTGTGTCAAGTGTGTCTGTGTGCGCGCGTGTGTGTGTGTGTGTGTGTGTGTGAATGAGAGGCAAATGATGTGACAGGCACAAAAAAAAATGATGACAAATGCGCATAATTTATGGCATGTCAATGCCTGAGCAATTTCGTTAGCTAATTAAACATCAGCCAATTAGCGTATGTGGAGCATAAAATTCAATATAAATCAAGATTTAAAGAGAAGATTGAAAGCTATATATATAGAGAGAGAGAGAGAGATTGTTGCATACAAGTATAGCTCGACTAGGAGTTACCCTGAACACCAGTCGAGCTGCTCTCTGCAACATTCTAGCTTATATTTATGTGCATACAGATGTAATATAGTATAAAAACACATGCACACGCTCCCACACATAAAACTTTGATATTGGCTGTGTGTATATGTAACTGAGCTAGACATTAATTGAATTTGTAGAATTGCATGCTGGTATCTAAACTATGAAATAAATCAAATTTAGTTGTACCATAATAGAAACAAAATATCAAATTTGTTCGCTCTAGTTCGAAAAATATGAGAGATATGCTCAAATAACTGAAGTTCGATAATATTTACAATTGGTTTTATGGAAATGGGAAAAGTTGGCGATTATATAAAATAAACTTAAACTGGGGCAGTTAGTTGTTTCATAGGTGTTGAGATCGATGTGATGCATGCACACGGTCAGATGGACAAGCACATAAAGAGGCAGCTAGACAGACAGATAAACAGGCAGACATATGACTAAGCTGTTGCTTCTCATCAAACATATTTATACTTTATGAATCAGTTCCACTGCTGCCTGTAAGTGTAATACTTAAACGAAAACATCAAAAGTGTAGCCACAGGGAAGTGTATTCAAACTAGACAACTACAATCCCAAGCCAAGGCTTAAATATTTATACGTATTCATAGTTACCCCCGCTCAGCTCAACATTTCGCAACATTGCATCTAAAATTAAATTTATGCCACGTTGTGTTTTGTTCTCAATGCGAAACGGCGTCAATTAATAATTGCGTTGCCTACTTTTTGGGGCCGCCTGTTCACATTTATGTTTTGGCCATTTTTCAGAGCTGAGTTTTTGTCAGCAATTTGCACAGTTCTTTAGCTTTAAAACATAACACGCATACGCCGCGTTGACTGCAATGGGAGAGAGGGAGGAAGGGAGTTGAGGAGACTGAGGAGGCTGAGGCATGCATGTCACAATGCGGCAAACAGCAGCAGCAGCAACAACAAAACATTTAAATCAAAATGATAAAGTTGCATACTTGAGTAGAGTTATGCGAGGGCGTGGGCGGGGGCGTGTCAAGGATGAGATGCTGCGAACTGCGAGCTGCTGAGCTAGCGCTTGGGCTGGAGGTCGGTCGGTCGGGAGTGAAGCGCACAGAGCGCGGCAAATAAATATGAAAACATTTTTTCTCGTTGCGGTTAGCCTGAGAGTTGCTGTTGTTGCTGTTGTTGCCGTTGTTGCCGTTGTTGCTGTTGCTACAGCAGCGTGCCTCAACGAGCGTGCAAAATAATATGCCAACAACAATGGCAGTTGAAACACAAACAACGCAGCAGCAACAGCAGCAGCAAAGTTGAAAGCAAAAATAATAATGGCTAGACCCCGTTGTATTGTTGTGTAGCAGCAACAGCAGCAGCAGCAGCAGCAACAACAATGCTAACAACAACATTGTTGCATGCCACATGTAAAACGCAATGACAACAACAGCAACAACTACAATTTGATGGCAGCAGACACCGCACTAAAAGATACTTGCAACCATTTTCATTTTGTTTGCCAGCTCTGCTTGCTCGCTTTGCCTCCACTCTGTCCGTTCAGCCGTCTGTCCATTTGGCACATAGCTGATTTGGCTGCGGCAACAACTAGTCTACGAAGTGCTGCAAATTAATGCTCAACTACCTATACTTGGCTTAGCCATATTCATTTTTTATAAGCCAATGTAAAATAGTTTCACTGAGTCCGCTTGAAATAGAGCACAATGCCAGGCAACTAGGTAAAAGCCCATGAAAAACCCATGTCTAGGCTCTTGCTGAACTCATGCTACAAACAATCTGCCGTAAGCGACAGCCTGCATATTAATTATTTAATAACAAACTTTAAAGTGATTCAAATATGTTTCTTTATAACTTTAAGAGAGATTAGAGAATTGGGCATTAAAACTCATTTTACCTTCTCGAGAGCATACTTTGGGTAGAGATTATTAATATATATATTTGCTTAAACATCTTTATGTGAGAAGTTAAATGAAAAAAGAGAAGAAGCCAAGATAAGTTAGATTTTTACCATCTGGCAAGTCACTTAAACATATTAAAGAATTCCTTTAAATATTACTTTAAATATATTTTATATCACAAATAATCTATTTATATATTTATAAATATATTTGATCTATAATAATATAATATATCTGTAACCTGATTATTTTTACCCTCTTCTCCAACGTCAACGGCCTCATTAGTAAATAACTTTCCTCTCTATCAACCTATTTGATACCAATTCTCTGTCTAACGGCATTTTAATTGTTCTTATCTCCCATCAGTTGTCAACGATGTAGAAAAAAAACCCTTTTCAATAGCTAAAGCTCATCGATATAGCTTTTAACATGCATTTCTAGTTTTTCATTTTGCTCGGCATCCATTAAATCTGTCCCATACGCTTCTCTCGCTACTCTCAATTTCCATTCCATCATTCAGCCATAGACAATTTCTAATGTTTTCCAATCACAATTTTTTGGTTTTCGGTTTCTTTATTTTCGCCTTCATTTTGTTAAAAATGTTTTGTTGACAGTTGCGATGGCAGCCCCTCCCCCTCCTATCTACGCACACACATGACGACAAATTGTTGTTGTTGTTGTTATTGTTGTCGCAACTCTTTGCTGTTTGTTGTTTCTATTGTTGTCATAACTGTTTTTGTTTATGCTGCATTTTTTCCATTTTTTTCCAGTTTTAGTTTGTTTTTTCTTTTCTTTTTTTTTTTGTTTTCGTGATAACGTTTTGGTTGCATCTAGTCGCATCGTATGTGTGGCTCTGTTATTGTTATTGTTGTTGCTAACATAAATTTCAACGTGACATTTAGACACTCGTTGGGTGCACAGGCTCTGCGCTCAAGTGCCAGGCAACATCATGAAATGGGCATAAGAACTGTGCACAGATTCGCACTCGCCTCGTACAGCACTCATCGGAGCCTCAAGTAAGAAGCACGCACTAACAAAACTATTTGCCACTTTGTCAAAAGATCTATGACACTGAGTTAAAAATGGAAAAAAAATATTTAAGATTTGATTTTAAATTGTTTTACATTTTAAATGGTATTTGTTACTAGGAAATAATATAACTTAGCTAAGAATGCTATCAGTAATTTACCTTTAAAATTCCCAAACAGTATAAGCTTGAACTGTAGAGAACAACTTGGCCAATATGAATGTTAAAGATGTTTGTCTCAGCTAGCTGATAAAACTCTAATACAAATCAGTCTAATTCGTGATTGTAACTCTCAGATCAAGCTTAAGCTGAGGAAAATAATGATATAAAGCTAGTTCATATAAGAATCTGAATGTAAAACTTGTTTGTCTATGCCTTCTGAATGAATTTTAAATTTAAATGAAATGAAACAAAAAGGTTTAAAAGAAAACTGTTTTAATAAAAAATATATTAACAAAACTTCAGCAATAGCTGTCCAATCTGGCAGCGAAAACTACAAACAGCAATTCGTTCAAGTACAAAACTCAAGTTACTTGCAATGTGGCAACAAATTTTAATAGCGAAACTCCATTTACACGCGCACATGATCCGTTCGCCGTTTGGCTTTAAAATTGTGTATGCTTTGAGCAGCGTGTGTGAGTGTGAGTGTATGTGTGAGTGTGTGTGTGAGTGTGAGTGTGAATGTCTGTGCGTGTGTTATATCTCGACTTTGGCTTTTTGTTCAAACTTACTTAAGCGACCTTCACTTGAGAACTCTTGAAACTCTCGCCTCTTGCATATATTTCCCTTATGAATAGCAAGCTCTTAGCTGCCATGACTGCTATCATATGCCATACACACTCACCCACACACACACACACACACACACACACACACATACTGGGAGTAACAGGCGCGCGTTATACAGTGCGTATGATAAACGCAAGTAAAATTCGTTGGCTCGTTGCGCATACGTCACGGTGTACGGTGGCGTGCTATGCGATTCAGCTGGCGCTTATCTGGCCAACTTTGAAGCGCTCTCAAGTGCACTTAACTAAAACGGAGCATTGCTTAAAACAACAACAGCAAGAACAGCAACAACAACTTCAGCAAAGAGCAAATGCAGCAAGTAACGTGTGCGGCATTTTATTAAAGTCGAAGCAGTTGCAAGACCTATGCGCAACTTAAAATGCATTTAAGCGCTCCAAGTTCCACAATTCTGCGACTATCAAACAAAACTTTCTGTCAAAGCTCAGCACAGCACAGCACAGCAGCAACAACCAAAAGTGTCATCATGACCAGCAACAACAACAGCAACTTGCACACATGAGTTATTGCATTGTCGTCGGCGTCGTAGTCCTTGTTGTTGCTGCTGTTGTGGCTAGCGGCCTTATTCAGATGCTACTACTGCTGCTGCTGCTGCCTGATCCTAGCTGTTGTTGTTGTCGCGTCAGACGGATTTAGTGGCGCTTAGCACACAGAAAAGTACAAGCAGCAAACGCAATGCAAGAAATGCAAACGCCAACTGACCTCCTCAGCCAGCCCTGTCACCCCTTGGCACGTCGACAGCCACAGCTACTTCAGCTTAGCCTTCAAAAAGTGTGGACACACATTGACTGCTCGCCCCTCTGCTGTCCGCTGTCTTCCAGTTCCACTGGGTGCAAGTCTTTGTCTCGCGTTATTTGTTAGCACTTCAAAAGGATTTTAATCAAAGTTTTCAAGTGGCACAATGTCTTGCTCTCTATCTCTCTCTCTCGCTCTCTCTTAGAATCATGCTGTCTCACTTGGTGTGCTAAGTTTTTTGGTATAGCTGAGTGCACTCATTGCCTGGCTCTATGCTTTGGAGATTTATATGCCATCACTCACTGTGATTTAATTATCTTTTGTGTTTTCTCTTTACTCTTTTTTTATTGCTTTTCCTTTTGCCACGCATCAAATTTATGCGACGAGTTGAATTAGATTCGTGGATAGATTCGTTCTTAAGTGCGCTGATGTCCATTATCCGGGCTTATGTTACGATTGCATTTTGTGGGCACATGAAAAGAGATAGAGAGAGGGAGAGAGAGAGAGTGGGAGAGAGGGAGGGTACAATCGAAACTTTCAATTGATTTAATTAAATGCAACAGCAACAAAGCCGCAAAAACTACTCTCGAACTCGAAATATTCATTTTGTGCACATTTTCAACTTTGCACTTCTGCTGCGGTTGACACCAGGCACCACTGCAACAGCTTCTGCTCCTGCTCCTGTTCCTCCTCCTGCTGCTGTGCCTGCTGCTGGTCAGAGGCGTTTGTGTCCTGTGGCCACTTGTGGCACTTAACAATTTTGGCAGCGCGACGTTTTCAAGTTGTCTCGTCGCATTCGCATTTTTTGACAAATGCCTGAACCTGCCTGAGCCTGTCCTCCAGCTTTCTCTAGCTCTCATGCAGCCTTTTGCCTTTTTGATTGACTGGCTGCGTGTTTTTGACGCTGGCCAAGTGCTTAGGCTGTTGTCAAAGCGCCATCCGAATGGATATGAGTACTTAGCCCACTCGTCAACCCTTCGCAACTTGCAGCTAGCACCACAAGTGCTTGTCATTGAGATGCGCCGAAGGTGGCTTTTAACGTTGATGGGCAGCGCCAGCAGCTTGGAAAAAAAATACACACACACACACACACACACACACACTATGCTTTTAGCGGGGCTGCAGACTAGTTTATTGGAAACGAAAATGTTTTCCAAACTCAAAGGATTGAAAGAACAAACAATTGAAGTGCCGACAACATTTACCCAATTGATAGCTTTCCGCTAAGACTGCATCTGGCGAGCATTACTCCAATTGCTAGTCGAACTCTGTTAACAGATAGCATTTATTTAACTGAGCTAAGTGAACATCCACATAACATTTAACTCACTAATAAATATTAAGCTGTTAACTTAAAGCCATCATTTCCATCAGCTTACTGCACTTTTGGCTAATTTCAAATTCAGTGCAACGCTCTCATCTGTCAATAAAAAGCATTCACCTTAGGCTTACATAGCTAATTTCATTTATCGCGCATTTCCCGCCGCACATTACGCCTGAGCTGAAAAGTTTACATAATTTGAAATGCAGGCTTAACCCCAGAGCTTGGTGCGCCATTAAAGGGGAATTTTTGATTGAGCCTAAATGTATGCAACACTTTTTTGCTTTCAGTCGAATTACAAGTGATTGGCGCCTGTTGCTCTGCTAATTGAGGTTGTTGTTGTAGTTGTGGTATTTTGATTCATTTAGTGCAAAAAAATATATATATATTATAGATATGCACAAATTTTGTCAATGCAAATTACAAAAGCCAAAAATTGCCAAAAGGCAAAAGTTGCCAAAAAAAAGTCCAATTGCAGCTGAACAACTTTTGATCCTGACACAGTCATGTGTGCCTGTCTGTCTGTCTGTGTGGGCCTCTGTGTGTGTGTGTGAAATGAGGTTCAAGCGTAAACGTAATTAAAATAGCTGAATATACGAATCAATAAACAAATTGATTATGCAAATTTACTGTTTATTTGCATGCCAGTTGCCATTGTTCATTGCTGTGTATCTGCATCTGTGTTAGTCTATGTTTGTCTATATGTAAGTGTGTGAGTAATTTATCTATGTATTGTTGTTTGTTAGGCATTAATCGCTTTTGTTGCTGTTGCCAAATTGTTTGCTTGCATTATTTTTAGTAAAATTTATATGCATTTAATGCTCAATCGGAGCGGAAATAAAAACTTGGCTGTTTTTACATATTTTTGGCAGACTGTTAAAACCGGAAACGGAAGGCGGAACTGTTTCCCAGCACCAGCACCAGCACCAGCACCAGGAAAGGGCGCAGCAAAGGGGTGTTCACTGTATACGTAATTGAGTTATTTTTGTAATTTATAAAGCGCCGCATGATTGCAATAATGAAGTGTTGTGTGTGACTCCATATGAGTGTGTGTGTGACTCTCTCTCTCTCTCTCTCTCTCTCACTCTCTGTGTGTGTTTGTCTGATCCCATCAAATGTGTTTTTAATTAAACATGAGCAACAAAATGCAAATAACAATTCGTAACAACATAAACAAATGAAAATCAAATTAGCGTGAAAATAACCAAACTGAATGCCCATTTTCCAGCCAAAAACTCTGCATTTTATTGCTGCAGATTGATGGATATAAATTGCAGCATAAATTGATTGAAGATTTCGCAACAATTGTTCATTTATCAATGACATTTCATTTGGCTTCGTCCCGACATAAGCTGCAACATGGCATCTGATTAAGCCAGCATCAAAGTTTTCTTGCTCGCTTTAGCTGTCAAAGCGCTAAATGTGCGTGTTTCAACTAACTTAGTTTAATAACAGATTGATTGATTAGCAGATTAAAGAGTAATTTACATTTGAGGAGCTATGCTTAACAGTAGCAGTATTAAAATTAACATTTAAAGTTCAGCTGTTAGCTGAATAGCATATGCAATGCTGAGTTTACAGTGTTAGTTAACAGCGAACTGTTGTAGATCAACAGCTGTTAAGAGCACTGCAATGTAGTTAACAGCGAACTGTAGCTTTACAGCTGCGGCTATATAATTAATAGAAAACTGTTGGAAATTTAAGGACATATGAACACTGTTAAGTACTTTTAAGAAATTTTTTGGTATATTCTATGACTATTAGAAGTATTTGAATTTCCATTTGCAGTGTTACGCCTTATGTACTATACGAATATAACTCTCTGCTTTGTTTATCATATCAACTAACACTTAAGTAGCTGAAGGCCAACTTTTTTAACAATCTCCTATGACCTCTCAACTGATTTGCTGTTGCACCTGGCACTTTGTGTATATCCTGTTCTTCGCTTTCCAGCAACTTCCTCTCGTTGAGCTTCTGTTGCGCCTGTCTCGTCGGGTGACTTTCAAATCGCTTAAATTGCCAGCAGAAAGTCAGGCGAAGAAAGAGTGAGTCTCTCGCAGTGGCATAAGCTTCAATGCTCTCTATACCCAGTTGCACCTGACGCTTCCGCAGACCCAGCTGCTGCGCCCCACGGCTGTGTCAACATGTCGTGATGCAGCCCACTGTCTTCCTGGCTTGCATCTGATGCACAACGGCAAATTGTTGCATCCGTTTTCTTTTAGCTTTTTAAACGCACACACACACGCACACTAAAAAGAGCTGGCATACATTTGCATGTGTGGAGGTTGCCTGCTGCTGCTGTTGTTGCTCTTGCTCCTCGAGCAGTTCCTGCAATGACTGTTTCCTGCAGCAGACATATACACTTACACACACACACACTCGCACACACACACACACAGTCACACTCACTCAGCGAGCCGCTTATGTTGTTTGCTTTCGTTTTGCATTGTTGTTGCTGCTGCTGCTGGTGCTGTTGTCACTGCCTTCTGCACCGCAAATTGCCTTTAATTCATTTTCCGCAATTACTGCAGGCGCAAGTGCGGCCAGCGGACAACATTGGGCAATGGGCGTGGCATTCTCATTATCATGCATGTCAACCAGAACAGAAACCCTCTACCCTCTACACTTACTCTCTTCCTCAGGCTGTCTACGCTGGTAGCACTGTCAGCATTTTTCACATTTGAAGCGTATTCCATTTGCATGCCTTAAGGGTCCAGTTTGAGTTCGATTCGCATCTCCATATAAATGAGACCTGCTTTCAGCCCACCCATCCATCGCCTTCGCCCAGTGGCCATCGTTTTAAGCGCATTAAGTGGCCCACAGTTGTGCAGCTCACTTTAGGCTAGCATCGAGTGGTCCCTGCTAAGGTCAACGCTGATCAATGTCAATCGCCTTGCTACGTGAGCATCGATGCAGTCCACATTATTGTTGGCTGGTCCAGCTCCAACCCAGCCCCAACTGACCATCACAGTCGCATACAATTAACGAGCCAAAGCAAACAGACAGGCTACAACAACGATGCAGTTTAGGCATTGCAAACTGGGAAGATGGCCAGCTTAAGATGACATTAGAAGTGGCCCTGGCTTTATACGACAAACCATTTGAAATTAAATTGAAATAGATTTATAATTTGAGAAACTAGCATGAGCTTTAGTTCTATTGTAAATATTTTTGTGAAGTGGAAATTTGAATTAGAAAAAAGTGAAGTGAAAGTGAAAGAAGAGAAAGATATGCATTTTGAATTAACGATGTTGTTAAGCATTTGCATGAGTTCAAAAAGTCAGCGGCTAAAAGTCAAGCTCGAGCTTGATATAATGAGTTAATAGAAGACATGACGACATTCGAGAGAGTTATATATAAGAGCCTGAAGAAGTATAACCTTAAACGAAAAGAAAAAGAAAATAATCATTTGAGTAACACAAACGGAAAGGCTTTAGCCACGATATAGTCGTTAGCCAAATAAATATATTTAAGCCCACAAAAAAACTATTACATTCATAACTAGATCTTTAGTAAGTTTATTTTTATCTGATGAGCAAAGCTATCATTAATAATACCCAATGAGATTAAGAAAGAGATCGCATCAGCATGCCCACGAGGCACAGCTGACTAGGCATATTTGGACTACGCCGTATTACCAGTGGTAATAGTGATAATATCCACTGCAAGCGTGCAGCTTGTAACGGGAATTGAAACTGTTTACGAATATGTCCGGAACTTGTGCCGTTGTTGTTATTCGGACAACTCGTAGCTGGTTAGTCGTAGCGCTGCTGCCGCCTACTGCACATTTTGGTTGCCTCGCTGCGCTCCATTTTCAATTTACTGACGCTGTCATGGCCGGAAGACAAATGCTTGAGTGTGTGTGTGTGTGTGTGACTGTGTGGGCTGGTATGTTGTGATTGCGGACTGTTGCTTCACTTGAGTGGCGCCAAGTCGCTGACCCGCTGCCGAATGCAAACGGAGTTGTAGGCGGAGACCGAGACGCAGGCACAGACAGAGACAGAGACGAAGACGGACATGGATGCGGACAAGGACATGGAGACAGCCACTAACCCACATTGAATCCGGTACAGGGTGCTTCTATTTTTCTTGTGTCACGTGTTTCTTTTTTGTGCTTTTATGTGCTGCTCTCAGTTTTTGTATTTTTATTTCGTTCTCGTTGCCGTCTCTGTTGTAATTGTTGCTAAAGCAGCGAAAGGCAGCAGAAATTGCAGCAACTGTAATAACAAAATGGCCCCCGGAGTTGTTGCTGTTGCTACACACACACACACACACACACACACTATCGCACACACACACACTCTCGCACACATACACACAGTAGCTGGGAAGTGTGCGCATGTAACATATTTCCAGCTTGACTTATTTTGACTTTGTATGTTTCCCCTTTGGCCAGAGTCAGCGGCACTGGCAGTGGCAGAGTCGCAGAGTGAAGCCCCACGACCCACAGCCACGTCCACTTTATTGTAGTTTGCTGCAGTAAATGGCAAAGTTTATTCAACGCAAAATGTGCAATGAGAATGGGCTACCCACTGCCATGTGCCATGCGTCTGGGCGGACGGGCGGACGAGCGGGCGGACTACACGGAGGCGTTTCTGCACTAACGCTGCACGCTGATTTCCTGTTGCATTTCCGCTCCCAAAATGAGAGTGTGTCTGTGTGTGTGCGTGTTTGTGAGCTACTCTGCTGCAAAGTAATAAAATTAAATCGAATTTGGAGCACTTTTAACGGAAATTTGAAATTAACCTGCAAAATAGATTTTCAACAGTTGCTTTCCAAAATTGATTTAACAATGTTTTCAAGTCTGCTCACCGCATTTGTTGCTCTTGCACGCATCGAAAGTGTTTATTGCAGGAATTTAATAATGCCCAAACACTCGAACTGCATTGAAGTACTTGACAAGGCAAGCTGCAATGTGCGAAGTGCTAGGGCAACGACTAAGCAATACCCTATAATTGGCTTAAAGGCAATCAGCAAATGTGAAACTGATTAGAGTGAAACTTAAAGTAATGCGATTATCTCTCTCAACATTTCTCTATTGGGTGTTTGACTTATTCAAGGCAAGATGCCCTTTGTCTAGGTGAATCTGCTCGAAATGAAGATTTGGATTTGCTATATAATATCTGTAGTATGTCTTTCTGTTCGACTACAGCATTTATCGAGTCAAGTGTCAACTCTCAAAACATTTCTCTATTGGGTATTTCAGCTATTCAAGAATTTCAGCATTTGAATTAAAGCTCACTTCAGAAATACCCTGTCTGAGCACTGATATATATTGTATAATGCTGTTCAGGCACTTGAATTAATCTTGTTGTGCCTTCAAGCGGCATTGACATATATTCTCACTATTTGTTTTATTTTATTATTTTCTTCTTCTTTTTTTTCATCAATTTATGCAATTTACTTAAACGAAATGGCGCATTGCCTGAGTTGCACTTGCAATTGCTAGGCGAGGCCTTTCAGCTGTCATTTGAGTCGCTTGGCAATTGGGTCAGAGATCGAGTCGAGGTCGAGGCATCTTTGTTCAACTGTTTGACATTTTGATGAAATTTCATCTTTTTACTTCAGCAGATTTTTGAATGCTCCAGAAATCAATTTCAATGGCTGCAGCCAACAATGAAAATGAGCAGAGCGCAGCGCATTTTAATGTTTTATACAATTTCTGAATCTCACACTCACTGCTCTCTCTCTCTCTTTATCTATCTCTCTCTTGCTCTCTCGCTCACTCACTTTCTCTGGTCGCCGCTCTGCGGTTGTCTATTGTCTTTTTTTGTGAACAATGGCAGGTGTCATGCAGGCAGCATTGCCACGAAAGGATGACACCGGTGTGAGAGCCGTGCAGGTTAAGATCCCTTTGTGCATTTTACGCGGAATTACACAGCATAAGCAGCTGCCACAGTAGGCAACACTCCACCCTTCTGCCCCACTCACTCGCCTTCCCTCACTCTCAGCTAACCGCAGTTCCACTCGCACCATGCGGCAAACGCCAGCAGGCGACTTGTCTGCTTTGTTGTGCCCACGTAGCGAGCGAACCTTGTGCAACCCATTGTGGCCAAAGGCAAACACAAGGCAATGGCAGCAGCAGCAGCAGCAGCAACAGCAACAGCAGCGCCAACCAATTGCCCAACCCCCTACCCCAGCTGGCGCCTTTTGCCCTCCGACAGTTGATTTAAGCTGCACAAAAAACTAAACAACGAGCAGCGCAACGACGACGACGACGAAGAGGAGGACAACGAAGGCGGCTACACAAAATGAGAAAATGGGTAAAGCGGGACGACTAAGAAAATGCATGCACAAAAGTAACTCATAATTAAGGCAAGCCAGCCAAGAGCCAAGCAGTCCACAGGATGCATACCTAGCGGAGCCAAGTCGAGCAGGCGGGCAGGCGGACAGCTGGAGAGCCCACTCGTTGCCGCCAGGCAGCTCCTTCTGTTCGTATGGCAATTGCCAGCGTATTGTTGCCTACTTTTTGGGCTATGCTACTAAGTAGTTCGCATTAGAGATGGCTCTAGCTATTTGAAAGTGGTTCCCATTAAATGAACCAGTTCCGATGAACATCAACAGCCATGGCATAGCTACTTTTGACTACTTAGTGGTTCACTTTAGGTGGCTCCGATTTAATAAACTAGTTCCGAACAATATGAACAGCAACAGTATTAGCAACTGTTCATTTGGCTATTCTAACTGACTATTTGGACAATGCCAATAATGAACTAGTTCAAGTGAACTTTAACAAAGTTCATTTGTTGGCCTTTACATAGAGAACATTAAGAATATGCACTGTTAAAATACCTTTATTGCTGTTCCACTCTATTTTGTGCTTTCATCTAGTTGGAACTATTTCAGTTCACAAATAATTTCTCATTATTTTATGCAGCACTTTGAACTTGCAGTTCAATAAGCAGTCAAAAACTTTTCTCCTTTACATAGTTCATTTGGCAGACTTTGCTTAACAGTTCAGCGAACTAGTTCTTATTTCCTGGCACACTTGTGCTGCTCGCTTGCCATAGACTCGCATAGTCGTAGTCGTAGTCGTATATATTTTTGATATGCTTCAGCAAACACCTGCAACGTCTCAACAACAATGAAAAATATTGTTAAGTAAACTGCACAAAGGAGCGCAGCGGGACGAATCTAGGGGATGGTTAGAGTGGGGGGGTGTTGTGGGCTGATGGGGTTGCAGTTTTTGGTGCATTAGCGGCAAGTGCGTTGCGTCCCTCACAGCTATGGCCCCCTGGCCGACAGGCTAAGGTGCACTCTTTATTGTTTATGTTTGGCTTTAGAGCTGCATTGTTGTGTGTGCGTGTGTGTGTGTCTGTGTGTGTGTGTGTGTATGTCTATGTGTGTGTGTTTGTACTGTTAATGCATTGCCCTGGCTAGGACATGCAATCTGCATTTGCGACGAGTCAGAGAGAGAGTACACCCGCCTGCATCTGCACCTGCAGCAGCAGCAGCTGCTGCAGCTCCTGCTTGAGCCTTGACTTTTGGCAGTCGGCGGATGCGAAATTCATGGAAGCTGCAAATCATGGCAATTGCCGTTGGCCAACAACGGACAGCGTTTCTTTTATTGTCGGCCCGTGGCACTTGGCTGATATATGAATGCACGTTATTGAAATTACGAAATTAATATTAATAATGTGAAGCTCTGGAACTCTGCTCCTGCCCTGCCCTGCCCTGCGCTGCCGTCGCCTCACACGGCGTATGCACAATATTTCCATTAAGTTTTGCTGCCTTCGTTTGTCAATTTGCTGCGGTGCAATAAATCACATGACTGCGACGAGGCAGCAGCAATGAGTCGCCTTAAACCCAATTAACCCATTAGTGGAGCGCGTCTTAGCCATTTGATGCGGCTGCCTAGAATGCAATTAAAGGATGCAACCAGCTAAGAAGACATCGTCGTCTTCATCGTCTTCGCCGTCTTCGTCGTCTTTGGCGCTCTGCACTCACATTTAATTTTTATGTGGCCAAGGACGAGACGCTGCACAAGTGGTAGAAGCAGAAAGTAATAACTGCGCATTGCCATTATTTATGTTTATGTCCGCACTACATCATCTTCAAATGTCCAGACCCAGGCACAACACCCTCCGCCACCCCTGCGAGGCGCTCCCTTTGGGCCATAAAAAACAAGTGCCGGCGGACAAGTTGTGTGCAGTTGTACAGCAGCCAGCTAGATGTCTATATCGTTGTTGCTGTTCCCCAGGATGCTGGGTGCTTGGCTTGGTGGGTGGGTGGTTTGGTTGGCGACGTTTAACTGCCGCAGTTTGAGTGCCGCTGAACTAATTTCCGCCGCCTTCCATACACACACACACACAGTGCAATGGATGCACAGCCTCCTCCATGGCTTGAGCTGGAGCCTCTGGCCCGCTGCAATTGCGCCATTTCTATGGCACTCGCATTTGTCATTGAAGCGCTCGCTAATTTGACATAAATTTTAAATGCTCCGATGCAGAATAGAGCGTGCGGTTAGCCAAAGGCAGTGCCCAGGATGACGAATCCAAAGAAAATGATTTCTCTGTCTATGCATGCAAATTAGTTGCAAAGTTCTGCTCAAAGCATTGCCTAATGAAATTGTATTTGAAATGATCAACTTGACTAGCTGGCAATAAACTGTGGGCTGAGGACTACGGATTGCCATAACTGTAAAATGCAAAATAAAATATAATTAGAAAACTCAACTCACATATTGCAAGGAAATCTATGGAAATATTTATTATATCTACAATTGAATATTTTCATGCAAAATACCTTTGAGCCAAAAACGCAATGCCAAAATCAATAAAGTTTCCGTAAAGTGTGCCAATAAACCGAACAACTGACAAAACTTTGAATAGCTCTCCATTGCTCCACCTGTCGCACCTGCACTTGCATAAAAGAACATCGAACTAAAACTTTTGCTAACCCAAAAGAAACACAAAAATCAACTCAAGAAATGCATAAAACTACATGTTTCCAAATTGAGATAGATATATATATATATATATATACCTACATATATATATGTATATGAATGAAAGAAATCAAAATTGAGAGTTGAGAATACAAAGTGAAACTGGGCAATCGTTAAGGCTTTTGTTGAAAGGGGTCGGAGAGGGGCAGCGGGCGTGGCAGTCATTGAAGTGAATTGAAGTGAAGTCGGGCGTTGACGGCGACTCTTGTTAGTCTTTGACTTTGACAGTTTGCCGGTTGTACGAATTTTTATCGTTACAGTCACTTATTGTTATTGTTATTGTTGTTGTCAAATTGGCAACATAAAATGATTTTTTTTTTTGCTGGCTTGTTTTGCAAACGGTGTCGCATATAAGAAAAATATGCCAGCTGAAATATGCGGCACATAAAAGTCACGGCTGGACAGCTCTATCAAATTAGTTCGCTATTAGCCCTTTTGTAAAGCTGACGACGTGATTAGCGACTCTGTTTGTTGGCCCATTGTCTGGGGCATTACACGTGCGAGATGGCGGCATTGAGGGGCGTTCGCTGCCCGCCCCACTTTCGACTGACCAGTGGAAAAAGCAGCGTTAACTGAGTTCGTTGCCATAGCTAATGCAGTTTGTGTTTGCATTTTTTTGGTTTCCTTTCGGTTGGCATTAGGGAAAACTGTTTTATTTTGGCCAAGCTGCGCTCTTTAATCTTACAAGTCACGCACTGATTTGGCAATTTGCATGCAGCGACCGCTAGATGGCGCCAGCCAGCGGCACGTGTCTATCGCAACGAACGGCAACAATCAATATTTGAATTGCCATTGCAGCAGCAGCAGCAGAAACATTTTATGCAAACACAAAATTTCATAATTTACTTAGCATTTATTTAAGATTTCCATTTGCCAATTTTTATTCGAAAACATTTCTACAAACGGCATTTTTAATGCCACGCACAACACACTCGAAAAGGTAGCTGCTCACAGGTCGTATGCATAATATACTATATTATCCAAACGCATAGCCGACTGCAGATGTTGTTGATAATATCGATAAAGCTGGCACTTGCTTGGCTTTGCATTTGCAAATTAAACATTTTAGCTTTCAATTTCGAAATAGATAATTCACAAAATGAATGCACTTTCGCTTTAGCATTCCAATTTGCATACTAACTGAGATTTGAAAGATGTTGTTGTCAGAGGAGCAGTGGCAGAGCTCAGAGGGACTTCCTTTTAATTTACACCACATATACTTATCTTTAATTTAGTCAACTATTGTCAGGCGGAAAATCCTCCGAATTAATCATTTTTCATTCACAAGCAGCTCTCTTGATAAGCCAGTTAAGTAAAAGATCATTTAATAATGCGATATTGTGCACTTCTTAACAACTTCATTACAGCATAAGCTGTCATTATTAATTCCAACAATAAACTCACTTCCCATCTTTGCCTTTTATACCGCTGCTTACCTTTGTCTGGGCCCCTTTTGTTGGCTGCCTCTGGCAATGCATTGATATCGATAACATTCACTGGGCCACTACGTCCTACCTTGGGCGCTTTAAATGCATGCATGCACACACACACACACACACACACACACACACACACACACATACTCAGAAGGATACTTGTATGCATGCATTCATTGCATAAAGCCCCGAACAACTTTTTCATGCTCCATTGTGTTATAAATATTCATAAAAGCGCGCCATTTTTTGTTGTTCGCCTTTTGTGGGCGCCCGCCCACAACTAAAGCCTTGATTTCTTGCATTTCGCTTTGTTGCTGTACTCCATGCCAAATACCTCACCAATATGCCACGCCCACTGCTGAGCGCCTTTCGCTTTGCGGTAACCGCAAACTATGCTTCTAATACCGCGATGGCATAAATTTAAAGCAGCAGCTGCGGTTTTTCCACTGCTTCCACTTGCTCGCTCGCTCGCTGGCTCGATATTTGCACGTTGAATGCGGGGCAGATGAAGAGAGAGGATGTTTACATGCCACACTGATACCAGCAGCAGCAGCAGCAGCATCAGCAGCAGCTACAAACTAACGGGGTCTCGGCTTTAAACCAAAGCATTTTATGCTGCTAATTGATTTTTCAAACCCAACTATGTTTTGCAGCATTGCTGCCTCTGCGCTTTTGTTTGGCGTTCAATTAACGGGAATTTGCATTTTATCTAAAAACACACTCCATATCAATACACACACACTCACACACCCATACATACACTCACACACCGTGTGAGCTGCTTATAGTAAACCACATTTTGAACGCGAGTTAGACAAAAGTTCTTATCGTTTTTTTCCGCGCTCTCTCTCGGGCAACATATTTGCTATTGCTGAGCGCTCAGCAAATAAGCAGCTAAAAACATTGTTTATTCGTTATTGTGCACATTTTTTATTACAGCAGCAAACTTTGATCTTTGAAATCAATCAACTATGCGAATGTTTACTAAATGCCGTCATTGCAAACAATGCGTCAAAGCAAAGCAAATGAAACCAATATTCACAAAAATTATGAATATCAAATCATAACTAGAGAGCGATTTACAAGGTAAAGTTAGATTTTTCATTGAAATGAACATTTGAAAGAAAACAAAACTAGATATAAAATGAAGAATAAATATCACATATTTTTTCTTGTTTTTTTTCTATTTCAATGAACAGCTGCATAAATAAGAAAAAAATTTTAGTAAAAATAGTTTTACAAAGTTTTAAAACTATATGAAACATTCTTATTTTCATAACAGCATTTGGATATTTTGATTTTACTTTTGAATATTTTATAAATTGCACAATTCTCATTATTATGAGCACAGCTATGCATAAATGAATACTACAAAAGTTGAAGTTGCTATTATAATTATTAGCTATGCATATATGTATGCATGTGTCTGTATATTATTATATATATATATAATATATGGTAAATCATGTTACATGTTACCTTGCCACAATTTAACTCTTTCTTTGGCCTAACCATTTCCTGTTTAATTATATTCAACTTATACGAAAACACAATAGAATACTTCTAATAGAGCTCAGCATCAAATTTGTTAACATTAACATAAGCTCAACAATGCTTAAGCAGCTTGCTGTTAATAGTCACAGAATTCGTTCGCAGTTAACATTAGCTATTACAGAACACGCCAAGGCTGCTGTTAATTAGCAGTGCACGCATTGCCTGTGCTTACATCTTGAGCTGTAATCAAGCAGTAAACGAAATGCAACGCCTACATAGTTGAGTTTGTCTGGCCGAGACTCGTAAGCGATCTTTGCGGCGGGCTACACAACAATGTATATATTTAGCTTTAGCTTTAATAACAATTACTACAGAGGCTGGCTGGCAGGCTGGCTGGCAGCATCATAAAAGTTGATGAGTCGTGGATACATAATGCATGAGCTTGACCACAAAGATGACCACAGACAAGGCATATTGCAGTTGCCAACAGGTTTCAAGGTCAGGCGGCCGCAGCCAAATTAACATTGCGACTGCAGTCTGTTACATGGCACGCAAACCGGTTGGCTTCTTACATTTGGCAATTGCGACACATGCACAGCATTAACAACAACAGCAACAACAACCAAGAAAAAAGGGGAATAAAAACAACAAAGCAATGACATTGAATTGTAAATGCAGGCGATAAAAAAACCAAAGACAAAAAGTGGCATAAAAAAAAGGAGATCAGCAAAAAAAGAAGAAAAAGTACAGCAAAAGTAAATAAATGTAAGCCGCTGTCGGATGTGCGATGCATGTGCAATTTGTTTGTGCAAAAAAAAACAACAAACAACAAGCAACAGCAACAGCAACACTGGCAACACACAGATTACGTATACGCAGCGTCTGCCAATGTCCATATCAATGGTCAGCGTTTGGGCGCTTCTGCTGCTTCTTCTTCCGGTGCTGTAAAAGACATTGACATTTTTCGCTCTACTTTGTTGTTGCCCGTTTAATGCCCTTTATTTTCTACTTCTTTTTGTATTTCTCTTTTTTCTTTTTGTATTTTACCATGGCCAACGCCGCATTACGTCACTTTCACTGTACTTTGCGGCTTAAGACCCGCCCAGCCCGCCTTCTGTTTACCATGTTGCCGCCGATGTTGCCGCTGTTGCCGCTGCTGTCGTTGTTTGTACTTGTTATTTGTTGGTACAAACAAGCGAATTGCAATAAAAATACTCGTGCTTTAATTTATGGCTGCGTGCGTGCGACTCTCTTTGGGCTATGATTTATCTGAGACATTTTCGGGTTCGCGTTTGCTTGCCCCGATTTCTGTTTTCTGTTTTCTGCTTTCAGTTTGTCTGTTTGTCTCGCATAATTCATGCGCGTCTACTGTGTGTTTTTAGTTCAAGTTCATCAGCTCGTTTCAGATATCTTCTGTGCAATGTTCAGGCATTGCGACCATAAAACAACATCAATTGAATAATGTTTTCAGCTTCCGCCTGCTGCGCTTCTTGCATTTATCATTCCAAGCGGACGCAAATTAACCAAATGATCACAAACAAAGGAATGGAGTGTATTTAGCAAGATTTGCAGCTGCTGTCAGCACTTTGCTAGCATCTACAGTGTCACATTCTACATGCTCAATCAAGTCAAGTGTGTGTCAGAAATTAAAGTCATTAAAGCTATCCTCATTGCTGGTGTTTTGCTTTTCGCTTGCCAGCTCCGCCTCGGGCGTCTTCTTGCTGACCTTTACTTTGAAGTTTATTAATCTGGTTACCTCTTCGTACACCTGCACTAGCTCGAGCAGTGCATGGTATCTGCCATCCTTGATGAGCCATGGCAGCACGCTGACATCGAAGCTGCCATTCTCCACGTAGTAGAAGCCCGGCATCAGTGGGCACGAAAACAAGAAGGTGGACGGAATCAGAGACTCGCCGTGGAATTTATCATTTGTCATGTTGCGCAGCATTTCGAGCGACTTGCAGAAGTCCACATTTTTTAATTTCAGCATCTCAAAGGAGTTCGGCCCGCCCGGCACATCGTCCAGCCGGCGCACAAAGATCTGAACGAGCAATTTACCAGGAAAATGAACCAAAACAGTCAAATTGAAGTTGAGAGCATCCGGCTTCTGCACGTTATAGCTGACGAGCATGTCATTGGGCACAAACGACTTGGAGTAGAATTCATCAATTTGCATATTTAGCTGGAGATGGAGATGGAAATGGAGATGGAGATGGAGAGAGCTATTACCAGAGTCTAATTGCTGTTAATTGAAACTTACGCTAAGAGCCTGTGCCGCCAACCAGGCCAAAGCCAGAAGTCCGCGATATGAACTCATAACCACGAAGGTAAGCTGAGGTAAGCTGCGCGCTCCTCGCTTTAGAGTTTCCCAACGACTCGCTTCGCTTTCAGTTCAGTCACGCCACGTCGCCTGACCTAATGGATTTGTTTGCTAGCCACGTTTGGGCATATTGGATGCCCCGATGCTTATCAACTCATTTGTATATTCGGGTTAAGCAAAGCTCTAAGCGGAGGGCGTATGCGTGATTTGTTTCAGTTTAACAGCTAAATGGTTAGACACTAATTTGTATGTGCTGAGTCGAGTGTTCTACGATCTAGGCAAAGGTCGCCAATAGAGCTCATCTGACCTACATATATATAAAAATGTATATATATATTTTATATGACCATCATTTGGGCGACTAAAGTGAAGTGAATGTTACGCACTTTTATATCCAATTCCCAGACAAACAATCTTCATATGCGAGATGTGCGAAATACATGTCTATAAAGAGGGCCACATAAATAAATTGTCAGCTCGAGCCACGCCCTTAATTGAAATGCCCATGGGCACAGAAACGGGTTAACAAGAGGCGTTGCGCGCACAGACAACCTGACGGCAAGACGACAAGACGTGACGTTGTTTTGATCACGATGACTTGATCAAAAAGCATTCAAACAATTTCGCTGTCTAAGCGAACAAGCTGCAACTGTTAACATTAGCTGAGTATCATTTGCATAAATAGATAAAACTAAACCGATTTACATCTTTTCGCTGTTTTTGTAAGCAAATGCTTTGTCATGCTTGCTGTCGGCTAATTCATTCTGCCGATCTCCATTCATTTCCGCTGCACTAGATTCGTCAATCCGAAAAAAAAAGTAAATATGAAACGACATTGACTTTGACTGATCCCAAATAGACCCACATTTATATTCTCTGAGTTGTTTGTCTTTATTTGTCAGCTCTTTGGCCAACGCCCAGCGGCGAGCTCGCGTTTACGCTGTTTCGGTTTCGATTTCAATATTTGACTTATATTGTCTTAACTCTTCAATCTTTCAGCTTGATGACGCTTCTAATAGCCCCAAATATTTATGGATCTATTTTGCTTTTTTTTTTATGTTTTCAAATCCAAATTGATTTTAATTGCCTTGTCCATTGAGGTGCGAAATATACAAGATCTAGATCCGAAGCACAGATTACTCCACTTCCTTTAGCTACAACATTTGAGAAACTCGACCAGACACATAAGTGTTAATCAATTTACTTAAATTTAAGTGGGCTATGATAAGGTCTTTTATGGTATGTATATAAACAAATTCAATTTCCGCATACTGCAATGTTGGTTCTTAGGTAAATAATAAATAAAAAATAAAAGTCATGCTTTGCAGGCGCTTTGTTGACTGATTATCAATTAATACTGTAACAGAGCTATGTTAGAGATTTCTAGAAGATCTGTGTGGAAGCTCTTGCAGATGAGTTGCAGAAGTCTGTTGCGGACGCATTGTAACAGATCTCTGTTACAGGGCTCTGTTACTTGAGTAGTTTGCTACAGACCTCTGTTAAACTGCTCTGGAACATGTGCACCTCTGTGAAGAGTTCTCGAAGTATCTAGTAAATAACTCTGTTACAGTCCTCTCGCTCTGTGACAGAGCTTTGTTGAACAGCCTCTGTATTTGAATTGACATGACCTTGAGTTCAGCTATGTAAATCTGAAATGCTCAACTGCACAAAGTGTGTAGATGAGTTTTTGTGAAAAAGTATTTATTTATCCATCAATAATCATGATGTCGCCTTCAGAGTAATCGCACTTAGCATAGAGTCTATTTGAACAGTGTCTAAAACTTCTTCAGTGGCACAAACAGCTAACTTTGCTCTGACTCTGGCTCTGACTTAACCAATGCAAACAGTGGCAGGCGTGTCTCTCACCTTTGTTGTTGTTGCACTGCCTTATAAATACATGCTTTATTTGCAAAGAGTGCCACAGGCAGGTGCCCAACAGGGCCCGAAGTCTTGACTGCGCCACGTTCGACCAATTTGCAATTTGCAATTTTTGTCAGTTTTTCTTTATTTTTATTTATTTTCTTGCCGCCTGTTGTTTTTGTTGACCAGACTCGTTTATTTATGCGCTGTTGTTTATGTATCGCCAAACTTGCCTGGCAATGTAATATGTGCAGTTTACATACGACATTATCATCGACTGATGGGTTTCTTTTTGTCTTTCATCTTTTTTCGGGCGCCAACTCTTGGGTATAAAAGCCACTGGCACTGCGACCACCAAGTGCAGTCAAATTTTTGGATTAAGCAGCTCTACAGTTAACTACAATGAAGTACATTGCATTGGTGAGTGTTCAATCGACTGTCTGTCTCTCTCTCTGTCTCTCTCTGATTTCAAGGATAACACGTATATCAACATTTTGCAGGCCCTTTTCGTTTGCCTGCTGGCTGTGGCTCTAGTTGCCGCTGTGCCGGTGGATGAGACATTGCAAGGCGACAACATCTATGGCCAGGCTGATGATGTGCACAATCCCTACGATCCTCAAGCCATATTCAAGCTAAAGAAACTGAAGAAGCTGTTGTTGGGCTAAGTCCAAAAGCCACCCACTCAGCCAGCTAAACTTGTTGACTCTAGTTTAAATACATATATAAAACTGGGAACCTGAACCTCTCCGCCTGGAATACATTAAACGCTTCGCCTAAAATCTTAAACACACAAGTCAATTGCATACTCAGCCTATCTGTATACGTAACTAAATAAATGTAATTCTCATAAAAAGCAACAACATATTCGCAATTTCTTCTGCTTATACAATTGGGCTTCATTTGGAACACTTTCCACCGGGAGCCAAGCGCCGCTAAACACGTTGTCTACATTTGGCTGGCCACCTAAATACCTGATTAACATTATGTGAATTTAATCTGAAAGGCGGCAACAACTTGTTTTCTGTTTGGCTTAGCGATTTACATGCTTTCAATTTGCTCAAATTATTTATAATTCCTTTGATCATAGCTAAAACGATTTCTGTGCGTTTAGTATATATGTACAATAGCATTTATATGTTGGTATATGTAAGTCACATATAAACAGTTTGCTGACATTGACCTTTATAATAACTAATTACTAACTGTGAATTGTTGTCATGGTTGTAAATTTTGTTTTTAGCAAATAGAAGCTAATAGAAATGTTAACTTTTCAAGCCTCAAATTATTTAACGAGCAACTTACGTTTGTTTCAAGTTTTCTTAGATATGTGCGAGATGTAAAATAAAATAAAAAATATTTTTAAAAATATATTTCATTAAAAAATATATTTTTTAATATTTATTTATACATATATATTTAATATATAGTTAATATATATAATATATGTATAATTCTGCATTAGTTTCTTCACATCTCTGCATTCAACTTTTAAATTTTGAACAATAAAATTTTATTAAAATTAATTTTTTAATTAAAATGTTTTTTTTTAATTTTTCATTTATCAAAAGCTACATTTTCATGTGATTTGTGTATCTCTAAATTTCCATTCAACTTTTTTCACTTAAAGCCAGATATTTTCAACTAAAAATTATATTTTAAATTTAAATGTCTCTAAATTTGATCAAGCATCCCCTATTTAATTTCTCATCTCTTGCCCCGTCAACTTCTTTTCATTTAAAAACCATTATTACTTTAAAATTCATTTTTTAATATGATTCTTAGAAACTAAATACAAAATATGCTAAGGAAGTCCATTTGATTTCGGCATTTAACCCAGGAAGAGCAGCTTCTTGAGCAGCTTGAGCTTCAGCAGGAAGGACTGATCGTCGGTTGGGCTAATGGGCTCATTGCCAGGTCCCTCAATGCCCTCGGGTATAGCCTCCTCAAAAGGCTTGGCGCTGACGGCCACGAAGCACACAGCCAGGCAAACAAATACGGTCTGTAAATAGGCAAACATAATCCACAATTAGTTAAATTTTATATCCATAGCTGCAAAACGTCCAGTGGGGCACGCACCAAAAGCAAGAATTTCATGGTAATCGAGTTTTGAGTTTTGGACTCCTTGACTGAAAAGTGACTGAGTGTTGATTGATGATCTCGCGGTTCGCGTTGACAGACTTGCACTGATCATAGAGACCGTTGTCCACCTATTTATATGAGAGTCTCGAGCCGGTCTGTGCGATGCGGTGCGGAGCGCAAGCGCGATCGTCTTTCATAGATATTAAAACAACACATCGTCACAATGGAAGCTCTAAAATATCTTTGTAGTATCTACGAACAGCGGAGCCCAACAATAAATTTTGTTTGGACTATTAAATGTGATTTTAGTGTACCACGCAAGGCGTTCGGACGTGTGGAAAAATAAAATATAAAAAACCTATACATATATATATTTTTTTCTTTTTGTAGAGGCAACTTTTGTTGTTATTGGGCCCATTGTTGGGCTAGCCGGCTGGCAAATTGCTTTATTGACTAACATCTGACTGTGGGTTTTCGCTAATATATGTCTCCTTGGTTCTGAGTTCTATTTGATTTGACCATTAGCTAATCGCTAACCCAACTCTCGCTCTCACTAAATAGTTATTAGCGGGTCTTTATAGTTGGGCTCAGTTTTGGTAATATATTTTGCCGGTTTCGTTGGAAATTAATATTTCAACACCTCAATGGTCAAAACTCAATTTCACATAGAATAAGCATTAAAAAAAGTATTTATTTGCTAAGTTCAAACATTCTTGAGTCAAGGTCGTAGCAGTCCATACGTTCTGAAATATATATTTCACAACTTGGCGGCTTTGACTTTGATGCCTGTTGGAAATAATAATATTTACTCGTAACAAACATGTAAGTGAAAAAATTTGAAATTCAAATATTTCCCGCTTTTAAAATGCGGAAAGGTATTATTTAGTACATTTATGTGGCTATGCTATCGGATATCACTCTGTCAATATGGCAACAGTGTGGCATCACTAAGAGTCGCGATAACTGTCTGCCACCCATCTCAAGCTCGCATTAAACAATAAGTAAAAGAACGATACAAATAATAGCTATTAGACAATAAAAAATCTTAATCAAATCAGGGCATTAATCCAAAAACTTAAAATTGAGAAATCATAAAATACCAAACAATCAATTTTCGGCAAAATCAAACCCCAAAATCGTAATAATGACTGGATCTTTTAGTGTAAAGCTAAAAACGAAAAAAGGTCAATTTATTGTTAATGACCTTAATGAAAACATAACAATAGCTGAGCTTAAAGCACGGATATGTCAAGCGACGGCAATTCAGGAGCCACAATTGCACGTGCTTGTGGGTTTTCCACCGCGACCGCTGGATCTGAACGATGAGCAGCGTAATCTGCGCTCCATTGGCATCCAAAGTGGCGAGACGTTGATTGTGGAAGAAAAGGTGACGCCCGTGGTCAACCATTCTGCAACCATGGAGGATGACGAGGCGCTGGCGCGTCGTCTCCAAGCTGAGGAAGATGCAGAGCATCTGCGTCAGGTGACAATAAGCAATACTGAACTGAACGTCATTAGCACTGGCGCTCAGACCAGCAACAGTGAGAGTGAGAATCCAACTGTGTCCGCACCCGCGGAAGCTGGACCCAATGGCGACTTCAATGGTATTCTGTTGAAGAAAGTTGTGCCAGCGGATAACTCATGTCTCTTTACAAGCATACGCTTCGTGCTGAATGGCAAAGTAGATAACGAAGGCAGCGAAATGATGCGTCACATAATCGCGCAGGAGGTTGCCGCCGATACGCAGCAATACAATGATGCCGTCCTTGGTAAATCGAATGCCGAGTACTGCGCCTGGATACAGAAGGCGGACTCGTGGGGCGGTGCCATTGAAGTATCGATACTATCCAATTATTATGGCATAGAAATTGATGTTGTTGATATACAAAATGCCATTATCAATCGATTTGGCGAAGACAAGAACTTTGGCTTGCGAGTGTTCCTACTCTTCGATGGCATACACTATGATCCACTTTACATGCAGATATCACAAAGCGCCTCCCCAGCTACCATCTTTCCCGTAGAGGAGCTGGGCGTCTACCAGCAAGCGGAGCAGCTGGCAAACGAAGCAAAGTCCTCCCGACAATTTACAAATGTCGATAAATTCAATCTTCGCTGCTTACAGTGTGACCTGAAGCTTGTGGGCCAGGCAGAGGCCCACAAGCACGCCAAAGCTACGGGTCATACGAACTTTGGAGAAATTTAATACGTACTGATTTTTGGTACCATTTATATTTTGGCTTTTATATTGTTTGCCTATTACATACTCACCACGTAGAGTTTCACAGCTAGCCCCAACTAATTATATTTATCAAATCCTTTAGCAAAATTTACAAACTTCCGTGGATAATTTATTTCAATATTTCTACACACCCAAACAATTGTCATTTGAGTTTTTGGAGAATAATAAAGTTTCATACATTTTACTAGCAGCAACTCGAACGTTGTCGTTGTCTCACTACCTATTACGAGGCCCAAGGCGGCGTCATTGCAGCTGGATTTTGCAGATATGACATGACCACAGCACTTACACTCAACATAAATGAAGATAGAACCTAGAAAATTTCTCATTAATACAGCGAACACAATCTGGTAATCTCTCTGCTCACCTGTTTGGCATCGTCGCTGGCGCGTGAACTGGAGAAACTGATGCAAGAGCAGTAAAGTGCAAACCAGGCGCACCATTTGAGCTGCGGATGAAGCACATCATAAATATTTACACTGATGCCAATTAAGATGTGTAATTTACCTTCATCATCAGACCACACATAGAGAAAATCATGCCCAGAATATTCATATAGTCCGGCATCATGTCTTCATTGGCACCGCCGCTTTGTCCCTGGTTCTTTGGTGCCTTGTAGCGATTGATTTTTTCTTTTCTGCGTGGATCGACGGAATAACTCATTTTCAATATAATTTAATTCAGGTCGAGCAAATTAGGTGAAAAAAACTGAAATTTTATTGAGCAGTGCAAAGGGAATGTTAATGTTGCCACATCGATTCAAAACAGCTGTATGCCATTCACATGCAACGTAACGTAACGTAATGTGATTGGCATTGCTTGTTCTTCCACTCAGCAGTAACTGTTCAGCGGCATGCACATTTAAAAAACTTATTAAATTACATAAAATTCAGTGAAAATTACCGCACATCAAAATGGCATTGCGTTTTTTCAGCCTAAAGCTGAGACCGCATATATGCCGCATACAGCAACGCACACCGAAGCACTGCCCACATCTGAATAAAATACTTGATCTACAATCAAAACTCCCGGCCTTGCAGTGGGGACAAACCTCTTTGCTGCACGTGCGTATTACGGATCAGGATGCCGGCTTGCAGACGAAAAGGGAAGCAAACAGACCGACAAATCCATTTCAAGATCAAATTTTAGATGAGGACAGAAGGCAGATACCTGAGCGCGCTCGGCGAAACAAATTCAAAAGGTCCGATCATTTAGAGGAGATTCCAAAACACGAAAAGGTAGAGAAGAAACAACAAAAGGAAACGGTAACAAATTTTGGAGATCCAGATACATTTGGCGATGCCAAGCTCAGCACTACGCAGTCAGAAGATCCCGGCGACGCACAGGAGGAAGAGTTTATTAGCAGGCCCACGCGACACTCCCGAAAACTTCGAACCAAAGAATACGCACGCATGATAAAGGAGCACCTAATTATGAATCGTATCAATGATGCCATTGCTGTGCTGGAGGTGCGCATGTTGCGCGAGGATCGTGTTAAGCCAGAGAATTACATTTACAATTTACTGATCAGCGGTTGCGCCAAAGCGGGCTACACCCGTAAAGCATTCAATCTGTATACCAAAATGCGTCAACGTGGTCTCAAGGTCACCGGTGGCACCTACACGTCCCTCTTCAATGCGTGCGCCAATGCGCCTAGTCAGATTGATGGCTTGGGCAAAGCGAGGCAGCTACGCGAGAACATGTTGGAGAAGGGCTACGAACCAAACGTGAAGAACTACAACGCCATGATCAAGGCTTATGGTCGCTGCGGCGACATAGACACTGCATACATGTTGGCTGACGAGATGCTCGAGCGTGAGTTGCCGTTGAGCGCGGACAGTTTTAACTTTCTGCTGCAAGCCTGTGCTAGCGATGAGAAAAATGGATTTCGACATGCATTGCTCACCTGGCACAAGATGTTGCAGCGTGGCATAAGTCCAGATTACTATAGCTTCAGCGCTATGTTGCGCTGTGTTCGGGATTGTGGTTTTGGCGATCTGGAGTCCATGCAACAGGTGCTGGAGCAAATCGCCCCAGGTGTAGCCAGCGGAGAACTGCCACCGGGAAAACACGAGGAACTGCAATCAACTACAGCTGATAGCTTAGCCATTGAACCCAGCTCTGCGGAAGCAAATCAGCTAGAATTGTCCACACAACCTACGGAACAACTAGAGCTGCCTAATCTGCTGCTGCCACGCCCACAGTTGGGCAGTTTAGTTGCCTTGGCTGAAGTGACGCGTCCTCATGAGCGCTTTCTACTCTTGGGCGGTATTACTGGCTATCTGGAGCTGATGAAGGCGCACGAAATAACGCCAAACATTGAATTCTTTACGACCATGTTGGAGGTTGTGCCGCCTACTAATGCAGCAGAGAAACAAGTCCTGAGCTTTGTGCGCAAAATTGGCCTCAAAGCGGACATTGACTTCTTTAACATACTCATCAAGAAGCGCTCGATGCGCTTCGATTACGAGAGCGCCCGCGAGGTGTTGACTATGATACGTACAGCTGGCTTGCAACCAGACATCGTGACCTATGGCGTTCTAGCGCTGGGTTGTTGCACCCAGGAGCAGGCGCGTGAGCTGCTACAGCAAATGCAGGCTGCGGGCATACGTATGAATATGCCCATACTGGGGGCTATGTTGCGACAAGGCTGTGCACAGAAATCCTTTGCGTACATCAACGAAATCATGCAACTGTGTCTGGAGGAGGGCATACAGCCAAACGAATCGTTTCTGCGGCATTTGCATAACTTTCACAGAGGTTGCGCCAGAGCTATAGATGCTAGGGTAAGTTATGGACAGACATCCAGCGAATCACTATATACGCAATGGCTCGTTTCTATTTACAGCATCCCTCAACAAAAACTGAAGGCTTTAAGAAGGGGCACTCAAAGTTCTGTGATAAGTACCGCCTGTTTTACGAGGAGCATGGCCTGAGCGGCTTGAGACTGGAAGATGCCATTGCCAAACTAAAGCCTCGTGCCTACGCACAGTACAATGAAACTCCAGTCACTGGCCAGGAGCCAGTGAAGCACGAGCAAGTGAAACGGAAAACCAAGTTACGCAAATATATTAAGAAAATCAAAATTGATGAGTTGCAGGATGGTCCACGGCTATCAGACCCAGTCAAAAGAATAGAATAGTCATTAAATGTAAGTTTAACAGTTTCTTTTATATAAGTATTCATTAAATATAGATGATGTTAACCAATCATTGTGCGTTTACGTCCGCGTGCACGCACCTCCTCGAACTTGGCCAACACGGCTTCCTCCTCCTTGCCACACTCCTTTCGATATGCTGCCAGGATATACTCGAATAGATAAGGTTGCTCACTGTGTGTGCTCAAGAGAGCTCGTTCCAATACATATAGATCCACGCCTTTATCTTCTGTTGCCTGGTTGTAGTGACTTAATCCAAAATCTATGAAGATAACATCATAGCTAGTTGCATTCGGATTGATAAGAATATTTGATGTGGTCAGGTCGCCATGTATTATATTGTTAGCATGCATTTTGCCAATGATGCCGCCGATCTGGGTGCACAGCTCCTCTAACAGCTGTTTCCCCTGCTCTTCGGCCGACTCGGCGACTGTTTTCTGTATAAATTGTTTTGCTGTCTGGGCACTGCCAAAGTACTCCATATACAGTTTGTGCGTGTTCAAGTCTGAGTGGAGAATGCGTGGAGCAAGGATCCCAGCAGCCAGGCAACGGCCAGCTGCCTTCACCTCGGCCTTCATGCGTTGCCGTGTTATTTGTGTGTCCAATTCTGGATGACGATATTTTTTGACAAAGCGTTCCTTTATCAGGCACGATTCACCTTTAAATTCGCCAATGTAAAGACGACCCTCGGCGCCTTGTTTCAGTATGTCTAATGCCATGCTTAAGGTGTAACAAAAATAACACCGGTAAACGCAAATGCAAACGCAATTTACAGCAACAGAAATAGGAATTGCCATTCGCTAATATTTTAGTCATTCACAGCGCAACGTGAACAGCTGACAAAGAAACAGCTGATTCTGTTTTGATATTTACACGCACCGAACGCCAGATTTAATAGTGATTCATCTTTTTGAAAATCCCTGCCCTTTCGGCCATAAAAATTAGAGAAGCATAATGTTCAACAATATATTTGGCAAAAAACCCACCGTAAAGGAGCAGCAACGTGAAAATGATCGCAGCCTGCGCAAAGCGACACGCGACATTGAGCGAGAGCGCCGAAAAATGGAAGAGGAGGAAAAGAAACTGGAAGCTGAGATCAGACGCAATGCAGCCGCTGGAAACAATGATGCATGCCGTATTCTGGCTAAACAACTGGTAGAGATTCGCAAACAAAAATCGCGCAGCTATGCCGCTGCCGGAAAAATTCAGTCCATAGGCTACCAGAATAAGAACATGGGCGCAAACATAGCCTTGGGCGAGGCAATGGGCACCACAGCTCAGACGATGGCCAGCATGAACAAGGTGATGCGGCCAGAGGCAATAGCAGGCACAATGCGTGACTTCCAGCAAGCAAATATGCGCATGGAGATGACAGACGAAATGATCAACGATACGCTAGACGACATGCTGAACGAGTCCGGTGATGAGGAGGAATCCAACGATGTGGTCAACAAGGTGCTCGACGAAATTGGCATCGAAATCTCTGGAAAGATGGCCAACATACCAGCCACAGGCTCTGGCGAGCTCGAGACTAGTGGCAAACGCACCGAAAAAGACATTGCAGATCAGTTGGCCAAGCTCAGGTCTTCCTAGATATTCCTAGCCATAATATGTTAATCTTCTCTGTGCTTAATCCCTCCCGCAACTATATTGGATGTTTTTTGTACACACATTTGTTATTCATAGCCCATAAGACATAAAAATATAAGTATATACACTTGCATCACATTAAAGACGAGCATTCATACCACCAGAGGCGACGACAGACTCGCCTGTTATATAGCCAGCATCCTCAGAGACTAGGAAAGAGACTACGCCAGCCATTTCCTCGCTGGTGCCCAGACGACCCATGGGAATTTTGCTTAGCGCAGCTTCATTGGCAGCTTCGTTCTCGTATAGCGCTTTGGAGAACTTTGTGCGGATGATACCAGGTGCCAAGCAATTAACACGAATGCCCTCAGGAGCCAAGTCCTTGGCCGCTGCCTTGGTCAGACCAATCAGCGCCGTCTTGCTCACAGAGTATGCGCCGAGCAGCTATAGATAAGATCGCAGATTAAGATAAGGTCATCGTGTTATGTTGATCAAACACCAACCTCAAATGCATCGTAGCCAGCAATGGACGAAACAAAGACAATGCTAGAGCCCTTTTCCTGTCGCAGATAAGGCAGCGCCTCTTTCGCCAATAGATATGAGCTCTTCACATTCACATCGAAGATCTTGTCCCACACTTTCTCATCGCATTCCAGCACGCCGCCCACGGCCGGATTAGTGGCAGCATTGCTAACCAATATGTTTAGCTTACCATATTTGCTGATGGTCTCCTCGAAGAGCTGCTTGCGATCTTGAGCCTCGCTCACGTGGCACTTCAGTCCATGCACATTCAGATTCAGTTTGCGCAGCTCGGCAAGCGCATTGTCCACATTCTTTTGCTTGCGACTGCTGATGACCACGGCGGCGCCATCCTCAGCCAAACGCTTGGCAATTGCAAAGCCAATGCTGGAAAATATATATATGTACATAGTACATCAATATGCTAGAGAATTATATCATTGAGACTTACCCATCTGTGGAGGCGGTAACTACTGCAACTTTACCTGCTAAACGCTTCATTCTGTTGACGTTTGTACTTTGACTGGCACTGCCGCTGGATAGCCGTTTGTGGCAAAGATTGTGGCTAACGAGTTTGTTACTATTGCTATTGTTGCTATTATGTTGATTAAGATTTCTAATCGATGTTGCGCTTTGCGTGCTACTTTGGACTTTGCCTCCAGACAAAACGGCAGCAGCGGTCAAATTGAGCTTTGGCGCCTTGTGGGCCAATTGCTTGCCAAGATGCAACATATTTTCGAAAATTTCCTAATGTGATGTGAGCTGACAATGCGTGCCAAATTGATTTTCCGCACTTTAGTTATATTCAGCAATTCCTATATATCAAGAAGCCAAGCAGTTCCAGTTGGAACTTGTTATGTTTATGGCGGCTGTTGCCATTCACCGTGAAATCAAAAGCTTTTTTGGGCGCGCTTTTTGAATTGCCACCGACATTGAATTGCCTTACATCTGCATATTAAATATTGTTTCAGTTACAAGTTTCTTAAAATGCTCTGCGCTATTCCCATTAGTTGGTTGTATGTATATTTCTGAATATATTTTAAAATATATCGTAATACATACCACATAGCATGTTTGCCAGCATTTGGTTCGTAGACCCCAATTGTTAGATAAGAAATGTTGAAATGAAAATCTCGACAACAACTTAAATAAACACTGTCCGCACGCAATATATATGATCGCGATTTCGTAACACGATAAACAAAGATAAATATGAAGAGGGAAAAAAACAAGTACCAACCGTCACACTGAAAGTGAATAAGAATCGTTGACGAATAATCGCCACCACAACAGATCCAATCATATTCAGAAATAAACGCAACAACAAATACAAATGTTTACTCTCAGCTGAATGTGCAAATTAATAGGTAGCCGAAGCGGCTTCAGTTGTTGTTTCATCACGCTACTCCATAGCCAGTCCCAGTTAGTCGCTCCGTGTTGTTCCTACTGTGCAAGCCGCTTTTTTTAGAGCTCCAGAGCGAGGTGTACGGCACGCGGCTAACGGTTTTCGTTTTCGCATAGCATGTGATATAACCAAATAATTTGAGTTCACAAGATCAACACAAGATGAACAGCCAGACAAATGAAATAGCGCCTGCCGAGCCCGCACCACAGGACTTCAAGGCACCTGTGTTTAACGATAACAAACTCGTGCTCTACTTTCACCCCTACAACTTCTACTCGCAAAAAGTTAGTTGGGATTGTAAATCATGTGATTTTTGAAAGAGAAAAAAACTCATTTAATACGTTACAGAGCACGCAATTTGTGTGCTTCAAATTGTGAAGGCTTGCCATCAAATGGCGCGAAATTACAAAATTAAGCGTAGTAATTGTCTTTATTATCCAATGCTAAATAGATAGCTGTGACTAGGCTGGAGTTCTCTATAAAGTCTCCCACTCACTCCCCCAACTCCTACTCCGTTGGAAGTGCAATCGTGCTTGACGGGGGCGTATGAATAATATCTAATTTAAGATCTGCTAGACTCTCAGCTCAAATAGATTTTAATTGAATTTGATTTTTCGTTCTTTTTTCCATTTGACAGCATCAATTAATAATATTATTTAACTGTTTACCTTGATGCAGGTGTTAATGAAGCATATGAAACAACGTTGAGCGTTGAATAAACAAAAATAAGATAAAAGTTCAAATAGTACAAATAAATAATTAGACAGTCTATTGTGATTAGTATGAGACATTTCTATATACTAAATATATACGATATATATTATTCGTAGACTTGCGGTCAGCTAAATTGAATTAAAAATTACCTATTTTATTTATAGGTCTTGCTGGTGCTTTATGAGAAAAACATTGACTTCACACCCTACGTAATCGATTTGTGCAATGGCGAACAGTACTCCAGTTGGTTCTTGAATCTGAATCCCAAAGGCGATGTGCCTGTGCTGCAGGATGGCGCCTTCATCATACCCAACTCGCCGCAGATTATCAACTATGTGGAGACGAAGTTTAGAGGAGGTAACTGATTCACTCTCAGTTATATTTATATATTTACACACAATATTCCTCTATGCAGAGCGTCATCCGACACTAAAGCCATATAGACCAGATTCACTGGATTATGATAGGATGAGCACATTTGAAAGCGCCTTCACACGCCTGCCCGTGGGCGCACTTAGTCTGGGCTCCTTTATGCACGACGATCTGAAGCTGACGCCCAAAGCTCCATTCATTGGACCCGTGCGGCAATCTTGTCTGAGTGAGCAGTATAAATGTGCTAAAGAGCTGTTTCTATTAATTAATTCGCTTGGTGTCCGATTATCCCGCAGAGAACAATGATAAGGTCATGGATCTGCTGCGTCGATCCTTGGATGAGGTGGACTCGCATAGCTGTTCAATTGCATTGAAGCATAAGCTAGATATTCAGGTGCGTCGCAGAAATCTTGTTACCTCACGTACAGATTTTCAGCGCGTGCTGGATGCGGTGCGCAACGTGTTGCTCTTTGTTGAGCAGGAGCTATCAAAGCAAGCGCCGCGCAAGGAGTGGCTCACGGGCGATGAGCTCACACTGGCTGACGTCAGTTTAGGTCTGCTGCTGCAGCGGCTCTATCAGCTGGGCTTCGAGAACTATTATTGGGGCTACGGCAAGCTGCCACAGGTGGAGGGCTTCTTTCTGCGGTTCAAGCAACGGCCCTCGTACCACAAACTGATGCCCAGCAGCAATTTTGAGATACTGAAGGAGATGTGGAGCATGACGCCGGCCAATTACAAGCTGGGAGCCACCGCCGGTTTCTTGGGTATGGCCATGTTTGCAGCCTTTGCGCATAAGTAGGCGGCAAGATGTTTGTTAACAATCGTTTTATTGTTATTGTTAAAGTTGGGCACATATAAACACAAACAAAAGAACGCTTAAATCTACGTGGTAACAATGCAAGCAAGATGCGGAAGGCAGAAACAGTGAGCGAGATTGAATGAGTGAGAGAGAGCGGATCGTCGAGAACCCTATGATCTATGAACTATGAACAGCGCACCACGGTAACGTGCAAGCCTCAAAATTATTGATATCATTGTACATTCGTGTTTATAAAATTCATTTGGTATTAAGTTCTATTTGGTACAAAAGATTTCGCTAGCCACTACCGGTTAATATGATTCCCCTATCCAATATAATTCAATTCAATTCCTGTTTTCCGTTGCTGGGTCGCTTCTATGAGATTTGGGTTTAGCTCTCCACGCCCAGTTGCTGCTGTTCCCGCTTCGACTGCTCCGTTTGCAGCAAACTGGCTGCTGCAGTGGCTGCCTTCGCATTGGTGAACAACGGCATGCCCATGAAGGTGGGTATCTGCTGCTGCTGCTGCTGCTGTTGCGTCGGCTGACTGCCCAGTCTGCTCGCTGACCACTGACCACCACCATTGGGGTTTGTTTTCTGTCCACTGGCAGACGACTGACTGCTGCCAGCTGGCGTGCAGGTGTGTAAATGCGTTGGTCGCCTGAACGGAAAGTTATCACGCTGATAGTAGAAAAGGCCATTGCCGGGAGCCTCGGGCAGCAGCCCATTGGTTGGATACCAGAAGCGATACGTAAAGTACCACGTCAGTATGGCAATAATGCCGCTGATGACCTTCTCGATCATGCGATGATAGTACAGCATTGTGCCCACCAACATGATGTCCCACAGCAGCTGCAGACCCGCCATGCCAATGAACAAGGTGCGAATGATGGGCGTCAGACGCGTGTAGAGAAACTGTAGACTGCGTATTTGCTCATCGTTCAGACTGCGCAGCGGATTGCTGCTGGATTTCTCGGAGACGCTACGATTGTGCAGCTCATTGCGTAGATGCTCCTTGATGGTCTCCCACTTGATAATAGGTCGCGCTTCCTCGATCAGCACCAGACTTGAGTGTATTAGAATAAACGCATGGCCAGAGATGTCGAAGCCCTGCCACAAATGTCCGGCTTTCAGGCAGCTGGACTTGCTCTGGAAGCCTACAAGAAATTAAAGCTCAGTAAAGGTTTTCAATTATTCTGTATGTATTAATCTTACCCTTGGTAGTGCAGCGACCATAAGAGGTTTCTACAATATTGAAGAGCTTCGTCCAGAAGAACCAGAAGAACGTGGCGATCACAATGCGTGGAAAGTGATGCCTCAGCATGCGCTTCATGTCGCCGCAAGTGATTGTGTAGGCGGAGAGCACCGCAAAGGGCACTGCGAATAGTAGGGTCCAGCCCCAGCCAACTTTGACGAAGTACATGTTGAACAGGTTGTCGGAGCGGGCGAAATATGTCTTGGGAAATGGCAAGAAGTCGCCGATGAGCGAGATGATAAATAAACTTCCCAAATATAAAGCCACTTTGAGGTCGGTATTGAAGAATATTGTCTTTTTGCACAGATGTATGACTCCCATGACTAGAATTTCCCGTATGCTGGTGGGCGCAGCAGTTGGACGTGTGCCCCGTGCCTCGGAACGTGTTATATCGGGGCCACCAGGTCGAAAGTTCATATTGGAGCCGCTGGGTTGTCCAGGCCCAACATTTGGACGCAATGGACGTCGTTTTGTTGCCATGTTGATCTGTCGATTTTGTTTACTTCGTTGCGGCAAATGATAGTTGCACTTTGACAATCTATTTTATACTACGTCGTTTTATTGTTGCCGTTTTTGGTTATGGTAAAATCTTAGACAAAAAGTGAAAGCGGATTCAAAACGAAAGTGTCAAAGTTCAAACTTCATTATAGTTAATACTCTATAATTTGGATGCACCGAACAGTCAGGAAAGTATTATAGCTGTTTAATTGAATTGTTCATGATATTTTCACATAGCACGAGTTTATTCTTGTTGTTCCTTTATTCTTGTTCGTTGCATATTTCAATCAAAATATGCAGCTGTTGCTTCAGCCAAAAAATAGAACACCAGTCCCTTGCGTTCACATGTGAGTGTCAACACGTTCACATGTGAACATCAATTCTGATCAGCTGTGTGCGATTCTGATCTGATTCGGTTGTTTAATTACCGGCTCAGCTGCTGGGTCCGCATTGCTCTCGCATGTAATTAAGACTGCAATTAATTTGGCATGTACAACTCGGCCAAAAAGCTACAGCGTGTGCTCACAGCACGCGAAATACGCAAAACATTCATCGATTACTTTACGGTCAACCATGAACACAAATTTGTGCGCTCCAGTCCGGTGGTGCCCTTCTGCGATCCCACCGTTGCCTTTGTCAATGCAGGCATGAACCAGGTGCATATCAATCATTATTAACTTTATTAATCTATTGTGCGCTAATCAGACGCCTCTTGCCTTAGTTCAAATCCGTTTTTCTGGGCACAGCTGAAGCACCGTACAAACGCGTCGTCAATTCTCAGAAGTGTGTACGAGTCGGTGGCAAGCACAATGACTTATCGGTTGTGGGCCAGGATGGATACCATCACACGTTCTTCGAGATGCTAGGCAACTGGTCATTTGGTGATTACTTCAAGGTGAACACAATTACAATTACAATCTATATGCCGACATTACAATTATCCATTCCGTTGCAGCGTGAAGCTTGTGCAATGGCACTGGAGCTGCTGCGCGGCCCCTATAACATTGATCCTTCGCGTTTGTATGTCACCTACTTCGCTGGCGATAAGCTGCTTGGCATACCAGCCGACTTGGAGTGCTTTGAAATTTGGCGAAGCTTGGGGTGAGTGACAATTGGTTACATAATGCTTAAAGAAATTTGATCACTTTTGCCTAATAGCTTTCCGGCTGCACGCATCTTGCCTTTCGGCTGCAAGGAAAACTTTTGGGAAATGGGCACAACCGGTCCGTGTGGACCCTGCAGTGAAATACACATAGATCACAGGCCTGGTGAGGGTCCAGCCAGTGTGGAGCAGCGCGCAAAGCTAGTGAATGCGGGTCGTGCAGACCTCACCGAGCTATGGAATTTGGTGTTTATACAGTACAATCGGTGAGTGGCAAAGCTCAGTTCAATAAGAAATTTAATATTTTATCGAATACCTGATATGTTTAGCAATGCTGACGGCAGCATAACACAACTGCCCGCTCGGCACGTGGACACGGGCATGGGCTTTGAGCGCTTAGCTGCGCTACTTCAAAACAAATCCTCCAATTACGACACGGATCTCTTCACACCGCTGTTCGACGGCATACATAGCGTAAGTGAATACTGATATACTGCAACTAATAGCCAGCTCAAATTAATCTTTGTTTCTTAATTAGCTCTCTAAAGCACCTGTGTATGCCGGCAGCTTTCCCGACGCTCAGAACGCCGCGCTGCTTGACACGAGCTACAGAATACTTGCCGATCATGCACGCATGGTTACAGCTTGCTTGGCCGATGGCATGTTGCCGGATCAAAAGTTAGTTGGAGTTGCAACGAAATGAGCTTGATTCATAACAATATATTTTCTATACACAGCCAAAAATTGCGTCGCGTGCTACGTAAGGCGCTCAGCATCTCGGAGCAGGTGTTTGCACATGAAAAACTTCTTTCACAGCTCGTGCCCATTGTGGTTGAGACGCTGGGCGAGGCTTACCCGGAAATGTCGAGCAAACAGCAGGCTGTTATCGAGTTGATTGCCCACGAGCAGGAGGTGTACAAAAATCTACGTGAGAGTTCATCCAAGGCTTTTGCTGAGGTGCTAACTGAGTTTCCCAAACTGGATGACATTGATCTGATGGAATGTCCCGGTTTTGTTCCCGCCTATCGAGAATTTCAAGTACAACGCTCAAATTTCCCTAACAACACGATACCAGGTGAATTCCTGTACAAGCTGACGGACACCTATGGCTTGACCGAGGAGAGCTTTCTGAAGCTAGCTGAGCTGGAGAACATGAACTGTGATTTGGAGCGTTATCGTGCTGAATTGGCTCTGGCCAAGCTTAGAACCAAGGAGCCACAAAATAGCAGTGGCAACTTCGACCTAGCCCTTCAGCAACGCATCGCAGACGCACAAGCACAGCTCACTAAGCGACTGGCATCCACTGACAACAGCTACAAGTATATATACAGCTTTGATGAAGAGAATGAAACCTATGCGATTCCCATGCTCAAAAGTTGCGTGCTGGGCATGCTACAAGATGAGTCCGAGGTGTCACGCATTCGCCCAAAAGAGTCATTCAATACGCTCTCAATTGTCACAGCTGCCAGTAATTTCTATTTTGAATCTGGTGGTCAGCAGTCGGATATGGGTAAGCTGCTGGTGCACAATAAACACAAGCCAGAGGAACCTCATCAGTTGGAAGTGGTTGGCGTAAAGCATCTCAATGACTGTGTGGTGCATATTTGCCGCCTGACCACACCCAGCGACGACTTTGAGCTGGCCGTTGGGGATGAGGTGCAGCTGGAAGTAGATGCCAAGCAGCGCCAGTTGAATACGTGCCATCACACGGGTAGGTACTGAATATTAACAGAGAACACGATTGTTTAAGTTATTACTCGTTTTTGTAGCCACCCATCTGCTGAATGCTGCCATACGATCTCTCTTCAACAAGGTAACATATCAGGTTTCCAGCGCGGTTAGCAGTGAGCATTGCAAACTGGAGCTGGGGCTGTTGGGAAAGCGCATAAGCAAAGTCGATGTGCAGCACATTGAGGATCTGATCAAGTGAGCTCTAATACAATTTTACACTCCTATTCAACTAAATAACTTTCTGTATAAAGCCGCACCATATGCTCAGCCACGCCCGTCCAAGTGCATCAGCTCAGCGCAGCCGATGTGCTGCAGCAGAACGATATAACTATGGTGCCGGGTGAGGTTTACCCCGAGCAAGGACTTCGTCTTATTAATGTGCAATGCCCGGAGCTAAATCTGAGCTCTAAGGAACTGTGCTGCGGCACGCATGTGACCAACACGAAGGAAATGTCCTGCTTCTGCATTGTAAATCTCAAGCAAACCAATAGAGCTCGATATGCCTTTACAGCTGTAGCTGGACAGGCGGCAGAGAATGTAAGCTTATCGAAACATTCTTTGCAACTTCCCCAACTAATATTTCCTCTTCTCGAACAGGTTCTAAAAACAGCAGCACTGCTGCGTCATCGTGTGGATGTGCTGGAAAATCAGTTTCAAACGGACAAACTGACAAATGCGACGGAAACAGAGCTGCAGACCATACGCCACAACATGCTGCACACAGACATAAAGCTGCCCTACGCTTTCAAGATGGACACTCTCGAACGCATCAATGAAATGCTACGTAGACTTAAGGAGACATCGCGCACAACCCTTAAGTAGGCCTATCAAATTACCATATTAGACAGAAATTAATGTCTATTGTTACAGAGAATTTGTGGAAGTGGAAATGCGAAACGTATTACTCGAAAAGCCGCTTGACACGCACCCCTACATCCTACACTTCATAAGCAGCTCGGCGCTGGTTGAGGAGATTCCCTTGCAACGTGCCACAAAATTATGCACAGATCGTCCCATTCTGGTTGTTAGCATGTGTGATAACATAGTCAAAGCGCGCTGCTGTGTGCCGCAGGTAAATTCAGTAATCTCATTTGAACATTGAATGCAACTTTATTCTCTTATATCCATTCATCTTTGCAGAACTGCATTAGCAAGCAATTTAATGCCTCGCTTTGGCTGCAATCCTTTGCAGAAACATTTAATGGCCAAGTGGCTGCGCCCAAGGGTCAGAATGCCGAGATCGTCTGCAACATGAAAGGACGCAAAGTTAACAACCAGTTCGAGGAACAATTGGAGCAGGCGATGAGCAATGCTCAACTCTATGCCAAACGTTATTTGGAGTTCTAATTTGCCACTGAACAAAAGCAAGCTTTAAGTTTGCTATTGTTAGCGAGAATATATTGCAGACTATTAGATGTACATAAAAAAGAGAAAAAACTTAATCGCTGTCACTGATTACCACCAAATCCGCTTCCGAGTGCTTCAAACTTGACTCCATCAATTGCTCGAAGGCATCGGCACCTTCAAGACTTTGATTAAAGAAGTAACTGACATTTGCTGTGGACTTGATAGACGGCAGTTGTTGCGTACTTTTGGACTCGCTCGTAATGGACAGGCGATGCTGCTGCTTGAAACGCTCCACGGGCGTCCTGATTAGATGTGGCACTTTCTTTAGATCACCCTTGACCAACAGATCAAAACTGTCGTCTAGCGAGTAGCGTTTGGCCAATGGCATACTCTCAGTCCTCATGGAGATGTCGCGGCGCTTTTGAACCAGCAAATCTACATCGTCTATCAGTAAGCTATGCTGGTGTGAGACATCGTGATTGTCTAAGCTCAGCTGAGCTAAGCGAAGGCTTAAATCATCCGCCAACGGTTCATAGTGAAGCTGATATCCCTCGTGCTTGGTCACAGCAGGCACTGCTTGCGGATTGGAAACGATGCCATTGACAATGTCGGACATATCAAATTCGCCATCACTGTCCAAATCAGAGGGCAAATGCTTGTTCAGTGGAGTGGAACATTGGTTTGCCAGCTGACGAGGCGGCTTTATTGGTGTATTCTCTTTCTGCTTAAGGAATTGCTGCATTGTCTTTTGTCCATGTGTTGGTAGCTCAATTGGCATCTTCTTTTTACCACGCTTGGGTTTTGTGATAATCTCTGCAGTTGCTGCTGCCAAGTCCGAAAGATTCTCAAGTGCACTGAGCGGCGCATCTGAATTAGCTTTCTTTTTACGTGTTGCTGTCTTTTTGGGTGGCTTCTCCTTGGATTTCATAAAGGCAGCTACAATATCTGGATAGGCTGCCTGTAACATGTCCAATGGCTCAATAGTGTAGTAAAGTTCCTCCACACCCTTTGGATGCTCCAGTTTGAATTCTTCAATTTGATCATGCGGTATAAGTCCCTTGAAGCAGCCGCGAGTGTCTTCCCAGCGTAACTCAAGGCTGGCAATTCCTTTCACTACGCGCTTCTTAATAATCTCTTGTGGCTGCACCAGGTCGAGGGCTTCGTTAGGCTGCTGCACCTGCCAGCGGGTCAGCAAAGGAAAAAACTTTTGAAAGCAATAGATTTCTGGCCACTGCAAAAGGTGACCAATTTGCTTGATGAATTTCACGATATTGGGCTGTCGCCAGTCCAGCTTCAAATTGGGAAGTTTAGCTGGCTGCGTAAGGAACTCTGATATGATCTCTTCATTGGGAAAGGCGACATCCAGCAGAGCTTTTTTGCGCAATGTCAGCTCCGCTTTGATCGACAGCCGTTGTTCTCTGGGGAGCATATAAAATTGAGTTTAAGGCACACAACTCTGACTAGCTTACTCACTTCCACAAGCTTTCGTCGCAGCCGCGATGCGTTCGACAGACGCCACAGCCACTTTTTGTATGGCTTTGTGTGCGTCCAATGTGTCCACAGTTGCTGCAAATGGATTTGTCATCCACGCGCAGCTCCAGTGCGTTGTATTTCTCCGTCTCGCAACGCCAATTACGTAATCTGAATAAGAAACATCTTGTGAAAATTCTATATGAAAACTAGAAAATTAATTACATTTACCTATCCAAAATATCCGATTCCTTGTACTTGTTGAACAGCTTAAGTACACCATCCTTTCCTATGCCACCAATGCCATCCGGACAATAATCGCAGCCACAGAGCAACGCCATTACAATAACTTTATTTTGTCCGAAATCCATGCGATTGCAAATCTCTTGCATATCATAAATATCTACTGCACCACCAGCTGCAGCCTGGGCGCCCTGCGCGGACACTGAAAAGTTGCGATAAACACGTAACGCACCGTATGCAAAACAGTCGGAGTCCTGGCTAATGACACCATCAACTAACTTGGGTAAATATCAATTATTAATTTAACCACATAAAGTAGGCAACTCGACTCACGCCGTGCTTGTTAAGAAATGCACAATATGCTTCAGCTTCGCCAGGTCCTTGAACGCATTGTATGCCCATGGACAGCAGTAGAGTCTCGCACTGTTTAAGCACATGATTGAAACGTGTGCGTCCTTTGTCGCTTTTGGCTGCCGCTTGTGTGGGCGCCGCTGCATCCTTTTCCTTATCCTTGGGTCGCACACCACGAAATTGCAGCTCATTGCGTTTAGCTATTACCTGACTTTTCAACTTGGGCGCGGCTCCTTCCAACACAAACACTGGCATCACCTGTTCCCAGATGAGGTAACACGTACGAAAGAAGAGATTCCTGTGGTACACATTTATTAAATGAATATATTAATAAATCATTTATTCAGAACTTACTTCAAATGATGCCGTGGATGCACAAAATAATCAACAACATTCAGACTTTCGCAAACCCATCCGGCCAGATCTATGGCGACCCTCTTGCCGCGTAGTTCGCATATTGGTTTGCGATCTGCATATGGTGTCAAAATGCTCCACAATTCCTTAACGCCCATTAATTTATTAAATACAAATTTAGCGCGTCAATTTTCAAAGAAGCTAGCTGCATGACTGCCATTCACAGTGAACGCAAACAGCTGACTGGCAAATAAATGACATTCACACAAAATCACACTCGTATTGTTTTGACATTTCCACATGTCCATTTGACTGTCAGTTTGCACTTCTTCTTTGTGTTCGACATTTGACGTGTCAGAGAAAATCCAAAGTTAACTCGTTTTCAATTCGCATGTTTTGTTTTGCATATAAGGCAACTAAATTAAAACGCACGCCGCTGCAATACAGTTAACGTATCACGTAATACGCCAAGATGGTTTTAGCAGATTTAGGACGAAAGATAACGACGGCGCTGCACTCGCTCAGCAAAGCCACCGTCATCAATGAGGAAGCCCTAAGTGCGATGCTGAAAGAAATATGCGCTGCACTGCTGGAGGCCGATGTAAACATACGACAGGTAAAGCAGCTGCGCGAGAACGTACGAGCTGTCATTGACTTTGATGAGATGGCCGGAGGATTGAATAAACGCCGCATGATACAGTCCGCCGTGTACAAGGAGCTCATCAAGCTGGTGGATCCTGGTGTCAAGCCATATCAGCCAGTCAAAGGCAAGGCCAATGTGATCATGTTCGTGGGCCTGCAGGGCTCCGGCAAAACAACCACATGTACTAAGCTAGCCTATCACTACCAGAAACGTAATTGGAAGTCGTGTCTCGTGTGCGCGGATACATTCCGTGCCGGCGCCTACGATCAGATCAAGCAAAACGCGACCAAGGCGCGGATTCCATTCTATGGCAGCTACACAGAGATCGATCCTGTGGTCATAGCACAAGAAGGCGTGGACATGTTCAAGCGCGAAGGATTCGAAATGATTATTGTGGATACATCGGGCAGACATAAGCAGGAAGAGTCGCTGTTCGAGGAAATGTTGGCGGTGGCAAATGCTGTTAGCCCGGACAATATCATCTTCGTGATGGATGCCACGATTGGACAGGCTTGCGAAGCTCAAGCGAAGGCCTTCAAAGAGAAAGTAGATATCGGTTCCGTGATCATCACAAAGTTAGACGGCCATGCTAAGGGTGGTGGTGCTCTCTCTGCTGTGGCTGCCACTCAGTCACCTATTATCTTTATTGGAACTGGCGAGCATATTGACGACTTGGAGCCCTTCAAAACGAAACCTTTTGTGAGCAAGCTGCTGGGCATGGGTGATATTGAGGGCCTGATAGACAAGGTAACTCGACTATACAATAACATTTTCTGAATAATTAACCAAGTATTTAATGTGTTCTGCAGGTGAATGAACTGAAACTGGACGGCAACGAGGAGCTGCTGGAGAAGATCAAGCATGGCCATTTCACCATACGCGACATGTACGAACAGTTCCAGAATATCATGAAAATGGGACCTTTCTCACAGATTATGAACATGATACCCGGATTCTCGCAAGACTTCATGACCAAGGGTGGCGAGCAGGAGTCGATGGCGCGCATCAAGCGCATGATGACAATGATGGACAGCATGTCAGACAGTGAACTGGACAACCGAGATGGGGCGAAACTCTTCAGCAAACAGCCCACACGTTGCATCCGAGTGGCACATGGCGCCGGCGTCATTGAGCGAGAGGTCAAGGAGCTGATAGCACACTACACGAAATTTGCGGCAGTCGTTAAGAAAATGGGCGGCGTTAAGGGCCTGTTCAAGCAGGGCGACATGACTAAAAATGTGAATCCCACGCAAATGGCCAAGCTCAATCAGCAGATGGCCAAGATGATTGATCCCCGCATGCTGCAGCAAATGGGTGGCGTTGGTGGCCTGCAAAATATGATGCGACAGCTGCAACAGGGCGCGGCAGGCGGCCTAGGCGGACTGGGGAACCTGATGGGCGGCTTTGGTGGCAAGTGAGACAGAGGGAGAGGCCATCATCATATGTGTAAAGATTTTTGTATGATTTTGTTTTTAAATAGTTCGGTTCTTAGCATTAATTTGTTAACGGTTTGCAAGCGCGACAATTATCATCGTTTCCATGGCAACATCTTCTTGTTTAACCAAATTCAATTACAATTATAATATGTGGCAATAGCGGTAAACAGTGAATGAAATCTATGTAAAACAGTTAACACTTACAGTTAGCGGTCTTCATTTTTTGTACGAATTACGATTAAATCTGCGCTCTGCGCTCGCATGATCTTAAGCTAGGTTTTTATTGTTTAAAAATAGCTTACGAACAATTAAAATTGCATGCATAAGAGTCTGTACGAAATGAAATAAATAAAAACTAAATAGAAATTCAAATGAATTTGTTTAATTTTGTGTATAAATCGAATTTATTATTCCGTTTATTTTCCGCAGAGTTTTAGCGCCATCTATGGGTCATGGAGTTGAACGAAGCTGCCAGACTTTGCAATAGGCTGTTTTAGTTATTTATGGCGAAAGTTGGCGCGCTTTTCTTTAAGTATTCAAATAATTAATCATTAAAAACGTTTTGGTAGATTATAAACAATTAGTTAACTATATTATTAACTCAAACATACCACAAAAATAAAGTAAATTGATTGGCAGCTATGCAGCACAACCTTCCGCCTGCACCACTGCGCTCGCACTGTCGTCGCACGATGGCAATGCCTTCTCTAACACTGCCGTCGGTCTCGTCGTCACACACAACTACTACAAAAAACAACAAATGACCAGGCGAACAGAAACGCTCAGCAGCGACAGAGCAAAGGCGAGAGACAAAACGAAATAACGGTAAGCAAGCAAACAACAAGGCATACACGCGTGCGTGTGACTGTGTGTGTGTGTGCGCGCTGTAGTTATTGTTGTTTACATTGCTTTGTCACACAGCCAGAGAGTGAGTTCAAGAGGCGCTCTCTCTCTCACACACACTCATACAGGCACACGCATGCCGGTGCCGGTGCCAATGCCGGTTCACAGCAGCCAGTTTTGCGTTTGTATCAACAACATAAGCAAGAATACAAACGTGCATACCTACAGACTAGGTATGTATATGCGCATGCATACATACATATATATGTGTGTATGGATGACTGCCTGTTGTGTGCTGGCTTTATAGGGTAGTGGGAGCTTTGCTGGCGGCTCTTGCAGCATCCCTTGCGTATTGTGCGTGTGGTGGCATGTGGAGTGTGGCATGTGGCACACTCACACACACATGCACATGCACGTGGCTTACATGTTACGGTCACCCCTTGGCCTCTCTCATTACAATAACAATGAAAATGCGATTGCTGTCATAAAAACGTCTATTAAGCTGTCGAGTTTTGACACTCATAAAACCATCAAACAAGTCAAACGAACAGGTTCGCAGCAAAACATGTAGGCTGAATTGCTGTCAACATTTGTCGGTTCATCCTGACGGCTTTTGCGCGCACACAAACACACACACACACACACACACACATACATGTCTATAAGTGTGTGTGCGTATGCATGAGTGTGCCGTAGGCTTTTCATATTTTTCCCTCCCCGCCCCCAACACTGTAGCGTATTTTAGGGGAAGTTCCGGCCAGCGCAGATATTACGGGTCCAGCCTGAAAGGCTTGGAGCTTAGCCACACTCTGAAGACCTCAATTGTTAAGGGTGTCCCAGCAACAACCCCCAAATCATGTTATTGATCCATCAGCAAGCGGGAGAAACCCATTCCAGTGCCTCACAGAAACCCGTTTTAAAGTAAAAACATCAATCGCATTTGTTTTCTTACAGAAAATCAATTTGTTTTTTATTGATTCAGAAAAAGTTCAGTTTCTTTTTTTTTGTTTTTTGTTTTTTTTTGTTTTGGATGACAGCATTTGCTCTTTAGTGTGTTTTAAAGAGACATTTTTACTTTGTATGTTTTTCATGTTTTTTTTTTGTTTTTTTTTTTAATCTTTTGCTATTTTCTGTTTAATGCTTTGCCGCACCTCCTTGCTGCACCTGCGCTCACCTGCAACTCCTCAAAGTTTTCTCGTTTCTTTAATTTTTTTTTCTTTACTTACAATTAGGTTTAATTTTTTTTTCTTTTTTTTTCAACTAGTCTTACTTTTCTTAAGCGAAATAAGCACAAAAGCTGCAAAATGTTTTGCTTAAACTAATTTTTTTTTTGTTTTTTTTTCATTTAATAATTTTTTTTTGGTTTTTTTTTTCATTTAAACTTTATCTCCTTACCTCCAATTTTTTTGTTTTGGTTTTGTTTTGTTTTAATGTATGATTTTTTGCATTAAAGTTTTCAGCGCACAAAAAGTACGCATTATAAATTTGAAAGTTTTAGCAAAGTTTGTTTGCATCGTTTTGCTTATCATCTTTACCTTTAGCTTTATCTTTATCTTTATCTTTATCTTTGTTTTTTGTTGTTTGCCTTTTACTAGTGTTTAAATACAATTCTTTTCCATATGCATGTAAAAAATGCTTTCAAGCGTCACATTGATGCAAAAAATAATACCTTAAAAAATACACAGAGATTCGAAAGGGGTTTTCTTTTTTTTGTTATGCTTTTAATTTTTTTGTTTTGTTTTGTTTTGTTTTCTTGTGGAGAGTTACAAAGAGAGGAGATATAGTTAGCTTCACGTTTTATCGTTTTACAAGAGAAATGAATAAAGTTCTTTAAAAGACTTTGATTTAAAACTTAAAAATAGCAACAAGCGAAATTTACATTTTACTTTGCGTCCGGCTGAACGCTGATCATTTCTTTATCTTAACTTGTTTTTGTTTTATTTTTTGTATTTTTTTTTTAGTTTTTCTATCATTTTCTGTTTATCATTTTTTCATCTAAGTTTAATTAGCTGCTTCTCTGCGCGAGCTTCTTTTTTTTGTTTTGTTTTGTTTTAATGTTTACTTTAAAGTTTTACTTAGAACTACATTTTTACGCTTTTGTCGTCGTGTTTGCTTTTTCTTTTGGTTTTTAAATTTAATGAGCTTGTTTCTTGACCTTTCACTACAATGTTGTTGTTGTTGTTGTCGTTTTATAACTTTTATTTGCCTGCATTTAATCATTTATTAGATCTCTCCCTCTTGAACCTTTTTTATATGCATTTTTTTAATGTGTTTCTTTCTTCTCTCTTTTCTTTGTTTGTTTTCGTTTTTGTTTTTTTTTTTTTGGTTTTTTGGTTTCGTCAAAAAAGTTTCAAAAAAATATATATATATTCATCATTTCCTTAAATTGGCTTAATTAAAAAATGTTTTTCTTCTTCTTCTTCTCATATTTATGCATTTCTATTTTCCATTTTCACTTTGCCGCCGACTTAGCTCTCTAAGTTGTTCTTTTTGCCCTTTGTTTAAAACACAATCCAATTCATTTATAATTTGTTACTGGAAACTAATTTGGAGTTAGTTCAATTAAGCCTACGCTCCAACTTATATATAGCAAACATTTAACTATAAACAAAGTCGAGGGGGATCGGGGGTATATAACAAAACATATGAAAAACATATGAAGCAAATGATGTCAAACACAAAACTTAAATGAAAAACAGTTCAATTTTTGCATTTTATTTTTTTGTTGTTTTTTGTTTTTAAGTTTTTTTATTCAAAGTTCTTTTTGTTGTTGTTGTTGTTGTTGTTTAGGTTTCAATTTTACGCACTAGACATTTGCTTTAAAAATTACTTCAACACATTCTTCAATTTCAATTTTCAATTTCATTTCCATTTTCGCTCCTCAAATTGTGAGAGCAACAGGCAAAATTTCAAAGGATTCTTCTTCTTCTTCTCCGTGTTGTTGTTGTTGTTGCTTATCTTTTCATTTTTTGTTTTTACGACAAATAATAAATTAACTACTTAAAATTAGTTAAAAAACTAAAGTAAAACGTATTAAATTAAAACAAAATACAGACGCAAAACAAACAAGTTTTTTTTTCTTTAAGTTTGGTTTTTTTCTTTTTTTGTTGTTGTCAGAAATAGAATAAAAAATTGCAATTAAAAAAAATATATGTGTATATAATAAACTTCTCTTTGCTGCTTGCCAATTAGACGAATCGCTCGATCGGTCTGTGAATCGATTCTATATGCAAAATTAAAACTAATCCGAACTTGACGACCGCTCGTTTACCAACACTGTTTACGCCTCTCTAACTACACAAAAACTACAAATTTCTATTCCTCTTCGCTTTCTGTCCATTCGTCGTCGTCTTCACTTTAATCAACTAATTACTACCAATTAAAAATCATATTTCCTACATCAACTACACTTCACAAACTATGCTGCTGCTTCCTCTGCTTCCTCTGCTTCATCTTCTTCTCTCTTCTTCTTCTTGTTGTCCTTAATCAACGCAACGCTCTTGTCAAATCTATACTTAGCTCAGCTAAACTTAAACTCTAGTGCTTTGATCTTAGTTACTAAGTTGTTGTTGCTGTTGTCTCTCCTACTAGTTCTACTCCTACTCCTACTCCTAATCCTTAGCCACAATCTGCCATCATCTCAGCTTTCATTGCATCTTCTTTCTTTATGTTTATTTCTTTCTTTTATAATCATCTACAACATGTGTTTTATGCTTTTTGCGGGGATCTTTGTAGTCTGCCCCGTTATCATGGCTTAAAAACTAAGGTTTTCTAAACTCTCGCAGCTAAGATTCTCTTCTTTCTTTCTTTTTCTCTACTTCCTCTTTCCTTCTTTCTGTCACGATCTTGTGTTCGTTTATAAATAACCTAAAGTTTAATGTTTTTTTTTTCTGCCTAAAAACAGCGCAAAAATGTTTGTAAAAAAAAAAATTAGAATTTATAAAATAAATATTTTAAAATCGAAAGAAATCGAAAAATTGCACTTTGTGTAGAATTACAGAAACTAAAAGTAGGGGCTGTCAAAGGGCGGATGTGTGTGTGTGTGTGTGTGCTTGAGGGTGGGGAGGGACTGAGAGAAGACAAATGTGAGCATATGAAAACTTAAAAACAAAACTCTTGAAATTTTTCTTGTATTTGTGATTCTTGTTTTCCCAGTTGCTGTCGCTTGGTTTTCCCTGTGTTTGCAGTGGCGTCTCGTTGCCTCTATTAAAATATTCAATTTGTTTATCAAAATTTGCTTAGTTCGTTTTTGTTTTTTTGCTCTTGGAATGTTTATGCAAAATATTTCTTTGCCCCATTTACTGATTATTTCTGTCTGCTGATCTTTGCTTTATACTTTGACGCTTGCTTCTATGGTGTTTGTTGTGTTTGTTTGTGTGTGAGGTTTGTCCATCCTGCATTTTCATTTGAATTGAATTTGTTTTCGTTTATTGTTTCATTTTCCATTTTGGTATTCAGTCTAAAGCAAATTACATATTATACAAATTAAACAGAAAGAGAGAGTATATAAATCATATCTACGATAGTAGTTCTTGTGGTTGTTTCTTTTTTATGATAGGAAAACATGCACTGCACTTTTTGTTTTGGTTTAGGCTTAGGAAGACTTTTGGCGTTGTGTTTTCATTTTGTATTTATATATATTTTTTTATATATATAGATAGATTGTTAGCATATAGGCAATCCATATAATGCCAAATCATATATGTAACATAGTTAACATACATATGAAAAATCAAAGACTTTGCTCAGGAATGTTTGTGTGTTGTGTGTTGTGTGTGTGTGTGCGTGAACAATGAAAAGTTAAATCCCTGATGGAAACTTGCTGAATCTCAAAGTTGCTCTCTCTCTCTTTCAGGACTAACTCTTGCTGACTAACTCTCTTTACAAGTGCCTCTCTCTGAGATTCTCAAAGCCAGTGCAACTCACTTTTAAATTAATAATTCATTCAGTTAAATCACAAATACAATGTGTGTGTGTGTGTGTGGGTTATATGAGTGTGTGTGTTTGTCAAAGAAAATAAATACGCTAGGCTTCAATTTCAAACACTGTGCTGCCTGTCCGTCTATTGTGATGTTTTGATCTGACGATCTATCAACCCATCGACTATTTTGTTTGTTTTTATGTTTTTAAGACTTACACTTAGAGACTAAAGAAATAATCGCTGCTGCATTATCTTTTTTTTTCTATTTTTCTTCTTCTTATTGCTACTTTACTAAACATAGTTTTTTTTTTTTGTTTTTAATTCATTTTTGTTTTAACATTAATTTGCTTTGTTTTTTTGCTTTCATTTCTGCTACTGCTGTCTGCCTTCAACTTCTCTACGCTCCGCCTGTTGTTCTGCCTGCTTTCCATTTAATTTATTTAAAAAAAAAAACAGATCGCTTCCTTTTCCACTTACAAATTCACTACGTTTTCCACGTGCCACAATGAAACTAAACTACATTGCTACAATTTCATATCCGTTTTTCCATTCGCTTAAAAAGTGTTTTGTTTCTTCTTATTCTTCTTGTATATGCCTCATTGTTTGCCTTGCACTTTTCGCTTTTCACTTGCCACTTTCTATTCCAACCTCCTAAACGTAATCTTCTTTACTCTTTGCTCTGCAGACAAAAAATACGCTTTGCTATTTTCCATCTCTGCATCGTCTTCTGCTTAATTCAAGAATATATCTTAGTTGTAGTTGCTAGAAAAAAACACACACAGTTAAACGTAAAAAACTGTAGACAGCTACAAAAAATTCATTAAATCGACTGATGAGCACAAAAATATGCTAAAAACTAGTACAAGATTTCTTATTATTTCATTTTTCTTTGTTATTCTTCTTCTTCTTGTTGTTGTTGCTATTATTTTGTTTTTGCTTTTGTTATTCATCTGCATGAATCATTCATCATTGATCATCTGCATCGTTTTATCTTTCATCTGTTAGACTCTAAAAACTACTAAATTTGCTGCTTACTGCATTTTTGCTAGTACTTAAATCTATTTATTTTTTTTTATTTATTTATTATTTTTTAACTTTCTGCTTCAATTTTCTTTCTTTTTGTTGCAGTTGTTCAAATTAACAAAATGTGTGAAACGTTTGCAATTAACAAATAAGAATGTTTTTCCCTTTTTTATGGGTTCGACATTTTCTTTTTCTCTTTACAAAACGAAAAACAATCTCATCTCTCGCGAGAGAGAGAGAGAGTGGGAGAAAGAGAGAGGGAGAGAGGGTAAAATTATCGCTCTCTTACTTAGCTTTGTGCTTCAAACACTTTTGACTCTTAAAATTGCATTTAAAATCGAATCGAAGACAAATTAAAATAGCAAAATAAAAAATCTTGGAAAACCAAAATTTTCTTTCTCTCATTTTGTTTTTGTTTTCCATCAACTTCAGTTTTATAAACGACAATAAAAAATAAATTTATTCGCTTTTGCTTGACTTTCAATTGTTTTTTTTTTTTATTTGTTTACTTTGTCAAATTGTTTTTATTTGCCATTTTTGTGGTTTTTATTTTTCATTTCATTTTCATTTCCTTTTTGTTTTTGTTTTGTTTTTCGTTTAACATACATTGCACACATTTTTGGGTTCTTCGGTTTTCATTTGCTTTGCTTTATTTCGCCACAAAGTGGTTTGCCTTTTGTGGTTTCTCTGTATTTTAACATTTTTACATGCGTTTCTTTTCCTTTTTTGCAACTTCGTGTTTTTTCTTATATAAATTTACTTAACTAGAGTTTTGCGTTTTCTTTTCATTTTTTTGTTTTATTTCTTGTTTTTGTTTTTCTGCTGTTGTTTGCAAATTGCTGTTGCTTCAAGTGTTTGGTTGCCGTTGTTATTTTTTTTTTTTTTTGCTTTTTTTACTTTGTAGCTTCTCTGATTTCGAGAAAATGTTGCCCCCGTTCTGGTAAGTTTTTCCTGCTCTCTCAATGAAAATTGCGACCCCTTTCTACTACTACTACTTGCCCGTTCTCTTGTTGCTGTTGTTTAAGCATTCTATTTAGTGTATAACTAATTTCTATTATTTAAGTTTAGTCTTTGCTTTTCTTCACTTTTTTACGCTTCCTTCTCCACTCGCCTGCTTAACTCAATTATGTATGTATTTTTCTTTCCTTTGTTGTTGCTGCTGTAGTTACTGCTCTTCATCCTCTTTTATACATAACTCTCTTAATTCTCTTTCGCTATCTTTTCTTTATTTTTTTGTAACATTATTATTTTTTTTTTAGGGAACAGCATTTTCGACTGTTATCAAACTGCTTCTTCCATTCCGATGTGGCATCCTGTTATTCTTCATATTCTCCAGTTGTTGTTGTTCTTGTAGATGTTGTTGTTGTTGTTGTTCTTGTAGATGTTGTTGTTGTTGTTGTAGATGTTGTTGTTGTTGTTGTTTTATTGTTGTTATTCCAGCGCTTAAAGCTCCCAACGCTAACCCTCGATCGCGTCCATTACATAGTACTCAAATGGGGTACTAAAATATTATATCTGAAATGATGAAAGCCGAATTAGTAAAAATTCAAAATATAAATCTTAGGGTTTAGTATGAGTTGAAGCTGGGAAATCACAAGGAACCAAATCATATATATATATGTAAATATATAAGAAGAAGCTTCACTTATCGCCTGGCTTTATATGTCCGTATTGGTTCCTTGTGATTAGTCGGTTTAAGCATGATTCATATGATATTTACCTAGTATGTATTACCAGTGTTTAGGCTGCTTAGTAACTATACTAAGTATGTAAGTAATTGTGGTTGTAGTTGTAGTTGTCGTTGTGAGACCCCAGGAATCAATTTGAAAATAAAAGAATTGCGTTTAGTAATGAGAGAGAGTTAAAACGTTTCTAAAAGTCAAGAACAGATTTTGTAAGCGAACAGGCAAGCAACAACAAGCAGCACACAAAACGAATGAAAAGAGAGAGTGTGTAAAAGGAAGAAGATGATGGTAAAGAATAGAAAATCACCAATGATCGTGAAATGCTGGGAGGCAGAGTGGGTCAGAGTGAGAGTGAGAGTGAGAGTGAGAGAGAGGGAGAGAGCGTGAGCAAGGTGTAAGAGACGTGAAATGGCTAAGCTTTAAGCAACAGCACATGCAAAACGAAAGCAAGCTACAGCGCTCTAAGTGGGTGGCACACACACAGTGAGTGCCCGCTATAGAGTCCAAGGCAAAACAACTAAGCACAACTTAAGCAGATGAATGAAGAAGAGCTCAGACAGAGAGAGATAGAGAGACAGAGAGAGAGAGAGTGAGTGAGTGAGACACAGCCTTGATTAGTTGTGGCTCAACAAAATAACAGACGGAAGAGATGTTCAAATAGAGACAGTGATGAATAGAGAGTAAGAGAGAGAGAGAGACAGAGAGACATCACTCACCTCGCGAAGACCTATTTGGGAGCGGCTTGATGTGGATACTGTGTGTATGCCTCGTCGGGTGATGCAGCTGTGCTAGCCTGTTCGGAATCTGTCATTGGCATTGTTGGTATAATAGTTGTTGGTGGTGCATAATATGGATAAGTTGGACTAATATACTGTAACGATGGAGAAAAATTCTATAAAGGAACCGAAAAGAGAACGGAAAAAACAATGGAATAAAAGAACAGATATAGAATACAAATTATATATCAAACATCATTCAAATTTAAATGCAAAAACACACTCTCTCGCACACACACACACACAAAGAGACACACAGACAGACACATATACATATATATATATATATTTATCATCAATGCTTTCTACTCAATCATGATTTCTGATAATACTCAAGCTTGCTTTATACAAACATATATGCATATATATGGTATATATATTGATGAAAGAGTTGAAAACCTTGTGCAATATGGCTAAAAGATTTGAATACCTATCAGCAATAGATCTAAGCCATATTGGAATGTTGCAGAAGCGTAACCAGATCCGATATATTTCATATTTTACAGAAATTTTGAATATCCAACATCCATTATGATATATCATATGTTAGCAATAACTGACAGCGAATACCCCTAATGCAACTATCAATATGTTGGAGTAAATAATCGATTGTACCTCAACTCCATATACATATATGCATATATGTGTTTGAGTATTCTCTGAGTAGCTCTTAGCTATATATATATACATATATAGAGATATATTTTTCTGTTCATATGCGTACACTCGCTAAGCACTTACAGAGTTTCCAATCTGGAGGGTGGCCAACTGTGGCATCATTGTTCCATATGGCACAGCCGTGTCGCCACTGACCATCATCGAAATGCCGCGTGTGGGCACCTGGTTGACTGCCTCCGGTTTGTACGAGGTGACGCCCAATTGGGGAGCGGCAGCCATTTGCATGTACTGCAGGGCAGAGGAGGAATACTGATAAATGTTGGGCATATGTTGCAAGGTTATGGAATGCGTGCGTCACTCACCTGATCATCTACCTGAGTGATCGGCTGTGTCATCATGTAGCCGGGTATCCATTGCGAGCCAGCGACCGGATATCCACCCACCTGTGGTGCACCGAAACGCGAATAGGGTACACCAATTGGTGTGCCCACATTGACGCTGACGCCATTCTGTTGCATAGTCGGATCGTAGGCAACGGGTATGCCCTCGGCGGAGACATCACGCCACGCGCGCGCATTCGGATCGGGCGTCTTGAAGAGATTCTTCTTTTTGGGACCGCCATCGGCGAATTTCACCAATAGCGGATCTTTGGCACCCGGTATTGTGTTACCGTTAAACATTTGTATAATTTGTTCGCACTTCTCGCGGCTCTCCATGCGTGCAAAGCCAACGCCTGCAAATAGAAACAAGGAAAAAAAAAAACCAATAAGAACAGATTCAAATTGAAATATTTTGCTGTTGTTCTTAGCTTACCCTTTGAGTTCATCTGCTGATCCCGCAATATTCTAGTGGAAACGACTTGACCATATTTCGCTAGCATTGCCTCCAGATCGGTCTCTTTGAAGTGTGGCGGCAAATTTGCAATATACAAATTTGTGGGATCCTGTTCCTGTTGCTGTGTAGTTGTTGTACGCATAGGATAGCAGCGTGTTGTGTTGTTGTTTGTTGTTGTTGTTGTTGTTGTGGTTGGAGGATCAATCGAATCAGTTTTAGTTGGTTTTTTGTTTCGGTTTGTTTGAAAAGTTGCACACAAAAGTTTTTAACATACACAAACAAAAGCAGTTTTGGCAAAAGCACATGTTGTATGTGTGTGAGCATGTGTGTGTGTGTGTGTGTTTAATGATGTGTGTGTGTGTGTGATGTGTGTTTGTTTGTATGAGCGACAAAGACGACGCATTTTCAAAGAGAGAGAGAGAGAGAGAGAGAGAGAGAGAGGAGGAAAGAAAATTAAAACGTAGAAATTTTGTCATTAGTAAAACTTTAGGTACATTTTTTTGTTGTTGCAATTTTCTGTTATTGGTAACTGGCTCTGTATGTGTGTCTGTTGAGTGAGTGTTGGTGTGTGTGTGTGTGTGTTGTGTTGGGTGTGCCTGACTTAATGCTTATGTAGAATGTTGTATGTTGTGTGTATGTCTGTCTGTAATGCCAAGACCTAATGGTTTGCTTAATTAAACAAATACCTAAGGAGAAACATAACGAATTCGAACTCGAATTCGCTAATAGACCTAGATCCAAATTTATATACAAATTGCATAGGTACAGTTAGTGTTGGATGTATGCACGTGTTTGTATGTACTGTATGTAATATGACTGTATGTATGTAGAGTCGCCTAGTTATGCACTTAATTAAGTTAAATACCTGATCTCTTATGTATGTCTTATAGTTTTAGAGTCAATTTTCATTTCTTTTTTTTTACTTAGAGTTTAGTTTTTCTTTGTGGTTTTCATTGAGTTATATTTGATATTTTTTTATATATATAGAGAGATATCTTAGTTAGTTTTTGGCCGGCGCAGGTTTGTAGCATTTTGCGTACTCAAACAACAAACTTGGTAGGTTGATTATATGGCTGGCTATAACTTCAAATATACGATTACAATTTATACAGTTTGTTTTTTAGAGAGATACATGTTATGTTGATTATATATTTCGATCTATATATAGAGAGAGAAGATTAAATGGATCATCAATGCTAAATATAATTCTAGCTAATGTAGTTACTTTACGTTACGTTACGTTACGTTACATTACGTTACGTTAGGCTTCAATACGTTACGTAGAAAATAAAGAAAACTTTTTAATGAGCTCCTTAATGTCAGCTATCTTTAACGTTTCTATAGCTAGGTTTATATATATGTAATTTATATATATTTGATTATAGTTTTTTCTTGATTTGTTTACAATTTTACATAGTTATCGATTGCTTCATTTCTATCAAATAAATTTTGTATATGTATCTAAAATACTTTTAATGATGGCGGCTATACAAATCGAAGAGTCGTAATATAAAAGGTTTATAGTTTGGTTTTTTTTCTGATTAGGGTTTCTCTATATTCTGTGTTTGAGCCAAGTAAGGTTTTATACTTTATTATCGAGTTGAAGTTAACTACTTAAATCAAAAATATTAAATAATATACTATATATAACTAGAAAGTACTTTACGTATTTCTAAGTTTATTATCTAAATATACGCTGAAAACTGTTAAGGCAATAATATTTGTATTCGAGTATGAATATGGAATTTACGAGCTCCTCAACAAACAAAATGATCGAGTACGTGGACATAAGAAAATCACTTGTGTCCTAGCTCCAGTTGTAATTAGATAAGTTCTTTTCAAGGCAAAAATATGTTTCTTTGTAAGAAGAATGCGCCTATTAGATAAGAATTTTAGATAGAAGGCGTCACTCTTCAGAGCGAGGATCAGTTCAGCATGGAACGCTGTAGCGCAAACATATTTATAAGACAATCAGCATTTGAAGCTTTAAAGTATTAGATTTTGATTTTTTAATTATATTATTTCTCTTTAACAGTTTTCTCACAGTTCTTATCAGTTAAAAACTATATATATTATTATAATGTATATATTCAAATAATCAAATAAACTAAATAAAAAGATTCTAAAGTATGAATATACATATGTTTCAGAAGTACATCTGATGCTATATCACATATAGTCTAGCAGATATTAGAGTACATACATTTATGTCTAGAAGTTTTTAGAAATAGCAAATAGCTGAGATTGTTAATAATACTTGATGGAACTTCTTTAACTTCAGTTCTCTATTATAACATTCGCTTTATTTGTAAAATCTGCTAAACTATATTAACTGCGACAAGCCGAAGTTAGTTCGATCTTCTTAATGAGCTAGCTCTTTATACTTTGAACATGATAGCTAGACGATTTATGTGCTACTTCTTATAGAATTTAATATTACTAATTAGTATACCTGGCGACTATTTGGAAATTATCAATTGTGGAAAATTAAGAATCGCTTTTAATGCAATTAATTTACCAACAAATCCGCTAAATTGTTTTTTTTTCTCTCGATTTCAATTCATAATTGTTGAAATTAATACGTTTTTCTATTTCTGCTAAAGGAGGATTAAAAACGTGGATTAAAATAATTTTTATAGTAAATACCAAAGAGCGGGAGAGCGAGAGGCGAAAGGGCACAAACAAAATAAATTAATTAATGAACGCATTTGGCTTCAATTATTATTTAATGTACACTAAATTGAAACGCATTGCACTTTCAATGCATGTTTAATTTTTAGCATTTTTGCAGCTAGGCTCGATGAGCGCTGATGAGGAAATATATGTAATCTACGAGTATATTCGATAATAAATGCAAATAATTTCTTGTGTAGTCTGCCGTAGTTAGATATACATGTATGTATATCAAAAATTTGCAATTATGAATGTTAATAAAACATGTTTAAGCTACGCTAAATATGATTTATATATGGATTACTAAATTGGATATTAAATATGTACTAGAATAATATTTGTGTTTAGATGTGGGAATCAAGTATAATTAGGGGAATAGTATATATAGTACGATATACAAGTCTGTTTATATAAATATATATCAATAGTTGAACAACACTACAAACTAGGGTTTCGGCTAAGGGTTTGACGGGGGTTCGGGTTCGGTTTGGGGCAGGGTTTAGATTTTGTTGAAATAAAACTTAAATTATAATAAGCTAAATTGAGAGTCAGCAACAACTGACAAAATATTGCTGGCAATTTATTTAGCCCACGCAAATTCTGTGTGGGAGTTACACAGAAAGTTGCGACCGACTTTGTGGCAAACTGAAATTGCAAATGCGAAACGAAACGAAAAAAAAGGATACGAGAAAATAGAACAGAGAGCACCCCAAATGAATTTGCAGCTCTGATGAAATACCTCAGCTGCTACAGCGTGGGCAAGTTGACCTTTAAGGGCTGTGTGCGTGGGTTTCCTTGAAATGAAACGAAAACGCAAATTTCGGCAGGGGAAAACTTGAAAATCAAATTCAAAGTGGAATCTAATTTGGTATTTCACATATTCTGATGCAAATGGGAACCTAAGCTGCAACTGCAGATTAAAGAAGAAACGACTTTCAAAGAATTCAAATTGAAATGCAAACTTGAGCTGCATCCGCAGATGAAAACTTGATTTAAGTAAAGCTTTTTCGCTTTACCAAGCTTCGTTGTTTAAAAAGTCATATAAAAAGATAATCAGAAAGAGAAAATAAATAAAATACTTATATAATAAAATATAATAAAAATACACTTAAAAACAAAAGCTATTTTGAAGCAGCTGTGTAAACGAATTGTAATGTTGGGAGGTAACGTTGGGCACTTGTCAAATGTGGATTTTAGTACAAGGTTAGACACGGATTACGGATTACGGATTACGGATAGTGGATTAGGGGGTCTCGGTGTGGGGGGGCTGGGTACAGGAGGATAGTTTGCGGTGTGAGGGGTGAGTATTACTTGCATGCAAACAAACGTACAATGGCCGGCCTATGAAGCACCCAGATACCCACTTTGGCCATCTGAGCTTGCACGCCCTTCGCCTGCAGTCCCTTGACGGCCCCCTCAGCGTAGGCCGGCTGCTCGAAGTCGACGAAGCCGTAACCTGTAAGAAACATATTTTGTTTTTGTTTTGTTTTCGTTTTTCGTTGTTTTTCATTGTTGTTGTTGTTTTTTTTTTTTGCGTTTTGTGTATTTTGTTTTACAGGGGGCGGAGGTGGAATTTTTTTAATTGCATGTTGAAAGACATATATATAAATATATATATAATTTGTATAAGTAGAATAAGAGTATTTTAATTGAGTTTTTATTTTTAAAGTTCACACATTTTTACAAAGAAAATAAATGGAATTCAAGATTTAATTAATTATTTCCGCACGTGCAAAATAAATTTCAAAGAGACGAAAAACAAACAAACAAAACAAAAACAAAATATATCATTTGAAGAGAGAGAGAGAGAGGTGGAAAGAAAGAGAAAAAGAGTGGTAAAAATAAATTAATAATTTCTCAAATTTAAGCTGAAACTTATAAAGAGAACAAACGGGAATTGTTACGTAAATAAGTAAATAAAAATATATATATATATATATATATATTATATACACAGATATGTATATATATATATATAGATATATATATCAAATAAATAAATTTACAGAGTAATCAAAGCTTTTCATATACACACACACGCACACAATAATTTGTACAGCTCGTTGCTTGCTGGCATACTTTATATATATATATATTTATAGGAGCGGGTATTATCAATATATAAATATCATTAGCAGTAGTAATAGATAGTAGATATATTATATATATATATACTTTTATATATAGGGTATATCGGGGAGGCTTAAGGGGTGCAGTAGTATAAAGGTGAATGCATGAATGATTCGATTGCGAAATGAGAATTATAAAAAATCATAAAATTATAAATTCAATTAATCAAATGAAAGCCGAAGAAGACAAAAATCGACAATTTGATCTGCCAATTGATTATTTTTATTTGAATAATAAATACATCAAAATACCAGACACAATTAACAAGAACGAGCAAAAAGATTAAAAAGAAAACTATATACGCAAGTAGATAAGAAACAATACTAAATGCTAAATATGCCTAGTACTCATAGCAATTGAGAGAGAGAGAGAGATAATATTCTCTTTATTCGAAGATCTTCAAATATTTTTGTTAACCTTTTGACCTTTTGAGTACTGCGCATATTTATAAACTTATAAAAATACAAAATACGAAAAAAGAGAAAAGAAAAACCTTGAAAGAAATCATCGATTATTATTTTATATACTTTTTTCTCTTTTTTTTTTTTTTTTTTTGTTTCTTTTTGATTACATAACACATATAATACTAATAATACATATACGAAAAACACACATAAATAAAATAATGATGAGAATGGTGAAGAAAAAAATACCTTTACATTTGTTTGTTGTTTTATCTAAAATAGCCTTGGTTGATATTATTGTTCCGTATCTGTAAGGGAGAAATAGAGTGGAAACGGGTGGACCCGGTGAATTAGTCAACGAAATAGACATATGTACGTTATATGTAAAGTAGACGTAAAACTAATTACAAGTCTCTTGCATGTCACGAACTTCTCTCTCTCTCTCTCTCTCTGTCTGTTAGGCATATATTTAATGTCTATCCTGCTGCTGTTTGATTGTCATAAGCTGTGCGTGTGAGGCTTTGACTGGCTTGACTTTTTCTATTATTTCCTTTCTGGTTTATTGTTGATTTTAACTAAACGTCACGCTTCTCTGTGCTGGGGCAGAAAGGATACCCCAAGCGCTATAAGGCAATTAAATAGTCATTTAAATGCAATATTAATAACGCGCGCTGAAAAGTAGGCAACAAATTATTTTTCGTTGGAAATTGCTCATTTGAGCTTGGACCAGAGGCAAATTAAATCGATATCAGCATAGTTACAGACATCAATAATACACACACACACACACTCATATAGTTATATGAATAAACGTTTATATGTAGTGTATGTATGTAGTTATAATAACATTAAAGCTGCCCAAGCAAATAAGCCGCTTATTTTGATTGCCTCGCAGTCAAGCAGCTGCAAACAGAGTGAAAAAAGTAGCATAAAGGGTGGGCTTAGGCGCACCAAACTGCTGCTGGCCAAGAACACCAAGTCAAGACAGACGACACTATAAAAAAAAGAGCCAAATTTACCTTCAATTTAATAAGTTGACTTATAATTATTAGCCTGCGGCCCCTTTCCAGCTAAGACGCAACTCGTGTAAGCCCTCTCGTTGTGCAGGACTTTACTTACGAATCACACCCGGCCGCTGCCTTTTTTTCTACTCTCTCTGTAAGCTTGTTTGATGTTTTTATTTTCATTAATTTTTATGTGCGTGGCCTTTAATAGTTTCATAAGTATATATAAATATATGTTGGCTTTATGCATATTTTGTTGTTGGCCTAAATAGAGTGCGCCACATTGCGTATGCGTTATGTACACAACATACCACATCATAATCATTTGCAAGTGGCTCTAGCTGAAGTTCCACTATTTGTTTTTATATTCGTGATGAAGCGTGTTCTCTAATTAGTGGATTTTTGTTTAGTTTTGCTAAAACTCGTTTCCTGCGGACTGGGCCGGAGAGGGGCGAGGCATACAAAATATACATATTTTTTTGGGGGTTGCTTGCCCTCTGACCGGATAGTGAGGGGTCTATTGAATTGTGTGTATATATGTGTGTGTGGCCTTTGTGGAAATTCAACGAAGCGGAATGAGCTGAGGCTAAGCTGCTCATTAGCAGCTGGAATGAGGCACAAATTGAGTTTAAGCTTTCGGCCATATCCGCAACACAATTCTGATACACGTCTCTTCAGCTAGGGGTTACTTGGCCAAGCATAGTTTCAATAGAATCGATATGACAACAGTTTAACTTGAATTATCTATATTTCATGTATGCGGCGCTTGCTTTGATTTACGCTTAACAGGCGAGGCGGAGCTGGTTTCAATCAAAATAATTATATCTGTTTGAGCTACTCGTTTGGAAATGCGTTCGTTTTACAGGGCATAAATATAGCATTTATCAGGCGGCAGTTGGCGCGAACTGAATTTGTAGACCTGACTTTACTTAGCTAGATCTTAAGCTTCATTGTTGTCTTTATCAAATTTGAATTCCTTGCAGAACTAACTGCTATCTCGATCTACTTTCTTTTCTCTTCTATCCTTCCGTTTACACATTTAATTATAAATAAGTTAAGCATAATTTGGCTTGATTGATACTCACTGTGCACACATATTGATCAGATCCTTGTCGGTTGTGCCCTGCTGCAGTCCGCGTATATAGAGGTTTGTCTTTGACAACTGCTCGCCGCCCTGTTGATTTTGATTCTGTGCCGTGCCGTTGGGACCCATGGTGGTGTTTGTGTTTGTCGTGTTGCTCAGACTGGTGCTCAGTGTGCCGCTCTGGGAGCCCGTGTTCGATGAGCTGCTCGAGTTCGTATTGCTCGGTGAGGCTGCAGTTGGCACACGCTGGCCGTACTAAAGAATCCAGAAAGCGAAAGAGAAAGAGAGAAAGAGTTGAGTATAAAATGTGGATTTAGAGTGCAGATTATAGTTAGATTGACAACAAGCTGTCCACAAAATATGCAAACGCACAAATATCCAAAAGGGGGACCCTTCCCGATTATATTAAGCGATATTTCCAATGTCTGTTTCACAACTTTGTGTATGTCTGGTCTGACTGTCTGACTGTGTGTGTGTGTATCAGAGATAAAGTATTTTTATTGAAATTCCAGTCAGCCATACGAAGTTATTGAATGGCTCAGCTTGACTCAATGCCACACACACACACACACACACACATACAATGCACAACACAAGCATGCATATGTAGGTGTAGTTGAGGTACAGTTGGCAAAGGATACACAGTTGGATATGCAAAGAAAGGCATGTGGACCAAGCTGTGATGATGGCGTTTTTCACTTAAAATGCCACAAAACAGTGCAAGTGCATATGTATGTGTGTGTGTGTATGTGTATGTAAATGTGTAAATGTGTGTGTGTGTGTGTGTGTGTGCTAACAGAGCTGCAGGATATTTGGCAGCATTGCACGCCAGGCGTTGAAAATCTATAAAATTTGTATGTAACACACAAAAGCACACGAGCAGCTCTACAGCTCCACTTGATTCACTTTTATTTTGTGCGCCTTCCTCGTCTCTTTTTTATTATTTTTGGAAATTTGCCAGAAATATAAATTGATAGTATATATACAAATATATATACCTATATATAAATATATATTTTTTAGCCAGCATCAAGTGCAAGCTTTTTTTATGAAATAAATATCAACTCAAGTTCAACTGCAAGCAAATGAAGCGAGAGAGAGAAGTAGAGAGACAATGAAAACATGTTAAGGCGCAGGTAACACACGCCTGCCACGCCTCCATTTTCAAGCGATTGCCATTATTCTAATTGTGAAACCATATCACATGTCATGTCTAGTGTCATGTTAGTTGCCACATTTTGTGGCATACAGTTTGGTTCGCGGATGTTGCAGCTGCAACCGCAGCGATAAGCGAAACAATTAAATACCACAAAAACAATAACAACAACAACAACAAAGGCAAAATATTAAAATGAAAAGAATACAAAAAAAAAATCACAGTTTGATATTTTAATATTAATAAAAAATCAACCACAAAATGAAAACACGAGTCAACTAAATATTTCAATTAAAATTCATTTTTCGAGTTTATTTTTAGTGTATTCTTTTGTTGCTGTTTTCTGTGGTAAATATTTTGAATTCCCAACAATTTCAAATGTGGGGCGTAACGTGGTAACGCCCACTTTTATAGAGAAATTAAATGTAAGAGATATGCACGATTGGAAGTTACTCTAGAGAAGGATGGAGAGTGTTTTCTATCTTCTACTGAGAAATTATAGCAAAGGGATATGCACAACTAAAGGATGTCCTAGAGATAGTGAGAGAAAGACAGAAGCCTTGGCAGGGAGAGTTTTCTATTCAAGTAGTAAGTATCTCTTACTGAGAAATTAAAGCAAATGGGTATGCATAACTGAAGGATGCCCTAGAAAGAGAGAGTTTTCCATTCAGTATAGCCACTTCTAAAGAGAGAGAGAGAGAAAGAGTGAAGTGAATTTTCTATTGAATATGCTTAAGCATATCAACATGAAAACAATATGCAAGCGCAACTTAGATACATGAAAATCGCATAGAACGGCGATTCACTCATCACTTATATGTAAATAAGAAAATATGTACATTGTGTGGCTGTCTGCCTCGACTTGCTTAGCTTTAGAATCATGTGTGTGAATTTGATTGACAATCGGCAATGTTGTTGTTGCTGTTGTAGCTGCTGATGGTGCGTGATTTGGTTTACTGTTCTTCAAGTGTTTAACTGGCATTTGAAGTGTGATGCAGACAGAGACAGCAAACAGATGAAATTTGCTTTATCAGCAGGCGAAGTACCAAAAGGGCAGAATTGTACTTGGTAAGAAGGCAACTCTGCAGCAAGCTGTCGCCTACACGCTTTATATAATATCCTCTTCCGTTTATTTGCTTTTCCTTCTTCTCCATCTCCTTCTCCTTTTTTTTTGACAATTTCTCACAGCGTGTGTTGAGAAGCATTGAAGCGCGAATGTAACAAAACAAATATTGCGAATGCTGATAAAATATTTGATACAAGTGGAAAGGGGCACGGAGCAACGGAGCAGCATGTGAAAAGATGCAAAGAACTGAGACGAGACAAGACGAGTTCAAGTGCGAGTTCATTTCTTTTGCACAGCTTTTGTTATCTTTTCTGCCAGCACAAGTACTTACAAACACACACACACATACTCACAACACTATGTGTGCGTGTGTACATTTAAGCAGAACTTTGCGCTGTCTCTCTCTCTCTCTCTCTCTCTCTATCTCTTTTTGTCTTTCTCTATGTAGATACAACAATTTTGGGCCCTTGTCGTTTGCCTTGTGTAGCGCTGTCTCGTAATTAAATAATAAATTCAACTGAAAAATTTTTTGTATACTGTCTCAAGTCTGATGACTATTTGCATGTCTCTCTCTCTCTCTCTCTTTCTCTCTCTTTCTCTATCTTTCTCTTTCTCTCTCTCTTTCTCTCTCTCACTCTCTCTCTTTCTCTCTCTGTGTGTGTGTAATACGTTCATACGCCCCGTATGCCAATGAACTTTTTTTTGTATTTGTTGCTGTCTGATAATGAAATTATATCGTTCGCATAATTTAATGCGCACAGCAACAAGAGCAAAAGGCATAAAATAAACATACAAACAAACACACACACACACACACATACACTATGCCATATATGTATGCCTATGTATGTATGCCATTCCAAAACTGGGCGAGCGTCGAGCTGGCTGCCGTTTTATTAAAAAAAATAAATAAATAAAAATACAAAATTAAGTTTCTTTTCTTTTTGTTATTTGCAAAATTGCGTCATTTGCAAAATATTTCAAGGCACAGCAGCTAAAGCAACAGCAACAAAAACAATAACAATACCAGCAACAACAACAACAATTACTACTCTCTTTTTTTTCGTCAGTTGCTTTGTTAAATTTATCTTTGGCATTAGGAAATATATGTCTCATTCTCTACCTTCTCTTCCGCTGGCGAACACGTGTGCAGCGACTTTTAGTTAATTTTGGTTTCCCTCAGTTTATTACACTCTTCCTCTAGCTCATTGTCTACTTCTTCTGCTCTGGGTTCATGTTGAAGTGCATAGTTGTAATTTATATTGTTATTTATGTGCATAGTTGCTTATAGTTTTAGTTAACATTAACCTTTTGCCATTATTTATGTGACTTTCATTTGTTTAGTCAGCCATATTGCGCAAACATTTTTCAACAGAGTGAAATAGAAAGAGAAAGAGACAGGGACTGAGACAGTGCGAGAGAAACAAAAGACAATCGCAGCAATAATGATAAAAATACAATTTAATGGCATAAGCTAAACATTTTGATTGCCTCCATCCATAGACACACACATACACACACACACACATCTGCACACACATAACAATGTTAATAATCACGTTGATAATGACGATAATGATAATGCTGATGATATAGCAAACGGATGCCAATCACGCAACTGAAAAAACAGTCCAAAGACTCTCGACTGTAATAAAGGTAAAGGCAGTTAAACGAACATGTTTAACGAGTCACACATGCCGTGTGTGTGTGTGTGCATGTGTGTGTTACAAAGAGTTAGGAGGTGCTTGCCTATTAACCCTAAAGATGAGTAAACTATTCGAAAAGTAGGTTAAGATATGTGTCGTCAGCTTCATTTGAGCAGGCAAACAATGCAAAAAGTCAGTAAGCTGGTAACCCTAATAATTTAACTGATCTTTGTCTAGGTTTAGGCTGACCAACTTCTAGTAAAATCACTTTTCATAACAGCTTTGAGTGAAACTTAAACATAAGCTTTGTCCATGCCCTAAAATTCATTCATAATTCTGGGTCGCCATAAGCAAAATGAAACTTTTTGGCGTTTACCAACACTAATTTCCTATTTTCTCTCTTCTCACTTATTTCACATAATAAAAGTAATATCATGAGCTTAGCTTTATTTATTGCCACCCCGCCCAGCACTTAAGGCCATCCATAATGCATTCACGCCAAGTCATATATAACTATCATTCCATTAGGATCGAGGGTTTCTTTCTGCTCTTTTCCTCTTGTCACTCAGTTGGCTGTTGGTTTTAAAATGGACACGGTCTCGACTCGAGTCAGTCACGTGCCAAAAGTGCCTCAAGTCGAAGAGACCCAAAACAAAACCAGACCAAATATAAATGGACTCGTTTTTGATTTATGATGTCGCCGACATGAGCGCCATATAATTCATTTAAGCAGCGCCCGTTCCTGATGTCTTCTCTAAAGAAACTCTCTTCTTGCTCTCGCTCACTTTTTGCATCCGTATCTCTCTGGCTGTCTCTACTAATAAATCAAAGGCACAGTCGCATTGCACTTGTGCCAAAAACTTAACCATAAATCCACTCAATCACGATTGGCGACAGTTATTATTTGTCCCAATGTCAACCCGTTGCTGGATTGAGATATAACTATATATATTTATATATACATATATATGGATATATAGATATATGTTTGTGGCACTTGTTAAGTCTGACTTGCTGCTGTTGGCTTTAAGGCTGAGCAAATCTCTTGCTGACTGCCAAAGTCATCAAATCAAGCAGCAGTCAGCTTATTCCGGCACGCTTCGCCTTTCCCACTGATTGCGATTCTAGAGGGTGAGTTATGAAGGATGGAGGAGTGTGGGTGGAGAAGGGAGAAGGGGCTAGAGCTGGGACTGACGCTGCTGGTACTGCTATTGCTGTGTGTGCATAAAAAATGCCGCTCACGTGACTTCTATAAATTAAATGCGTATGTGAAGGGTAGAGGAACTGCTATCTGCTAGATGGGCAATACAGGAAGGAAGCCTTGGAAGTCAGAGCCAACAGATACGTCGAGAAGGATGTCTTTTAGGGCAACCTGCTGCCCTCGTCTTCGACGAGTCTGCCTCACCTCGCGATCCGAATTTGCCATTGGCAAAACGCATAATTGACGCAAGTCATGTGCAAAAGGTATGGAGAAAGAGAGAGAGAGAGAGAGAGAGGAAGAGAAGGGCTCTGGCCTGGCAAATAATTCAAATGCCTGCCGTGAAACGCGAATTTCGGATTATCAGCCCATGACGCGGCAGGTGGCAACTAAGGACGGAGAGAGGAACTGGAAGAGAGGGCACAGTCGTTGTAATTTTTCAAATTCAACATAATCCGCACAAAATGATTTGACTCTCGAATCTGGCGTGTCAGCAATCGATAAAAATAAAAGCGTAAAGCCCGCATTAATTATAAGCTCTGACTTTAAAGCTTATTTCAATAAAAACTTTCTATTTAAATAAATATTTACTGAGAGCAAGGGGCAAACTACTAAACGGTATTTGGTTTAATAATCCGTGCGAAATCCAAGTCGACAAAGTTCAAGGAGAGCCAGCCGTGTTTTCTTCTGACTTTTCACTTTTCACTTTTCACTTTTCAATTTTCACTTTTCCACAAACAAAAACAAAACAACAAAATAAATGTATATTATACAGATAAATATATCATATGGCAGCTATATTTTTAGCCCGAACAAAGAAGAGTTCATTAAACTTGACCTTGAGCTGGTTATTTTGCTGGCACTTGTGATATTTATCTTTATTGCTCTCGATGGCGTAGTATAATATAATCAGAGCAAATTTAATAAAAGTTATAGAACAATTGGAAGTCAAAATTCTTAAATTTAACAAAAAATGTATTCGTGAAGTGTGATGCAAAATAATTTCTTGAATATGCAGATGCAGAATGCAGCGAGAGTTTATATTTTATAGAACTTTGTAAGTAGTTTTAACTCCCATAAATTTATATCGATATCGATATGTTCTGCCTACGCAGAGCATTTAAACTTCGGTAGATCCCAGTCTTTATTATATATACTATTTTTTTTTTTTTGGCAATCTCAAAATGATTGATAAGCATAATTTAGTATAGCTTGTAAATCGAATTGCTTATCGCTAGAGTTCAAGGGAATATAACGTTCTTTTCTGAGAATTAAGTTGTAAAAGTTGTCAGCTTTTCTGACAAAAGACTGAAGATTATCCAAGCAGCAGCAGCAGCAGCTAACGTTGCCATACTTACAATACATGAGTTTCTAGGATCAGAGTCTATTTAAGGGTTTTTAGTTATGGGGCTTACCTGCAAAGATACAAAAAGAATCAAATACATTAGAAAATATGTCATAAATACAATGCTATATTAAAATATTTAATTTAAATAAATATTTGTTATTATAATGCAAATATTTCTTAGGCATTTCACGCGCTGCTTTCACTTGAAACAATTAGGCGCATTTTTATGTTAAATATTATTTTTTTATTTTTAGTTTTAATTGTGCCAAATTCCAAACATTTAAGCAGACACAACAAACAAACGTTTCAGCTATTTAGAGCGCAATTGTGCGTAAAAATGCTATAAAAACAAGTCAGAGTGGACTGGTAGGCTGAACTCGACTGGAAAATACCCTAACTGTTTCTGATATTCTAGTCCTTTTTGTATATACCAAATTAAATGCTCACAGTCAGAAACATTACGAAATCTTACAATATTTAATATCTCTTTACTTTGTTAATTTTCATTTTTGGTTAAAAAATAAATAATAATAATATAGAATCTTATTGAAAGTTAGATCACTGCTAAAATATATACATATTATATACATGAACAGAAATATAGTATATAAAGTCCTGAGCCCACTGAGTACATAAGGACGGATAGACAGACCTAAGAATATATATGAATATATACATTCTGTATGTCTTCTGCCTATTCCCCAAAAATATACCCTTTTTCAATTCAGTCTATGAAAGCGGCACATAAATATTATTAAATTATTTTAGCTACTCTATACATTCCTTTGAATGTAATTTAATTTTGAATATGTGATTTTTTTAATGTAGTTTCAGCTGAGATTTTGGCCCTTTTATTGTTTGCAGGTTAAACAAATTTGCATTTACGAATTTACTGTATTATTTCTGCACAATTTAACATTTACAGCTTTTGTTCATATAAACTGATATATATTTTATTTTTTTACTACAAATTTTTCATTTTGTGCTAAACGTGCAAGTTTTTTTATTCCCCCTGACACAAATACTTTTGCTTTCTTTACTATTTGTATTTTATTTATTTTTTTCTGTTGAAATAATAATAAATGCGCATAAATAAAGCAGAAAAACTGAGTAATATTTATATACAATGTATAAATAACAATGGCATTGGCAATGGCAATGGCGTAGGCAGAATTTTCAATTCAAAAAAGTTAGCAAAATTGTAGCGAAAAGTGTGAGTTGCCTGCTAATCCCTAACACTTGTCCATAACCCTGCCACGCCCCTATTTGGGGCCAAGCAAAAACAATTTACATAATTTATGAGCAAAGTGAAATACCAAAATTTTGTTGCCAAATCAGAAGCAAATTTCAGCAAGTCCCGGCCCGGGCATAAATAGACAGACAGACAGACAGGCAGAGAGACAGACATCGCACTCTTCAATCAACACAGAGGAAAAAGGTTTTTAGCAGCCGATTGGGTCCAATGGTTCGCTGTTTGCATTGATGATGCAGGGGTTTGAGCAGATGAATTGGTTTTGGGTTAACAGCAAATGAATATTGATTTATTTTATTATTATATATTATATTTGTTATTCAATCAATAGTCGAGCAAATACAATCCCAGCCTAAAGCCTGTGCACGTTACTGAAACTGAGATAGCTCTTTCAAGCATATTTTCATCATAATAATCTTTAAAGAATGTCACAATCATAAAAGCTCCATTGTTAGTCATAAATGCATATATATATATAAATATAGAAACCCATATGGCAGACAACTTTCCCCGTACCGCAAGTTGAACAAACGCAAAAGAATCTGTCAGATAGAAAAGTAATGTCTGCATGTCTGGTCAAAGATGATGAGTGTGGGCGGCTGTAAGGGGTTTGGAGACGAGAGTAGGGCATATAACCCTCGGTTGGCATTTAAAAAGTTGTAAAAGCGACAGCAGTTCAAAATTTAATGCCAAATGCAGATGCAGATGCTGATACTGATGCGAACGGAAGCAGCAGCAGTAGCAAAGTACTTGAACTTGTCGTGATACACAAATATGTGGGATATATGTATATATACCGATATATTTATATATATGTAAGAGGGAGGGCAGACAGGGTAGCCACTTGGCGGCTGTCGCAACAATAAAATGCAATAATTTTTATTGAATTAAAGACGATAACTCAATTGAGTGGGCGACTGGCTTGACTTGACAGCCAGCGCAAGGCAGCGACTGAGACAGAGACAGAGAGAGAGAGAGAGAGAGAGAGAGAGAGAACGTGCGCGTATTAAAAAAGAAAAACATTTAGATAAAATGACCGATGAGTCAAGAGTGCACAAAGGAAATGAACAAAACGAGCAGCAGCTATTGAACCCAATAGAAGGGAGGAGACTAGACTATGTCTGCCATAGAAATAGGAACTAGAAAACAAACAACAAACGGACCGAGACAAGGTTGACTAAGCTGCAAGCCAAACAAATATGAATTACGAAATGAAAAGCAATTGAAACGATAAATATATATATACCTATGTATATACATATATATATCAGTGTATATATATATATATAAGAGGTATCGCACACTCATCAATATCTATCGCAGTTAGCTACAAAAATTTCCCATTTGTGCTATCACACTTGATATCAGTTAAATAATTTATCTGTGATTTGTGTAGATAGCCATGAGGCAAGGCTGTTAGAGCGAGCGAGTGAGCAAGCTTGCCTGCAAACACATTTATGGTTAATGAAACACTAAAAACATTTTAGCACGATTAGTTGGGAGTTCAGCATGCTAAAGGGGGTCAAGACTGAGCCAGAGAGAGAGAAAGAGAAAGGTAGCTCGATGGCTGCGCTGCTCTAGCAATATACATTTTCCAAATTTAGTAAGTGTATTGCCTTGTCTGTGTGTGTCTGCATACAGCTGCAAGAACAACAATTGGCAGGCAACTGCACGTAAATAAGATTTTAATTGAAGCTTTTAGCAGGAAATGGAATATTAATAGAAAATGCTGAAGAGTTGCTGACGACCTGACGACCTGACAATGTCTGCCTGGCCAGCCCAGCTGGGCTGCCTCTAATTGCAAACTGGACAAAGTCCTGGGCTGGCCCCAAACTGCAGCGGGAATCGCAGGGCAGTTCGAGTGGGGCCTGGAATTGTTGCATGAGCCGCTTACCGTTAAAGGTCAAAAGTCGCTCGTTCGTTCGTTCGTTCGTTCAGTTCCACTTAGATTGCATTTGCTGCTGGCATTTGCATTTTTCTCCGTCTAATACCCAGTTGATGAGTTGGATTAATTAGCTAAAAAGCGATTGCAGTGCAAGGGGAGACGAGTGCAAGCGAGTGTGGGGCGTGTCTCCTTATTAGATACCTGGCTGTCTACCTGACTGACTGCCTGACTAGCTGTAACGGTATAAATCCCTGTCTCTGATGGCCGCCATAATTGAGACTGTCCAATTAACAAGTCGTTTCTGTAGTTGGCCCATAAAAGGTTAAGCGAATGATTGGCAGGCAATTAGCAAAGTGTACGAGTGTGTGTGCGTGTGTGTGTGTGTGTGTGTGTGTGTGTGTGTGTGTGTGTGTGCGTGTGTGTGTGTTTGCCAGTGTGGGCAAAAAGTTTGAGCAATCGATCTTTATATATGTATGTATATGTATGTTGATGCATGTTGTAAAAGCGCAAAGGTAATCATGTTATAATTAGCCAAGGAATATATGATAAACGTAAACATTAGGCTAATTCCATTTCCATTTTCATTTCAATCAAAATCACAGCGGCTGCAGGCAATCTGATTTATAATCATAATTAAAGCAATAATCATATTTATTATGTTTGCCTAATCACTAATGTGAATTAGTTATCAACCGAAATTTTAAGCGTATATCATAGCAACGAAAGTTTTTTGTCTCTAATATATTTCAATAAATTTCTAATTATTTAATGCAATATTCTGATTCAATGTTGTTTCTAGATATTAAATATTTATCAACTGATTTCTGTATTGTTGTTGGGTTTGGCTTTTTTACCTATATTGTCATAAGGCAATCTAGCTATATAATTGGTTCAAATTGCTCCAAACTCAAGGCCTATTGAACTCACCCTAAAAAGCAATACTAAATCAGTTTTAAATACTATAAATATATAAGTTTATATATAAATATATTTATATATACCTATAATGTATATATTTATATATTTATATATATTTATTTATTTATATATGTACATTTATATATATTTATTTATATATATTTATTTGTATATACATATATACATTTATATATATTTATATTTATATATATACAATATAGTACATAAGATTTGATACCTCTTCGCTTAGTTTTCGTTACGCTCTGATGATATATACATACATATATATATGTGTGTGTGATGGGTGCTCATTGTGTGTGTATGTGTGTGTGTGTGTGTGTGTTTGTATACGGACATAAATACTGATGTATTTATATGATGATAATATATGGCGCGTGATATTTAACATCGCAGCCACATTAGCAATGAACACTAATCACGGCGAGAAAATTTCTGCAGTATGCGAATAATTTATGTGACAACGTGCACAACTTCGAGAAGCCACACGAAAAGTATGAGAATGACAGAGAGAGAGGGAGAGAGAGAGAGAGAGTAGAAGAGTGGGAGAGTTAGTGAGGCAGACAGAGAGCAGAGCATAATAACTGCAAAGCAGTTGCAAATAAATCAAATAAAGCTGTTGAACGTGATCGGAAACCGCGGCAAGCTGCAAACTAAAATAGTAGGCGGGGCTAGGGCGGCGGCAGGTGGAGCAGACACTGGTCTGCTCTAGACCGTTAGCAGCTCGTCGTCGTCTGTGGATGGCAAATTGAAAACGTCGCTCGCATACCGCACAACCAGTTTTGACAATTAAACAATTTAATTAAGGTCAAATTCAAATATCTCTATATAGAAATATATATATTAATTATTTATATGCATATCAATCTGGTTATATCTAGATGTGTGTGTGTGCATATCTATGACCGATCTGTTCACAACTTTTTTTTTGTGCCGTCATCTATGCCTCATTCTACTTTTATGCTCCTCTTTGCTGTGCCATTCTTCATGTTTGTATAATGAATGGATGCGAATGAATGACTCGTGAACGCGTGCAGAGCGGAAGTAACACTTAACTCAAAAACATGAGCACACGAGCTAAAAAATGGATATGGGGGCGGGGAGTGTGTGTGGCGGACTGTAGGGCACTCAACACACACACACACGCACACACATACACTGGCACACACGCACACACACACACAATGGCTGCTTGGCAAAGTGACAAAGACAACACGTTTTTGTGCACAACAACAAAAGCAGCAGCAACAACAACAACGATAAGAATACCAACACACACAACCACACACACACACAAAGTTACAGTAGCCTCTTAAATACAATATACCAACCCCTCGCCCTCTTTACCAACACACACACACCTCCCAGCCCCCTCTGCTACTGCTATGAAAATGCGGGTATTTAAATTTAATTTGCAAGCTGACAAAAAAGAAAGCAAACGCTTTTCTTGACACATACCATATGCGTGTGTATGAGTGTGTGTGTGTGTGTGTGTGTGTGAGTGTGGGACAGGAAGTAGCACCACTAAACCACCCAATATGCCCGCCCTTCTCATTTAGCTGCCTGCTCTGCGCTCTTAGCTAAGTTATTTGAAAGCAAGTCAAGTCAAGCACAAAACCAACCGAAATGCTGCTGGCTGCTCGCTCTCTAAGTGGTTTTCTTGGCCAGCCGCAACGCAACGGGATATGAGGTAGGGGTAGGGGTAGGGGGTAGGCACTGGGCTGTCGAGAAAAGTTACACACATTGAGCGAGCCATTGTATTAAAACGTATGTATGAGTATTTAGAGTGTGTCAATGTCTAAAGTAGTAGTAGTAGTTGCTGCTGGTTGTCGCTGTTGTTGCTGTTGTTGTGCTGCTGAGTGCAACATTGGCATTAGTGGCACAACATTTGTCAGGTGGTTGCCCAAAGCTCTAAAAGCTTCGCACTTTAATTGAATTGTTACGAGTTAAGTGAGCCAACCAGGGGTTACACCAAAGGGCTCTGCCAACAGAAAGAGACAGACAGAGTGCAAGAGAGAAAGAGTGAGAGGGGAATAGCTGATGGTCAAAGGGTAAGCCATCAATTAGTGGCAATAGCCAAAGCAAAGAGTTGAAAGCGTGGCTAAAGTTCAAGCAAAAATGTAAAAACATGAACATGGCTAATGCCAAAGAGTAAGCACAGTGTAGCTTGGCTAATACGAACACTAGCTAAGTTAGAATTTCAATGATTTCGTTTTAGTTGATCAGGCTCGTAAAATTTAATTTAATAATTTATATATATAATTTAATACTTTACATATATAAATCATAGTATGTATGTATATGTTTCTGATCTTTGACTGTTTTACATATATGTTATTATTATTATTATATTTACATACAGACATTGATAAAGCGTATATATATATACTATATATACTTTATTGTGTCTCATAAGAAATATATTGTGCACGCATCATTAAAATTTTCATAGAAATCTTATATGAATAAGAAATTCTATAAAAATTTGCCACAGTTTCACATTTTTTTTCTATATAAACAAGTTTTTATTTCCGGAGAAACAGTTCGCAACAAAGAATATATAAAAGGCAATTAAAATTTTGCCAATTATTCGAAAAACTTTATACTTTCCGCTTGACATTTGTTGTTGCATCTGTGCAATTCAATCAATTCAAGTCGCTGAGAGCAGCAGGCACAACTTCGGTCCAACATGCAAAGCCATTAAAACAATTAGCCAAATGCACTGCACAGGCCGAACAAGCTGCTATTCAGCTATTCAGTTATTCGACTATTTGGCTGTTCAGCTGGGAGCACATAAAACGTATCCATAACGTGGCTGGGCAAGTGCCTAATATCCAAATGGACAACAACAATGGCAGCCGCAGCAGCAGCAGCAGCAGCAAGCGATAGCGCATTGGACTAAAGGGAAAGCACACAAATTGTTTTTATCACTCATACGCCGCATGTGCCACGGCAACAAATGCGTCCCCAGAGTGAACGAGAGACAGACAGACAGACACACAGAGAGAGAGAGGGGAAAATGCAAAGGCAAACAAAACGCCTACGTTAATTACACTGCTGCAACAGCGAAAGCAGCAACAACAACAACTGAAGTCACAAGTGTAATCTAAGCTATATATGCTTGTCTGTGTCTGTCTGTGTGCGAGTGTAATTGAAAATGACTCATTTGAAAATCCCGCAACTGCAAATGAAAACGCAAACACACACAAAACTGACCTTTAATATTTCTTTATAATGCATCTCCAATGTTGCATCATTTTTTTGCATTTTAATATGTAAGATTTGTGAGAGAAGGTGCGGCTAGAGGAGGCCAGAGTAGAGTAGAGTAGAGTCGAGGCGTGTCAGTGCTAAGAGAACTAAGAACAAATTGCTATAAAAACCACCTGTAAAATGTCAAAAACACAACAACAACAAAAAAGCAGGCGACACAAATTTTTGGTCTGCACTGAGAGTGAATCATAATTAAACATAGCTAACAACTGCTGGAAGACATCGACTAGGCAATACCCTACATATTTAGATATATATGCATACATATGTATATGGGTTAAATATATCACAAGTTTAATCAATTTTAATTTTTAATAAATAATAATAATTTATTTAAATATTTGTTATTATTATTTATCAGACACATTTATAAAAAGTTTAATTATTAAATAAAATTTGTTACATAATCCATTCAAGTTTTTATTTTTTATTATAATTATTTATTATAATCTCTTTTTTTTTAAGAATAGTTTCAGACCATCAATAAACATTTATAAAAATTTTAAATATTTAATAATTTTGTTATGTAAAAATGCTTGCATTTATATCCCTTGCTTTCTCGCCGCTTTTACGGATATTCTAGCGAAACGAGTTTAGAAACAAAAAATTTGCTGACATCATCGAATGGGCAACTTTTCAATTGCAGCCGCAGTAAAAAAAGAGGCGAAAACGAACTTCTAACTTGGAGAGGTTCATATATTTTTAATCAATACTACATATTGTAATTCCATATAGCTGAATCATCGTCTAGTGCCCCGCATAGCGCTTGGACGGAAAGCGAAAAGCAAACTCAATTCAATGACGCCTTAGTCACTTGATCGACCCGATCGTAGATCGTATAACCGAGATGCCGGTGCCTGGTAGTCGACGCCTCTGTGACACAGCGCCCCTTCCCGATTTAGTTTAGATTCAATGTATTACGAATATAAGTGACGAATGCAAACAGCGATATGAGAGAGAAAAAAAAAGAAATTACTAGAAAGAGAGGGAGTTGACATAATTTCTCTTGTTCTTGTTCTCGTTGTTTTTTCTTTTTTGCTAAAGCTGATAAGAAAACGCTCTAGAAACACAGTCAACACTTTGCTTTTGTTTATGGAACTATTTTATCGTACACTTTGTGTCTTCCAACTTGTTTTTGTTGTAGCTCAACGAACGTGACGGGAGCTACAAATTTGCTGATAAGAAGTAAATACATATACATACATATGCATGTAAGTGTGTGAGTGTGCGAGTGTATGTGAATATTGCTTGAATTCTGGGAATTCACCATTATTACATTTAAAAGGCCTGCGGTTTTCACAGAATTCCAGAGTGCAAATGCCATTATGAAATCTTAACAAGTTTATACACAGATACATTTGCATATAGTATATAGAGGCAACAGTGTGACTATTTATTTAGTTTATAGAGAGCAAACGGTTGGCATTGAATTCTTTAAGGTTTTCGCAAGTAAAACTTTATACAAAGTACGGTAGGAAAATCTAGTTAATACTTATTGTTATATAACTTTTTAATTGATGTAGTTGGTATAACAGTTTTGATTTTTTTTAAATAAAAAACTGTATAACAGTATTTATTTTTATGTTATATACATATGTAACAATTCCCATGTTACATATTTTTTCTATTATATATTGAGTATAACAATTTCAGTTTTTTTTTATATTTTTGTAATATTTTGTATAACAGTTTTATTTTTGTGCCTCATACATGCTGTATAGCAGCTTAATTTCTACAAAAACAATGAGCGAGGCTCTACTATAAACTATTCTTCGCTTCAATAAGAACTCACATTTGGGATGCTTTGCAAACAGTTTTCATAAACTTATTGACTTAAATTTGATATTTTAACTAATGTGCCTTTTCAATTAGCCTAAAAATATTGAGTTACCAAAAAATGGCATATTGAATGGTGCCTTTAAGCTATTTATAAAAGTTCATTGGAATGTGGAATACATATGTATATACATACTTATATATATATTTATACATGTGTAAGCCTTAAGGTCATATCTGAAAAGAAATCAGCTTTGACAACGTTTTCAATAAAACTAATGAAAATGTTTTTTTAAGGGCAGCTGCTTTGGGCTTATTTGTTTCCTTTTCCTTCTTTCTTTTATCATGTCTTGTTGTTTTTTTTTTGTTTCTTTCTTTCATATATGTTTTTTCTTTATTTATTTTGTGAATATCTGAATCGTATGTGATTTGAGCATTTTCCTGTGTTATTTTTATTGTGGCGCTGCGTTTTCTTTTTGCCTTGTTTTTCTGTTTGTATTTTATGTTGGATTTGCATTTTCAAGCACGTACGAAATAATGACAACAACAAAACACAAATTGTTGACGCCGAAAAGCAACCACCCAAGGGGCAGAGTGGGCAAGAGACGGCAATATTGATAGAGGAGGGAAGGTAGGCAGTCAACTTGGCTAACAAATTGCTGTGTTGTGCTCATATCCTGGCAGAAAGTCCAGGAAGTTGTCGACGCCGCACGATAAGTGCAGGCGGGTAGATTGTTGGGTTGGGGGCGGGAGAAGCGAAGGACTGTCAAAAAGTAATAATAAAAATAAAAGAAAAAGCGAGTATGTAAATCAAAAATTGCTAACAAACCATAAAAGCGTCGGCCAGGTCATAAAACCTGAAAGTCAAAGCGTTAAAAAAGATGAGCGAAGACGAAGAAGAACAAGAAGAAGAAAAAGCAGTAGAAGAAACCTCCTATGCACGTCAAAAGTTTTATATATATATGTATATATACATACATATGTATATTTTTTATTTTTTGGTTATGTTCTGTCTCGTGTTCAGCTTTGCTTCGCCTCCCTCTGCCTGGACACGTTTTGTGTTTTTACAACTTTTACTTTGTTACCGAAATAAAACAAAGGCGGTCGCCCATAGGGGATGTTGTTGTTGTTGTTGTTATTTGCCCAGGCAGGTTAACGATGTCTGTTAGGTGAGACAAGTGCACAAGAGCGAGATAGCACGATAAGGCAGCAGAGTGAGAACGGGCGGGCAATTGAGAGAGTACCAACTACAATGTCGAAGAGGGTGCAATGACTGCAACTTTTAGCGTTCGTTTGTCTGTGTGTCGGTGTCTGTGTGTGTGTGTGTGTGTACATGTAAAGGAGAAAGTCCCGTTGAAGCTGCTCTGCCTTCCCCCCTTTAGACCCAGTTCTAAAGCTTCTGCATAGTAATTTTACCGAGGGTTGCGAACAGACAAAGATACAATGTTTAAAAATATATATACTATATACTAAAAGCACAAAGGAGGGAGCAGGGAGGAGGGAGGAGGCAGCGGTAGGGTTGGGCAACTACGTGACACCGAAAATTCGCGTCAAATACATTGCCCTCACAAAAGGGTTTAACCTTGGACTTCAGGAAACTAGAGGGAGACAAAGAGAGCGAAAGAGCGAGAGGGGGACAGAGCTAATCAGGCGCTGGCTGTCACGCGGCTCGCCAAGGCAGAGGGCGGAGGATCCGCTTGCTGCACTCTTTCGTGCATGGCCCTAACACAAAATGTGGCTGACTAATCGACGCAAAAAACCAGCTCGTGATAAGTCGAAAAACTCAACTGAAATAAAATTGGAGGCAAAGCCCAAATACGTTTGCATAAAATGGGCAAAAAACAACAAAAAATAAAATGAAATAAAGAGCAAGTCAAGATAAGTGTGGAGCATGAGTATTAAGTATATAAATATATATATTTATATATTATATATACATATTGTAGATAAAAAGAACTGCTTCTGCTGTTTTAGTTGGAATTGGAATTGGAATTGAAATTGTACTAACCTCCAAAGTGCTGAGCTGATTAACCCACTGGTAAGCCTAGAAACAAATGCAAAATCGTACGTACATATCAGACAAATGAGAGAGACAGAGATGGGTTGTAGTTGAAGAGGAAGAAAAAGAAGAAGAAGAATAGCTCACCATTCGCCATTGTAAATGCAAATGCAAAATAAATACTTATAAAAATTGAACAAAATTTAAAAAAATACTTGTTTAATCTAGTTAAGAATACGTGCCAAACGAACTGTTTGATTACTTTCTTGAAATTCTCTTCAAAAAATACAAAGAATTCACTAAAATTGACCGGTTTACACATAGGCACTCTCACACACGCATACAAGCACACGTCTGACTCTAAATCAGCTGATTTACCAACACTCAACTTCAATTTTAAAGCTAAAAAACCGCTACAAAATTTGCAGTTAAATTGCGAGAGCAAACGTGTGTGTGTGCCTAAGTATGTGTATTGCTCACTCTCTCTCTCTCTCTCTCTGTCTTCTCCTCTGCCTATCACTCGCCATGTCTTGTCTTATTCTTGACGCTTGGCATTTGAGCAACGGTTAAAACTACTAAAAATAATACAACTAAAAGCTGTTAAGCATTAATCGCACAAAAGTTTAATAAAAAGACGCTATGAAAATTCTGCACACACACGCACACACACACACACACACACATAGACAAAAAACTGACGGCTGTGGCTCATTTAATTTTTCACACAAGTAAGCAACAATACAACAACAACAATAACAAAATCAGGGTAATAAATTTTATTTAAGCGAAATTCGCCAAAAATGTTTTGCTTTGCTGTTGCTTTTGTCGTTGTTGTTGCTATTGTTGCTGCGGCAGACATTGAACTTTATTATGCCGCTATTTTTTTTTCTTTTAACGAATTTCAGTGTGTGGGCGCTATTCGCAGCAAGAGCGTAGCGCACAAAAAAAATTCAGCAAAAAATTGAAATAAAAATAAAAAGAATACAAAAAAAAACACACACACACACACACAGACAATTGAGAGCGACACACGCACGCAGAAGAATAACACAAAATATAGTTGGGTTATTTGTTATTAATTATTCCCATTACTTGCGAGAGCGGCCGACAAAGAGTCAAATTGAGTTTGAGAGTCTACTTAAAATGATGCCCTTTGGGCAATTGCTTTTATTTACTTTGTTTTGTGTTTGACAGCTGCTGCGATGACGACGACGAAGACGAGGAACAAGACGTGGATGGCGTTTGCTTTTTGCCGCTGCTTCTTCACTTTTCTATTGCACACACACACACACGCGCGCAAAAATTCGCAAGAGCATACGCACACAGCTGCACAAAGCTTTCTGCTGTTTACAAACTTTTGCGACGTTTTCAAGTGCGCTCCGAGACGTGGACGTAGACGTTGACGTCGACGCTGGCAGCGACGTAAGTAGAGAGTGAACGAGAGAGCCCGCGATTGCGACTGCGACTGCGATGTCGAAGCGGCGGCAACGTAAGCTTTAACTATTTTTCTTGACTTTGCTTTTTTTTTCCTTTACGTTTTTTTTTTGTTTTTGATGTGTGTATAAAAAATATGTATGTATTTTTTTTTGCTTGCTTTTGCTCACTGCTGCTGCTGCTGTTGCTGCGGCTTTTTGCCTTCTTTTTTTGCGAAACGCTTTAATAACTTTCTATTGCTATTTTTATATTTTTTAATGGCGTTTCACAAACTTACACACACACTCTCACATACATACATACATATATACAATGACAGACAGAGAGACGAACTACGACGACGAAGGCAATGCAGAGGAAACAATGAAAAAACCGCAAATACGATAATATTTCACTACCTTATTGTTATAATTTGTAATTAATTATTTTTGCAATATTTTCAATAGTTGCTCCTCTCTTCCGGATGAATTTGTTGTTGTGGTTGTTGTTTTTGTTGCTGTTGCTGTTGCTGTTGCTGTTGACGTTGAGAATGATGACGAGACGACGTCAGCTTTAAGTTAAGCACACGCAATATACACACACATTCACATGCACAGGGAGAAAGAGCAAGAGAGAGACGAATAGAGACGAGAAACTGTATGCACAAACACAGTTAGCTAGCTAAAGTTGTGTTGTCGTTGTTGTTGTTGACGCGTACACGTAGCAAAATTTTGCGAGCTTTGAACAAACAGAACGTACGAACGAACGAACGAACAAACAGTGACAGTGTCCAGCCCAGCTGATTTCAATTTTGTTTGAATTTCTTCGCTTTGAACCACGCGCACAACGAACTGGCCACGACAAAAATTAAAATGAAACTGAATGGCAAAGACAGGCGACGGGCAAACACAATCCAGAAACCGGTGGAGAGCGGTCCATGCGCAGTGCTCAACCAGAGAGAGAGCACGATTGAGTGACAGAGAGAGATAGTGCGCGCGCCGTTCAAGTGCGAGTGAGTGCGACTCATACAAATGAATGGGCGGCAGTCTGGCAGAGCTGACAGTGAGAGCGGAGCGGCTGAATTGAACGAAGCAAAAAAAAAAGTAATAGGAAAGCGCCGGTATGCGGCGATGTCTCTGGCGCAAACGGCACTATTTGCAGCGCGCTCACTGTTGGAGGCGCTCTCTCTCTCTCTCTCTCTCTCTAACCCCCGCTTTTAACAACAAACTTACTCTGCCACCGGAAAAAAGCAATTGTGGCGGGGGTGTTTTTATGCCCTTTTCATATTGCCGAGAGCGCCAACAAGAGCAAGACAGTGAGTGAAGAGAGAAAGAGAAAGAGTGTGTGTGTTAGGCAGCTGCGTTGACGTCAACGACGCCGTCGTCGTCGTCGTCTGACTCAACCGCAGCGCCACCACCCAAATTCGCACAGTGGAGCAGAAGTTGAGCATATTGAGGCAATTATTACTTCATTCATCAATTTTTCAGCCGTTCGCTTTTGGCACTTTTCGTTTGTTGTTCGCGTGTAAAACGACGTTAATTGCCGTCGGCGTCGGCGTCAGCTTTAGCGGAGTCGCTGCCGCTGGCGTCACTTCTGCAATGATTTCGACCGAACGCCTGCTGCCATCCACTTGTGTTCGCCAAAAAACTCAAAACAAGTGGTTTTTTGGCATTTGACGAACGCGTGAGAAACATATTTGAACGCTCGCTCGGCAATACAGCAGCAGCCATTGGCAGCGCTGTCGACGTCAACATTTCATGCTCGCTCATGTCCCCAGAAATATTTGGCATTCAGCTGTCTTTGCATCAGCTGGCAGTTTGACGTCGACGTCGGCGTCGGCGTCGGCGTCGCTGTTGCCGTTGCCGTTGGCGTCGCTTCAAGACTTGACCGTTTTCTATGATGACTTTTCAGGCCAATTTTTGTGTGAATCTGAATGTTTTTTCTTTATTTTGTTTGCCATTTGAGTTTTTTGTGTGTTTACAGCTCGTAAACATAAATCATATAAAATATAATGCGTTATTTCTGTCTACTTTGTTGTTTTATTTATTTATTTATTTTTTCTTTTCTTTATTTTTTTTGGCTACAGACACGAAAAATAGTTGCAGTCAACGCGACGTCTCCGCCTTTGGCTGTGTTCAATCAACACGATCATTAAATGGAATTTATTGCGAATCGGCCATAAAGATAAGCCAAAAAGTGTTTGGCAGTGGAAATGTCAAAAGCAACTGCAACGCTTGTCAGCCGAGTTGCCACCTCACTAACTGTTATACTGCCATATAACAGTCAGTAATCATGTGATTTATGCAGTGATTTAAGTGTTTCACAGACTGACTGACTGTTCTACTGTCATATAACAGCTGCGATATCTATCGTATTGACTATCGGCTATGTATTATCAGCTCGATTGTCAATTTTGCTCAAGGTTCTCCCTTGCCACAATCGTGTTTGTTGTTTGGAAATAAATGTCAAGACCCTAGCTGAGACCCATTTCAGTAGAAACCCAAACAAACACCTCACGAACTGTGCAAATTTCAACGGATCTGACGAAAACCTGTTTCTATGCGATTATTAGAAATTCCCATAGCTCAAAAAGCGACAGATTGGCACTTGGATTGTTTACCTGAGCTTTAAGTGATTGATGTTTGCTATAAATAGACAATGCTGTTGCACTGTATAACAGTTGGGTTGACGTGGTTAGCAGCGTGTGATTCCCCCAAAAAGCAAGTTTCATACAACTCCTCCAAATGCAGATTTCGTTATCTTATCTAGCGATAAGAAATGTCATTTACATGAAAATTGCAAAGCAAATCAGCCAAATTTGATAAAGAGAAAGTAATGCAAATACAAATGATACAGATTTACAGACTATATACATATATATTTATATATGTAGAAAAAGGGACAAAAGCAATTTTCAATGGAAAATAACAAGTTTATATGGCTTGCATTTTGTGAGCGCGCGTTAGCTAAAGCGAAAAGCAAAAGAAAAAAAAACTGTATATATCAGTTGATAAAAGACAACAACAACAACAAATAAGAATAAGAACTACAACAACAACAACAGCAGAATGACAAATTCCAAACGCCAAGCCACCAAAGCCAATCGCACAGCGTGCGGAACAAGGTGCGGGACAGGAGCTGGGGTAACAACAACCAGCAAACCAGCGGCAAAGCAAAAGCAACGATAATAGCAAAACAAACGACCGACTGACAGCAGCGACGTGGCAGAGGACGCGGCTGCGGGCGCAAAATTTTCAATTGAAAACGAATGCGTATAAATGCGCCCATATGGTAAATATACCAGCCAAGGGATGAGACTAAGGCGCGCGCGCGTGTGTGTGTGTGTGTGTGTGTGGAGTGTGGGGTGCTGCACGTCGCGCTGCCTACGTCACTTGCTGCTTATCGGTCGCCTGCTTGCAATTTTCATGCTGGTGCGACAACGCCGGCGTCGCAGTCAGCGCCGACAGTGCTGTGTTGTTGTGAGGGTGTAAATGCGTTAAAAATAATCAGCGTAAACGCGCGCTGCCGACGCAGCAGCTGTGCTGCCACCACCATCCTCAGTCGCTGCGCTGTGGGCTTTGTTCTGTTTGCTTAGCTGCTGGTAGCCGCCGCAAGCAGAGACGTCGACAGCGCAGCGCAGCATCTTTGGCTGTGTTTGTTCAACTGTTACGCAAAGCGACTGTTGGACTGTTGGACTTGGACTGTTGCTTTGCACTCCACTTAACTTGAGTTGCCTTCTCCCACTCCCACTCACTCTCTCACTCACACGCACACACACACACACACACGGAGTCATCATACATCGTGTCATTCTTTTCCATTCTCTCAGTTTATCTTATGTGCATAACTTTGTTCATTTCGCCCCATTTCATTTCGTTTACAGGTTGTCAAGAAATTAAATGCTCGTTATTAGTTTTTCTTTGCTTTTGCTTCGTTCCACCATCGTCATCATCGTCATCATTCCTATTCCTTATCAGTTGTGTGTGCGTTCGTTCGCTCTTTCTCTCTCTCTGTCTCTCTGTCCCTCTAAGACTTGCTGTGACTGTGCGCTCTCACACTCCTTTTGCTACGCCAACGCCGACGTCCACGTCGACAGCGCAGCCAGCATCGCCAAATGCTTTGACGACTCATCAATTTGTGCGGCTTCTTTGCCAAAGGCGACTTACGCTGACCATTTGCTGGCTTAACGCGCACAACACAAACTGCCCCTGTCCCTGGCCCTGGCCCTGGCCACGCCCCTGCCACTGTTACCGTTAGCGTTAGCCGCTGCAAGACCCGCAGCCACCCACATAACGGCACTCTAATACACACACACATGTATAAACAAACATTTATTGCATGTTGCTTGTCAATCGTCAATCGACAATTCTTGTCGTTGTTGTTGTTATTGTCGATGTCGTGGCTCGACGGCAAAATTATCGCAAAAAGGGAAAATAAATATAAATGTGTATCCAAATAAATGAGTAAACATCTGTGTGTGCGTGTGCGTGTGTGTGTGTGTGTGTGTGTCTGTGAGCTGTATAAATAAGCGATTTTTATTAGACTCACAGATAAAACTGTTAATGACAAACACATTTGTGCAATGTTTTTATGTTTTGTTATGATTTCTTTTATATATTATTATCTATCTCCTGTTTATATACATCTTCTTCTTCTTCCTCCTTTGTTATTTGTGGGTCAACGCAGTGTGTGAAAGGGGATGGGGATCAATGGCTTTTCGGATTACGAACCATTAAATCATCAGGCAAAGCCATTTGATTTCATAATACACGCAATATAAATTAGATATATAAGTGTGTATATAATCTACATTATTATTATTTATGTATGTATTGGATATAGTTTTATTGTTTTAATCTGTCTTGTTTTTATCAATGTTTTTTTTTCTCCTGTTTTTTATCAGAAATTTTCGCCGTTTTTACTTCGGCGTAGTTTCAGCGCGAGCTCATTGGATTAAAGAACTCAGCGCTTCACGTTTCACACTCATGGTTTATGAACAATGCAGGTAGTGCATGACTAAAATATACCCTGTAACCAAAAAGTCTAAACTATAAATTAAAAATAATAAATAAATTACAGAGAAAGTTTTATGATTGAATTTATGAGAATTGAGGAGGAGAGCACTATTTAAAAATTAATTTTATTTTGTGCGTAAGGCAAAATATATTTGCGCTTGTGTTTACTTTCAACATACACACATACATATATACATTTCTATATATGTACATACATTCATTCTTTCATTTATTTATTTTTTCATTCATCTTTTATTCATTTACTTATTCATTCATTCATTTATATATGTCTACATTCATTCATTTATTTATTTATTAATTTTTTCATTCATTATTTCAAACATACTTACGTAAATCTGTACATAAAAACATACGCATATACTTACATTCATACATACATATGTACATACATTCATACATACATACACACATACATACATACATACATACATACATACACACACATACATTTATACATGTACACATCTACACATACATACTTACATAGGTAAATTCATGTTTACATAATGCCTTGTGGTCTACTCAAAGGCATGAGAATCGCAGAGTAAGGCGTGATTGAAATATACATTCATTATTCTTTTCATATTTCATATATGTACATATACATCATGCATACATACACCATACATATATTGTACTACACCGTTTTTCCCTCTTCTATCTTGATCTCCGCCCTTTGCTTCATTCATTCCTCTAATAAATCTCTCATATGCGCTTACTTCAAGTCTCATCTCAATAGTTTTTCCTACTTGCCTGCGCTTACATTACAGGGTATCTTAGGCAACTGAACTACGCACAGAAGACTTTGCCATGGAACGGAACTGGCAGCCTAATGCTTTCACCTGACGTCAGTGGACAAAGTCGCAGACGCAGCTGACGTCGCGACGCTTAACATTTGCATTCAATGCGAAGCAGCAGCAAAAAGCAATTGGCTAAAAATAAACACATGTATGTAAGGTCGTTATCATTCACGGGACTAGCAAAAGCACCCACTCCAAAACCCCACGCCAAAAAAAGAAAAACAAAACACAGCAACAACAGTAAATCGAAGAAGAACTAGAACAGATATGGCAAGAAGTAGAGGAGCGACACAGGCCACAATATGGAAATCAGTGAAGTTGTTTATCGAAACGATGTTTCGGCTTGCCAGAAGAGTATGGGGCATGCATAAATACCTAACTATTTATCGGTCTATATAGCGCTGATATCAGCGACAACAACAACAGCAACGGAGGAAGAGTCACATTTTGTGGGCGTCTTTTTTTTTTGGCTGCTTATCGATTTTCGGATTGTAGTTTTTTTTTTTTTAGTAAATTATGATGTCGTATCTGTTAGTATAGGTTATTATATCAGCAGCAACAGCAGCAGCAGCAGCAACATTTAGCGATAAGACAGGAAACTTGATTACGTTGTTGCGATACGTCAGTTCACATAAGTACGGGGTGTTACCCATGCGATAAGGCAGAGGATATGCAATTTTATTTTTAGAAATATGTGGGAATTTGTGCAGGGCAAATGGCAATTTGAAATATGGAATTCATTCCAGTTAATTTAGATAGTAAAATAATATTCATATTTAATTGTCATATTTTATAATATAAATTTAATCAATATACTTAATTAGAGTATTGCTTATTTTTCTAAATTGTAGCTTAAACTTATACTTAATTAAAAATACATTTAAAAGTTTAACTCTGAGTTGCTGCCTCGCCCACCACTCAAATCGTCTCATTAAAAACTGTAAACTTAAAAAGAAAATTCATTTTTCAAGCGACGCCGCAAGGCAAGTTGCAGAAAAATGTGGCAAAGCTATTTTTGCTGCTTTATTTTTTGCTAGCGGCAGGAAAATGCCAAGAAATATGTGTAGCAAATGCTGGCCAAGTTGGGCGGGTAGGCGTGGCTGCCTGCTGGCTAGAAATAAGCGGAATTGCATTAAGTGCATCCGTTAGTAGGGTGGCAGATCTCTCACTGTGTGTGTGTGTGTGTAGGGGTAGTGACTGCTAGCTGCCTGGCATCCTGTCGAGCTGTCACCTTGAGACACAGTTGCCTGGCATGTGGCAAAGGAATTCAAGGTTATGTCACAGATGGAATTAGTTCAGTAACAGCGACATTTTGAGACAGTTAACTAGGAAAGTCAAAAGGGTGGCGAAGGGGGTAGGAGGGGGCGAATGCCAACATGTAAAACTCAAGGTAAGGCTACAAGGAATCTCAATCTCTTCCAGTTGCTTATCAAACTTCAATTTAGCTGAGACAATTTAAGTGGTAATATCAACACGATTATAAATGCGTGTGTGTGGGTGGGTGTCTCTCTCTGTGTGTGTGTGTGTGCGTGTGTGTGCGTGGGTGTCCATTTTAATGATATCATAAGCTTGGACAACACGGTCATTAATGGACATCAAACATAATGAACATCGAATGGCACACAAACACACACACACATGAATAAGCGATAAAGTGAAGCGTCTGCTATGCGGGGTCAGACATGTCCTGCCTGTGCTTAAATTAGGCCTACACACACACACAAACACACACACATACACACACACACACACACACACACACACACACATGCAGATTAAAAGACGCCTGCGTGTAAGCTTTTCATGTAATAATATATAATTTAAATGAGGTCAAAAGACGAGCGTCGGAAAATTGATAGCGCTGCGTTATGCTGAAAGGTGGCTAAGGGGTGGCTGGTGGCGAGGGTAGGTCAAGCGATTTAAGAGGCAGTTGTGAGCATGCATAATATTGATATCTTAATGAGCAGTGAAATTAATGGACTTTAGTGTGGGCGTAACTATAGCCAAGGGGCGAGCCACACACAACACATTCGAACTGAAACATGGGAGGGAATTAAAAGATAAGAGTGAGCACAGTTTTAAAGGACTGATCTGTTATATATTATAAGTATATAAAAATATATTTTCATATAGAATATTTATTAAGTTTAATATTATATATTGATTTTATTGACATAAAATGCATTGAAAGTATTTTTTAAGGCATGCACTAAGCAGAGCCTAACTGTCTCTTGTCTTTAGAAACAGGCAAACCTTAGTCAAATTGAGTAATACTTTTCTATAAATAGATGAATAATATGTCTGTCTGCCCTTAATCATCCAGCTCTCTCAGCACCTCTATTAAAATTGACAGCTGTTAATTATAGCAACAAATTAAAAGAGAAAGAAAAGGTTCTAGCAGCAGCTAGCCTAGACATATATTTCGAGCAATTGTCATAGCACCACTCACTAAAGAGAGAGCGATAGAGAGAGAGAGAGAGGCCAAAATGAAATGAAATCAAATCCATTAAATTCAGTTCAGCTGCGAAGCTCATTAAAATGGGTTTGGGTTTTGACCTGCTGCTGCTGTTGGCGCTGCTCATAAATCATTTCAGTTTTCCGCTGCATTTTCATAAATTTAATGAGCATTAAGTGTGAGCATAAGAAGAAGAAGAAGCAGCAGAAAGAAGAGAGGAACTGTGGGAGTTAATGGAGAGTTGGCGAAAAGCGTAACCAATACGTGGTCATCAGTCAGACGTAGTTCAATGTAAAACGATACGAGCTCACACACACACACACACACACACAGATACTCACATGGGAACTGGGTCTGGGTTGTGGGTTCTGGGCATGACTGACGCTCAACTTGGGGCAACATTTCACACATGGCGGACAGTTTTGGTTGACAGCAAATCTGAATTTGATCAGAGCGCGCAAACATTAAAAGCGCAATTTAAAAAGCCAGAGGCGACGAGCACAAAAAGTGATTTATGAACGCCCACATGGAGCCACACAGCACAGCACAATGCACCACACCACACCACACCACACCACACCACAGCACAGCTCAGCACCCTGACCCACTCCGCCCCACTGCTTAATTTCGCCTGTCTAAAATTACACAAAAAAAGCAACAAGAAAGTGATATTTATTTAAGGCTGTTGCCGACTAAGCTTACACCCTTACAAATATCAGTGTATATAGTGGTGTTCATGAAAATACTAGTGTTCATGAAAATAGTAGTGTTCATGAAAATAGTAGTGTCCATGAAAATAGTAGTGTTCATGAAAATAGTAGTGCGTTTGAGGCCTAAATTTGTTGATAAACACAATATTTTGAAAATAGTTTGATATAATATTTTTAATATTCATTTATATAGTGGTATTAAACCAAGTAAGTTCCAAGATTGGGAATAGTATATAGTTAAACCAATAAAGCAGTTTCAACAACTTCTCCAACTCTAAACAGTCTCATAAAGCTCCATAATATGTAATACCATAATCTGTTCAAGTTCCATCTATGCAACAACAGCTATGCATACTGCGAGTCTTAGCTACATAAAACAGAAGCCAAACAAACTTTGTCAAGAGCTTCTCTAGCTGAATCAAGCATAGATAATACAGAAACATATATCTCTCCCTCCCACATACATTCCCTAACCCACGCCAAACGCCATAAAGCCCATGCATTACAGGGTATTCACAAAATAAAACGCAGGAAATGAGTAAAGCTGATAACGCGGCGTATGCGCAATATATGCGCTTAGTCATGCTGAAGGTGTGAGCGGAGGGCGCGGACTTTGCTAAAATATTGACATTAGTTGTTGCTGCTGTTTTTGTTGTTGCTGCTGCTGCTGCTGCTCGCAACTTTTCTAATTTCTAAACACGCTTTAAAAAATCAAAAAGGTGAATAACGACAACAGCAAAATGGCACGAAAAAACGAAATTGTATAAAGTAGAAAATGTGGAGCAAACGCGTAAATTGGCAAAGTACGCGACAGGCTAAGGGCGTGTGCTGAAGAGGGGTTGGATGGGGCGTGAGGGGGCCTATTGAAATGGCAGCCCTTTGTTTGGCTTTTGACTAACCGGGACGCCACTTAACGCGTCCTGCCGCCATTTCGGGTTAAGCCCCAACAACAGGATATTTTCTTCTTCTTTTTTTTCGCTCTCTCTCGTTCGCCCGACTTGTTAAAAGTGTCAATTTTCGCTTTACGACGCGTGGGCGCTCCAAATAGCTGGGGCGGCAGCGGGGCCGGTAGACAAGTGGCTGCTCTGTTTGTTTATGCTCACATGAGGCGGACAGCAACAGCAGCGGGTATAACAAGGCGCTGAAAGGCGCAAGGTACAAGGAATACAGCGGCTCCCGCTGGGAGCTGAAACTTGAAGGAGGGCAACGAAGGGCAGAGGCGTTCGAGGGGTTTCGGTTTCATGTCCATGTCGCGAGAGCTGTGACAACGTCGGGGGCTTATTGTGTTACACACACACACACACACTGGCATACAGGAGCTGCTGTCACTGCTGGAGCTGGCTGTCAGCTACTTTTTAGTCCTCTGACAAAATTGCCAATTAAAACGTGCCACAAGCTTGGGGCATGCAGCCCGCCTGTTATTTTTTGTCATCTTCTCTCTTTTTTTTCTCTTTTTTTTTTAGTTAACTTTGAGCCGATTAAGCGGCAGGCAAACAAAGCTGGGCGACAGGGTTGCCGCCTTTATTGCAGCTCCTTTAGCTAATAGTTATGCAAAGGTAGCCAAAGCCTTTAATAATTAAGCACGAAATTGCTGCGTTTCGTGTTGCCTTTTCTCTCTCTTTGTTTGTTGTTTATTTAATTTTCTATCTTCTTTTTTTGTTTTTCTTTTTTTACTTTTTGTCTGCTGATTAAAGGATCACAAATTGTAACTGGTGGTCGGGGCAGAGCGCAGATTGTTGTTGCTGCTGGTAATGCTGGCAAGACAAGTGTTGTTTGCTACTTACCCATACGCTTTCAGGCATTGGGTTTGCACTCAAATTGATTGTGAAACTTACCTGCAAGTAAAGAAGAGAAGAAAATATGCGTTTCGTTAAGTTTTTTGTTAGGTGTGAAGAGCTTAAGGCTAAAGTGTAATGCTGGAGAAGCGCGTAGAGAGGTCGTAACGTAATTGACTTTATTTATTGTTCAAAATTTTTGACAAATGCCCAGAATTTTCAGTTTGCATTGTTTTGCAGTAAGTAACAAACTTAATCATGTTGCCTGAGAAGCGTATAAAGAGGCAGTTATGTAAGTGAGTTTCACTAAATTTGTAAGATTTTTAAGATATTTGCGATGAATTATGTTAGAATCAATCTACAAAAGATTAAAGTTTAATTATAATGCTGAAGAGGCACATAGAAAGATGCTTAAGTAACTTAACATATCTATGTATACAATATTATATACTAAAGACTTGAGCTTTGAATCATCTTTGCCATATTATAACTAAATCTCATTTAAGAAGAGAAAAGAAAGATATGTAATTTATTAATTTTAACCATTTCTTCAACAGTTTATAGAAATTGCTTAAAAATTTAATATGCATTGCTCTACAAGAGGTTGAAGCTTGAGGTGAGCTCTTGAGAAACGCATAGAGAGGCACTTAGGCAGTTGAGTACCGCAACTTTATCTGCCCTAAAAATTGAATTGAAAGTCTTCTACATAAACTCTTATATCTATATCTCTGCAGCCACACTCCATTCCAGCTGCCCATTGATTTGATTTGCACTTGAATTGACCTTTCATTCGCATGTCTACTTTTGCCTAAGCACTTAGGCAAATTCTTTTCTATTTGCTGTTGGGAAAATAAGTTTTTGTTTTCATTTCGTTTATCGCTTATCAACATATAGAACAAGAGCATTGTTGATAAATTATAATTCATCTATCAAAATCAAATATTTTTAGCCATAATTGACAAGCTGCCAACGTAGGCTTCACCTTCAGAGCTGTCTGTAGCCTATAGAAATACTTCTTGTTTCTCTTTTTTTTTGGGTCTCTGCTCATTTGTTTTGGTCAACATTAAAAGAAATAACAATTTGTCAAACAAATAAGCAAAAGGCATCAAATGGAAACAAAACAAAAGTGACATAAAAATAAAATATTGTAGAAGAGAGAGAGCGAGAGAGATGAAAAGTCAAATCTCGACTCAATTTGAAGAGGATGATGCTCCAGTTTTGGGCATATGACAAAAGTGTAGGGCAGCGGCATCAAGAGGGTCGATATAGGGAGAGAGAGAGAGAAATGCAAATATTGATTGATGTGCGTTTTGGGCCAGAGGCAAACACTAAGATTGATGATTGATAGTGTCGCATAAATATTAACAATTCATGACGCACAATCCGGTCAAACAAATCGGCCAAGAAGAGCCAAGAAGATGGCAAGAAGCTGACTTTGTTTGAGAACGTAGAACGTGCTGAAAGTTGACAAGTCGTTTCGCTTCGCAACGAACGAGAAAAGAAATCTCACGCAAAAGTCATAGAATATTAATGAGAAACTTTTGTGGATACTAGTCTTATGTATCTCTGTGTGTGTGTGTGCCCCCACAAAAGGTGTTGAGTGCAGCAACAATCAATGCGAATCGCCTAGGCCAGCATTTGGACACGCAATGCCACAAGACAATGCCAACATCGAGCCGGAGCCTGGATCTCAAATCTGAACAGAGTTGTCTAAGCTGGAAACGCCTTGCTGCATACATTGAAGCGCTTTACATGTAGCGTAAGGGGGGCGGGGCCGGGGCCGGGGCATGACAGTGACAATTGTGTTGCATGCACAACAAAAAAAGAAAAGAGAAAAAAAAGTTCGAAAAATGAAACTGAGAGACAATTGCTGGGGGTCGAGTCTATGCGAGGGTTTTGCGTGGGTTTAGGGTGCAACGTTTTTTTCTTCTTTCATTTTTGGCTTGAATTTTACACACTTTTTTCTCAGTGTTTTTTGTAGCTGTTGCGATTTCTGCATTTCAGTCACGTTTGACATTCATATTTGTTTTGAAATTACGAGCAACAGCAGCAGCAGCAGCAGCAGCAGAGGCAAACGGAAGTGTGAACAAAAAGAGCGCGTGGGCGCTGCAATGGGAATGCGTGCAGGGGTCAGGTGGGACACAGGAGGGGAGGGCACGGGAGGGGCCAGTCACTGTGTTGCGTGCAACATGGGTATTATAGCGTATTCCTTTACTTGTTGTCGCTGCAGCGAGTTTCTCGTTTAACTTTGTTGACACTTCGTTTGATGAACTATCCTCCTAGCTACCAACTCACTCACTCTCTCTCTCTCTCTCTCTGTCTCTGTCTCTCTTTATGTCTCTTTCTCTGTCTATCATGCTCTATAGCTTTATGCTGTGCCCTGCTGTGGGGAATTGTCATAATTGAATATGTCTGCGTCTTCGTTACGGTCTCCTGAGCGAGAGTTTTATGCAGCCCGTTTTGAATTTCTATCGCCTAGGCAAAAGTGCAAAAGCGCCAATTCGATTGGGACTCTGCTAGCGTTTCGTTTTGGGCATTAAGGAAAATTGAAAATGAACCGACAGATGATTGAGACAGCGACAGAGACAGAGACAGAGAGGGAGAGTGAGAGAGAGTGCTAGCATGTTGCCTGGGGAATAGTTGACAGTTGATTGTGAGCCATAACGTGACCCTACACAGCTCAATAACATTTCATAAAGTGTGAACTTCGCAAATGAAAGACGTTCGTTCACCCATTCATGCAGATAGCAACAACGCAACAATAAATATGACCCTGGCTTATATGCGAGAATTTCATTAAAACTTGGCATTTTGCTTCGACTGCCATAGAGACAAGACCTCACAACTTGAGCAACTCGAAACTCAAACGATTTTTTATGCTTTATGATTTTAGTTAAAAACTTACACTTTGATCAAATTTAAATTTATGATTATTTTTGGTGTAAATTTATGCTTTGATTTATCAAATTTGGATATGAATCAAAGTTTATATTAACTACATACAATATAAGTAGAGTTTTTGGATTAGTTAGGTTAAATTCAGTAAAAAAGAAATATAGAAAAATATTTGATATTTAAGTAATTTAATTCTCTTATAATATATATTATTTATATTTATTTTATTAGTTATTAAATAATGTTTATTTAATTGATTATAATTTATAAAATACTACCAGAAGCTCGCTCTATTTAAATAAATTTTGATTACACAATATTTAAATTTAAGTCTTTTATAATTCTCTCCGTTTATTTTTAAAGCTTTGCATAATATAAAATATATAGTATATCTTCCTCTGCTCTGGCACACACTTCTGCAGCTGCCAACACCTTTGCCAAAACTCGGCAAAGCCCTAGCTGCTGCCCCTTCCCCCCACGGCTAGCACTCGCAATGGCAGCTGAAACGCGCAAAACATTTAATTTCAATTTGGCTCGAAACGCAGCAGCCATAAAAACAAAAACGAGACAAAAAATAAATAAACCAAAAAAAAAAGATATAAAATAAAATAAAATAAGAGCGGAAGAAGCAGAAGAGGCAACAATGGGACGAGGGCAATCGAGTGGCATAAAGCCCAACTACGTATGAGCACTAGAAACTTGCACTTTATGCATTAATTCAAAAATCGTGTTCCACGGCCAACCGCAGCAAGCGAGAGGAGTCGCCCCACAAAAGTTGGCTGCACTGGCGCTGGCATGTGTGAGTGTTGCCAACCAGCCAAGCGAACCAACGAGCGAGCGGGCGAATGCCGACAAAACTTGCTTAAAACAAAACCCAAAAACCAAGCAACCTTTGCTCAAACGGGAGAAGTTCAAGCCCAGCGGCTGTTGCTGCACCTGCCCCAAAACAAAAATTGTAGCCACAACAACAACAACAGCAGCAGCAGTAGCAATGCGTGCTGAATGTTGTGAACTTACAGAGCTGCCCTCGGGGCGTGCCAAAAAAGTTGGCACAGCGCAACTTTAAGGAGCCGTAGCAAAAACTTTCCACACGCAGTTTCCATATTATGTGCGAAAATATTTGAGCCGAATTAAAAGAGAGAGAGAGAGAGAGAGAGAGCAGGAGAGACAAAGAGAGAGACAGAGAGAGGGAGACAGCTAGTCCGTGCACGTATGCAGCGCACGCGACGCAATTATCCTGCAGGAATTTCTTAATTTTTTTGTGCGGCCGACGCCTCGAGTATCCCTAAAAAAAAAGAAGAAGAAGATGGAGTGCGGCAGAGCAACTGGAGTTTGGCAACGAGTCCTGTGGCAGGACGACGTGTCAGCAGCTTTTGTTGTAAATACCATTAAGTCGGCGGCGTACGTGCCAAATGGCTGTTTAATTATGGCTCAAACACAGCTCCCAGCCCAAGTCGAACTGAACTCGAAGTCGCAGTCGAGAGACTGCGCTGAAGACACCCAAAGTCTGAAGTTGTCTGCGCTTGATAACTATATTTGTTATTAAAATCATAAAAAAAGAGATCGGAAATAAAATATATAAAAACTAAAAAGAGAGCGAGAGAGAGAGAGAGAGAGAGAAATATAAAATTAAAGTGCATCAAAAATTTGCGCTTGGCTGCGTTTTAATGAGCTGCTGAGCGAGGGGAGGGCCAGGGACAGAGACGTCTACAGTGAAACGTGTGAGTTATTAGACCGAAAGTTAATGAAGCAATCGCTGGCGAGCAACAGCAGAAGGGAGCGGGAGGCTGACGTCTAGGTAGACAGCGTCTAACAGCATTCAGCATTAGCGCAAAAAGTTGGCAAACATATTTAAGCTTTTGGCTTTGGCTTTGGCTTTAGGTTTGGCTCTGCCATCGGGAAGTTTGTTTGAAAAGTTGATTGGCCCTCTGAGAACGTTTTCCAAGTGGATGAAAATGATGAAAATTAACAGAAAATACACAAGTTATATAATTATTTTTTATGCAAGAAATAAAAAATGAAAAAAGAAGAACAGAAAAAAAAGTTTGCCATTCGAACGTTACATAAAAGTTAGCGAGCAATTTGAATAAGAAAAAAATACAGGTGAAAAGGTAATCAAAATAAAACTTTCGATTTAATATAAACAGTCTAAAGTTGGATATATATTTGAGTATATATATAAATGGGACGAGAGCTGTTTATATAAATAAAGCCAAGTTACGAAGTTACTATTGATTGAACGCCAATTTATATATTTTTGTTAAATGCTTATTGCCTTTCTCTGCGATTCTCATATATAGTGTTCTATACCAAAGGTCATGCCCAAGGGCCAAGTTAAATGCTTGTTGCCCTTCTTTGCGATTCTCATATATAATATATATTAATACAAGTTGAAGTGCTATGCATATAGAATTTTATAAACACAGAGCTGCCCACATGCCATAACTGATTAACCTCTTGAGTCTCTCTCCTATCTAGCTTTACTTTCTATTTCTCCATTTCGCTCAATCAGTCGCTCCATTCTAATTTATCTGCTCTCTGCAACTTGCTTTCGCACTCTCACTTGGAACAATCTTAGAACTAGAGTTAATGAGAATCGCCCAGAAAGGCGACATTTGCAAATCTTTATTGCACAACTTTCAGTCATATCTTTGGGGAGCTCACAGCTCTGGCGCTGTTTCCCATGTCGGCAAATGTTGCTCAACTTTGAATATTATTTCTAATTTTCACACTTGCCATCCAACATTCCACCTTCCACCTCCCACCTCCTACTATTTATATACATAATGCTTGAAGCTGTTTAGGGTCTCTGACCGGGTGCATTTACAAAAAACTTTTGCTTCAGTTGGAGAACTGGCAACTGGCAACTGGCAACTGCCAACTTTTAACTATTACCAACAATTATTTTGTCTAGTTAACTGTTTGAAAGGAGTTGAAGTGCGACATGGTTGGCACCTCATCAGGCAACACCTCTCTCTCTCCACACACACACCGTAACACCTGCCACTACATAGAATATGCAATTTGCGTAAACATTTATTACGCACTCAAAAGTTGCATGCAACTTTCTGTAGCAAGTTCTTTTTTTTTTTTTGTGTGCGCTGTAAGGGGCGTGGCAGACAGACAGCCAGCCAGCCAGCCAGCCAGACAGATACTCTGCATAATTTTATGATGACAATTAATTTCAGTTTTGCGTTTGCAACAAACAAGCTGCACTTGCAAGTTGCAACCTTCGCGCCTCGCCCCCGCTGGCGAATTGTGGCAAATGTCTTAATCATTGCGGAAATGCTCGCAAATTACTTGAAGAGCGTGCACTTGAAAGCCACCCCACACACACCGCCCCCTCACAAATTCCCTTGCTATTTCTTGGAATTTCTTGGCTGCCCCATTTTGTAGCTGCAACAATGGCAACTAGTCGCGCGCGTGTGTGTGTGTGTGTGTGTGTGTGTGTGCGGCGCTTTACATTTTGTGGTTGCAGCTGCTGAATTGTTGAAGGCGGTTTCTTTGCCCCTTTTCGGGTATTTTGTGGGCTGCGTGTTTGCCTCTTGAGCTTAGATGTGAACCAACTTGCCCAGCTCGCTCCGCCTTCCCGTTGCACCCTTAAAAAAGTTTTTGGTTGTTTCATAAACTGCCTGCCCGACTGGGCTGCCTGTCTGTGCTTAACCCGCTCGCCATGGACCCGCCCTTCCCCCCTCCCGCCGCACATAATCTTCGCTTTATCTGCGGCTGTGATGCTATTTGCATTTTAGTACATTTGACTGCCACGCCCACACGCAGCTTGTCGCCTTTTTATTTTGTGTTTTGTCTTGATCGTTGAAGGCTCATTATTCTTGTTGTTTTTCTCGGCTCATTGTTGTTGCGCCAAGTATTTGCAACTATTTGCAAAGTAATTTCACGAGTTTTGTTGTTCGATTCTCGGCAAAACTTTTTCAACCCCTCTTAAGCGTTTTAGGGGTTGGGGGTGGGAGTGGGATGGGGGTTGGGGTTGGGGTTGGTTCTTGGGGGAGCTAGCCTGTGTGCCTATTGTATTTTACTTTTGGTTTTTGCTTTCGCCTCTTTTTTTTTTTAGCTGTTATTGTTATTGTATTTGCGATATTTGAAGTTTTTGGCTTTTGCGGTTTCTGTTTCGACTGTTTTCCACTGTTTTTTTTTTTTTGCTCAACTCAGGGCCATTTTATTTAGATTGGAAGTTTTTCGGGTTTCCTGGCTGAAACCTTGAACAGCATTTAAGCGGGAAATGGGCAGCAGAAAAAGTAAAGTTTTCTTTTTGTTATTTAAATGAAAGCAATATGAAATTGAGAGTATTAGCAGGGGACGAAAATATGAAGGGGGTTGAGTGGGAGGCAGAAAGTGAGGGAGGGAGAGAAAGTAGCAATAGTGTAGTATAAAGTCCATCTAGATAGGCTTGGATTGGCATGAATTTCATATGATTAAATATTCAAACACAAATATTATTTAAGAAATATTCATATATAAAATATTTAATATTAAATAAATGTTATAAGAGGCACAAATCTGTTAGCTGCATTAATTAAATTGTCTTCAAAATACTCAAGCAAAAGAGAAAAAGCACAGAAGGCACATGAAAAGGTTATTTATATCACGCATACGCCCCTTAGAGCGACAAAAATATATGTCAAAGCATAAACGAAACCTTTGTTAACGATGCCCCAAATGTATTTGAGATTTTTGCTTAAATTGTATTCACACACACAAAGAGAGAGAGAGAGAGAGAGTGAGAGAGGGAGTCACAGACAGACATACAGCCTCGCCCAATTGCTGTGAGGCTTCAATGTCAAGCAGCTGGTGCCCAGGCGTGGGCGCTCCAACAAAAAAATCACACAAAGAACATATGGCGCGTCGAGAGTTCTAAAGCTTTAAATTACGCACACGCATGCACATATATATCTATATATAAATATATATATAAATATATATATAAGTATACATATGTGTATGTATGTCAGTTATATCAAAGATCAGGAGCGAAAGCTGAATGAAGGCAAACGCTGGCTGGCACAACATGTTGTTGAGGCGTTGTAAAAATGAAAAATAAATAACAATCAGACAAAAATCAATATTGACAAGGATAGCAGAGGGCAGCAGGCAGCGGGCAGCAGTAAGCGGGCTGCTACCAGTGGACAGCAGGTGCCAGGATATAACTAAAAAAAGAAAAAAATCAAATAAAAAACATGTACAAAGCGCCCACAGACGAGAGCTTTACAACTAAAGCTGAACTAAAGCCAATGCCATATGTTGCCAGCGCACATTAAAAAAAGTTTTCTTACAGCTGTTGTTGTTGTTATTATATATAAATATATATAATATATATATTTGTGTATATATAGTAAAGTACGGCAAAGTTTTTTAATCAAGTGTAAAACATTTGTCACACTTTCTTTTCTTTTCTTTCGTCTTTTTCTTCTTTTTTTTGCGCGTTCTCTTAATGTCAATCACAGTTGCTGTTGCGTGTCCTGCGGCTGTTGCACTGACAACTTTATTTATTTTTGCTGCAGCTGCTAGCGAAACAGCTGTTGCACGCACACAAACACACACACACACACACACACAGATGCAAAATGCAAGCGTTTATTGGATTCTGTTTCCTCTTTTTGTTGTGTTGGTGGCTTCGATTGACTATGTCGCACTGTTTGTTGAGGCTAGCGCACGCACATTATGCTTCGTACGTTGTCAGATGCTAACTGAAGCTACGCAGCGTTGGCAAACAGCAGAAGGACAGCGACAAGGACAGCGACGGCGACGGCGACGCAGCTGCCAGCATTGATGATTGAATGCCGGCAACAGGCAACAGGCAACAGGCAGCAGCAGCAGCAAAAAAAAAGCTGAAACTGAATCTGCAGCTGCTATGCGTGACATGGGGCGGGGCGTGGCGGGGCGGGGCATGAAAGTCAACAACAAGCGCATATTCAACTGGACCTACCAACCTGTTGAGCAACAAGTTGAGAGGCCCAAGGACTCCCTCTCTCTCACTCGCTCGTTGTTTTGTGTGCCGTTGGCAATGTCATTGAAAAGGACTTGGCTGCCTGAAGCGGGCATGAATGAACACGCACTGTGCACACACACACACACACACACACACACACACACACACACACACAGACAGTCACTGGCTGGCTGTAATTGGTGCGCCCATAAGTATGCAGCAGAGCTGAGCAGCTGTCGCCATATTCCTCTGGGTGCTCGTTGCTTGTCCACTTCCAGATTGGCGACGTCTTCTGCTGCTGCCTCTGCCACCATACTCTACTTCTTCTTTATTTCTTTTTCTTTTTCTTTTCTTTTTGCTGTGCCATTTTTGTGCCGGATATGCCGCTGACAGTCAATTAATAAAATGTTCAGCGTTCGCACAGCCCAAAGGGCGTTTTCACTTCTTTTTTCTATGTTTTTTTCTTCTGCTTCTGAGGCTCGCTCTCTGTCAACGCATTCATTTCAATTGCTTGAGTGTTTCTCTGTGTGTGTGTGTGTGGGCGTCAAATGCGTCATCGAAGCTGTCAGTGAATGTGTGTGTGTGTGGTGTGTGTGTGTGCGTAGCCTAATTAACATGAAGAGGCGTGCTAAACTTTACGACATTTACATTTCCTTTTTTTCATTTTGCTCAACTTTGATGAGGCGTGGGTTTATGGTTCTATACGTGAAATGGTTTCATATTTCACTAAATTGCATAAGCTGGGTAGCTGGACAGAATATTTATGCAGCCATTGATGAAGAATGTTATAAATATTCCATAAGTCAGGGCACAGCAACATCAAAGGCTTACAAATCTACGGAAATTTGTAGATTTACATATTCATAAGGAATTTAGTTTTAAATTTCATAAATATTTACATGAAAATATCAAATATTTAAGCTAGTTTAATAAACCATTTTGGCTGCTCAATAATAAATCATATGAGCTAATTCCCTTAAACACTTTGCCATCGAGAACAAATGTAATTTCCGCGCTGCATATAACACACTTCACAGCATTCGCAATCATACATTTGTCACACACACACACACACACGCAGAGAAACACATTTATATTTAATTATAATCTCCTGATGCAAAACCACGAAAAGACTCGTAATACAAAATCATTTGCGAATTCCCCCCGGCCGTCGTCAGAAATGTTGTCAACCTACGCTCCCTTGACGACAACAAGGCGGTCGTTATCATTAGCTTAGTATTCCCAAAACATATGCCAAATAATACAATAAAAGGCAATCAGCAACAGCTGCGACGCATTAGCACACACTCACACACACACACACAGACAGACAGACACAAATATAATTTAGACGAAGCCAAAGTCAAAGCAAAAATGCAAAATTAGTTTTTGGGGCAAATCAAATTTCATTTGTGACCGCAAGATATGTACCACTGTGCGGGTGTTACTCTAAGTGTGTGTGTGTGTGTGTGTGTAGTAGTAGTAGTTGGAGCAACAACTGTGCCGCCTGTAGCCACAATTCACAGCAGTTTGCGCTCTTGCCAAAATATAGTTCTCTTTGGGCCACTCAACAGTCGTCGACGCAACACATCGCCAGCGGCAGCGACAATTTTGTCGCCACCAACAAAAAAAAAAAAAGAAAAGAATGAAAACGAACTAAAGAGCAACTACAACACCAGCTGCGAGCCAAAGAGTTTGGCACTCGTGTTGTTGTTCGCTTCTCTCTCGTCTCGTGCGCCAGGGCTAAGAACATGCTTCCGGTTGGCTGAATGGGCCTCGAAGCGTTGCGAGGCGAAGCGTAAGCATGGCGTTTTGCTAAATGTCAAGGATACAACAACAACAACAAATGCAAACAGCAGCTTCCACAAGGACAGCAACAGCAACAGCAACGCAATTGAATGCTGTAATTAATTATAGTGTAGCATACATTGCGGCGCTGCCGAATACAAAATGGCTGCATTACTAAGTCAGAAGGGCAGAGGCAGAGGCAGCGGCAGCGGCAGAGGAAGTGAGCTGAAAGGATCCGGGCGAGGGTGGTTGGTTGCCTGTAGTTATTGTGGCAGCAGACTAGCAATGCATCAGTTGCGCATTAGAAAGTAGCTCGCTATTTGCATACGATTTAGCAGCAGACGGCAGCAATTGAATTTAAGATAAGCTGAAACTAGCTTTAGCTAAGTTAGAGCAGATACAAGTTATATATGCAGCTGAGCATAAGGATAACAAAATTATTTTAAAATATATAAATAATAGAAAGATATTCTACTTCGCTAGATGAGTTGATGAGTTGTCTAAGTAGCTTCGTTTTAGAGGCAACTGAGCAACGAGGATCATCTCAGGCTGTGTATATGGCTTCCGTGTAGTTGTTTTAGTCGCAGAGCTTAGTAATAGGTTTCTTCAACTATATCGTATTTTTAATATATAATAATATTATACTTCTATTAAAACAAGTGTTTAACTGTAAGATCGTACGAAATGGTGGCGTTCATATATACAAACAGACAGACAGACAGATCTACGCGAGGAAGGGTCTCTGAAGAAACGAACGAATGGTTAAACTATTTTACTTACAAGGATATTTATTAATATTTATCTAATTGTAACTAGCCTACATATACTAGAAGCCAGATAAGATACTAAATTTACTAGATCCCTAGATATTGATATCCCAGCTGCTAGTTATTATATCTCACTAGTAACTTTAGCTCATATTCAACCTGTGAACGGACGGACGGATAGACGGAAGGAGGAATATAGCTAAATACATTATGTTCGTATTCTTCTAATCATATATGGTTCTGCCTGTTACATATATCTTAATAAGCATATTAGCTTAGTTACAAATAGACTTGAATCTATAAAAGATTGAGGAAGTAAGTTAGCCTTTAAAAAAGTGATGCGATCTTTTAATAGGATATAGGATAGGAAAGCGTATAACAAATGTATAATTTGTATTTAACAAAATGTTAAAATAAACCAGCTAGTTAGTCCGCTCTCTGCTTCGATCAACTTGTCAGGCCTTGTCAGATCCCAGTGACAAGGCTTATAAGCCGCCAAAGATCTCTTGCAGAAAACTTTCTAACACCAACACACCCTAAGTTCTTGTGAAATATCTCTTCTGAGTCTTCCACAAGCTTAATCATAGTCAATCAATTATTTATGATCTGTCAGCAACAATTCAACAATTCAATTATTATAAAAGGAAACACATGTCTTTCACAATCACTTCAAATCTCTTTAAGACACATTTGAAAGCACTTCAAATGGCACTCGAATCAAAGAGATAACCGTAAACCATTTGTGGATACATCTGCCATTTTCCGATTGATTCACACTAAATAAGTTAAAGCAATTAGCGTGTGTTTTGTTACTTTTACCTAATCTCGTAATCGCAATTGGAAATTTCATTTGGGGTTTTGCGCTTTTTGACGTCAGCGTCAACAACAACAATAAGCGAAATGTTTTTCTATTTATAAACGAGAAAAAAGGGGCAAAATACGTAAAAAACGCACGAGCTACGCAGCGGGGCGACAAAATGCCATCAATCAAACGGGTAAGCGGAAAGACACGAAAAGAAATGGAACCCAAATATATATATAAACAAAAAAAAAACATAGAGAGAAGAGAAAAACAAAGAGAAATGAATGCAAATAACAGAAAAAGGAGAAAAGGGTGGACAAAACGACAAAACAACAAAGGGTAAAGTAAAGAATCGCCTGACAATTCACGTCAGAGTTCCAGTCACAGTTTTTAGTGCTTAGGCTGGGGCGTGGCTAGAGGCTAGAGGCTGGAGGGGGCAGGGCCAGACACTGCTAGGGCAGTTGAAAATTAAATTAAAAACGTTTAGCATTCGTGTTGCATACTTTTCGGCTGTCAGTGCAAAATGATGAAAGCCGAAAATGAGACGAGTCAAGCGCTGAGTGAAAGAGTGAAGAGCGCAAGCAGCAAAAGCAGCCCAGGAGCTTGTCAGGATGCTGCTGAGCTGGCATTTAAAAGCAGACAACATGGGGGCGTGCCACAAAGTGTGTATATCTATGTGTGGCTGCCTCGCTTGTTGCACGCAGCTAGGGCGCACACACAGTTTTGCGGTTATGTTTGTGCCATGCTGTGGCACACATGGGGCAACATGTGGCACTGGCAGCATGAACAACTACAACAGCAGCAACAGCAACAACTCGTATAGTCGGCAAAGTTTTGTGCCTTTGTCTCGTTGCGTTTCATTTGGTTCGTTAAGCGTCTTTGCCGCCACTCAAATTGCGGCAAAGTTAAGTAAAAAATCTGACAGGCGGCTCGCAAATGTGTCGCTCATTAAGGCAGTCAGGAGCAACAGCAGCAGCAGCAGCCGCCAGGAGCTAGAAGCAATCAGCAGCCAGGCGTCCCAGACCCAGACACACACACACGCTCACACACTCACATGTGCTTAAGTTGTCACAGCAAAGCACAAAACTCGTAACTGAAACAGTTGGCGCCGGGACCACCCGCCAGTTGGTACCGCCTACAGCCCACGTCTGCCACACTTGCCCCCAAAAATCCAGGCATAGTCGTGAGCCGTGCTTTGAGTTAATTGAATTCGGCGTAGTTTAAGTTATACGGCAAAGTCATAAACTTGCGCATATGCGTAAAACTCTGCTCGCAGCTCGCAGCTCGCAACTCTCAAGTCTGTGGCTGCGGCTGTCATATATACTATACATGCCGTTATTTATGTACCGCCAGCACGCATACATATACAGAGACTCCCACACACACATGTGAGGCTTTTAGTGCCGCCTTTTGCTTTGCATCAAAACTCGTGCCGCGGCACTTAAAGTGCTTTATTATTTGCAAAGCGAACGGAATTTGAGCAGCCAGCAACAACCATTACTTATGGTTATATTATAAACGGAAATACCTCCTCTGTCCCTGGCCCTGGCCCTGGCCCTGGCTTACAGCAAGTTGCAACATGCAACATGAAGTTTGAAGAAAGTGCATAGAGTGGGTGTACAAGGCTGATAGAATGGCGATTGCAGGCAAGCAGAGCTTACAAAATAATCTACTTAAAATTAAATATATAAATAATAAAATAGCAACATAATCTAAATAGAATATGTAAAGATTGAAAATGTATTTAAATTAGTTCAAGTTAATAGAAATTGAAAGAGAACAGAAATTTGTGATGCAATTAAAAAAGTTGTTTGTGCAAGGCAAAGTAAAAGTTTGATTCATGAATGAATTAAGATACAATTTAAAAATCTTTAACAATCTTTAACGACAAAAAACTGCAATAAAATATATATATAAAATAAAGAAAAACTTTTTAGCATATAATATATAGTATATTATATAAATTATAATATAATATAATATATATATATTCACAATCTTCCATATATCCATCTATAGAATTAACTCATCAAGGGAAAAATTCTTTTTTTTTTTCACTACTTTACCTCACTTCTTAAACATTTCTATACAAAAAGAGTCGAGCATTGAGGAATACCCGCTCATTTAACTTAAAGTAAGCAAATTTCCACTGCGAGCAAGAAAACTTTCTTACATTGGCCATAAACTCTCTATGGCAGAACTTATATTTCACTTCCTTTTCAAAAAGTCGCAGCTAACTAACTGTTTGCTATGAAACTTCAGACATCATAAAGTCAACAGCTGACAGCTTTTGATATAGTGCAAAAATGAGGAAATAAGAAGAAAAACCTAGAAGAAGAAGTAAAAGATGAACAAGTGTGAAAAAAAAGCGAAGCAACTTGTGTGCATATGACTTATATACACAATACTCTATAAATACGCACATACACATATACATCAGTGTGAGTGTGTGTCTCTCTCTCTGTGTGTGTGTGTGTGTGTTTTCGCACTATAAGTGCGGCACTTCCGCTACAAGCCACAGCAAATGGGAGCCATCTTCATGTGGCAGCCACAACTTAATACCACTTTAAATTACTTTCATTTCCGTTTTTGTTATTCCAAGCGCGTCCTCCAGTGGCTGCCACAGTCGCTACCTAATGTACCACTAAACCACCCAACACCACCTAACACCACCAACACCCACCCACCCACATTTACCCTCCGGGTAGCAAAGCTGCTTGAACAGCTCCTTGTTGTTTGCCTGTTTCAGTTTCATTTCGAGTTTTGAGGCATTGCTTATTCTTAATTAAGTTGTGCGCCACAGAAATACTTGCAAACACTTTTTGTAGCCTCTAAAAAGTTGCTGTTGTTGCTCAACAACAACAATATCAACAACAGCTGCGACTTTGTCTGGCGTTGAACTTTGCACTTGACATGTCTAGAAGGTGCGTGACACGAGTCCGCCCAAAGCAACGCCCTATCTGCTCCTACTCCTACTCCTCCTGCTCCTGCTCCAGCTCCTATTCCACCTCCTCTACAAAGTCAGGCTGTGAAAAATTCATAACTATAAAAATAAGCAGTACTTTGACGTCTTGTGGGCGTTCGTGCGAGGCGTGGCTTAGTGTTGATTAGCTGGCTTAGCTTAAGACGCTGTGTGACATTTCCTAAGATGCCTCGGCTGTCGTTTAATTAAATTATAAAATTAAATTCTTAATTAAATTACATGTCAATATCTTTGAAATGACAGCTCGACTCACGCTAAACACCCAAAACCACAAAGCCACAGCAGCTCTTAGCTAAGAGCGCATTGCGCGCTCTCTTAACATCGCTGGCAGCTGCGCACAAAGCACGCAGCGACGTCGCAGTCGCAGTCACCGTCGCAGTCGCAGTCACCGTCGCTGTCGCAGTCGCAGTCGCTGTCGGCTACGACGTCGACAGCGTATTGCAACTGCTCGCAGTGTTGTACAACAACAAAATATTCGAGGTTAACATGCCGGCAATTAATTTGTGCAGCTGAAAATTCAATTAAGCAGCCATAAAAAATGCTTAACAGAAAAAAACATAAAAAAAAATGGTTGAAGGCCCAAAAAAAAGCAAACAAAATGGCGAATATTGTGCAGGGTTTCTTCTACCATGCTGCAGCTGCAGCTGCAAATGAAGAGTTGTTAAATTGAAGATTGGCAGATTGCATTTTAAATCCGCTTAACAAACGCCCACGCAGCAAAGCTGCAGCAGCAACAATTATGACAAGTCCAACACAAACGGGCGGAACTTTGTGGTCAGCCAATTAAAAATGAACTACAAATGGGACGGAAGTCGTTGAAAGAAGTCGTAGGGAGTGCACGGCGGAAAAATACCCAACAGGAGATAAGAGAACTATGTTTTGCTTCAAGTATTATACAAGTAAAACATTCAAGTGAAATGAACTCTGATATATGTATATATACTCTGAGATGAATAGAGTCTGAGATATATATGGAATCATTATCAACTGCCTAGAGTTGCATTTAGCATTCTTTTTCTTCCATGAGAGTAAGCTTTTAATATTTACTAATCTTCAGCCAACTTCCTTAGCTAAAACTCCCTTTACTACGATATATTAAACACATTCACTGCACAATCCCTAATCATACCTTGTAATAAAGGTCCGCTGCTTTAGGGTATGTGCCGAAGCGCACAATAACTTTATAAATAAGCCAAGTTGGAGTTGAAGCTGAAATATGAACTAAGGCAGCAACAAAGCTTATTGCATTTCAAAAAAAAAATATATATATATATATTTATATACTTGTATATATACATCAAATAGTGTTACGGACTGTGGCTAGTTGGTTGCTGCAGCTGCAGCGACATAAATAGATTTAAATGCCGCAGGGATTTGTATTTTCTTATTGGACTTTGCGTAACTTTTAAATTACGAGATGTAATTAAAAAGTTTGCGCAATGCTGTTTGCTCTTACTTACAGGCTACTTATATAAATATAAATCACTATATAAAGGCATGCTTATATAGAGCTTAACGTGCAATGGATTTGCTGTTAAGCTGCAACTTAGTAATTTTTATTAAAATTTACCATCAAGTTTTCTTACCAGTTTTGTACAGCTTGTTAGCAGGGGATTGCAATGACTTACCTGAAATAAAAGAAAGAAAACCATTTATTATTATATATATTTTAGCATGAAATAAAAGTCTGGTAAATACTTCAATATACTTCACTATATATTGTCGATCAGATATGAAAATTTATGCGCCCCAAAAAGTATGCTACAGAAAATTTATGAAGCTTATAAAGCAAATATCGAATGAAATTAATTGAAAATGAAAAGGGAAAATGGTTTATTTATTATAATTTAATTTTAAAAAACATTATTTTGATATGCTGAATACGAAATACCCTATTTCTGTAGGATATATTTGACATGATAACTCAGTTTAAAACAATTTTGCAAATATGTTCGTTTAGATTGTAATAATTGAGCTCGGCTAAGATTTCTATATTAACTTAATTTAACTTAACTTATTTTTATAAAATTCAAATTCCATATGTTCATTTCGATATATATATTTTGTATTTATCAAATTCATGCTAAGCTAGCAGAAATTACTTATTAACATGACTACATTGAAAGGACAGCTTAAAGGACTGCTTAAGAGTTTGTATGCATATTTAATGGATATATCGGCAAGCTTCCGACGTAGTCGTGTTGCAGGCGCTTGTTAAGCTCGGCTGAATTTGATTAGAGCTGGCCTCAGCCCCGACGGCTGCTCGACAATGGCCGAAACCAAATGGAGTGTTGCAGAGCTAGTTAGTTGGGGCCACTTGTGCAGCTGAAGCTGTAGCTGAAGCAAACAGTTAATCGCCGTTGCCGTCGACGTCGCCGTCGACGTCTGCGCTCGCAATCAGCTGCAATTGAAACTTCGTTAGGCGGCAACGACTATGCGTGCAGCTGCAGCTAATCAAATTAGGCTCCGCTCCACTCCACTCCACTCCACACCACTTCACTCTAGATCAGCGCTCAAGGACTGCCTGCACCAAGGACAATTCCTTTGCAATCAAGAGCTGAGCGCTGGGTTATAATCAAAATTTTGCCTCGAGTATGAAAGCTTTTATGTAAGTTCTACTCTTGAAACAGGGGGGGCTTTTACTTATTATACGAAATAATTTCATGTAAATGTAAACTAAACAAACTGCTAAATGCACAGTCTGAAGATACAATTGTATCTAGATACATTCCATTTGGCAATTGCATTTTGCGTAAGGCAGGCAACTATTTGGTTATGTACGGCAGACGTTTAGTTTGATTTATGCATGCAGCATGCACTATGGAGCATGCAGCATTTTGATGGGCGTGGCTGGTATGCAACAATTTAATTGCCAACTGAATGCTTATTGATTTATGCGTAATGCACATTAATGCCACACAACGAGCTACAAAGATATTTGGCCAAAGCCGCTTGACCGTTCGACCTCGAATCGAAACAAATGGCATGGATATATACATAGATATATATATATCTATATATACATATATACATATATATCTATATATATATATACATATATATCTATATATATATATGCACATTGGAATGGCAAACTGTATCAAAATTATTTTAATAACTATACATTTCGAGCGCTCACTCGAATGGAGCCTGCTAAATTGGCCTTGGGCACATTTAAATGTGCAACAATTTATCAAAAGCAATTATCATTATCCAATATACGAGTCTATGAACAACAGACAATATATATATATATATATTTATATATACTGAATTTATATATGATTATTGTCAGTAATTCGATTTAAAATTAGTTCAACTAGATTACGGCTTTTCAGAAAATAAGAGTTTTGTTTGGTTTGATTTGTTTTTTAACATAGTTCTTCAAATTCATTTTAGCTTTTTATTTGATATAAAATATTATTTTCTAAATATTTTATTTTTTATTAATTTTTTAAATATTAAGTAATGCATTTGCCATTTTATTATATCGCTGTTTAATGTTTGCAAAATTTTGTTGCATTTTATTTTGACACAAACTTGTGTTAAATTGTTGCAGCAGCACAACTTTTTGTTGTGGGCCCTCGAGGGCCACGCCCACAGCAGCACTGAGAGTGTGGTTCTCTGGTTGTGACAGAGAACAGGCACAGTCTGCGGTAGATGTATGCATGTGTGTGTGTGTGTGTGAAAATCAAAACTTTTTCCTGCATGACTGTTGTGAAATGTTAAATTGTAGCACAGGGCACAGTGGCCAAATGTTTATGATCAAGTGAAAGAAAATTTGCATAAATTGAAGAAAGAAAATATTAAATGAGCTAACATTTCGCTATGTGAATAAATTTAAGATATGATTATATATGATATGATTATATATATATATATATGCTTAATCAGAAAAAATCTTTACTTGCAACAATCGTGAATATCTTTTGTCACAGTGTGTCCCCGTGCAACAAACTAACAACAACTTTGGGGCATGACAAAACCAACTAACCGACAAATGAACAGACAGACACAGAGAGACAATGGCCCACATACAATTGCGAAGCGTGCCCTTTAGGCTACGCAGCAGTTACTCCATCTAACACCAGGCTAACAACATGCCACGCCTTGCCTCCGCCGCCGCCCTGTGCCGCCACCACCTTTTAGCTAAGCAGATTTGCGTTGGCGCGTCGCATGAATAATTTGCCAAATTAATAAATAATCACGGATTTTCTGGTTTGTTAGCTTTACGTTTGCATCTCTCTATATCGCTGCCTGCGTCTCTCAGCTCCCAGCCAGCAGCCCCTCCGCCCACAGCCTTCCTTGATTTCTAACGCGTTCCCAGTTGGAAAGTAAATTGTTTAGTGAATCCAGCGAATGGTGCGCCATGGGGAAAACTGGTGTCCAGTCACGCATGTAGTTGGCACATCTAATGGATTGTTTGCCATTTACCAAGAGGCCCCCAAGCAATGTCTATCTCGCTCTCTTTCTATCTGTTTCTCTATCTCTCTTTCACTCTGCAAATTGTTATGAAAAATGTGATTTACATGCGAAATTTGCATTTGGAATGTTGCCACAAAATGAAATTCATTCGTGAACATTTTGACAAATTGTGAAAAATTATGAAAATTGCGCAAATTAAATATAAATTTAAGTGTTTTAGTGTTTCAGTTGTTGTTGTTGTTGCTATTATTGTTGTTGTCTATTTGAATGGGCGCTCCCAGTGCGACTTAGTTTGTCTAATTGGTTGTTTCATTTGCCAATTGGCAGCCACTCGATGGCTTCAATTAAAATGCCAATTAAGAAAATTTCAACTTCCGAAACATGCATTTCCCTTTGTCGGCGCCCTACACACACACACACACACACACACACATACATACACACACACACACATACACATTCAGGCTGCCTGTCTGTGTGTCATATTAACGGAAATTAATTTCTGTGTTGCATTTCGTTTATTTTACTTTTTTCTTTTTTTGTTCATTTTTCTTTCCCTTAATTTTCCATCACTTTCATATTCTATATACCATATATGCCCAGTGTATATATATAAAGTTCTTCTTTTTTTTTTTTTTTTTTACAACAATGAAGCAATTTTTATAATTTTCACTCTCTTTGCAGCAGCTGCTGCTGCTGCTGCTGCTGGTGCTGTTCATTTCCTTTTGAATGCACAAAATGTGCCATTGCCATATGAAAATTGCAAAGGAACTAAAAGAACTGGAAAAAGCCATGTGAAAAACGAACTGACAAACGGCAAAACGGCAAAGCGGCAAATGCAAACGCAAACTGAATGCATTCAATGCGTCCATCCGTTTTGCTACGTCCATCAATCCGTGCAACGTGGTAGCTGCTGCTGCCTCTCCATTGTAATGAATGCGTCGTCATATGCATGACTGACTGACTGACGAATTGGCGGATTGACGGACTCACTGACTGACTGACTGTTGCTATGAAATAGGCGTGTGAACCAGCTGGTTCAACGTGGCGTATGATTAATTTTAGTTTAATTATAATTTGAACACATTTATGTTTACAATTGCGAGCTAGTTGCTATTGGTATTTGATTTATGTGTTGATTTTGGGCGTAGCTATGTACTAAATTTGGTCAACAGCTCTTTAATAGAGTGAAATATGCTGAAATAATTGATGTTTGATATGGATTGTAAACAAAATTAGAGATGATGTGGGAGAAAAGTTGATCTAGGGTGGGCAAACCTGTAAAATGTGTCTGGCTTTTCTAGGCTCCAAGAGCAACGTGTTTAGTCATAGGGTTTAAAGACAGACAGAAATATGGACAGATAGAAAGACGGACAGATAGAAAGACAAATAGCTGCACATCGACTCAATTGCTGATATTGATCATAACTTTATGGGCTCAGCCACGCCTTTTTATGCCAGCTACTATTGTTACCAGACTTCCCATCTATAATAACTTCAGCGCCTTAAAAATGCAGTTGCTTGAAGACCATCTTCAATTAAACTATGCTATTGTTTTCTTTTCTTTTCTAATTAAGAAGAAGTTTAAGTTCTATCTCACCCTCATAAAAGTATCCACTACACTTACAACATAATCTTTTTATATTCCTACTTATTTTCTCTAATTTCTAAACTTAAACTAAATCTCATTTCAAGCTTTCCTGCTGCCAACAGACTAGCTAAAACACGCCTGTACTAACTTTCATTTCGGATTCCGTTTATTTACCTTTGCAAGCTGCATTCCATTCGCAGTTATTAAAACTAATCCCAGCATTTTCCAACACTGTAACTATGCAGTTAGTTAAGCCTTGGGTTTTGTGAACTCTGGCAATTGGTGCAGCGGACAGCACAGTGGCTAAATTACTTCAATTACTAAGCACTTTTTCGCTGAATTGACATTTTTTCGCAGAACTTTTCATTTCATATGCAAGTTGCCTTGACGCTGACTCTCATATTTCAAGTCGAATGCCTGTCAAAGCCAAAAACAATTTTCACTGATTACGCGCGTGGGCGTGGACGTTGGTGTCGGCAGGTGGCGGGCGGAGAGTTGTCTGTGTGGCACCTGTCCAGCGCTTCATCATTCATTTTGTATGAGCGTCGAGCTAGTGCGGCTGCTTGGTCGTGTTCATGTCTAGAAATGCAAATTGCAGGCAATCAATGACCACAACAGCAACAATGAGTAGACTCACACACACTCACACACACTCATACACACTCACACACACACATACACACAATCAATGCACACTCACACACACACACACACTCATGGTAGCTGCAGAGCAATTTCATATGTCACAATGCAAACCACAAGCTCGCCGGCACGTTTGTCCCCAGCTCGGGTGGCCATTGTCCTGCGTCCACCTGTTTGGGCATGTCCTGTGCTAAAACTCTCTGCTGTCTGGCAACAATTGGCACTGCTGCATGTGCATGCACCAAAGCCTGTCTACCGCTCATTTACCTCGGCTTATAACACCTAAGTGAGCGTCTCTCACTCTCTCTCCATGCCTGCCTCTGCCTGCTTTAGGTGTTGAGCCAAGGGGCATTTGGTGCCTGATTTATGCCCAGGCCCGTGCGCATTGTTTGCTCCGACTTGACAGCGGACACTTGGACGAGTTGTCAGGCAATTAAAGCGTCGCCTTTGCTGCGTTTAAATTACACATAATTAATGTTGCTTATATTATATCAATTCTCAATGGAATATTCTCTCAGTTGCTGTTGCGGTTCGCACTTGAGTCGAGTGAGCGCCGCCAGCTTAATTAGGCAGGCGCCTTGTCGCAGTTGTCTCAGGCACTGTGCGCCTTTGTTGTTTGGCCTGTATAGGGGCTACGAGACAGGTGTCTCGGGGCTGACTCCTAGTTCGGTTCGTTTTGGGGTTTTTGCTCGGTTTTGGGGGTTTTGGTTGTAGTTTGGTCAGTCACTCGGTTAGTTAGCCGTTGTCCCCTCATTTGCCATTGTGTGTGGCATTTCAAGCTGTGACACAATGGCCAATGGCAGTGGCAATGGGCAGTGGCAAAGGTGAAAGGTTGGCTGGCTGTGTGGACACGAGTGCCAAGTGAATCCATTGGAAAAGCAATTAAAACTTGGCATCTCTCTTAGTTGTTTATGTTTTGCAACTAACTGCTTTCAGCTTACGGCTTTCAGCTTTCAGCTTTCAGCTGCTTAGCTCAATGCAAATCCCCAGGACAAGGTCGGTTCGCATTAACCTGTCTTAGCTCTCGTAATAACATATTTACATCAAAGTGCCATAAAATATTTAAAGGGGCAGAAGTCTGAGGAGGCTGGGGCTGAGGCTAAAGCTGAAGTCTTTGCCCTGGGCCACATCCGCCTCAAGTTTAGCCGCACTTCACTTCCGCCAGCCATAGAACTTGACCAGCTGTGCGCGTGCGAACTTTCAAAACTTAACAATGAAAAACGCTAGAGAAAATTTAAAAGGCCACAGCAACAACAGCAACAACAACTCGCAACAAGCTGCAACTTAAGCTGTAAAAACTTTTGCAATAACTCTTGTGTGGCTGGGTCGGCAAATCTGCGCGCATCCATAAAACAAGAAACGAAAAGACGAAAAAACGAAAACAGAAAATAAAATGTTCGAGACTTTTGTTGCTGTCGCTGGGATATAAAAGCAAAATTAACGCAACGCATCGACAGTCGAGGTGAACTCTCTCCAGAGTCGAAGCAGCGTGTATCGAGGTGTCAGCAATGCTAGCAACGGGTAACCGTGGTCCGAGCTGCGAGCTGCGAGTTGCGAGTTGCGAGTTGCGAGTCGTAAGTCCGTGTCCAAACTGCAAAGGCGACTCCCAACTCCTGCTCACAGCAAAGGGCGTGAAAACCGCGTAATAATAAAATATGATATGAAAAACCTTGTAAAGCGCCTTTCAGACAATTTATAACAGCAAAGGCAGCAGCAGCAGTTGGAACGATCCACAAGGGCAGGTCAGGGGGTGAGGTATCTATAGCAGCTGGCAGCTGGACCACGGACTGCTCAGTATTCGATTAAAAATAAAAGGCAAATAAATGCTGTAAATATTGGATTTCGCTGGCTCGTTGTATATGGCACACCCACAAGCTGATGGGCGGCACAGTGGGCAAATAATGTTATAAAGCGATTAAAATTGAAGAAGAATTTAATGTTAGATATGTTTTAGTTAAGATTATGTTGAAGTGCAAGGAATATTTTAAGTAGAACAGAAGAAGATTTTATATAGCTTTAGGAATGAGAGTTCAGTTCCGCATATATCAGGCTGTTTTATTCTATATTTATATAAAGCTCTATGGCACTACAGCATATTAGTTAAGCTTCTGCTAGGCTTCAATCGGTGCCTATAATTTCATCAATACTTTTCTTATGCTTACTTCATTGAAACATTCTACGTCTCAGGGCTCCATTATGGCGACCTTTGAGAACTCTCAATATTCTCTGCATGCCTTTAACATATTCCGAGATAGATTGCACTCACATGACTTCGTACAATCTACAACTTGTTTTACTTATATGCATAGCTTTCATCAGAGTTTCCATAAGATTTGACTTTATTTTCAACACTTTTTGAAGCGTTCCACTGTGCAATGTCAAGATTTGTTTGCCAGGCGAATGGGTTGCAATCAAATTTATTGCGCGTCGAAATGCAGCCACCAACAACAACAACAGCAGCAACAGCAACAGCAACAGCAACAACAACAAAAACAATGACAACAACAGAAAAGGAAGGACAACAAGCAGCCGCAGCATCGACAGCAGCCAAACGGAAGCAACGCAGCAACAGGAAGGCCCCAAAGTGGATAATATTAAAACGCAATGCTGGACACTGACTCGTTGCTTGTTGGATGCTGGCGCTGCTGCTGCCAAATGCTGTTCCATTGTTGACTAAGCAGGGCGAGGCAGTGCAGGCGAACAGGAACTGTAGGTTGAGACGGAAGTGTTACCAGCCCGCAGCTGTGGTAGCTGCACAGATATACGTATATACATATTTATATATATATATATATAAATATCTGGCATTTTTTTATTGAAATATGAGCGGCTGGCAAGTGCGTTGGCTGTCAGCTGCCCTCAGCTGTTGCTGCACTTTGAACTCACTGCCAACCAACGCCCACCGCCCACTGCCCACCGCCCAATGGCCAAATGTCAAGTGTCAGCCAGCAAATTGGGTGGATGGGCTTAAGTTCAGTGCTTGCGGGCCGCCAAAATGTCATAATGTGCATCCTTTTGATGGCAACTTCATGTCACTTGCAGTTGCTGTCCGCATTAACCAGCAGCAGCTGCTGTTGCTGCTGCTGCTGTTGTAACGTTGCAGTGGCTGGCAGTGAGTGCCACAGTTTTTGGTTGTTCGGCCAGTTTAAAGCCGCATGTTTTTGGTCACTTGCATTTAAGCCATTGCGCCTGACAATGTCGCGGCTTTTTGGGCCAACGTCGCGTATACGTAATGCGCCTTGTTGCTGTCCTTGTTGCTGTTGCTGCTGCTGCTCTTGCTGTTTGTTTGCATTGTGTTGCTGCTGTTGCACACTTTGTCACTTTTGTTTTTACGCTTTCGCTTTATTGAGTTAATCGCTTTATGTGCCCCCTGTCGGACAGCACTTGTGACAGCAAAAAAGAGGGGAGTTGCTGCTGCTGCTGCTGATGTTGCTGTTGCTCGAAAACAGGATCAGATATAGCTACACACATACACACAGAGACACACCCTCAATCGCTGTGTGAAGCTTTCGATATTTGCCATTCGAGCTTGTTTGCCTTTCTGCACTTTCTGCCAGCTCAACACTTTTAATTAATCTGCATCAGATAGTTGTTCCCTCTCTCTCTCTTCCCTCACGCTCTTGTGCCTTTTGCTGCTCTTAATCGTTGCAACTCGTTTTTCGTTTTTGGCAAACAAAGTTTAATGTGTTTTTATTGATTGCGTCAATATGCGGCCCTTTTGTGTATTCACATTTTATTGTGGCTGCTATATAAATATATGTACGCCACGCCCATCGACCCACCAGCCGCCCACCACTGCGTGTGTACAGCGGGAATTTTGATTGAGCGCCCGTTTGTTGATTTATGTGCAGCAGTTCGAGAATTTATGTGCGGTCGTTGAAAAATTCAAAAACGCGGGCACAAAAAAAAGAAGAAGAAATTCCAATTGAAATAAAATAGGAAAATTCATATGCGAATGCTAACAAATAAGGAAAAAAAGAACACACACATCCACACAGTTTGCTGTATAATTAAAGGTAAGTGCACATATTTTAATTTTACATTCAAATATGCGTGTAAATAACGACGGCGTGAGCACGATGTAAATATGCTGAAGTGGAAAATCAGTTGATTTTGCATTGAGTGCAGCTGGCGCATAGATTACGAACAGCTGTTCACGATATTAAATATGAAGTAAGGATAAGTTTTTTGATAAGTTTTCATTAGTTAAGAACAAATATGCTGGCAAAAGAGCTACAAAGTGATTCAGAGAAGAGTTAGCAACTTTTCTTGATTTACTTTGACTATAGAAATATTATGCATATTATATGTATGTGTCCAGAATTTAAGTTTCTATTAGCTAAGACTACAGTTCTCATGCTTCTGGGTTCACATCTTAAACTGAATTCACATTGCTTCATTTACTATCCAACTTATACCAGCTAAGCTTCAATTCCACAACACTTTCATTATATATGCACTAAAATCTCTATTTATTTCCTACTCAAAGGCAACACAATTTCGAATAGAAATTTTTGCAATTTGTGCTGAGCATAATCCAGCATCAGCTGAAATTTATGCATGCAAATTGTGCTATTATTTATGATACTTATTAACTCATCTCGCTTGCATAGAAAAGTATTTCCTTTGTTTCAAAAGAAAATCCTTGAAGATTTCTATTTGCTTTCATAATTCGCCAATGGGGCATTGTGGCACTGTCCACGCCCACATAATGTTGCATTATCTGCAATACATTTGCATAACACTCATACGCCCCATGAGCATTAAGTCAGTCAGCAGAGACAGTAAGACAGCAGCAGCAGCAGCAGCAGATGCCCATAGAGATAGATAGAACAAGATAGATATGAACAAAATATGTAAATAATATTTCAACAATAATTGCTTTTCAAACTCAAGTGCCATCCTTTCAGTTATCTGTCTCTCTCTCTCTCTCTGTGTTTCTCTCTTTGTCTCTTCCTCAGTTTCTTTCATTTCAACAACATTTTCTTGGTAGCTGAAAACAAAAGGAACTGTCCAAGTGCTGCTGCTAAAAATAATTAAAATTTAAAACGGAATAAATGCACAAGAATAACATTTACATTTATATCCTTGTCCAAAGACTCTGCTGTGGCTGCCTCTCCCCAGCTCAGCTCTGCTCGTTGCTTTACAAATAAATTCAAATTCAACAAGTTGAGTTGGCTGAGTACTGATTCACTCGAGAGAATAGAAAACGTATTTAAAATTAAACTAATGCTTATAGTTATTGCAAAACTATGGCGAACTCAAATGCCAGTGCACATTGAATTGCAATGAGGCAACTTGTCTCCAATTGATGCTGAAATGTCAACTGAAATGTCATGACAGTCGGACTCGGAAGTGAATGGGGGAACGAAGGGGCGGTGAGGGGCTTAAAGTGTCCCATTTTAACAACTTGAGGCAGCTGCAAGGAAGGACTGACTGCCTGCCTGCCTGTTTGCCTGTCTGATGATTATCTTCTATATGTCCAGGCAACCGCAATTGAAAAGCAACTACGAAACTCGCTCACCAGTGCATAATGCAGCCAAGAAGGCTGGGGCTTAGCTACTAGGTAGCAGCTCTCTGTTGGCCAAGAACAAGCAGCTGCTGGCAATTGTTTTTGTGCAGGCAATTGGATTTGCGTTTTGTTCACATGCTGATAGGAGAGCAGCGAGCAGCATCGTAATATTAATATTAGTCTTGGATAATGGCACAGAACTTGACTCCCAAAGTGGATGTCAGTGCGCAATGGGAGTTGCTAGCCAGAAATTGCAGTTGGATAAGCAAAATGTTAGATAAGGGAAGTGCCATTAAAGCTGAGCATGGCTAGAGTTAACTAGCAACCGTACGTTCCCATTGCCACTTGAATCTAATATATGTTATTAACTTTTGATACAGTTGCAAGACAAGTCAAGCAATTGGATTGAAGCAGGCGTGAGAGTACAGAGTACAGTTTCTGAATGAACTGAAGTACTTCTGTTCATCCAATCACTACGATTGCTGCCCACATTTGGACACGTTCAGCTATAACTTTTAACTTTCAAGCGAAGTTAATATAAACTAATTATTATGTAAGTAACACATAAGTACATTATAATTATATTATTAATGCTGCTAGTTAAACTACAGACCTATCACAGTATCCAGTAGTAAGTCGAGCAGCTTTTACCTTCAGCAACAAAATGCAATCAACGCGTCCTTGACAAACAAATTTGCGAGGCACTTTTAAGCTTTTGGGGTGGCAGCGCCACAGTCAAGAGCTGAGACTCGAGAGTCGAGAGCTCTTCAAGCAAAAGAAAAGCCAATTATAATTAAAACAAATTCCATTTCGCCTTATCAGCGTCCGAGTTATCAAGCGCGATAGCGGCCCAGGGGAAAACGTTGCACGAGAACCATTTTGCGTGGCTGTCGAGGGGCGTGAAGTGTGGGCGTAGCGCCTCCTGGCAACGAGGGCTGCACACACAAAATATAATCTATATATATATATATATACAAAATGTACTTTTTTTTCTGTTTCGAGCTGCCGCAGGGCTACATACTAACGACACTCAAATCAAATGCGATAATCTATGACCCGAGGGGGAGACACGACGCAAAAAAGGCTGTCACAAAAAAAGAAGAAAGAAAATCAGAAAAGCAGCAACAAAACAAAAAAAAAATGAATTGAAGAGAAGAGAAAAACAAAAATAAGTAGCCGCACTTAATATTTATGAGTAGCATTCGCATGCAGCTTTAATGGCCAAGTGGCTGGCAAATATGCTTGATGGCTTGGTGGTAAGACTAAATGATACCCTCTATGTTAGCATAAAACTATAGTACTACTCCGTCTACTACTAGTGCAGAGCAACACGAGAAACTACTATAATAATACTATGTCTACTTCTATACTACTACTTTATACTTCTGTTTTATCTACTGCTTAACTATTGCCATGTGTTCTACTACAGTCTCTACTTCTGCTACTACAGTACTAAGATTTCTAATCTATTATTACTACTGATACTACTACCACTACTACAGTTCTTTCTGCTAGTAATACTACTACTCTACTACTACTCTGTCGACTACTTTGTCTACTACTCTGTTTACTATTCAGTCTACTACTCTATCTACTACTCTGTCTACTACTTTGTCTACTACTCTGTCTACTATTTAGTCTACTATTCAGTCTACTACTCTGTCTACTACCTTGTCTACTACTATACTATTTTATACTACTGTTCTTTGTATCTAATACTATATTACTTCTCTATATTACTATTCTATCTTATACTATACCATACTCTTCTGTCTACTACTTTATCCTTAATTACTTTACTACTACTTTTTCTACAACTTCATTTATAATACTACTCTATCTACTACCAAGCTACTATTGTAGACTACAGATATGTCTTTTACTATATCTTCTACTACCTTACAGCTACTCTGTTTGCTACTGCTTTCTACTTTTTTAGTACTACTAAATCTTCTACTACTATGTCTATAATAATATATCTATCTACTAATATAATAAATAGCACTTTATCTACTACCATACTACTACTTTCTCTACTACTATGTACATTAACATACTACTACACTACTAATTTGTCTGCTACTATATCTTCTACTACTTTACTTTACTTTTAGTCTACTACTTTATCTTCTACTAATACGTTACTACTTTTCTACATATCACTGCTACATACATTACAATAATACAACTCCAATCCAATACTCTATAATAAATACTCCATCTACTACTCTACACTACTATTTTATTGACTACTATTCCATTTGAATAAGTTTTTCAACAATATATTCTGCTTTTCTTCTGCAATATTATAGAAAATCTTTTAAAAAGTCAATTCTTTATCAGTTTGTGCCATTTTTTCAAGTATCCAACACACTTTTTAGTAATCAGCCTAGGGTATATGAAAAGTGAGCAGCAAGCAACAAAAAATGAAGGTAACGAGTAATGGAAAAATGAGTGACTCGCTAGGCCCAGGTGGCAGGTGGGGAGTGGGCGACGCCCACAAAAATACATTTCCTTGGATTATTTAACTACTATTGATGGCGGCGGCGTCGGTAAATGGCAGGACATTGAGAAGGACACAGGACAAAGGACGTGGAAATGTTGGAGCTCAACTAAATGAATGCCTGAGTGAAAGAGGCAAGTGAACGAAACAGAAACAGAGAAACAAAACGGATGGCGGGGCATGGCAAATAAAAATAAAACGCAAAGGGCGCCCGCGGCTCCAACATGGGTGTGAGGGCTGGGGCGTGGCGACAACTCTCGAACCGCAGAAGCCACGAAAACCAATGCAAAGGCATCGACAATCGGCTAAAAAAATAAAAGCAGAAGAATAAGAAGCGGCAGAAGAAACGTTTTTGCTTACCTGGGGGCAGACCAAAGTAAAATGTAGAAGAAGAAGAAGGAGATGGAGAAGAATCAGTAGCTGTAGCAGCAGCAGGCTACGGAATAAGGGTAGGCACGGTTCGGTTATTTATTTGCTCGTTTATTTTCAGCACTTTTCGGCGCATTTATTAGAAGTTGTTGCCCTAAGCATTGAACAAAATAACAGCAACAACAACAACAATAAGCTGAACAGCAGAGGCGATTGCTTTAAGCAAGCGTTGATGGGGGTGCAGAGCTGGAAGGGGTGGCCGTAGTGTAATGGCTGCTTAAGCAACGAAATGCTTAAGCAAAAAAAAATATGAAAGACAAAAAATATATATAGAAGGTTAGACACGCATGCCAAAAATAAAAGAAAGAAACCCAGAGAGAGACAGCAAGAGCGAGAGAGAGAGAGAGAAAAGGAGAATGTCGACAGCAGCGCCAGCCAGCGCCTGGCAATTTGAACTCGCTGACATGTTGTCAGCGTCAGGCGTTTCGTGGCGAATTGAAAATCATTTGTAAATCAAATTTGAAAATGCTGCCTGAAAGAGCAGATAAAAGGATGCATATAACGAGGTGGCATCGGCATAAGAACTTGGCGAAGCTGTGAGTAAAAGCCTGTCTCAAGAGAGAGTGGCTGGCGGATGGGCAGATGGGCAGACGGGCAGACGGGGTGTGGCAGATGGAACTGAATTTGTTGCTGTGGCAACGTGAAATTTGTCAAATTCAGCAAACATCATTCGTCATGACTTTGCTTCATGCGCTGATTCCGATTCAATTGGGTTTTCTAAATGGAGATAGAAAGATATCAAACCATTCCCTATTACCAATCTACCATCTCCTCTCTCTCTCTCTCTCGCTGGCTGGCTGGGATTATTGGCAGCGAACTTGCGTGGGGTCTGACATTGGGGCTTTGTCAGGATAAGCAGTGACTGGCTCTGCTCCTACAGCGAATGATGATGATGCGGTCCTGCTGGACAGGCAGGCAGAGAGACGGACACACAGACAGACAGACAGAGCTTAGCTCTGACTCTGGACTGTCATTCACGAACTTCTTAATTGTTTGTTATTAATGATGCCATTGTTGCTGTTGTTGCTGTTGCTGCTGTTGACTGTCAAATTGAAAATGACAAAAATGAATGGCCAGCGGCAGTCAGTTAAGCTTTCAGCTGACTTTGATGAATGCCGCCTGGCAACAGCCACAACAAAACTAATTGATTGCCCCTGCCACGCACAGCCCGCACTTTCCACTCCCACTTTAATAACAAGCAACATAGCCTACACAAATTGCAATCGCAGCAAATTAATATAAGCACTTTTCACGCCAATCACATCACCAGTGTCCATCGAGCAGTTGAGAATTGCAGAGAAAGGCGGCACCAAGAGCACCGCAGAGAGTGCGTGCTATAAATAGATTGACACTCGACCAATTTACAATAAATGACAGCACTTGTCTTACTCCCCCCACTCTGCCTCCGCCCAGAGTCGCCCAATTCGAGCAGCTCTGCTCGCACAATCAATAAGCCAAAGCTCAAGCGGCCCGAGTTGTTGCTCGTCTATTATCCGAGTTAATAGAGGTAGTTTTTTGAAGTGTAAAACGCTCGAAAACCATTTGGCTTTTTGATGGGCGCACATAAATTTGCGATTATGCGGTTCATTACATAACGAAGAGCACTCATCGATGTAAAAGGGCGCAGCTCACAGACATTTGACTCGAAACTTGCCTCGAATTATGTTTATGCTCTTTTGGCAAATATTTGCTTATGTGCGACTAAGTTTTGTGCGGGAAATGTGCTAGGAAATTGGGCGGAATATGTCAAGTATTAACTTGAATAATTAAGAGTTTGTAGTTCCTATAAACGTTTATGGAATTTGGAATTTGTTAAGTAAAGCTTTAAAGTTTGTTTAAATTGGAGAATGTGTTAGCAAAGCTCAATTGGGGCGTACAAGTTGGAGAATACCTCGTGGTCTTGGTCTTGGTCTTGATCTTGGTTTTAGTCTTGGTCTTAGTCTTGCTCTTGGTGGTCTTGGTATTGGTCTTAGTCTGAGTCTTGGTCTTGGTATTGGTCTTAGTCTGAGTCTTGGTCTTGGTGGTCTTGGTATTGGTCTTAGTTTTTGTTTTTGGTTTTAGTCTTGGTAATCTTGCTTGATCTTGGTCTTGGTCTTGGTAGATTTGCTGACAAACTCCGAATACTTTAATCAAATATTAATAACAGTTCGATCTAGAAAACTTTTCAACTTAGTTTAAATACCAAAAATCAATTTTTAGCTGAATTTCCCATATCAAAACTTCAACTAAGTCCATATAGCAATATCAGCGCTCTACAATTTGCCACGTAAATAATTTAATATCTGTTCACACACATTGTTAACCAGCTCATGTTTTACAACTAATTCGCATCAGCCACGCCCCTCAGCTGGTGCTGGTGCTGATGCGCCCATTGTTTTTAGTTATGCCCAGCTAGCTAGCTACTCACCGTGGTTGTGGCCGGCGTGGTGGCCGTATGCGGCGTATAGGCCGCATATGCCGGCTGGGGCAATGGGGCCGTATAGCGATAGGCCTGCTGGGCGACCGCAGCGGCGGCGGCGGCAGCAGCCGGTGCATAGCCCTGGGGTGTCCAGCTGGTGGCACCGCGATATGGTGCGCCCGCTGCTAGAGCGGCGCCAGCAGCAGCAGCAGCTGGGCTGGTCATGGCCGGTGGACGCTGTGGTATGGCGCCTTTGAGTGCGACGGCTGAGGCGGTCAACGGTGCGCCGGGAAAAGCGCTGCGCTGCGTTGGCGGTGCGGCTGCGACGCTAGCGGCACTGGACGAGCCCTGCAAAAACAAAAAACAGTAAAGGTGAGTCAGTACAAAGAGAGAGAGAGAGGGAGAGAGGGCGAGAGGGGGAGTATACGATTTAGTTGTGTATTGTGCAGGATTTGTGTGTGAGTGTTGCATGCATAAATAATGCAGCGCATGGATTTTGGTTAGGTTTTTGTTGCTGTTGTCATAAATAGAAACCGCAGCAGAGCACAGCTGCCTCTAACGGTTCGCAAAGCTTTGCTTACCGCTAGCAAAAACCGCCATGACATCCGCCCTGACACACACACACACAGATACAGGCTGTAGGATTTTTGTTTTATTGAGTGCCAGTTGCGCTGCTTCATCACAAAAAAAGAAACAACAAGAAGAAGCAGTAGAGAGTAAACAACAAAGCGTCGGTCATAAATAAATTTTTGCGAAGCGTTCAACGAGTGTGAAGGCAGATGCAACAGTCGCATGACAGTCTCGCCTGTGTGTGTGTGTGTCCTTGTCCTGCCTCGTCGCGCTTCCTGTGCTCCAGTTTTGCATTGCAAATGCATTTGGCTTGCTCGTTTTTTGTTGTTGCCACCAGCCCGGCTATAAACACAAATAACTCTAGGTATTTCTCTCTATTTTTTGGTGAGTATATCAACTGATATATTTGAATGCGCTGAACTGTGCCTGCCTCCGCTGTTTTTTTTTTTGTTTTTTGCCATGCAGTTTACAAGGTGAATAATTTCGTGTTGTGAATTCGCATTTCTTGTTGCTGCCACCCGCTGGTTTTTCTGTTTTTGTTGCTGTTTTTGCTTTTGATTGCAACCACAGCTCACAAATTTGTTTTTGGCTTAAACAAAAAACAGAAAGCGGAAACAACAAAACGCCATTTTGTTTGGTTGATTGGCTCAAACGGATGCGAGTCATTCGCATAGCTTGCAGCGCGCTACTTGCAACGTGCAGCGAGCAACGTGCAACGTGCCAGTTGCATTGCGTGTTTCCCTGATTTTTACAACTGCAAATGTTTGATTTTGGTTTTGCGTTTCCCAGCGATTCAGCATTTCCAGTTAATTTTCGTGTGCATGCAATTTGATTGCGGTTGCGCCGCTGTCGAAATGATGCCCCAACCCAATGGTAGCGCCAGGCGGCTGCTCGCCTCTCTAATTTGGCAGCCAAATGACAGAGGTACAAAAAAAAAACAGAAGAAGGAGAAAAATCAAAGTACAGCTACGCTTTCAATTTGAGTTGAGCTGCCATTTGTGGCTGTGTGTCAAGTTCTTGGAGCAAGTAAACATGCAACAGCGGGGCACAGCAAATGCGCCAGGTAATTGTAGCAGGTGGGCTGGCAATCAAGTCAACTTTAGTCTAGCAATTGAAGGCTTGACAAATACAATTTGATAATTGACTAGAAATTACAGCCACGACGACGACGACCTATGATCAATTGTATATAGGCTAACAAGAAGTCTTACACACACATATACATATATTTAAATATATTTATTTATATTTATATATGAGTTCAAAATCTCTTTGACTTATTTTTCTATGTTCACCCTCTTCGCAGCTTAATTACAGCTTGATTCTTAATTAGCTTAGCCTTCAAATTTAATTTCCAAAAATTTGTTTTCCATAGATACCCATCAGATTTTCAACCTGTTTCAACAATTTGTAGCACCTTGGCAAAAAAAAAAACGTTGCCTAAGGCTTCACACAGGATATGCCTGCCTGCACGTATATATGTATGAGTTTTCCTATAAAATAGCTGCCTAAGAAGTTTTACGGTTATGCGCATAGACCCGAACTTTCCAACTCCCATCAATTGCTTCAATTTTGGGCCATAAAAACGAACTGGCAAACATTTTAAGCGCACAAATGCAATAAATTTAAGCCGCTAAATTAGACACGTTTGGCACATTGTGGGCGTCGCCTCACACACACACACACACACACACACACAGACATATATATACATATATAGTATAGTATATATACTGTTACAATTGCTATCGCTCTTCTCACGACAGTCGCCGCCCCGCGTCGTGGCGAAAATAATCATAAAGGTAATTATTTTATCGTTCGTTGAAATTCGCTTAATTTCGACGTCGGCTTGAAAAATAAAATAAAAACGAGAAGCAAAGAAAAAAAGAGAAGCGGAAGGAGCAGCCGACTAATGGAAAATATGAAGCTCAAGCGCCTAGTTTGGTTCGGCTGCTGCCTGACAGCGGCAGCCAGGGCAGCTGTGGCAGTGCCGCAGATAGCACAAGGCAGCAACGCGGGGCCAGAATGAGGACGTGATTAATTATCAAATTGGGAGCCATTATCGCGTGCACTTCGTGGAGGGTGTTATAAAGTTTGTGGCACACGAACACACACACACACACACACACCTACATAGCAAAAAGGGACTCTAGCTGCCGTGGCATGCCTCGTCCCCAGTTGCCTCGTCTCGTTTCGGTTATATTATTGGTAATTTCGTCGCGTTTTGAACATTTTTGTTGACGCTTTTGTTCTATTCTATTAGGTATTTTTGCTCGCCATTTTTATGCAAAGAGCGTTACGTGCCACGCCCACCAATGTGGCTGCCACTGGCACGGCAGCCACTGCTGCTGCTGCTGCTTATAGACATCGTTACACGTCTTGCTGCCTGCCTGCCTGCCTGACTGCCAGTCTGCCAGTCTGGCAAAGGCAAACAGCGCCCCGGCCAAAATCAAGCGCAAAATATTAATGATAATAATTTATTACGAACTGACAGGTAGACAGGGAGACCCAAAGCGCGGCACAGCGGCACAGTATGGAGGTGTCGCTGTCACGCCTTACTCATGGCCACTGATAAACGCTTTGTGATTAGCGCTGCCAATGTTCCAATTGTTGTTGTTGTTGCCGCCGCTCGACAGCCATTGTCATTTTTATTGTCATTTTGCAAATTTATGCGCAAATTCGAGTTTGGGTTTCTCTCTCGCTCGCTCTTTCCTATCTTTCTATATGGGATTCTTCTTCTTTTTTCTGCTGAGTACGTGCGTCTGGATAATTGCTTGGACAGGGTATGGTGTGTGTTTGCATAAGCCAAAAAGTCATTCAAGCCCGCATGAACAATACAAATATTTCAGCTTAAGCTTGTGAGTTTAAAGCGTTTCAAAAATCTAGAATTTTTTTTGATATTCAAATATTTTAATTGAATTTTTTGGAATTCTCTTTGCCAGCATATAAAATGCATTAGAAATATTTAGCTAATTTTTAGAGCTCAGCTTAGAGCTAGAAACTGCAGAAGACAACTGGACAGCAGAGCTTAGTTTTGCTCTAAGGTGAATAGAATTTTCATATATAATTGAAATAAAATACTAAACTTATATATATAGTCTAAAAATTCTTAACTTTCGTAACTCTTTCGTAGGTTCTCTTATGGCTTCAAAATCATTTCGTAATTACTTAAAGCAAAATGTGTTGAAAAGGAAAGCAAAAGCAAAAGCTGCGCTGCAAGCGATTCACTTGCCAATGCAAAGACCAAAACAAGAGCAGTGCTAAAGTAGAATGCATAATATTTGCATTTTGCCTAAGAAAAGTCTGCACACACACACACTCACAGGCAGACACACACACACACACAGACACACTCTCACTCATATACATTGGCAGGCTGTGTGACTCTTTGCATAATTCATATTTTCCAACCACTTATTGTTTAAACTAAATAAAGCAAAAACTTTTTCCATAATTAAAACCGACGGCAAAGCTGCAGCAAGCCGCCTGGGGAATGGGTTATGCGAGGGGGTGGCTTGGGCTGGGCTGGGTTGGGTTTGCATATGCCCAGCGGAAAAGGCGCAAAAGCAGAAACAAAAGAATTTTTCTTTTCAGGCGCAAAATTTTCTTCTTTTTTTCGTAGCCCGCAGCAAAAAGCCGACCACTGAGCGGGCATATTGAAGTGTTGGCAATTTGCAGTAATAGCCGTACAGGGTATCTGGATGTCGGCCATCTCTATTTGCCCATTGTTGCGGCGCTTTAGCCTTGCGTATTTAAATTCTATGCGGTAAATTAAATTTTGTATTGTGCTCGCATTGGGCATGAAAATGCACCACATAATAATGGCGATGGGGAAGGGGGCGTGGCATAGTCTAAAAATAGCAGCAACTAAAAAATCGGCAAAACAAAAGCGCGACAGGAGGTGCGGCTACAAATGAAAATGAGCGAACAGGCATTAGGAAAAAAAAAACCTGAAAGAGATTTTTCCTTCACTTGCCTTTGTTTTGCTATGCAAATGCACATGTGTGTGTGAGTGTGTGTGTGTGTGTGTGTGTGTGTGTGTGTGTACTGCATATATGCAACTTTTTCAGCCTATTTTGCATATTTTCTCCAACATTTTCTATAGACCTTTTCTGCCATGCCCAACGGGCAGAAAGGGAAAGCAGCTTGTGTGTGTTTGTTTTTTTTTTGCAATTATTTTATTTCCATTTTCAGTTTGCACTACTTGTTGGCATTTTTCATTTATGTATGAGTGTGTGTGTGTGTGTGTGTGTGTGTGCGTGTGTGTGTGCATCCACTCAGCTTAAATATGAATATGCATTTGAATACTAGTTTTGTTTTTTTGGGTTTTTGGAATCTCTGAGCAGTTGTTTTCATACCATTTTTTTTGTAGTTGAATATTTTTTGTATAAATGCCAAGACTTGTAAGAAGAAGAGACGTGCAGGGTATCTAGGCATATGACAGACAAGACAAGAGCTTAAAAATATATTTATAAATATATCACATAGAGTAAGAATTTATTGTCAGCTTGCAATAATCTCCGAAGTCAGCTTCAGATCTGGATCTGAATGGCTATTCTAGCCCAATTGGCATTATGGCTTCATTAGCATAATTTGTGCAATTTGTTTGCCACGTAAAATAAACTCTCAGCGCATTATGCTATAACACATAATTCATTTCACAAAATTCTTCAAAATGAGGCAATAAAATTGTGTTTTATGTGGAGCATTTGATATCTTAAATTTCCAACTGAACTAAAATGTCTATAAAAAGGGCTCAAATGTCTACGAATTTCCATTATGCAAAGATAAAAGGATGGCAAGGCGGCTGCCTCAGGTTCAGATTCAGCTTCACTGCGCGTCTCTTTCTCTCTTTCCACACTGGGCAATTCATCTCAGTGCGTTTATTTTATGGCCACGTCTTAGCCCGAGTGCCAAGTGAGGCATAAAAGTGGATGCCCACCCACAGCAGCACCAAACCAGAACCAGAACCCCTATCACTATAGTCCCTAAAACGTAACGTAGGCAGCCGTCGACCACGCACACCTTAAAGGCAAACGGCAACGGCAACAAGGACAATCTGCGTGCGTCAACGACGCGTGCAAGTTTTATGTTTCCATCATAAACGATAATATATAACAGTACTGAGCACATTAAACAGCGCCGGAGCCACTGGAGAGAGGCTGACAAAACTCATGCTGCGTTACGCTACTGGGGACCTCAAAGAAGTAGTAGCCGGCAAAGGATCTTTTTCTCTCTCTCTCTCTCGCTTTGCTTGAGCTGCATGCGATGAGTGAGTGGCACGCCCACGTCTCTGCAATAATCAATTTAAAATTTTGCACGCCTTTGCCGTTGCCGTTGCCTTTGCCGGCTCCGTCTGACAGGAGGACATTCAACAAATTTTCATTAAATGTAACAGCTAAAAACAGCAGCAACAAAACGCTGCACGAGCGAAATCCAATAAAATGAACGAGTTGAAATGTCGCCGAGGCAGGCTGAGGCCACAGGCTGTGGGGTGCAAGGGGCGTGTCTAAGCGTCAGTCGTTGTCGCTGTGATTTGAAGATATTTTTCTTTTTGGCAACAGCAACAACAGCAGCAGCAGCAGCAATAACAATTGCAGACGGTGATGCCAAAGAAACACACACAAACGCAAACACAAACAAACAAACATAAAAAATGACATTTACGACAAAATTACATTTTCAAAAAAAAAAAAAAAGAAAAGCAAACGAATCCTTGTTTCGGGTTTAACGTAGAAATTGAACTTTTGGAAACGGGTTGCGTTCTAAGCTCTTAACACCCAGCAGTCGTCCGGGGGGCAGCAGTCAAAACTTTGCTGCTAAAATGATTTTCCAGTGCCATATTTGAGAGAGAGAAAAAAAGCAGCGGAACAGCTGCTTGTTATTTATGTTCTGGCCAGCGCGAAGGCGTGAAAGTAAGAAATCAGCAAAGAAAGACGGCGTGTCTGTAAGCGAGATTAGGCGACTTGTTAATACGCTGTGAAAAGAGTTCTAGGCATTGTCTGAGAAGGAAAATTTGAAGGTAATTTGTGTTGTTAGAAATGGGAAGGAAAAATGTAAATAAAAGACAGAAAAGAGTTTTCACATATAAAATGTGTTTAAAAGTGATTGAAGCTGAAATATTGATAGATATTGTATAGCTATAAGATATATATAGATATATATAAGTATAGGTAAAGCTATAGGTATAGAAATAGGAAGTCTACTCAGCTAATTTATGACAGCTGCTTTGCTTAGTCGTGTGATGGTTTGTATTTGATTTTGCTTATTCAAAGAAATGGTGCAAATAATGATGAATGATGCAGCCATCGTATACTCCCAGACCTGGTCCCCTGCGACTTTTTCATCTTCTCGAAACTGAATAGGCTCATGAAAGGATAATCCCTTGTTATGATTGACGATATGAAGACAGCAGCGCACGAAGAGCTAAACAAGATCACAAAACGCTGAATCTTTGAAGTGCTTTGAATTGGGAAAAGACTTTGGTACAATTTCATACACATAGCTGCTGAGATTTACTGGTCCAGCATGTAAATGGTATTTATATATGTATGTACATAAGAAAGATAAGATAAGATAACTTATTTTCCAATTAAATAAGAATTTTAAATAAAAGCCGAAGCGACAATCAGTTTAACAGAAATGCAGCTCAATCAATTACATAAAATTATACATATTCCAGCATCTCTCTTAGACAGTCTTTAGGCCTTGCTTTAGCTATGCTACCCTGGCATACTCTACGCAATATTGCAGCTCCTTGAAATTTATATATATAAAGTGAATTGAAATAATTTTGCAACTTTCGGCGCTTTTCTGGCCGGCTACTGTTATTTATGCCACGTATTTATTTTAGGCACAACATAAAATTTCATTTCAGCTCTGCTGCAATTGCATTTCAGTTTTGTTTTTTCTGTTTTTTTGCCTTTTCGGCCATTGTGTTGCGGGCCAACTTTTTGGGTTGTAGTTGAAAATTATTTTGTTAATAAATTCAAATGCAGCTGCTAAGTGCAGTTTTGGGAACGACGGGTCGGCAGCTGGCCAAAAGCGCACGACTCATTTAAGCCATCATTTAAGTCCGTTTCCTGCGCCAGTCACGTGCGCATCATAAATTCAACGCTCGACAAAAATTACAATTTTAGTTTTAATGAAAATTCTGCACTGTAATTGTAAATTTTCCAACCCGCAGCCGCATCTCCCCCCCTCGCTGCTTGCGCATTTATATTAACTGCACATTTTTATTGAATTTTTAATGCGCTTGCTGGCTGTCTCTCTCTCCCTCACTCTCTCTATGGCCACATTTAGTTTACATTTAGTTGGCCCCAAAAAGTAGGCTATGAATTTTTATGATCACAATTAAATTCGCAAATGACAAAAAACATTATTGAGCATTATTTAATTATGCTCGCAGTTTCGAAATCTAATTAAAAAACTCATTTAAACGCAGTGCTGGAGGTGTTCTGTTTTTAAGAAGTTTAAAGAATTCCTCTACAGCAGATTGTTGTTAATTAGATAATGATCATTTGTGTGAAGAACTTATAAACAGATGATTTTTTTAGTGGTTATAATATTAAAAGAAGAATCTATTCGTGTTGCTGGCCATTCGCTTGTCTGTCGCCTATGCTGCAGCTAGAGACTTGAAATATTAAATAAAAATAAATAAAAAAATTTAATTTAATTTTTAAAGTCAAATTTTATAAAATAAAATTTGTTTTTCTGTTAGAACAAATCCGAAATTTGAATAAAAAGTTGTTATTAGATTAAAGTTCAAGGTAAACAAGTTATTTGTATTTTGATATAGTTTACCTACATCAACTCTTTACAGCCTAAGCTTATTTGCGCTGCCTTTTCTATGCAATATTTTCAAAAACCTGCATAACAACTAGAATAATCCAAATTTGACCATACTCAAAGAGCGCTCAAAGCGACAGATGTAGTTGAGTTGTATAAACACATTCAATTGTGTCTGCCGAATTAACATTGTAATCCTTGTTAATTCTTTTTGGTACTCAGAAAAAAGAAAGAAAAGCACACAGTCTGCTGCTTGCTGCTTATACAATAGCTTGTTTTAACACTTGCGGTTACAGGGTATGGTAAAAACAGAACAAAAACCCAATTATACGTCAAGACACTGCAACTTTTATAGCTCCTCTCTCTCTCTCTCTATCTGTGTGTGTTTATTTGATTGTGTGTGCGTGTGTCTGCGGTCTCGCTGTGCGTGTTCATTCGTCAGCGCGAGCGACGCTTAAATTAAAATCTTTAAGCGGCTTTATGGTAACAAGGCGCCCATTTTGTTGGCCATGTAATCCATGCAAGGCAATAAATCTTTGTGCCCAAGCAAAACGGAAACCAGCTGCAGCTTTTCTTTAGCCATTCTCATTCGGGTTTGTTTCTTTTTCTACTCGCCTCTTTCTCTTCATTCGTGTTTTTTTTTTGGTGTGTTTGTTTCGCTGGTTGCTTTGTTCAACTGACTCAACGCTCAAGCCGCAAACGCTACATTTGCGTAGCGACTCGACTCGCATCGCCTACACTCGAGGCCAATACCAAAACACAAAATTTAATTATAATTTCTTTGGTTTTGCTGGCTGCTGGCTGCACGCTTTACAATTGCGCTCCCTTTTGGGGAATGTACAATTTACGGCATTGCCTGGCTGCCTGCCTGCCTATCTATTGTTCTTCTGTTATTATGGCAACTGTTGCTAGACAGTCTTTGGCTAGGTGCCTGCATGAAGGCATGTATGTATGTATATATATATTTATGCATTCCAAATTTATCAAATTTAATTTGTAATTAAAAATTGTTTAGTGCGCCAGTCAACTGGTAGCCTGATATTTATTTCTAACATTCCAGCAGATCTCTAGCAATTGTTAAACTTGCTCTAAATGTCACGCTTCAATTATTCTAACCCAACTCCCGGGCTGTGAACAATTTCCTAAGGGTCGCGTTTTTGTGAAATTCGATAGGAGTTGAACACGTTTTATTTATTTTTATTTTTTTGAAATGCGAAACACGTTTAACGGCTGTTGTGGCAGTGGCAGAGGACACGCAGTCTAAACAAACGTTTGTCGTTAAATGTCAACAAATTCGTATGCAGGAAAACCTCAAGTCAACAACAACTACGACAGAAAGCATATCGGAATGCGAATTCGATACTGTTGCGATTACTGTTTAGATTATGATATGGCAGCCGTACGAGTCATATTTCACAGCTGGCAAAAGGAATTGGACGTTGGCTTTATTGTGCTGGCATATTTGCTCCTTTGCGTAGCCACCTCAGTTCTTACGGTCTGGTTAAGTCGCAAAAACTCAAAACGGAGCTGAAGAAATTTCAATTGCGGACTTGAGGCTTGAAAACGAAAGAAGAAAAAAACGTTGTTGACAGCATCGTTAGCGTATAATTAAAAGTATAGACCCAGATTGAGCAGTGTGCAAAGCTGGCTCTTATTTGTGCCGCTTCTTCTGCTTCTGCTGCTGCTTCTTCGTTCAGTTCGACTTGGCCGTGAGGTTGGCTTTCGCCTCGTTTCATTTATTCACAGTGTGGAGCCAGGCAAATGTTGTTTTAATTAAAAATAATCGAGTTTTGTGCGCAAATTGCAACAAAATGAGTTGACAAAAAGTTTTTGGCGCGTTGCATGCAAGGCTAACAGACACAGACACAGACACGCACGCATATATGTGAGATAAGCTCAGCCGCCATTTTGTTCATTTTGTAAGACATGCGGCTGCTACGTGTGAATATCTGTGTGTGTGTGTGTGTCAGTGTCTGTGTTTGTGTAAAGCCAAACAAAATGAAAATGTCACTGCATATAAAGGCAGGAAAAGCGTACGTGACTCGCATTGCCGGAAATTAAGCGGTGTCCCAACACGTCCAATGCAGGGCGTGGCAGTTGAAACAGGGTGCGGGTTGGCTGCCTGGCTGCTGCCCGAGGCAGCAAGCAAGCAAGCAGACGACAATTGCAACCGCAAAAATGTCGCTTGTTTGTCAATAACAATGAAAATTCGTTGAAAATGGCAAAGATGCTGGCGAAAAATAAAATGTAGCATACTTTCAAGCGCAATAAATTTAATAGCAATTCAATAATGAAATTGAGTTAAAGCACAACACAAATAACTGCATGCAAAGTAATTTAAGTTTCGTTGCATATTGGTTTTAGTTAAAGTTTGTTTTTGCTGCTGCTGTTGCCTGCCATGTTGCCAGCTCGTGTCAGCAACAGCAAAGGCAACTTTTTGGTCAGTTGTTGCTGTTGGCAATTAACCAACTGAACATGGCAAACACACACACACACACACACACACACACACACCACTCACATACAGACAGCAAATTGTCTCTGTCCACTCACGTATTGTCGCAAATCGTTGTCCTGGCTGTGCGCAAATTGATTGTAATTGCGTTGCTCAGCATTCGGGCGATGCAAATTGAAATGCAATCGCAGCAATGAGATGCGTTGCAAGCGCTCTCGAATATAGTTGTTCATGCTGCTGCTGCTGCTGCTGCTACCACTGTTGCTGTTGCTGGTGCTGCTAGTGCCGCCTTTGTTCATCATAATTTTTAATTTTTGTAAACACACGCGTGGCAATGTGTTGGAGCGTTGAACGGATACTGACAAATGTGCAGGGCATTGGCGCGCGCCCGCCGGCTGTGCCAGAAAGTTCCACCTAAAAACGAACTAAGGTAAACCGAGACAAGCGCAACAGACTAAACAAATGTTGCAAGTAAACAAGGCACCCCAGGCACTGGCGGCATATGAAATGGGATACGGAATGGCTGACTCAATTATACAGTAATTGAAACAAATTAAGTTCAACACTTGGCGCCAGTTAATTCACGTGAACTTCAATACGATACGACGTTTACAACAACAAGGCAAATCTACATGATTAAAGCGGAAAATTCAATTGAGATGCCAGACAGCAAATTAGTCAGAAGAAGCTATTGAATTTCGATAAATATACGACAAAAAATGGGTTTACAACTAAGCATTAGACCAAAAAATATATGTAAAACATAATATATGAAGTTAGACTAATGTTGAATAGCTTTTTTCCTACTACCATCTCATGACTACTACTATTTTCATGAACAACTCAATTTTTTGGATAATTTTTCATTCACAACAGCTATTAATATCTTAATATTAGTTTCAAGTGAGACATTAGTGAAAACTACTATTTCTTGTTAAAGCTATATATATGTTGCATGTTTCAAATGTTGTTTTTACACATAATTATCATTTGCCTTTTTGTGGAAGCAGCTTAAATTTAGTTATGCCAGACTAATTTCTACTTAAATATATATTCATAATTCTAATTATGCCATTATATTAATGTTCCTTCACCGTATTTATGCATATTATATATTATATAACATTTCACAGGCCAGCAAACATTTATATATCTTAAATTATGCATGTCAAAGCTAAAGGCAATGGAACAGTCAAACTTATAAACCACTTAACAAACCATAATTCAGGCGTACAGTCCCTTTGTTAATTTCAACATATTTACATATATTATATATACACACACACAATCAGAATGGGCAGTCACAGGTCCAAGTTAAATGCTCCAGGGATAAACTGCTAAACTATTTGCTCGACTAGAATTGAAAAAGGTTTCAGCTGAGTTAATAGAACATGGCTAAAACGAAAGAAGATAAGTTGAGAACGGTTTTCGCTTTGCATATTATAAATTATACAACAAAAAAAAGAAGAGAGAGAAGGAGAAGCGTTTTTTGAATAGAAAACACATTTTATTCTTTGGCATACACTGTAATAAAATGTGGGCAATTATTTAGGCTTTTAACATGTCAGCCACGTGGCGCAGGCAACACAAATCGGAAGCGGAAACAGACACGCACATGCACACACACATGCACATATGGTCCATCATACTGTGCGTTGGGTGTGTGTATTTGGGGTATTTTACGAATTGAATTTTGATTTGGGTTGCCATTAAAGCGAATTGCCCAACCAAAATGAAAGACATATTTTTGCTTGAATGCCTCAAAAAGTTGACCATGCCGCAACGTTTAACGCAACATACACATGAAATTGGTATGGCAAAGTGCGGCTGGAGTGGGGCTGGGTTTGATTTTTACCAAATGTCAAATTGCAATGGAGGTTAACATTTGTCTGATTGGAAACTCAAGACTTTTAATGAGTTTTGTGAGTGGGCAGATGGATAAACAGAAGAAAAAAAGGTTTGAGTCTAGGGTTACAAAACTTTTCACTTCTTTTTTTATGTTTAAAGAAACTGTGCGTGTGAGAGTGACTGTGACTGTAAGTGCGACTGTAACTGTGACTGTGACTGTGACTGTGACTGAGATTGTGACTGGTGATTGGGACTACAACTATACAACTGTATTGGGTAAAGTTCACACAAATACTTGAGCTAATAAAATACAATTTGTTTATTCTTTTTAATGAAATGTCAAATTGCAGCTTGATAGATTTTCAAATACCCTGCAGCTGACACAAAGCTACAAAGAGCAATGATAAGCATGTAGAACAGCTGACAAATTTTTGACTCAAATTTAATTCCCAAAAAATAGCTCTACAAATGAAACTTGATATGAAAATACAAATTTCTTACTCAAGTTTTTTTTTTTAATTTTAGCAGCGTATTAGCTAGTCGGCTTACTACACACACACAAATTTTATTTCTATTTTGGTCTAGCTAGACATCAATTATGCCGCTAGGCTGCTAGTCCCATTTTCAGTTGCTGTTTGATCAAGTCAATCAACGGTCTGATTGCTGAACTCGAACTAATTTGCTAAATTTAACAAAGCGCTGCCAACGTCGCACACAACCAGCAGTGTGTGTGTGTGTGTGTGCGTGTGTGTGTCTGTGTGTGTGTTGCCAATGGGACTGGGCCAAGTTAATTACAATAATGAAGCTAATTTCGTTGTGCGTTAAAAGGCAAAAAGGAAAACCACAAATTAGTGCAAAAATAACGAAGGACATTACACAGACTCAATGCGTTATAGAGTGGTGAAATGGGTGGGGCAGGTGGTTGCTTGAGTGGCTGGGTGGTTGGGCGTTTGGGTCTGGCCAACTTATCTCAATCCAAGACGCATTTTTCAGCGTTCTCTGCTTTTTGTCACAGCAAAGAACGATGGAGAGGCGGATGCTGCGGTTGTCGCAGCTCTTGCGGTTTTCCAGGTCAACTAAAAATACTTTTCGGTTTCTTGTTTTTCGCCCTGCATAATTTATAGTCAAAGCTCGACCTTTTTTTTTATTTTATATTTGCCCTCTTATGCTTTTTGCCGTGGTATACAGCAAAACCGCCTTTGCGTCATTTTCACTTTTGTATTTAATTAAGAGTGCGTGCCAGCGTCTGCAGTTTGAGTTTTGAGTTAATGCCACAGCCACGCCTACAACAAGTAGCAGTAGCACCCACTGTAAGGCAAGCAAGAAAGGCGGACAGCCTGGCACTTTAGTATCTGCCACAAGCAGGCAGGTGGTGCGGTGTTGGGGTGGTGCTGCTTGCTGCGTGAGAGTTTGCCAAAGTTATTAACTGCCACTAATTACACATTTCGCCTCGGCTACGCATTTATATTCCAACATGGCAGTTACTTTTTCATTTCTGTATATATCGCTAGATCCAAATGTAAAACCAGAACATGAATTCTTCATAATGCTCCTTATTGCCATTGCCATTGCCATTGCCATTGCCATTGTAGTTGCTGTTGTTATTGTTGCTGTTGTTGCTGTGGCTGTGCCATAAAATTTCTGGTAATTATTGCTACGGTTTTTATATATTTTTTTCCTTCTCTTGCTCGCGACTCTTGTGGTGCTTGGCTCTTGTCTTAATTACAGTGGATTATAAATATTAAAAAACGGAAGTCGCTGCCAGTAATCAGACATTGGCTCGGCACTGGCAGACAGTTTTTTCTACCTCCTCTTCATATTTTGTGGCAAAAAGAAATTGAGAAATGGCTGCTTAATTAACTAAGGCGGAACAGTGCGGCATGTGGAATTTGTAAGTAATATATATGTGGAATTGCTGCATGTTGCAGGATACAGGTAGATCGAGGGATAGGAAGAGAGAGATACCACAAATGCCATATTTATATATATATATAAATATATATGATGGGGGTAAATGTGAAGAGCAAGTCTGCTTTAGTAGTGGTGTGACAGGAACAAGTATAGAGAGAGAGAGAGAGACAGTGATAGAAAGACAGCAAAACAACTGAGAAGAGAGAAAAAAAAAACAAATATTAAGGCAGAGTAATAGAGAGGGCGGGACAAAATGCAGATGGAGATAGAGAGAGTAACAAGGAATGGTGGAATAGATTATAGAGAGATGAAGAGAAACAAGCAGATAATAAGATAGTGTGATAGCAAAACAGAGAAAGAGAGAGAGAGACAAAAAGTGAAAAAGAAGAGAGATAGAGATATCAAGACTAAGAGAGAGAGATAGACAGACAGAGAGAGGGAGGGTGAGAGAAAGAGAGATACAAAAAAAGTGAGGGAGACAGATTAAAAGATTAAAGATTAAACGAAAGATATCAAGACCGAGTGAAGAGATAGAGAGAGAGAGAGAGAGAGAGAGAGAGAGAGAGAGAGAGAGAGAGAGAGAGAGAGTGAGAGAGAGTGAGAAAGAGAGACTGAGGGAGAGAGGGAGAGAGGGAGAGAGAGAGACATAATAATGAAAAGAGAGAGAGGTAAAGAAGTAAAAACAGAGAAGAGTGTTATGCTCAGCCTTATTCACTTACATTAACAGCTTTCCATCCATTATAGTTTCTATTTTAATAAGTTGCTAAACAAATATTTAAACAAAGTTTTATGAACAAATAAATTAAATGAATTAGTATAATAATTGAATTATTGTTTTCTCAATCAATTGCAATAGTCTACAATCTACAAACCATTTTCACAAGCTTTTCAAGAGTCAAACAGTTATACAGCTAATTTGATTGCTACATTTCAAATAGTACATTTAATATATTTTTTTCTAAAATCTTTTTTGTTTGCAAAAAAATAAGAAGAGAACATTAATTCAAACTCTCCTGTAGACATGTTCCAAATTTAATAACACCAAAATGTGAATTTTTGATTGGGACAGCAGCTGGTGTCGAGTGACTTTCAAAAGGCGAGTCACGTCAAACGAAGCTACTTCACAATTTAGCAATATTTTTTAGTTAAAGTCATGGATATATGGCCAAATGTGCTGTATTTTATATATATTAAAAATATAACACGCCAGCGCTAAGCGCCATATTTGAAACACAACATTTTGCACATATGGCACCGTCACGCTTACATCAAATTCTCATGTAGCCAAACACAATGCCGCCTCCAAGTGCCCGCCTTCGAGCCAACAACCACTCAACAGCAGCCGGTTCGCAATTGAGTGCTAGAAATTGTAAACCCTCACAGCAGTCATCATAAAAAAGTAACAAGAACCAGGCGCACAATCACAAGAACTATAAAACTAAAGTATACAAAAAAGTATATATATATACTCGTATATACATTTATTTATAACAATAGCCATGTCTAAAAACAACAATATATTGGAGCGGAAAATAAATAAAAAATAATAAGTGGAAGCAAAGCTGGACGTATACGTAATTTGAGCTGGCAATTCTCGGGACAGACTATTCTCTGGGGCAACTCAAGCAGTTGCCCGATTGAAAATAAAAATATGTTGATGATAATGGAAGTTGAAGCGCGCTTTAGCTTAGGGCAGCTGGCAAAAAGCGCAGCAGCAGCAGCAGCAGCAGCAGCACTGCCACTTCAGGTATAGCTATAAGCAGTGCTCTGACTTATGTCCTGCAACGAGCAGCCAGAACATGACAGCCTGCGGCCAACAACAACAATAATAACTTGTGAACTCAACTTTGACATTTCTGCATGTAACTCAAACAGTCGCTGCCCCACTTCAAATGCCTAACAAAAGATTGACTGTGTGTGTTGGTGTAGGGGGCGTAGTTTGGGGCGGGGGAAAGGCGTGTCCAACTTCCATACAACTTGTTTGCCGCAAAATGATTTATGACAATGCGTTGAAAGTTTTCAAAGTGTGTAGCTGCCAGTGTTCTGAGCTAGCTGTCAATGCCAGCCACACCCATCACACCACACACACACATACTCATACACACACTCAAGCCTTGACAGCGTCTATTAAAGACAGCGACAGCTGCTCACATAATATTTATCTGATTTTCAATTTTCAAGCGTTCGCTGTGGAATTGTTTAAAGTGCGAAAAGTACAAGCGCCTGGGCCAATAAGTTGACAGGCAAAAACGACGTCGCACATGTCCTGCCAAAACAGGACAACAGCTGCCGGGGCGGCAGCGACAGCAGCGCGTGCAACATCTTTAGGCCACTTACACGTACTCAAGAATTGCCAATCTTCAGCTGTGGCTGTGGCTGCGACTGCGGCTGCCTCATACTTTACACATTATTCAAGATGCAAGCGGCGTCTGCTCCACAGGATATGCGCTTGAGTGGCTGCGTGTGTGTGTGTGTGGGGGCGTGGCCTGTGCACGTCTCTCATATATGGCATGCCGCTGCACGTTGACGTTAATGTCCGCAAATGTTACCTGGCTGTCACAAGCGCCAGAACAGGACTTTCCCCCACCTGCTGCTTCTGCGTGTGTGCAGTGTGTGTGTGTGTGTGGAAACAGGTACGTCCTGGCACACACACCACACCACAACCAATGTCGTATTTGTCTTATGAACTGTCAAACTGACATTCATTGACGCTTGACATGTAATAAACGAAACGAAACGCAACGAAAACAAAATGAAACGCAATGAAACGAAATAAAATGAAAATGCAACAGCAACTGAGTTGGAGAAGCAGAGTGAGAGAGAAAGAGAGTGGGTGCTTGGTCTGCCCGCTGTTAATATGATATTTCCCACAATTTTACGTAAATATTCATAAATAATTGTGTTTATTTTATGAGGAAAGGGAAATGTTAATAGCATTTCAGCTGCAGCATAAAACCAAATAATCCAGGAATCATATTTGCCACATACAAAAGAAAACGTACCGAAAATGGAATGCTCTATAGAAGGTAGGGTATTTGTATTGGTAATGAGACAGGAGGACTATAGGGAAACAGATGTTGAAGATGGTTTGAAGTCGAAGATTCTATATTAGATAATATATGAACACAGCTTGAAAGTTTTAGCTGATTATAGAGTTTTTCTGTGGTTGAGACATGGTCTAGATTGAGCTGTAAAGATATTTCTTATAAATATTGTATATATATAGTATATGTTATACTTTAAAAATAAAATGTTATACTAAACACAAATGTAGTTTGGCATCTTTTGAACTGCCCAGAGAAATGGCAAACAGAAAGCCAACAGCAGGCGCTGCAGGTGCAGGTGCAGGTGTAGCAGTTGTGGCAGCTGTAACAGCCAACAACTTGGCACAATCAGAGTTGAAGTCAAAGCGAGAATCGAGAATCGTAGCAGAATTTTACACAATGCAAATATAATGAGTTCGGGGAAATGCAAATAATTCGCAATGGAAATCATTATTGAGCACTGAACCAAACAGGCAGACAGACATACAAGGGCTGGGCAACTGCAGTGCAGTGCAGCAAGGCAGGTTGGTTGCTTGTTGGGTCTTAGAGCTTGGTTTGGCAGGCAACATTCGTGAAAATTCATGGGCAAAGCCCTAAATGGAAGTGCACTCAGAAAAAGAAAAAAAAAACAGAAAAAAGAAAACTTCCCTCACTTGGGAATTGCCCAGTGAAAAATGTAAAGAAAATGGTAAAACTCTGATGGCAGTGGCCAGCAGCACTTGAAGCACTTGGTGGTTACACACTAAGAAATCACACACACAGACACATCGATACACACACACACAGACAGACAGACAGACAGTTTGCCAGCGCCTTGTCGTGGGCGATAATCGTTAAGCGATTTCATTTCATTTCATTTCGCTTCGTGTTGCTGCCGCTGTTAAATGAAGTGTTTAAAATTTACGATTTTGTGTAAATTTATTGCACAATGCCGAGGAAGGAAACGAGTGGCCGAGTGGCCTAAGCAAATGGCCAGAAAAACAGCTAGACCAGCAGCAAATAAATTGAATGAAACGAATACAACGAAAACAAAAATGGCAAAAAAACAAAAACAAAAAAAAAACTGAAGCTAAACAAAAATAAAGTCGAAAACGGCTTTGATGGCAGCTCGGGGAATCAATCTGCACATGTGACTGAAGTATCTCGTATCGCGGCTGATTGGATGACACGAAATAAAAACCTCACACACACACACATACACTCACACAGGAAATTGTTAATAGCAATGGCTGACTGCACTGCAGCCGCAGCCTCCCACTTCACCTGACTTGCTGTACGCTCACTGACTAAGCCAATTACGTGGGCTGCCAGCCAAAAACAAAAGGACAATAAAGTGCCAGCTCGTAAATGAACGGGCAGGCAGCTCAGCAGCTCAGCAGCTCTGCAGCTCAGTGCTGTTGTTGTTGGCTGCAAAGCAGCTTAGCTAAGCACTGTTGCTAGCCATTGACAGCACGTTACGTATACGCAGCGTGTGGCTTCGTTTTCAATAAACCGCAAAAATAAGCAAAACACAAACAAAATCTTTTGCATACTTCTGCGCGCAGCTGAAGTGGCAAAAAGCAACAGCAGCAGCAGCAGCAGCAGCCAACAACAAGGAGCAACCACAACGGCACTTGATGAGCTTTCCAATTACATTTAACTGTTGTCTCGTGTTATCTGGCCTGGCTGTTAACTGTTAGTTGCCACTGTGCTCCACTGTTGCGCTAAGAAATTAACTTTGCTCTGTCGTAAAACTCAAAGCACACACAATTCTTCTCTGCAGACACACGCTTGCTCACGCTCCCATTCTCCCATTCTCACCCTCTCGCGCTCTCTCTCTGAAAAATTATCATAAGTTTGCTATATGTATGCGGTAAATGAAATTTTTGTTGTGATTCAGCGCAATTTGTGTAATGAAAACAAGTGCCAGCCGTTGAGGGCGAGGGCGAGAGTATAAAGTATCTATAGCACAGCTCAGAGGCATACAAATGTGTATGCACAGGTGTTTATTTTAGGAGTACAGTTGCAGCTGGCACAAGTGGCTGATGAATCATTTCAAAGGCAATGTAAGCACAATTTTGTCAAACGTTTTAGGCGCATGTTTAATTAACTGTTGTTGATCTAATTACATGTTTTCATAAGAACAACAAATGAAGAAGAACAAAATCAAGCAAATTACAACTTTCTAATTACATTTTTAAACTGATTAAAATATATAAATAAAACCAGAAAATTAATTTTAGATTTTTTTAAATATTTTGCAACAAGTTTAGGCTAATTTGTCTTTAAGATAAATTTACTTTAAAACTTTATTTGAACATAAAAGATTCTTTATCAAGCATTTTCTTTTAAAAAACTACATTTTCTTCATAAAACTCTTTTATATTATTTAATTTGTATACACCAAAGTCAATTGTTCCAAACTAATGAGTTCTTAAGTTCTTATAAGAATGAAACTCTTTCCAAAAATATATGTCAAATCAAAAAACTCTTTGGCCTCATCAATTAGTCATTTACTTTACATTCAGTTTCCCTACATTTATCAGTCCCGTTTGCATTCATTTAGTTATCACACAAACAGCTGACAGTGCTAGAAATTTGTTTGTTTCTTTAAATTGAGAAAAGCTTAAAATTTGCAAAGTTAAGCTAACGAAATGAGCAGTAAGAAGCGCATGAAAGGAGGCGACTGCTGCTGCCCACCAAAGCCCATACGCTGCGAGCCGACGTAAGCACAGAACTCCTTTAACTACTCGAACTTCTATTGAGTTTTACACCATATTTTCATCTGCTTTCAGCTTCTCAAGATCAGTTGGTTACTATGAACGCGATCCGTGTTGCCATGAACATTGTCGCATTTACGGCATACACGATGAGCCCTATGTGCGACCTTTCGATCCCAAGGAGTGCAAGGCTCTGAATCGCGAGTTTCATGACAAATCCTTGGGCTTCCCATTGGGTCTTACATACGGCTCGGTGCCCACAAAGGTGGGCGTACCGAATGCGGAGTCAATACGTTATGGCGGCCTTTTGAAAGCATTTGCGGCCACATATTTCACCAGACGCAACGAGTGGACACCTGAGCTGATCGATCAGGTTGTTGCCGAGGGTCAGGTGCTGTTCAACGACTCGGAGGGCTTGGACGAGCCCAATGCACATCGCTATCCAGAAGTCTACGATACCAACGAGCAGTTGGTCACAAGACATTTCAAAATTAATGACATTGAGTTCGCTATCGAATTGGATGCGCCCTTCGAAGTGTACGGCCTCAAGAGCAAGCTCAAAAATATCAGACGCATTCTATCCAGCTTCTTTAAGAAGCACAAAATCGGCATATTCTCGGCGAGTAATACGTATCTGCTGATATGGCGGGATATGGGCGTTTGGATGGTGCTCGATCTGAATGGACGTGATAAGGAAACACTGAAACTAAATCTAGATGGCGGCTTTCCAATACTGCTGGCCATGCGCTCCATTGACAATGTCATACATTTACTGCGCGAGGAAAGCAATCTGGATAGGTCGGCCAAGTTTACGCTGCGCGACATGTTGGTTGTGCGGCTGGTGACGCCCGGGCCGCAAGGCCGCAGCCAGGAGCGTGAGTTCGGACCACGCATGAGCGAGTTCGATGTAATTGCCTCCGACTATGGCTATCTGAAGTCGAATCTGCACTTGACGCTAAATCCACAGGATGCGCTGCGCAATCGCAGCGCACTGCCAGTGTCGGTGGCCACGGCGTTGGCCTCCAAGATCGATCATCCCGCCACGTGGGACATGAAGAACTACGACAAAGTCCTCTGTTATGGTGTCAACATGTGCAAGAACTGCTGGGAGCCATGCACGGATATTAATCAGCCCATGGACTTGGACACGTTTCCGCGCCAGGTGCGCATGGGTCAATTTGTGGCCGAGGTGATGCTCACACCGAACGTCTACGAGGGCTGGTGGAAGTGTGTGCCCATGTACAAGTATAACGACTTCCACTTAATGCTGGAGAAGGCGATCGAAGAGAACGATTACATCATCTTCCAGATCAACAATCAAATGTATTCGCTGTGGAAGAAGGGCGACTTCATCTATCTAATGGATCCCTATCGCCATCACATCGTGGGTCGCATACTCGAGGAGGGCGACGATCCGAAAAGTGCCTCGGTGCGCATGTTTGGCAATATCGATCGCCTGCTGAGCGTTTTTCACCAGATACTGCTGGAATCGAATCGCTCTGCTATCTTTCACATACACACGCTGCGGATACGTAATATCACCGAATGCCCACCGGGCACGGCGCCAATGCTGTTGCCACCTGACCAGGATGTGGAGGTGGCCTCGCTCAATGAGACCATACGCTTCGATGAGAACTATGACAAGTGCATGGAGGATCTGGCCGCAATCAGTGATTACGAAGAGGACTTGGCTTCCGAAATCGAACCAATCGAGGAGGTCAGCTCATCCGAGGAAATGGTCGAGGAGGAAGAGGGCGGCGAGGCTGGCCCCGGCGAGGGCGGCGAAGACGATGACGAGCCCGATGAGTAAAACTGTAATGTGTCTAGTCTTTTTCTACATTTTCACATTTGGATGAAATAAATTTCAGTTAAGTTCTTTTGAGGAATTTGAAACTAGCTAAAGCGATTGTAGTTTCAGCAAATGAGATATCTGTTTATTTACTTTTCCTTTTCCACTAATAATCTGCGAATGGCTAATGCAGCTGCTGCTGCATTGCATAATGAAACTATCAAATTGAAAGTTCGATTACGTATTTCATTAGATGGTAATTTGTTCGGTTTCGTTGTCTGTTTATATGCCAAAGGCCACAGCATTCATGTCTTATGCGTTTGATTATTTTCCTGTTTTAAGCGGAAAGTTATCACAGTTGTTCACATGAAGCCCCTCTCCCCACACTCAACCAGTTTTTTTTTTCTCTCTCTATCTCTGTTAACAAGCAGCGGAGGGAACAAAAAAAAACACAAAACCCATTTTGAATTAAATGTCACGTTGTCGTGTAAGTTCGCTTGTTCAGCATCAAGTGAAGGCGACTAAAATAGTACTACGCTCCTTGACGGAAGACCCTATCATATGGCCACCTAACAGTGGTACCAAATGGGCGTGTCAGTGGGGGAAGCGGCGGTGCTGAGGGTGTGCATAAGTGTTCTCGCAGACTCAAGTCCACGCCTTGTTCATGTATGTCATTAAAAAGGAACAGAAAAAAGCGAGATAAAAAGAGATGAGGAGGAGAATAGGAAAAGAAAGAATCGTTTGTTAGTTGCTGCTGCCGGTTTCTGCCTGGCATGCCTGCAGGCGGCTGGCTGTCTGGCTAGGGCTCGGCAAGTGCAGTTGCAGGTGCCACAGCAGCCACTCCACACACACACACACACAGAGAGAGAAAGAGATATACGCACATCAGTCAGTCAGTCACTTAGATGGGACATCTTCTACAGCCTTCACCTGGGCAAGTTATACGCCTCGTTGCAAGCATTGTTGCTGCTGCTGCTGGTCGCTTGCATTTTCCACAGCCTGCACAACAATAACAAGCATGCTCTGCCACGCCCATACGCTGTGCGAGTGCCTTCAATGGCAACGCTTTGAATTCACAAGTGACATTTTACAAAAGTCGACAGCGCGAAATTAATGGAAATTTAAAAATTGCATTTTTCGACATCAACAAATGCGACTGTACGAGCGAGTGTGTGTGTGTGTGTGTGTCTGTGAGTGTGGCAAGTGTAAGCTCTGACAATGTGGTCTCGTCAGTGGTGCGCTGGCTGGCTTCACCTGCCATGGCCTGCATAAGATAATAGAGACGACAACTTGGGAGCTGCTAAAGACATGACACCGAACACGTCTGACACGACACGATTTAAAAAGGTTTTTCCTTGTTCCTTTTTTTTTTTTTTGATTATTGTTCCGTTTTATGCTTGTTGTTGAAAGTTAGATTTGCTAGCTGCAGCTTTGACGTTTTAAAACCCTTATTGTTGCTTAACTCCTTTGAGCTTCAACAGGCATAAGGAATGTAAGCTATATTTGAACGAATATTTCAATTATAAATTAAAAATATTTTTTTTAATGAGTAGAGATTTGTCTAACTGCAATTGCATTACGAAAGGTTATAATTTCTTTTGGTTTGGTGTATAAACCTCGACTTGGATGGACCAACATTAATGCCGAAAATCATTAAGAACTGTGTCATGTTTATCATATTTATAAGTCTCATCGTTAGCATCATCTTCAACTTGATTAGTCTAAGCCTTGTAATGATCACAACAACTTTTTATTATAACTAACATATTATTTTAAACGTCAACATCCTCATTATCATCATCAGCAAGAACTTGCTTGTTACTATAACTATTATCATCATCATAACCTTTAAGATCATCATCATCATGTTACATAATCATTATCAACATCATCAGTATTATCATGATCATCAACATAATTATTATTAAAGCATTTTTCTTATAAGTTTCAAAGCCACATTCATCCATCGCCATTATGTTTATGATCATAATAATCATTATCATAAATAAATCAAATTTATATCAATATTTAATATAAATATAATATTAATATATAGATATAAATAATATATTTAAAATTATTATTCAAATTTATATTTAATCAATATATAACAATTTAAATTTTAAATATATTTAATTATTATTAAAATAAAAGAAATAATGAAATATTTAAATATTTACCCATTACAAAAGTGCAGCTTGGCTGTGCACTGCGACTGATTCACAGGAGAGCAGCTAGACGACTGAACTAGCGCTGCAGCAGCGTCGCCCTTATATAGGCGACAAAAAAGTTACTCAATAGAGAGCGAGCAACTTGCGAGCTGTGAGTTCGTTTCTGAGTGGGCATTGATGCTAGATCAGAGAGTAAGAGTGTGTTGGCGTGAGCCAAGCATAGCAAGATGCTATTGGAAAGAGACAAGCTCAGACGGACAATATTAAATGACTAGAGCGATGCAGCTCAACATGCTCATGATCAGAAACATATATATATATATATACATATATATATATATAAATAACTTAACTCCTGTCTCTATAAATATTCAGCTGCACTTCCTTGCATACAATTATACAAATGACAGCCAATGTCCAGTTGACATTTTATTAAAGCTTTTAAGCCTGGCTAATTGTCGTATCGCTTACCCAGCACAAAACGTCGTTTGAACTTACCTGCAATGAAACCAGAAAAACGAGAAAAGTTGCAGTTAATAGCGTTAAAAGTCAAATGAAAATAAATAAACACCAAAAAGTGAAGAGGAAAATCAAAGAACTTTTCCATAAACGCTTAAACCGAACAATCCAAATTCCATTATACAATTTTAAATATGTGTATGTATGTATATATAAATATATTTGTTATTTTTATGTTTGTGCACTGCAAAGTACACAATTAAAATTTAATCAAAAAGCACATTGAAAAATAAAGTGAAATGAAAGGAATTCCAAGCGTGTTGTTGCACGCTTGCCACGCCACGTTCTGCGTTATTAATTTTTAATTTTTGTGTAAATATCGTCAGGGTGGCAAAGTGTTGGAGCAATTAATTTGTAGTTTTTAAGTATTAAATGCATATTTCTGGCACACCCACGCTGTCGGGCGTACGGCGGCTGACCACTGTGCGGTAATTACAGTGGGGCACAGGACGAGAATGTCAATTTGATTGGTTTGGTTTGGTTTGGTTGCTGCTATGGATTGCATGACCAGCTAGCCAAGCCACTCAGCCAGCCAGCCAGCCGGCCAGCCGGCCGGCGTCACATGTCAACAGCAACATCGAAAATGAAACGTAGTAGAAAAAGCAGCAGACCGAACCACGGTCGAGCCAAACAAAAGGACATGGCACACTGGTCACTGCACCTGCTACACAAAACACACACAAACACACACACACACGTACACAAATAGCGAGTCAGAGATAGGCAGACAATGATAGCGGGGGACTACTGTAGAGGGCGTTGTTTCTGAATTTGTAGTTGGCGCAATTTTCGTGCTAAGTGCACATGATAAATTAATGATTGACGGTAGGGACGAGCGAGTGAGGGGGCGTGGCCGTATGACAAAGTGATTAATTGTCAGCCAACGTTGCTGCCCGCTGCCACATTCCAGAATTGGAGCCGATATCGTCCTACTGCCTGCCACACATGAGTAATGGCCAGTTTTGAGTGGCTAACTAGCTGGACTCTGCCGATTGCACAGGCCCATGGAAAGCGCTATGGAACTTGAGTTGCCATGTTAATAAAACAAACGACAAGCGAAGCGATGCCAGCCAAAACCAGCTACCCCAATACACACGCACACACACACGCACACACACTCGCACACCCTCTCTCTATCCCTCTGCTTGCCCGCACAACTGCCAAAGCAGCTCAAAGTCAAATTAGTGCACTTGGGCGTAAAATATGAACTTTTGACTAATTGATTGAGCGGCTTACGCCCACACACACACACGCGCTCGTGCACACGGCGTGGGCGTGGCATGGCTTATGTTTGCCTTTGTTGCATGTGAAATGCAAGCCAAGAGCTAAAAATGCAAATCGATAGCAAACTGCAATTTCATTTCCAGCTGAGCCAACAGCAAACAGCAAAATTCGAGTTGATTTCAACAAAAATATTACGCATACGCAGTGTGTGTCCAGAGGATTGGCTGGCGATTTAACTGGAAAAGAATTTCCAAGCTGTGCCAGTTGTTGTGCAATTTATGATTCGTGTGCGCAGAAAAAAGTTTCGAGCCAACGGTGATAAGAACTTAAGCTTGAATTAATTAGCAAAATTGAAAAACTTTAAAGCCCGAAGAGCTTAGGAAATGTGCAAATGAATCTAAGGCATATTTCATATTCCGTTTGGATGAAGCTTTAAATATGTTTAAATTGCTGAAACTCTACGTCTATGTCAATGGCAAATCTGTATGCAAACAATCAATACATGTTTAAATCAGAATAAATTTTTTGGCAAATCAATGAAATACCAAAATTATATTATAAATAAATATACAATATATATAGAGAGAGAGAGAGAGTGTGAGAGCTATAGCCAGTTAAAGCTCATTTATATGCGCTCAACACTCTAGTTATTTTGGTTTGTTTGCATTATTTGCCGTTGCCGTTGCCGTTGCAACTTCAAATGGCAAATCCAATTTGCAGTTGCTGCCAACATGATGAAGGCCAAAAACTAGATGACAACAATGTGAAAACAGTTGCAAATGCAAATCCCCATCCACATTGAGACAATAAAGGACAACAGCAACAACGGACAGCTCGTGGCTGGCAAATAAACAACTTTGTGATTTTGGGGGCAAAATCAAAGTTTATACAAAACTTGCCCAGTAAGCTGCCCCTCTGGGAACGGGAACGGGGCCGGGCACGGGGCACGGGGCGTACACAGACAGCTAACGATGTGCACTCAGCTAAACGAACTGCAACAATAACAAAGGCAACAACAATTTGTGGCACATTGCAAGCGAATTTGCCGTCTTTGGAAATGCAGAAAAATTAACAACAATTAGTTTCGTATAGCAAAAAAAGAAGCACATAAAACCTTTAAGGAAACCCGTTTTAAATGCATATTTTTATATGCACAAATATTTGCGCAATTGCGGGAGTAGCTAAAAATACAAAATACAAAAAAAGAAACAAGATTTTTTATACCCTCAACAACAACAACTGCAGTTAAACAAAACAAGCGACTGCGCCATGCCAAGTCGACTAAGCAGAGAAACAACAATAACAGAACAGTTGAGTATTGTCCTGCACAGGACACCAGGGAGTCTACCACCCATACACACACACACACACACACACACACACACACACACACACGCAGACACATACCAGCTCTAACAGTTAACGGTATTTGCATGTAATTAAATTTTCCACTTGGCAACTGCAGCTGCTTTTCCCTATTTGCACAGCGCAACTTCACATTCGCCCGCTTTTGGTCATTCAGCCGGACAGAGCGAACAGACTTGGAGTTAGGGCAAACGAGACGAAGGCGTGGCGGCGCGGATGTGCCAACAGTTACATATGCAAGCAGGATATGCAGGACTACATATATGTATATCTATATACAGATATACACATATGTATTTACGAGAAGAACATGCCATTGTCCAGTTCAGTGTTCACTGTATTGTTCTGTTCATCAAACAGTCATCGTCGCCGTTGTCCCCAATGTAGTTGCTGTTGTTGTTGTTGTTGTTGCTGCTGCTGCTGCTGTTGGAGTGTCCTCATTGCCTGCATCGGTTTTGGTCAATCATTCGCTGTGCTGCACTCGAAAGCGGAGACGCTGGACAAGTTTTGTCATTAACTTTGTAATGCCCGCAAAATGATGCAAATGAGCAGATGCACATAGCACAGAACAGAACTGAACGAAGAGAACAGAGAACTCCACGACTGACAGCATCTGATTGCGGATTGCATTTGAGTGTCATTGTGAATGTTTAACGCTTCTCTAGATGGTCAATAGTACATACCAGAGCAATTGTAAGCGGAAGTTATGGGAAGAATTGAATGATTGTAGAGATTTAAAAAGATGGGAGAGCTTTAAAAGAATTACATTTACAGGTTAAAAGGATCGAAAGAGAGGGAGAGAGAGAGAGAGAGAGAGAGAGAGAGAGAGAGAGAGAGAGAGAGACAGAGAGACAGACAGAGAGAGAGACAGAGAGAGAGAAAGAGAAAGAAATATGGAACTAGAAATGAAATAAAGATAAAGAGAGACAGAAAGAGATCGGGAGGTAGACCGAAGACAGCAAAAGAACAAAGACAGAGACATATAGAGAAAAAGCAGAGATAGATAGATAGATATAGACAGAGGGAAAGAGAGAGAAACAGAGAGAGAGAGAGAGAGAGAGAGGGGATGGTAGCCGGAGACAGAGACACAGAGGGGAGACCAACGCGTCGAGGTGATATATAGAAATGGATGAGAGAAAAATATTCATGGAGTATACTTATATAGAGAGGTAGAGGGAGAGACGCAAAGTGGAAGGAAAAGAACTGAAAGCCGATCAGGAGACGAGACAGATAAAGCTAAGGAAAAATTGAAAGATTTATAGAGTGAGAGAGAAAAAACTTAAGACTGTATTCAATGCATGAGTTCTACATTTTAATTTCTTCACAATTTTCAAACTATCTCTGTCTCTCTCTCTCTTTCTGTTTAAGATCTTATCCATATATTTATATCCCTATATACCCTATACATTTCTATATATATGATATATGATTCTATATATTCTATATTCTATATTCTATATTCTATATTCTATATTCTATATTCTCTATTCTCTATTCTATATTCTATATTCATCATCAATTGAAGACTTCTTTCAATATTAAATCTACTCATATTGTTCTCAACTTCTTATATTATCCTATTTTTCTCTGCTTTCTTTTAAAATCAGAAACTAGCTTATTAAACTTAAACTGCTGCTGCTGCTATTGCACTGGCTTCTGCGACTGCTTTTTGATATACTCCCCTTCCTCTTAAGAGAGCTCCGACTTCATATGGTAAGCATAGTTCAGCTGGTAGCAAACAAATACAATTTTCAATTATCGAAAGATCTGCAATTTTTGTTATACAATACACAGACAGCAACAGCAGCAACAACAAATGCAAATCAATTTAACCAGAGCAGGCAATCAAAGAAAACAGCTAAAGCTAAACAATGCCAAAGGCAACAACAACTGAAGGAGCCACAGCAAAGAGCAGCCAATAAAAATAAGCCAAAATATAAACAAAATTGAAGCGGCAACCGCAAAACTCATACACACACACACATGAGTCGAGTGGATGGGAGTGGTGGTGGTGGTGGTGGTGGTGGGGCAGGCAGTGTGGACGGTTCGCTAGGTCAGCAAGCAACCACATTTGCCATTTAGCGAATGAACTTTTTATGATGCCAAGCCAAAAACCAGTGGAGGAAGCTAATACAAGCTAAACAATTTCAGCCAACTGCCAACCACCAATTGTAGTGGGCGTGGCATTGAGTGGGCTGTGCTGACCCCAAACAGAAAACAAAATCGAATTCAATTCGAAGCGAAATCATTTACCAAAACTCATTGAAATAAAGCAAAAATTTCTATTAAGCCAAATTGTTGCAAGCGCATCATAAAAACCAAGAAAGAGATGAGGAATCAGTTTCGAGAAATGAATAATGTATGCACGGCCGGATGATCGATATGTTATCGATAATTGTGGATGCTATTGATAGTTCGTAAAAGTTCCTGTTAGAAATCAAATAGAAAATAGAAAATTTATATAAATATATTTAAAACTCTTAAAAAATACTAAACAATTTCTATTAATTAGCATTTCATTAACTAAGCATTGACATTTCTTTCATATTCATATTTAGATGCCTATAATATTCTATTATATTTTCCATTTGTGAATGTAGGACAGCTCTTAAAGCTGTCATAGAAAATGCTATTAAACTATTTATGGTCGCAGAGTATACAGAGTGAAGGATGTTTGTCGACATTTGTGGCTGACTCGATGAGTGGCAGCTGTGGGCACTACGCACTGATGCCACAGGCACACACACGAGTGCACACATACACACCCACATAGATACAACGCACTTAATGAATGAGGTGTAGAAAGAAATGTAAACAGATACTTAACCTCCAACGAAGAAAGGCTGCAAATGAAATAAAAATCAACACGAGTGGCAAAGAGTCGACTAGGTGGGGCTGGCCAAGCGCTGAATATGTATGAGAAATGTGCAAACACACACAGATAGAGAAGTAGAGAGAGAGGGAGAAGGAGAGGAGGAAAGAACATAAAGTAAGCCAAATAAAAAGGAAAAATGTAAGCAAATAATAAAAAGAAAAACAACTAAGCGGGTTTCTTGCCTGCCTTCCCTTCAGCAAGGTGTGTGCATGAGTATCTCTGTGTGTGCGTGTGTATGTGTGTGTGTGTGTGTGTGGAATATATATATAATTAAGTGCCTGGCAAGCGCAACAAAGTCACGTAATTCTATTTAAGATTATTTAATAAAAGCACATGAAGAGTACGGTTAATTAACATTCTTTTTATATTATTTCGCGCACAACGCGGCGTATGCGCAATGCACAATCCCACAGCTTTTGCCGTCTGCCTGTCTCCTTCTCTCTCTCTCTCTCACTCTCTCGCTCTTTGTCTGTCAATCTTTTTGTCTTTGTGTGTATTTGTGTAAATTTGGTTTATTTATTTGTGCAGGCAAGCGCGAATTTACCTGAGCTCATTTCAGTCCAGAATGTTTGCACAAAAGTATAAATTAATTAAGTTGCCATTTAAACAGCAACAAAACTCTTTTAATTGGAAAAAAGCAGCAACAAAAACCAAATTAAACACAAAAAAGCCATATAAAAAATTAGCAAACGTTTAACAAGTGATTAACGCGAAATAAATTTGAATCAATTGATTAAAGATATATTTTCAATTGTTTTAATAGCATTTGAATTGAAAAATAATTGCGAGAATGCTCTGTAGAGTGGAAAAGCTGAAGAGAAGCAATTGAAGTGGCAATTGACTATATCCAATATTCAGAATTGCATATTTATATATTCATATATATGCATATGTGACTGTACTTGGGCCAACAACTTATACAAAGTTGTGTAGCTAATGGCTGAATTTTGAATTAGATTAGATACAAATCAGTTTTGGCAATCGAATCACAAAGTTTTATTGCATTTGCAACATTTGATTTATAAACTTCTACATTGTTTAGAGATTTATATATTTATTTATTGCATTATGGATGCCGGCTTTACTGGGAATAGGTATGCGAGAGCAGATGATGGCCGCATCATGGTCATCGTAACATGTTTCAGTCGATATGTAATAGGCAAAAGAAGGCATTGCTCAACCTATCAACTATATAAATTATAGATTACTATTCAATTATGAGGCGATGTAGCACTGTCTATCTATTTGTCTGTTTGTCTGTTCATCTCTCTCAGCTATAAGCTGAAGAGATTAACGACTGTCTGTATGCCTGCACGTAAAATCTTAACCTTTCTATCCTAACATGCTGATCGAGTTTCTTTCACATCAGCTTTAAACTTTTGCCGTTCTCATAAATTCAAATTAAATTACTTAATATTAAATAAAAATTACTTAAAATTTATATTAAACATATGCGCTTTAGTCACATATCCCAGCATTCGAAAACTCTTACAAGGTGCAATTCAAAAGTTCCAGGACTTTTTTAAATTTCGCGCTTTCTAGTGGCGCCATCTGTCTTTTTATCGTTTAATTGTCTATTTCTCTGTCATGTTGTGTCAAATTTTCATGACATTCGGACGTATAGAAGCCGAGATATCGCGCTAAAAGTGACAGTACTTTTGTTGTGTCCGTCGAACAAAGAGCGAACATCAAGTTTTGTTTTAAACTTGGTAAAACATTTACCGAAACTCATCAAATGATGAAAAAAGTTTATGGCGACGATTGTCTATCCCGTAGCCGCATTCACGAGTGGTTTAAACGTTTTCGCGACTTCTACTTGTTCGGAAAACTTCATTTGGCAATGAAAGGAAAACGGTATGCTGACATTGATGCTATTCAAAAGGCTTCGACCGCCATACTCAACGCCATACCGAAGGATGACCTAAAAAAGTCATTTGATAATCTTCTTGATCGTGCAAATCGTTGTATTCAGTCCGAAGGGGACTATTTCGAAGGCGACCAATAAAATTTTTGCCAAAGAAAATCTATTTTTTATTTTTTTTATAAAGTCCTGGAACTTTTGAATTGCACCTTGTATATAGACACTACAAAAGTATCTTCTATTTGTTTTGCATACCCCACTCAATTCCATTCCATTCCCGCTACATCACTCGTTTTACTCGTTTACAACTTCATTTAAATGTTTTTCATTTCCATTTAAAAAACACAACAAAAAAATGTCGCTTTATCAAGCTGCCGTCTAATGCAAAACGGAACTGCAAAGTCGCATTTCCCGTCTAGCCCTATCACGCAGTTTGTTGCCCATTTTTATTTATTTTTTTTAGCTACGCATATCAGAGTTAAATCTTTATGCATACATATCATAATTTATGCTCACATGAATGAATGGCCAAAAACTTTGCGCCATTTCCTGCCGGCCAATTACAAAAATTAAATGAAAAATATGCAAATGGAAAAAAGGTATAACAAAAAAAATCAAAATAAAAATCAAAATGGTTGAGCAAAATATGAAAATACAAAAAAATAAACATATATATATATATATATATATATGTGTGTGTGTGTGTAAAAATATGAAAATAAAAAGCCAACAATGAAATGAAATAAAATTGTTTCGCATTGCGACCGCAAAACGCCAAATGGCAATTTATATGCATAAAATATGTTGCAAATTTTTAATGATGTCTCGCAAATATTTAATGGCCGCTTTCAAAAGTCAAACAAATAAAAGCGTCACGCCACGCTGTGCCACGCCCACACGAACGCCCAAGTATAATAAATGAAATGCGAGTTAAGCGCAGCGAACATTAATCAAATAATAGTTAAAAATTAATGCCGCAAACAATTTATGTGCGTTACTTTGCAAAGCGACACACTCAATGTGAGGGGGGCGTGCCGCAAGGCATTTGAAGAATGCGAATGCCAATGAAGCCAAACCAATGCTGCGTGTGGCAACGACTTGGCTAAGCCAAGCGACAAGTCACCAAAAAACAAAACCAACAACAACTTGGCCAAGTTAAGATCGGGGAGCCACAAATGAACTGCCAGAGCAAAAGAAATGTTGGAAAAGGCAATAGAACTCTATGTTTGATTGGCAATTCGCTAAAAATAAAACAAATATTGATGCAATGCAACTAATGTAGCAATAAATATATATAGACATATATATATGTATAGGTATAGGTATATGAGATATGTATGTATGACCAGCTCTAGGTGTGCCTGTGCCTGCCTGTCTGTCTGTCCGTCTGTCTGTCTGTCTGTGTGTACATTGGTTTGTTTGCCACTTGATTGCGGCTTTAGACTTTTCCACTTGTTAAGTTTCATTTTTGCAGACGAGTTTTCTGGCCAGTCAAGTCGAGTCGCGTCGCGTCGCGTCGCCTCTTCAGGCTTTAATTTAGAACGATGAACGTTGCGAACTTCAAGCAGCAACAACATGCAACATGGCAAAAGTAACAACTAAGAATGTTAGAGAGCACAAGCCACAGAGATACCCTGTCTAAGACAGAGCATGTTTGATTTATGGCAAGTTTTAACATCTTGTTCATAGAAGATATCACAGAGCTGAGATCATTTCTATCAGATATTTGTATATACACTCAAATCAATCATCTGCAATATATATATCTGCCTGTTATACACAAAATACCCTATACTTTTCAAACATTATTAATGGGTACAAGGTATATGAAAAAAGAAAGAAAAGATAGATAGTTAGAAGGCGCTCGATAGGCCAGCCAGACAAACAGACAGATAGGCAGACAGACAGACAGATGGAGAGGCGTGCGGTGCACTGTGGCAGGCAATGAGCGTATAAAACAAATTGCATATCGCTGCAGAGAACTCGGCAGCAACAACAACAGTCAGCAATAAAATAAATGAAAATGCGCTTGGAAAAAGCATTTCAAGTGCATTTGTTGCTGTTGCTGTGGCTGTGGCTATGGCTATGGCTGCTTTTGCCGTTTTGCTGGCTGCAACACATTGAGGCATGGCCCAGACCCAGACAACTGTCTATTTAAACAGTGCGAGGGAAAGGGAAAGAGAGAGAGAGAGAGGGAGCGGCACTCGGCATATTTGGCCCAAAAGCCAGCGAGCCATGCAATTGTTTTTTAGGCCTTAAATAACTGTATTCACTGTTGCAGCTCCGTTTGCTGGGGCGCTAAGTGTGGGGAGTTGCCCGCCATTAACATGCATGCATTACGGAAGGGCAAGGGAAGTGGCGCGGTGGCTGAGGCTGCAACTGCAAAATTGTGCATGCAAAATGTTATGGCATGTAATTGTTGTCAATGCGACGGACACGCATTCGCATTGATCACGCGCGCTGCGATTTATGGTTGGCCGGACTCGAAAAGGGCTCATCGCATAAACATGACCGGGCAGCGGGCGAGGGAACGCGCAGCTCAGCCATTTACTTGTAGAGTGAGTGAAGTGACAATGGTATAAGTGGCTGGCATTTTCAATTGTAACGGAAATTGATGTGCGTTATTATGGTCATAATTGTGCACACACTGATTGAGGGTTTCGGCAAGTAGCCTAATGTGTCAAGATTTGCGTCAAATGCGGTCGACTTGCTAAGTTGAATGCGTTGGGGGCGTGCCAGTGAAAGCACTGGGCTGTTGCAGTCAAGTAGTCGAGTTGAGCAGTCAAATGGCAATGAATCAATGCTCCAAGATCACTCAAACGATACATTTTCTATCGATGCACATTTAATAAGATAATAAATGTATTAGTAAACTCTTTTTGGTACTTAAGAATTAGGGCAGCCGAATTCTGATTTCTTAGTAAAATATTTGTTGTTGATCTTATTAATTATTATATTATAATTTATCTTTTTATTTCTCGATATAATCGAATAATTATTCGATATCCTCATTTTTTGCCTATTTAATTTTATTTATACACCAATAAATGCTTATTTAATACATAATAATCATCTAGTTCATTACTACCGTTAAATATATAATGTCCGTTGATCGATCTTGTTATCAAACCGCCATTAAAAAAGCTCTGTTAGTAGTTTCTTAAGCATATATGCTTCTATTATGACTATTTCAATAATTGTTATCGATAAATAGATATTTTTGTTTGTGTATCAACCGAAATTGCTATCGGTCCATCATGCTCGTTGAATTTCACTTTTTTACTAAGCACGTAAGCCTTTTTAGTACATTTTTATTTTATAAATATTTGTTACTGATAAATTAGCTATTGAGCTTATTTATCGATAATATTATGGAATTTCCCTAATTGCTTTTTGACATATTATTAAACAGTTTTACCTTTATAAACTATACTTTTGGGTACATATATTTAAACAGAACCATAAATTGTAATAAATTGTCCGCGCTCAAATTCTCTTCAGTTCTCAATTAGCTCAAGCCCCTATCTCAGCATCAGCATCAATAGACAACCTATTTTGTGTCCTCTGCAAATCCTACAATCAGCGCACATAACTATGGAAACATGATTAAACTCCCACTTTTGCCAGAAATCTCTTGATTGCGCGCCCACATATCCTGTCTACGACATAATTTGCTGTTGCCCAAAATTGGCTTAACCCGTGAGCGCACCAAATTACTGCAACATCCCAATAAGCAATAAGCAACTTCCTTCAAAGGCAAAAAAGAAAAAAAAAAACTCCCCCACATTTATGTCAATTTGCGGAGCTAAAAAGCTAAGCAACCAAATGAATCACGCGCTTGGAATGTGAAATCAATTAAATGGAAATCAGCTGTAAAGAGAGCAAAAAAGGAAGAAAAAGGAGAAAATAATGGAAACAGAAACGATTACGAGTTTGGAGAGCGACCGAGCCAGCGAGCGATAAACAGAGTAACCTCAAGAACAAAGCTGTGAATGCTATAAAATGCCAGACAAGAGCGAAAAAGAGCCAGAGAATTAAAAGCAGCAAGGGAATTGCGCTGAAGAGGAGTGCCACAAGTCGCATCTATTTCTGCAGGTGCATTGACTGCCTGTCCGTGCGTCTGTCTGTCTGGCCAACTGGCCAAAACTGGCACAAAGGCCAGACTAAAATGCATACCAACTGGGAATCTCGACTGCGTTAACTGGCTAAGCCAGCGCTGAGAGCCCCTGGCGGCTAAGCGGATGCATTTGACGATGCCAAACGGAACAAAAAAAATACCTATATATATATATCTGTATATATACAAAAAATGGCAAAGAAGTCGCGCTGGTGTTGGAAAAGCGCGCGCTAAGAAATGCAGAAAAGTGAAAATGTGGCAAACTGTAAAGCTGCAGAGTCAGAGTTGGAGTTAGAGTGAGAGAGAGAGCAAGTGAGTGGGAAGGAGCGAGAGAGCTAGAGAAGTGAAGGAGCTGCTGGCGAGGCAAAAGCCAATGGAGCGAGCCAAAGTCGTTTGTGGCTAACGGTGCAGCTGTGTGTGTGTGTGTGTGTTTGTGTGTGTGTTTGTGTGTGTGTGAGTATCATCATCTGACCAAACTGCGGGCTGGTTTAGCAGAGACCACAAAACAAGATTCCCTAACAATTGCCATTAGCCATGTTCGACTCTTGCTCTTGGATATGGCAACAGCGGCAGTTACAACAATAATAGCAGCAACAGCAATAACAACAACAGCAACAACAACAACAACAACAGCAAAGATCAAGCGACAACAAAATGTAAAAAAAAGTGGTCGAGACGTTTGTAATGTTTGCCTGCAATGTCTGCGCCAGACTCAACCAAACGTTGTCTGCCTTGTCGCACCACGGGGCGTATGAGTGTGTGCCATTAGCTTTGTCTGTCCGCCCGACTGTCCCTGTCTGTATGTGCGTCTGCGGGTAGGGAGGGCTGAGGGCGGTGCACACGCAACGCCCGCTCGCGCCATGTGCCGCCGCCAAACGCTTCCTGGGCGCGGCCTGGCAATTTCATTTGATTTGATGCGTAAGCGAATGTTCAAGTTTTTCCAAGAAATATTTTCTTTTCATTTTTTTATATTTTGTTAAAAATTTTTTTCATCATTTTTTTTTAAAGCTTTGCACTGCATTGGTGGGTGGCAATCGAGGTTGTTGGGTCAGCTTTAGACAGTGAAATTGTAAAAGTCGTTACACGAAAACTGGGTAAAGTGATTATAGCAGGAATTATAGTCACTCAAAAGTGAGACAGTTGCCATAAAAGTTTCAGAAAGTTAGGGTACAGATGGAGCTTAAGAGACATACATAAGAATGGAATGTAGAAGGTAGAGTAGCTTTAAGTCGAGTGCAGATAAGTTATATGTTGATAAGTTTGTAGTTAAGAGAGTTTAGATAAAAATCTAAAGGATTTAGTGTAAGGAATGGAGCCTGGAATATAGATTAGAAAAGATCAGACTATTTATAGCAGAGATGGATCAATCGAATCAAGAGTTAGTTTGAGTAATAGAGACATCCATGAGAAAATGATATGCCTAACCTAAATAACTTTCTAATTAGCATGTGCCCACTTTTACCTTAACCAACTTGAAGTACACCTGCTGTTTGTCTGCTGTTTTTGTTGTACCACATTTTCAATTAACCTGAACTTTTATGGTTGGTAACTTTTTAAGCTTGGCAAGGCGCAACTTTTTATCTTATCTTTTGATGCGCAGCCTCTCAGCAAATAAGTCATGTTATAAATAAATAAAAAATACAAATTTGAATTTGAAATGAAACATCAAAACTCTGCCGTTCGAAAAGGCCGACAGACATGTTAGTTGGCATATATTATATAAAACACATATATATGAAAGTCGAGGAACTTTATGCGGAATCAGAAAACTTTATTCAACATGTAATTTATTTTAATTAACTAACTTGGCAAACGCAATCAGGGGAAAGCAAGGCTTTGGGCTAATCAGTGAAGCGGCTAAAGGCTGACGTTACCAAAAATTCATTTGATAGACGTCAAACGCTAAATAATAATTCAATTACAAATTTAACAAACATTAAATTAACAGCATAATTAGCGCAATTCACGAAACATTTAATGGGATTATGAAAGCGAAATTTAATTTTAGACAACGGGCAGGCGTTAGGCTCTAGGCTTCCACAGAGGCGCTGATAGCAGGACGTGGGATTATGCCAGCTGCGAAAGCAACGCAAATGACTAGTGAAGCGAAGAGACGACTAAGATATACCCTGAATGAAGATTGGAAGTTTAAGAGTATTTTATATTTCTATATACATATATTGAGATATGATAGAACGACTTAGTCATATGGCAAAGAGAACATGTAAACACAACAATCATATCCCATCATATCAAAGATGCCACACTTTATATCTGCCACGTATATATACCCTATGCATACATATATAAAGCATGCAGGGTATGACAGATATGCAAACGCAACATTTTATGGACAGATCAAGCACATGCCTCTGTTGTGCATAGCTGAAATATGTCACTGTATTTATCTGTAACCAATACACTCTATGCACTATGAATGCTTACAGGGTATGTCCAGGCAATGGCAATATGTTAGTTATTTCGCAGTAAAGCAGTCATCACAGTTGCATATACCTCAACATAGATGCGCCCCTTCATTCATATGCTAGCTATATACACCCTGCAGCTGGGATGCCAACAGGGTATGTCGAGGGCGGACTGGAGCTAACGTGACAGACAAATTATGAAGCTGGCAATAAACTTCCGCACAAAATTAGCGCAACTTCCTGGCAAGCCCAAGAGTTGCCCACGATGTCGTTGACAAGCCAAAGAGTGAAAGAGTGCGAAAGTGACAGCCAGCCAGGGGAAGTGGGAGGAAGAGAGAGAGAGAAAGAGATAACACGCGAGAGAGTAGGCGATGCTTGGCTGGGGAGATGGAATCTCTAGTGCCTGGTGCTTGGCGTTGCCAGTTGGTTTTCTTTTTGCTTTTTATTTTAATATAAATTTTCCATTTTTTTTTTTTTTTTTTTTTGTCTGTTGATAACGCAATTTAATATTTACCTTAAATATGTGCTTGACGTTTTTTCCGGTTTGTTACTTGCTGCAAATTGTGGCGCGAGCGTCGCTGGGAGTGGCACACATATATATGTATAAATATAAATAGGTGGCAAGGCTGGCAGACGACCTCAAACACGACACAGACAAACGCACACACGCACACACTCACACACACAAACACAGGCACAGGCACAGGCACAGGCACAGACACAGACACAGCAAACAAACAATCTCTTAAGCTTTATGCAAAGGCAAAACTTTGATTTTGTTTTTGTTTTTTTTTTTTTTTGCAATATTTCTTCTCTTCTTCTTATGGGTTTCTTGATTTTAATGCAATGGCGTATCTATTTATAGATTTCGAATGGTTCGCATAGAAAAAAAATTAATAAAATGAGCAAAAATTGCAATATAACAACAACAACAACAACGGAGAAAACAGCTACAAAACCAGCAGCCGCAGCAGCAGCGACGTCAGCAGCAACAACAACAACAGTAAGTCTGAACGAACGGCTGAGGCTGAAAAAATCGATAAATTTTGTCGACGCTGACAGCGCCGCCAGTAGGCAGAATGCATGCGGGGCGCTTTGTGCTGCTAGACATTGCCGGTTGTTTCACTGTTGTTGTTGTTGCTGTTGTTGTAGCTGCTTCTGCTGATTTGTTGTTGTTGTTGTTATTATTGCTGTTGTTCATGCAGCTTGTATTAAATTAAAGTTCAAAGCTACGAAGAGTTCAATTCACATTTCACTCGCAACAATTTTAACAAATTGCTTTTATAATATTATAGGTAAATATTTCTTTAAATGTTTTGGTTTTCTTTTTTGGTTTTGCTTGTGATTTACGCGCCAGCCGCAACTGCGCTCTCGCTCTCGCTCACGTGTTTCTGTTGTTGCCGAAAGGGGGCGCTGGGAGTTGTAAAGCGAGATAAAAAGCACCGAAAAAAGTTGCGCGCCCGTAGAGTTTGTTGTTTGGCTTACGTCTCGTTGGGTTCGTCTCGTCGGCACGAGCAACGAAGTTCAACTAATTGCCGAACGTGGTATGCCGGCTGAAACTGAACGAAGCTGCTGGAGTTGTCGAGGCGCTGCTGTCTGGCGTCGCAGTCGCAGTCGCAGTCACAGTCGATGGCGCTGCCGTTGTTGCTGTCGCTCTCAATGCCCTGTGGGCAATGCATGTGCGACTGAGGAGGCCTCTGCTAGCTTTTTACTGTTATTGTTGGAGCGACGCGTCGCTGCGACGTTACAATGCTCTTCGGCTGTATTGCAACTCCAACGGCAGCAGCAGGTTTGCCTACAACTGTATGTGTGTCTGGCCAGACGACAAAGCAGACGTCGCTGCTGGCGTCAAAGTTGCCATGCAAGTTGCGAAGCTCTTGTGCGAATTCATTTTGCCGGTTGCAGTTGCAGTCGCAGTCGCCGCTAACGTCGCTGCTGACTCTATGAAGCGTATATGTTGTTGTTGTTATTGTTGTTGTTGTTGTTAGTCATATTGCTCCACACGTATTGTAAAATGCCAGTTATCTGTTCTGTCTGCTTCTTCCCCGTAGTCTGTGCAAGTTGCCAGAGCGCAAAACTTTGAGATAGGCCCAGGCCCAGGAACAGACAGCAAACGGAGTTGCATGCATTACGAGAAGCTCTCTGAAAAGTTCTGCGGTTACCATATCGTGGTATGTGACTGCTCGTGTCAGTGTGAGTGTGGTGTATGCACTGTGGTTGCATCATGCACCGTTTCTCCATATGGAGCGCTGGAACCTCACATTATCAATCTCCAAAGGTTTTTTTTTTAGGTAAAAAAAAAAAATGGTTAATGCGGTTGTTACATGCTCTATATGGCTAGAAAATACATGATTGAGTTTTGGGGTGGAACAGCGGCTATGTTAGGTAACCGAAAACAGGAAATATGTTGAGTAGCCACAAATTCATGTTATAAGATCTAAAAATATAACTAGCTGAGCGAGTGAGTGAGTCTAATATACAGGTAAACATCAAGATATTTAAGAATCCAAGTTTAAATTGAATACAAGAAAATCGCGTAGAAAATTGATTTTGATTGAGTGTTAGAAAAGGAACGAAAGAAGTGATGATCACTGCAGCTTAAAAGTCCTTAATAGAATGTATGAAAATCACATAGAAAAGCATCTTTGAAGGGAGTGATAGAAAAGGGAACAAAGGAATAATCGAGAGCATCTTTATCAATTTGATTTTAAGTATTAATTCATATTCATAATATTGAAATAATGATAAAGATACTAAATTATGCCTATGAAAATCGCATAAAAAGACGATTTAGTTAAAAGAATCAAAAGAGTAATTTAGTTTATCAAAAGCCAATTCATGAGATTTACATAGAAAGGCAATAGTCAAATGAGTATTCGAGAATGATCAATAGAATTAAGCACAAGGAGCAGGTAAATCCATAGTTTATTAACTACTTAAGAATACATTTCCTTTATGGCTCTTTAAATGTCTTAAAGGTAACTAAAAGTAACCAAAGAGTTCGTAAATATTTTTGCATTGCTTGCCAATTCCACTGAGAAACAACAAAAAGTGACAACTTTATGATACCTCTTAACTGGCCAACAAGTCCCACAGGCCAACTTATGGGCTAAACAAGTAGAAGAATTAAGTGACAAGCAAAGAAGAAGAAGAAGAAGAAGTAGATATCGACTACGCTTTTACAACAGTTTTATTGGGCACTCAAGTGGCTGGAAGACAAAACGAAAAGTTTTCGTTTTTGGCTCGATCACAGTCGCTTGGCCATTAGTTATTAACAACTGCTAAGAAGAATAAGTGTTGTAAAGTACCACGAAAATCAGTTGTAAGCAGTTGATTACATTTCGATTGTTGTTGTTGCGTATACAATAAAAATGTTCAGCATTTAAGACAAGAGCTGAGAAACTTGTTGACAGGCCCGAAACTGAACAAAGTTTCTAAAGGGGGAGGCAGGCAGGCAGTCGGGCAGTCGGGCAGGTGGCAGGAAGTGAGGTGAGCGTATTACTGCATTGCTTTTGGCATTTCAAGAGTTTGTGGTTTAATTGTAGAAAACTTTGTTTGTTTGCCTGTTCGTTGGCAACATTTTCGTGAGTGCAGCGCTTAGTGCATTATTAATTAAGCATGAAAATGGTGGAAAAAAACGAAGTAAAATGCGAGATTGCTTTTGGCTTCTCTCTCTCTCCCTCTCTCTCTCTCTCTTCTTCCCTCTCTTGTCTCAGCAAAAGGTCGCACATGTCAACAGCAGTTGCAAAACAAGTTGACAAAATTGTAAGGAAAACAACAACAACTAGAGTTGGGGAGTAGCTAGAAGATAAGAGCAGCAGCAGCAGAAAAGCCGCAAACTTACAAAAGTCCTATTCTGGCTTCATTTTCATACGCTCACAAGAAAATCAAGGCAAAAATTAATGCGCGTGTAAACGAAGGCAACAACAACAACGGCAACAACATCAGCAAAAAGGCAGCAAAAGCCAAGTTGAAACAAACTTGCTGAAGGAAAAACTAATTCCCCAAAAAAAAAAAGAAAAAGAAAAGCAACAAAAAACCAATGGAAACCCCAAAACAAAGGACAAAGGCAGCCAAACAGAAAACCAAACCAAAAGCAGCTCACCAAACAAACAAAAAAAGAAGCAGAAAAATGAATAAGAAAACCCAAATGCAAGGAAAATGTAGCTAACGAGTAGATAAAATAAATAAAACACAACAAAGAAAACTTAGAGACGAGCGAGCCGGGCTTGGGCCGAGGGTCGTGTATTGCAAAGGCAAACAACTTTTTAGCCAAATGCCAGCGAAGGCCGTTTCCCAAGCTGGCAGCTAACAAAAGTACCGTAAAGGCGCTGCGAAATGGCCAGAGCGCATAGTTTGAAGTGCGCCCCACACCCCGCAACTTCCGTCCCCTCAGCCAGCCAGCCAGCCAGATGTCTCACTCGCCGCACCGCTGCCCTATGTCTAGCTATCACTCTCTTTGCACAGCGCCTCGGAGATACATTTGTATCTTCTAGCTGCAAAAAAAAACCTGACTGCGACAACAGCAATTGGAATGCTGCTTGACAAGTGGCAGCGTCACAGCAGCGCCAAGGGGCAAGGGAGGCAGGGGCAGCCAGGCAGGGGGCAGGGGGCAGGCTCTATGCAGCTTGCAGCATCACTGGCGAAGCGTGGCGAAAGCTCTCCCAACCAAGAATCTGAATTGGAATCTGGATTTGTCTGTTGGCAGTTTTGCCAGTGCATCTGTGTGTGTGTGTATGTGTGTGTGCGCGAGCGTGTGTCATGCTATGCGCTATGATTTCTAAACTTTTAACGCTGCACAGATGCACACTTACACATAGATACATTTTATGCACTTTGCAGATACTTTTTGGAAATGTTTATGGCCAGTTAGGTCAGCTGCTCGCACATGCCACATGCCACACATGCGGGCAGCTCTCATGTAAATCAGCTAGATCCTAAAAGCTGCCGTCGCAAATTCCCAGCCCCGCAAAAGCAACGCCAAAGAGCCCTCATTCCGTTTACACACCACCCACACACAACCACAGAGACATCTAAAAGGCGGCCTCAAAGCAATTGCTGACGTTTTGCCAGCGGCAACGGCATTTGCCTCTGTCCCTTCCGTTCGCCTGCCGCCTACTATCACGCCTCGCCCACGCCGCCCCTAAAGTTGGCGGCCTAATCCACATGGGCCGTTGGCTGGCAAGCGCCTACAGCGCTGAGCAGCATCAAGCAACGCGTTTTATGAGCCTACCTAACATCAAGGTTAGCACACTTACACACACACACACACACGTGCGTTGTTATTACGTCCGGAGGTGGCACTTGCCTCTTGAGCGTAAGCCAGTGGCTTAGTTTGGCTGGGGTTTTCGCTCTGCAATGCCTTCCACTTGCAAAGTTTTTCCAAACTCTCTTTTGCTTTATTTTCTTTAACTTTTCAAATCTTGTGTGATAAATGATTAAATAATCTTTGAGCCATTGAAGATTTGATAAATGAAAAAAAACAGAAAGAAACGAATATGAACAGCAAAGCAACATTAAACAAAATTCTTGGTTTTGGCAAAATCTCTTTGAGTTTGCTAAAAAAGCTAAGAACAAAAGCTGATAAATTGAGTAGAATATAACTTCAGAAAACAAAAGCAAGCATATGAAATTCAAATGTAAATATTAAAAATATGCATTAAAAAAAATAATATAAAAATAAATTTTTAACAATAATAAAAAATAAAAAAAAATAACAATAAACTTTATAATAAATTTTCTAAATAAATTTAACAATCATATAAAAATAATAAAAATCATATATAATAATAAATTTGAACGATTTTGTTTTTATAAATAAAATATAATATTGAAAATATATAAAAAATTTTAAAAATATTTTTTTTTTGCTTTAGAATAATAATTTAATTATGAGTTCTTTCTATATTTAATAAAATTTTATATAATTGTTGAATATTTATATTGAAGTGATATATCAATATTAAAAAACTGCTAAAAAGTCGAAATTTATTACAATCAAAATTAAATAATTAATTTTTCAATAAATTTCAAGCCTTTTTAAGAATCATGAGCTAAGCTGCTTGACTAATTTAATATTAAAAAAAAGAAGAGTTAAGTAATATATATATAAAAGTATTTATTTGCATCACAACGTTAAGCTGCCCACCAGCCATAAACAAGCAGCAGCCGCTGCTGTGTTTAGCAAATGTGGCTCAAGCCTCGAGCGCCCTGTATATAGCCTATGTATGTATGCATATCTAAGGGTCATGTAAATAGGCTTTGCTACGCACATAAACTCATTTCGTGCAATTTCACCTTTTCTAATTTTCATGTTTAGTGGTTTTTGCTTACCAGCTGCAGCGAGCAGCGGGTCAGCAGCAAGGCGCAGCCATGTTGCTGCAACACCAAAAATGGCGACATTGTTGAACGCTGACAGCAAAGACGAGGCAGCATTAGAGTGAGCGAGTGAGTGAGTGAGAGAGAGAGAGAGAGGGCGAGGTGAACAGGGCTGCGGCATGCTCTGGCACGCTCAATCATGCTCAGCCATGTGGCAGACACACCAGCAACAAAATGCCTCCGTTGCAGCGTCCAATGTCATCATCAACATCAACGTTGCTGGCCAAAACAAAAGCCTGCAGGCCACAAGGCAACGGCTTCAAGTGGCCAATGAAAAATATCAACAAGCAAAGCCAAAATATGCAGGACTCAAAAGGATTTAACATACACACATACGTGAAACTGTTATAGACTGTGTGTGTGTGTGTGTGTGTATAAATATAAAGTTGCCTCAAGGCGTGCAGGCAGCGCACTGCTTGCCTCTAATAAATGGATTTTGGCTGCCCTAAACATACAGGTGAGTGTGTGTTTGTTGTTGTTGGGTTTGAGCTTGTTGTTGTTGCTAAGCAAAGCGAAACTTTAAACATGATTAATGCCATCAGCGCGTACGCAAAGTTTTCTTGATATATTTTCATGGCTTGCATTAAAAATTCATGAACTTACATGCAGGCCCAGACAGGTAGACAGGCAGAGAGAGGAAGAGAGAGCCAGCCAGGACACGCAGTAGTCGTAGCCCCAGCATCGATTTTTGCCAAGTTTATAAGCACAATTTCAATACAAAAACCAAATTCTGCTTGTGTGCACCCAAAATACTTGATCCAATTGGCTTAGAAGGGACGCACAGGCACGCCCATTAAAAATCCAAGCATGCCATTTTTTTCTCCTCTTTTTTTGTGAAGTGCATCTGTCTCTGAGTGCGTGTCCTGCTGCGTGTGTGTGTTTGACTCTCTCTCTCTCATTCAAATTGCTGTTGTTGTAGGTGTAGGGCAGCGTGTCGGCCCCGAAGGGTGCCTGGCAATTAGCTTTGACAAATGTGCGGTTGGCATTCGGTTTAATGGATAATGGACCTGGCCATGGATATTCGAGAGCATTTGTTTTACATCCTTGCCACCCACAGCCACTCCCATTGTTGTATGCCAGCTGAGTGTAAGTTTTATGCTTTAAATATTGCATCGGACAGAGTTATTTCTGTTTAAGCCATTTCCTATATATTTATATGCCAAACGAAAAAGATGCATGGCAATTGACGTACTCTCTTTCTCTCTTTCTTTCTCTCTCTCTCTCACTCTCTCTCTCTCTCTCTCTCTCTCTCTCTCTCTGTGTAAAGCAGTTTGTGAGCTATTTACTTCGGTATATTGTTTTCGGCATTTGAAGTGTTGCAATGCCTAAGCTGGGCTATGGCATTCAAAGCTATTAGCTCGATTGCTGCCAAGGTAACTTAAGCTAAGTTTAGAGCAATTCATATGATTATTAGATATTGAAATGATTCCTTAGCAGATTTTTAAAGTATATAGATATAAAGTGTGAAGGCAACAGACTATACTCTCTTTCTATCTTCCTCTCTCTCTCTCTTTCACTTTCATCGGATTTCCACATGTGTATATCCATGTATATTTCTTAACATCTCTCTCCCTGTCTCTTTTTCTTTCTGACCCTCTCTATCTCTCTCTCTCTCTGCTTAACGCTCTCTGTCTCTCTCTCTCTCTCTCTCTCTCTCTCTCTCTCTCGCTCTCATTCTCTTTATGTCTACTTATTTCTCTATATTTCTTCTTCTGCCTCTTTCTCTCTCTATTTATCTATCTATCAGTATATCTCTATGTATATCGGTATATCTTTCTCCCTCTCATTTCTTCCTGTCCCATCTCTCTTGTCCCATTTTTTTGATTTCCTAGTTTCTATTCTTTGTGTTCTTTTGATGTCTGCATGTCTGCCATTCATAAGACTTTCTCTCATTCCCGTAGAACACACACTCTCTTTATCTCCCTATTCGCCTTGCTCTCCACCTCTTTCATTTTGCTTGCCTCTTCTTCTGCTTCAGGTATACCTTTTGCAGTTAGCCTTTAGCTTCAATTAAGTTAAGAATTACTTATTATACTCTACCTTGCTGTTGAGCTTGTCTAATGTATCAGCTTCAAAACTTACCTGAAACGAAAGAGAGAAAAGTGACATGCATAAGTTAGGTAACTCCAAAATTTAAGAAGATATCAAATGTTGGATTGTGCAGGGGTTGCTTTAATACTAAAGGCTGGCCGCTGTTAACGAAAATCTCTCTCCCATGAATTCAAGAACTCAAGAAAAAGGCGGGGAAGTTCAAGAAAGAAGACATTACGCATAAAAAACGAAACGAAACGAATCAGCAACAATTTTGTGTCATAAGCGATGACATTAAAAGAGCAAAAAGAGACACAAACACACAAACACACACACACACACACTCACACTGATAAGATTATGCATGTGGGAGACCACAAAGTGTCCAAGAGTCTTTCGCTGAAAAACAACAGCAGTAGCAGTAGCAGTAGCAGCAACAGCAGCTCTTGGACTCATTAAACTTTCATGGCCAAGAGCTCATCTGGTTTTACAAGCAGCCATATGAGATGTGAGAATGTAGAAAAAGTGTAAGATATATACATATATATATATATATATATACATGTGTGTGTGTGTGTGTGTGTGTGTGTGTGTGCGTGTGTGCGTCTCATATATGAAAGTTTATGTAGCAATGCGGCAGGCAAATGGAAAGCAATTGCCAATTGCTGCATAACTCAGCAAAGCAGCTTGAGACTAGGGCTAGGGTTGATACAAGACATAATGGAAAAGGGAATCGCAGTGGGCTGGCGTGCTGACGGGCTGGCTTAAGGTCTGCTCATGTAAAAATGCCAATCGAAGTATAACAAAGTGGCCCACAGCCACAGCTACAGCCGCAGCCACAGTCACAGTCACAGAGATGAGCATGAGTCCAACAGCCAAAGATATGGCCAAGAGATACAGCAAGAGATACGGATACAGGCAACAGCTACAGATACAAATGTGAATTGAGTTGACGACGCATTTGAAAAAGGCGCACATTTTTACGACTCGACTGGCGCCCAGTGTCTTACAGCATTTGCGGATTTTACGAGCACACACACCACACACACAGTCAAACATGAAATGTGGGTGTGTCGCTCTAACTGTCAGCACGTGTCTGGTCTGTGTGCGGCTGTCCTTCGACAGCAGCTCGTTAGAAACTTTTGCCAGCGACTGACTTTAAAGGCAAACTTTGTCCATGCAATTTATGCCAAACGCCTGCGACAGCAACAAATTGCAAGGCGGAAAACCCATTTTTAATTGATTTTGCACCAAAAACTTTTGCGCCACGCCCTAAAAGTATGCAACACATTTAACACTCAGCACACACACACACACTCAGCATACACACACTCCAGCAACAGACTGTCCAAAGTTTAGCGCAATGCAAACTGCATTTTTAATAGCTCCACAGCTCCTCAGCACTTTGTTGACCAAGTCAACACACACAGAAGAACATATATATAACACCGCCCACACTGCTGAGCCAGACACGCTCATCAGTGGGCCATAAAAAGCTGTTCGCCTTTGAGCATCAATTTGATTAGCCGCAATTGTCAATCGAAGGCTTAATGTATGGAAATGCAACGCATTGCATTGCAGCTGCTCGCAGCAAATGCAATTTTATGCAATGCACGCAGTTGCCTAACGAAGCGAAGAAGATAAAGAGGAATAAATGAGACTAATAAAAGCATTTCTCGAAGAAATTCCAGTATAAGACATGCCCAAGCTATGGCTAACTCTAGAAAATATTTAAAAGAAATTCAAGCAAAGCTTGAAAATGTTCTCAGTTCATTTTAAATATTTTCTATATTAGTTGCGCTAAAGTCCTTAATTTTGTTTCTTTATTGGACTCTGTTTTAGTCTTCTTAAAATAAAATAAAAATTGGCTTCTGTGTCACTGTGGCAAATATTTTCTAATTAAATCAATATAAGCCATACAAAAAAACGTTTGCTGAAAGTTTTTCTGGCGACCAAAACGCACCCAAATTCAATTGTAAATATCTCACTCAATTTGCCAAGCACAGCTTCCAAATTTTGTATATATGGCAAAAAGATTATTCTCTGTAATGAAAAAAGTACTTAAGGAAGATAAGTAATATTAATTTTGAAGAAAAGGTCAAATATGGAAACTTACTTGGATTAAAAATCGATATAAAAGCGGTCAGACAAGGGAAAACTATTATTTATTTTCATGGAACTTATGAATTCTGTTGAAAAACTTCATTAACAATAAAAGTTAAGCCAGAAAGGCGATCAATACTGAGATAACCAACGAATTTGTCTAACTTGTATATTTCATTTCAAATATATATATAGGTTTATCACAGAAATGGTACAAGATTGGTCTACATAAAAATTCCTTCTTCTCTTTCTATTTTTAGCTAAATTCAATTCTAAGAGCAACTTTTGGTATCATTTAATATAAATATTTGGAATGCTTTGAAGTCGCAAAACCAAATACAATTTCAATTTCAATTCCATTAGCTGTTCGCAAAAATACAATTGATAATGCAGCGGCTGCCAAACAAGTGAAGCTGCAAAGCGTAGCTCCAAACGCAACACACACACACAGAAAGAGAGAGAGAGATAGAGAGGAGGAGCGGATGGTTGGGGTTTGAATGCTGTGCCAGCTGGCACACGAAAAATCAACAAACCAAGTCGCTGGACTGCAGCGGCAATCGCACCAAATGACGGAAGTGTTGATAAAAGAGTCACAAAGGCAGCCAAAATAGAGTAGAGAGAGAGAGAGAGGAGAGCGAGACGACAAAGAAAAAAAAGAAAAGCGTGTGCAATAGAAAAAAGTAGAAAAAAGAAATGAAAAGAAAATGGAATTGAGCGAAAGACCATATATGACATGACACGAGCAAATGTATCCGGCACAAAATGGTCGACAGGATGACAGGATAAACAGCGACGGCAACCGAGCAGATCAAATGACCAGGACAAAGGTGTTTCACACACGCACACACACACACACACACACACACAGAGTCACATTTATAGTGACACTTCATAATCAGCTTTTGACTGAACCCAAAAAGAAACTCATCAAGTTTTAATGTTATTATACAATTACCGTTAGCAGCCAGGTTTTGCTCTAGGTCCAACATCCGTTGGCTATATCTTACATCGTACGTAGTCTATATACATATACATAGTTGTATGCCTGCTTATCGACAAATGACATGTGAGTCACAAAGAGCTGTAAACTTTATGCACTTCTTGCACTTTCTGCCTGCCTGCTTGCCAGCCTGCCTGATGATGATGACACTGAGAATGTCATCGCTGATTGTTAGCTTTGTGCGCAGACCCTCCACCCTCTCTCGAAAAAAAGGTTGAAATTATTCAATTGAAATACTGTTTGTTCTGTGTGTGTTTTCAGCTTTGGCTTCTAAAATTTCTAGCTACGCCTTCGTCTGACTTTGCTTTTGTGCCCAGGCGTCAGCTGGCTGGCCACATAACAAACAGAATCGTTCCATATCCAACTGCAGCTCGGTTGGTAACCAGCTGGAAACCTGTTCTCCTGTATAAACATTGTCAAAGTACAAAAGTACAGTAAAAAATCGTATAGTAAAGCAAAAATAGGTGAACAAAAAAATAACAAACACGCTCAAATTACACACAGATACACACACACACACACACACACAGAGGAGGTAAAGCCAGTGGGTGGGGGGTGGGGGCAGCGCTGTTTGTTTTTCGTGTTGTACCTTGGCAAATGCATTGGCTCGGAATTGACAACTCGGTTAAGCTAACAATATTTGAATAGCAGAGACCAGGATAATGCATGGCTGGCCAGACGCTGGTTACCTCTGCAAATCTGGCTAATGGCAAACCCAAAGAAGGATTGAGTAAAGAGAGAGAGAGAGAGAGGGAGAGAGAGGGAGAGTCAGAGTGTTCGCTGCAGCTGTGCAATTATTTTTTGACATGCCCAGAAGGTCTGATTGTTTGCACAGGTGTGCAATGAAAATGTAAAAGCAAATGCTTGCATTTCGCAAAATTTCCACAAACAAATAATTGCAATCAAAAGTAAACTTTTTACCAATATTTAACAGTTAACGATAATAACTCACAGTGCAGTGGCAACTGACAGGATTTCTCGTACTTTTTAGAGTGAGTACACACATAAATACATATAAATTCTGAGAAATTTTCATAATTTCTGCTTTTCTATAAGTTCCTCTTTAGTTAAAGCTCAGCTTTGTGAATTGTTAAGAGCTCTGTAAAAATGGAAATGGAATTTGCAGTTCTCAGAAATGAAAAGTAGCTAATGTTGACCACAACTGACTTATTGCATGGCTTATATTGTTTGACATTTCATAAAACATCTGCACAGATTCTGGTTTCAGTACCAGGAATTCATTCAGGTATTTACATATTTTAAATTCCATGAATTCCATTTTTCAGTCAACTTTCAAGGTTTGCTGAAAAGCTTTAACAGAGAACTCTGCACTCGTATAGAAATGACTGCATCATAGAAATATTTAAATCAGTTTATTTGGAGCCCGTACATTCTCTGCGCCACTCCAAGGGTCCTTCACAAATATATATAATCTGAATGACGACGAATTTCCAAGAATTTCTTAAGTATTATAATAAAGCTACCTGCCAAATCCACAGATAAACCTGACACCTGCAACAAATGCGCCAAGACGCCGGAGAAGAAGTGAGTCGAATGCGCGTAAAAGTCAAACAGAAATGCGGTGGAAAATGATTTCCACGTAATGCATATAATTTCCAGTGCTGCGAGTGCAAATCACAAAACGATAAAAATGCCAACTTCAAGCTGATTAAATAATTCAGCATTTTTATGAATTGCTTAGCGACGGCGACAGCAGCAGCGTTAGCGCCAGCGCCAGCGCCAGCGCCAGCAAACACAAAATCAAATAAGAAATAAAAGTAAAAAATAAAAAATAAAAAAAAACAAGCTGTCACAAGCCAAACAGCGACAGCAGCTGCGTTTGATGAGCCACAAGGCAGTAAAAATGCCGATAAAAAAGAGAAGAGGAAAGAGCGAAAAATGAAGCAGTGAAATATGTCATATTAAAATCGGGTTTTGGTTTTGTTCTGGCCAAAAGCTAAAAAAGCAAGCGAACAATTCGCCGGACGTTCAATATTAAAACGGCATTGTCATTAAAAATTAACGTTTATTTAAAAAGGCAGAAAGCTGCGCCCGCAATCGGCTTTAAAAAAAACCCAGAAAAAACGAAAGAAAATCATAAAAAAAAACACGGGAAAAACTTGTCAACGAGCTGGCAAATAAGTAAAAATAAAAACCAAAAAGGCCAATGCGATTCTTGAGTTGAACGAAAACAAAATAAAAAGGGTAAAAGCAAAGCAGCTTGTGACAAATGAGCGGTCGACCAGGTTGCGGCGGCCCGATTTAAAAGGTCTTCGGGTCAAGGGTCAATGCATAATTTGTGTGACTTTTCGCAGCCTGAACAACCTGAGCTTCACTTCAGCAGAACAACAAGAGCAGTTGATTCAATTAATTAGAGCCTTTGATGAACAATAAGCAGAATGTATGGCTAAAGGAAAAGTCAAGCAAACGAACATGTTCGCCATAGGGTATAAGGGACTAAGTGATACACGCTCAAGGTTAGTTGTAGAGCTTGGCAGTCGAGGGTTGACTATGGAAATGTAGTTCAAGATGTGGATGGGTTTTTTGATGACTTTAAATGTACCTCAAAAGGATCTAAAAGCTGTCATTCTGATTGCTGTACTAATTGTGTGCACTGCTTGAATGTATATTCCTATGTGTTTCATCTCTTAAAGGCAATGAATGCATCTATATTAGATTTAATTTCCTACCATTCCGAATGTTAGATATTGCAGACTTGTCACTACCCTGGAAACTTTTGCTTGATCATATAATCTCAACGCTCAACGCTTCACACTCGTAACTTTCTCACTCTCTATTCTCCCACCTCCATAGCACTGTCATAGCCAATATGCCCATTTCTCTCTCTACTCTCTCCCTCACTTAACAAGCATAAAAAATGTAGAATTCCTGGATAAATAAAAACAGAAATTTCTTTTGTCTTCACTCCTTCAAAGGGCTACAAGAGACAAGTGCATGTTGCGCTCTGTCAGCTTTTGTCATAATTCAATCTGTTGTTAATTCGATTAATTAAACATATTAAATTATACATTGCGCAAGCTGCCTCATTATTATTTTCGCTTTTGTAGATTTTCGTTGACATTTTATTGTCAATTTATTAAGTAGAAGCTGTTCATTCTATGGCTGTTCTATGCTTTGAGCTTGAGGGTCGCGAATTCTTTGGATTTTCTTGTTTCTTTTTTACATTAATTTTCACACAAATTTGCATTTCATTAACAACTACAAAGATATATACTGTTTACAAGCTGCGCGCGAGAGGGGCGCATCAGACAGCTGATACGCATCAAGTTGTAGTTGAATGAAAAGTAAATTTACAAAACTTGCTGCGTCGCCGCTGCGACACATTTGCCCCTTAAGGGCTAAAAAGCTTGCCAGACAAGCAGAGAAAAAAACATAAGAGAAGATGAAAAAATCAACAACGGCAAATGAAAAGCGGTGCAAAGTCGAGTAGCAAAGATGACAACATGTGGCAGCAACAGCAACAGCAACAGCAACAACAACTTCTAAATGCACACAAAAAGTCGTGAAGCTGAGACTGTGAAGTGGAGCAGCTGACAGGATTGGCAGGCTTTGCCGTGTGTGCGCACAAAAGCCCGCTTCATTATTTTGTTTCCGTTGCCTTTTGTGGCACACACATATACAGAAAGCCCTGTGCTTTGCCTCAGTTGTGCGTATGTAATTTAGTGTAAATTACTTTGAGAGACCCTCGCAATTTTAGTTTTTGACAGTAATTGACAAACACAGCCACACACACATTCACACAAACACACACACACACACACACACACACACACACACACACACACAGTGCCCTTTCTGCGTCTGGCAGCATAATTTTTAATTGTATTTGTGCGCCGTGTTATAAACGACGCGCTTCCATTTTACATGCTGAAAGTAAAAAGGTTTCTTTGTCGCTCTGCTTGGCTGCCGCCTCAGTCTCAGTCTCTCAGTCTCCCAGTCTCGCTGTCACAGCCTCTTCATCTTCATCTTCATTTTCTTCTTCTGCTTCTTCACGTTGCGCTGGTGCTTTTTAAGGATATTTTGTGAACCGGAAATGGCAAGCACTGCCTTTTTCTGCTTCTGCTGCTGCTGCTTCAGCTTCAGCTTCAGCTTTTGTTGCCGCCTTTCATATTTTTATTCTTTTTGGGCAGCGGCTAACAAGAATTCATTACATTTTCGGTTGATATTTGCTCTAGTGAGCATGAATTGTAGTAGGGGCAAACGGCAGGGGGGGCGGAATGGAAATGGAAATGGAACATGACAAGCATTATTCATTGGATTGAAGTATGAGGTAATTTGTAAAAGAAATGAACAATTTTCAAGACGAGCGCACGGCATTTCCTCAACCCAAAAAGACCTAATGAATAAAATAAGTGAAAATTATATAAAGAAAGCTGTTTCTTTTTTTTTCCCTCTTCTTATTATTATTATTATATATTAAAATGATAAGAGAACAGAGAGAAAATTAAAGATGAAATGTAAAAGCTGAACAAGCAACGCAGGACTATAAAGTCGCCTGAGATATTATCTAATAAGATAGTCGACATACGTTTAGCATTTGTTTGCAGTTCATTCTGAGAACATTTCAGCAAATTAAGCTTCAAGTGAAAAGTTGTTAACTGTTTTGCTGCTATTTAAATAACCATTGCATGTGGCATGCAATTTGCAGTTATTTGCCTTAATTTCAAGTACGCAACCAACTTTCATTACTCGCATAATCAACTGCAAAACGTTGCCGCTGCCGCTGCTGCTGCTGCTGCTGTCGACTCATGTGCATAATTTAAGTCAAGTTAAAAACACCCAACAGCAGCATTGGTATAAAAATGAAAATAAAAATAAAACAAAGCGCTCAGCTGCGAACAACCAGAACAAACAGCAGCAACACACCAAATAATCCAATAATGCGTCTAATCCTGGCAATTCAGCTGCGTATTTCCATTTTTAAGCCATTTTTTGTTGTTGTTGTGTGGCTGCTGCTACTTTTAATACCTTTTTTAGTTAAGCCCTACACCCATGGGTGAGCGTGTGAAAAGGGATATGATGTGTTTGGCAAAAGGTATGTAACAAGACTGTAGTTGAACAGCATATTTTAGTGCAAGGGGCAAGAGACTAAAATAGATCAATAAAATGTATATAAAAGAAAGGTAGAGATGGTTACCAGAGTGAGCTATGTCAATAGTTCTTACTCTATTATTTATTGAATTACAGCTTGGCAGCTCGCACCAAGATACCAATTTCAAGTACAAGGAGCAATTCAAAAGTTCCAGGACTTTATAAAAAAAATAAAAAATAGATTTTCTTTGGCAAAAATTTTATTGGTCGCCTTCGAAATAGTCCCCTTCGGACTGAATACAACGATTTGCACGATCAAGAAGATTATCAAATGACTTTTTTAGGTCATCCTTCGGTATGGCGTTGAGTATGGCGGTCGAAGCCTTTTGAATAGCATCAATGTCAGCATACCGTTTTCCTTTGATTGCCAAATGAAGTTTTCCGAACAAGTAGAAGTCGCGAAAACGTTTAAACCACTCGTGAATGCGGCTACGGGATAGACAATCGTCGCCATAAACTTTTTTCATCATTTGATGAGTTTCGGTAAATGTTTTACCAAGTTTAAAACAAAACTTGATGTTCGCTGTTTCGACGGACACAACAAAAGTACTGTCACTTTTAGCGCGATATCTCGGCTTCTATACGTCCGAATGTCATGAAAATTTGACACAACATGACAGAGAAATAGACAATCAAACGATATTATATTATATTATATATATTATATATATTATAATTTTCAGACAGATGGCGCCACTAGAAAACGAAATTTAAAACTGGAACTTTTGAATTGCACCTTGTATTTAGTAGTAGAATTAATCAAAGTCAAGGACAAAATTGGAAAATCAAATGAGCATTGTCAAAGTTTTAAACGCTTGAAGTGTGAGGACTTTGCCCTTTGAAAATTTATCCAGTCCAAATTTTTTGCAATTTCAGACATGAAATTTATCATTTTTATATTTCTTTTCTTCTCTTTTCTTTTTTTTCTTTTTTTTCCTTTTTCTTCTCTTTTCTTTTCGTTACCTTTCTTTTCTGTCCACACTTAATATTAAAAAATTATATTTTATATATAATAATATTAATATTTTGACGAGAAATTTAAATCTCAAACTTGTTGTGAAGAAAAGTTAAGGTAACAAGCACAGGGTATCTGTTAGTCGATTACTGCTCAGCTTGAACAACCTCTACTTATTTTAATTTCAGTTGTGACTGAGTTGCATAGCCGTGTGGCAGCAGCTAGCCGCCGCCGCCGTCGCCACCGCCGCCACCACCGCCTCGTGTGCAGTTAGAAGCGCAATAAAAAATTAAGCACATGTATTCCAGTTATGGGTTAATAACCCGACGGACTGCAGCAGCAGAGATGCAGCACCAGCGTATAGAGGAGGAGAAGGTGTTATAGAGGATGCGGAATGAGACGAGGCTGCAGCCTAAAGTCGGCACTTAATATTACTAGCAGCACTCGATGCAGCTGCTGCCGTTGCCATTTAGACAGCGAGCGAGCGAAAGAGAGCGAGACACAGAGGGCAACTGCAATGGCGGCAAATGCAAAATGGCGGCTGCCACATGATGCACGAAGGCAGAACGATGGCAGCAGCCAAGTTGAGCATTGAGCATATGCATTGCATGCATATTAATAACACTAAAAACTACAGCAGCAACAACAGCAACAGCAGCAGCAGCAGCAGCAGCAGCAGCGCCCACTCAGACAGTGGGACAGACCTGGCAGCCGGACAGACGGGACAGTGGAAACGTTTGAGCGGGCACTGTGGAGCGGACGAGCCACGAGCCGTTCACTTTTATGCAGGGCCGTTGAGTGTGTGTGAGAATTGAATTGCTTCAAGTGCCCTTAAATTGCCCTCATTACATAGACAAACACACACACACACACGCGCATACACACACACTCGCACACACACACACACATGCATTTGCCTGACAGAACACTTGAAAAGTGTTGCCACAGCTGCGCTTTTACAAATAGCCACGCCCACATGACCATAGCCGCCTCCCTAAAGCTGCACCCTTACACATGCCACTTTTCATTTCCGGCTTGGTCGGCTGCAGTCGCCGCCCGCCCCCTGCCTAGCGTCGTTCCCCCTCTTGCTAAACAGAGCCACTCATCTATCTACTTATGTTTTATATTTTATCTTCTCGCTCTGCTTGCTTCGAGCTCTGCTTTATGTGCCATTTTCTATACTCGCTCACTGAGTAAAGACAGAGAGAGTATATTGGATTTGAGCAATGTTCATTTGATGTCTGTTCACTATTGAGTCTAAGGACTGGAAACTGGGAATATATTTAGTTATATCTGCCTCTGTCTGATAAAGTGTTCAGATTTCTTAGATAAGCCCATTGGTGACATGTCAAATCGTAAAAAACTGTATAGTTTAAGCTTTTAGAGGTAAAAATGTAAACTCTGCAGAGCTCCTCTAAGGATAGTCCTATTAAAGAGATAGGTTTGTCCATTGGGGCGTGTCAAGTCCGAATATAATTCTAGTTGTATGTGGAACCGGGTATTCTGCAGTTGGTTATGCCCAATTGTACTGCTCTTACTTATGTTTCCTTCTTCTTATGCTTTTACTCAGCATATATTAGGCATACGCCTCCTCTGCCATGTCTGACCCTCAAAAAATAAAAAATAAACTCAAGTCTTTTGCCACCTAGCTAGAATTTTTAGCTTTTAGCTCTTAAGGAAACGAATTTTAGCATTTTTATGGGCATTTGATAAAAGGTATATAAAATAGGAAATTATGTATAAAATATTTATTCAAAAATATTAAAAATATATTTTTATTCTAATATATTTTTAAAAAAATTAAAAAACATTTTATTATTTTAATAAATTATATAAAAAAAATAAATAAATTAAATACAAACTGACTTTATATGTCCCAAAAGTCCTCTGTAACTCGAACCAAATCTTAAGCAGAAAACTGCAGCTTAAAGTTTTTTATTAGCTTCAACTCTAATTTAGTGCAATTGCAATTCCTTAATACAATTTTTACATGAAATGTTGCTTTTTCTTCCTTGTCAAGCTTTAACAGAATTTATCTAATCTATTTTTTATTTTTTAGAGCACTTTTGCTTCAGTTGGCTCTGCGTTCGTCGTTTTCGCAACATTAACCTCGGTCTGAGGTCCTGTTGGATCTGCTGCTGGGCCAAAGCACATTTATGTTGATTTAATTTTTGTTCCATTTTCTAAGCATTTGCCAAATTAAAAGCAACACTGACGACAACAGGACCTGTGTCAGAGTGCAAAGTGAAGCTATTCGAGCTGTAGCCTTTGCCTTTAGCCTGGCTTTTTATTTGCTCTGGAATGCGGTCAGAGGCCAAAACAGAGCAGCAATTTGCGCCGTTCTTGTTGTTGTTGTCTTTTTTGGGCAAATGCACATTTATAATTTTATTATTCGGCTTTTAATTATTTAGCCGCAGCAGCAGCAGCAGCCAGCATATAAAACTTAAAGCTTGAAGCGTTCAGTCTTGGAATTCTAATAAAAATAGCTTGGCATAGCTGAAATGTCGACACTCGACATTGGAGTAAACGAAAATCAGAGAATTGCAACCAGATGACGTCACGAATGCTGCACAGCACAAGAGAGTTCAATTTAACCGTAAATACTTTTCGATGTCTCGAGATTGCGAGGAGTTGCAAAATGTTGCTGTGGCTATGCGAATCGAGTGGGTTAAGCTTGGTGGCTGGCAGACAGCTGCCAACAAGCAACTAGCTGCAGGCAGGCAGATAGCGAACTCCTGTCCGCAGATCCTTAAAAGCAAATACCACGATGCTCCATAGTAGTAAAATGCCACTGGGCTAAAACTACTTAAGGGCATGCCGCGACAGAAGTTGGCATATGCAAAGGGACATGACATGCGACGGCAGGGCACGGGCACGGGCTGGGGCGCTGAGGACGGGCCAAAAGGAAACGAGCAGCTGACAACAAGAGTGCCAGGAATGTCGAATATGAAATGTGGCCAGATGATGCGCCAAAGTCGGAAACAGCCAAAGGAGCAGCTGCCGGCGCCAACGACGACGACGACGTGGAGGACGACGCTTTCAAGTGCACTCGAGTGCAATGGCTGAGCGGGTGAGGCGAGCAGGAAATATCGAAACATGGCTAAAGATGAGGAAGTCTGGGAAATAAAGAAAATTGTTCAAGTAGCATTCGGCTGCCACGCCCACATCCAACTAAAATAAGAGTTATGATTGTGTTGCTGCTCCCAAATGTGTTTTGGCTGTCTGCGACTATTTAGAAAAGCGAGCGAGCCATAAAGCAATGAAAGCAGCTGCAGCGACTCACTCTATCTTCCTCGCCCTCTCTCTCTCTCTTCCTCTCTGCCTCTGTCTTTGTCAGCAATTTATTAGCACTATTTTGCTAAAGCAAAGCTGAAAGGCAAAGAGTTTTGGCCATAAACAAAGCATTGAAATACCACAAAATCCAAAATGACAAAAGAGTTATATGATTTGAATAGAGAGAGGGAGAGAGAGAGAGGGAGAGTGGGCACTAAATATATACAGAGATATTTTAGAGTTTCCATTTCAAGTAAATCAAGTTCTTAAGCAGCTAACAGAGAGACGGCTGCCATCTCTATATACGATCATCCAGCTGCGAGTTACTTATCACAGTCACAACTTCAAAGCCATTCAGCTAACAAAGCGCAACGTTAGCGACAGCGAATAATGTCTGACCCTATCAACTGCAACAGAGACAGAGCAAGCGATAAAGTCAGAGAAGAAAGGGAGAGAGGAAGAGAGAGTACGAGGGGGCGACAAAGACTAAGCATATTTCCGTCAAACACAATAAGTCGATAGAAGAAGCAAACGGAAAAACTATTTTCCAATTTTGGGCAAAGGAAAAAAAATGTATGTAGCCAAAGCACAGTTGCACATGAGGTAAAAGAAGTTGCAAGCTGCACAAACACAGATATGAGACAACGAAAGAAAGAGGAAAAAAGGAAAAAAAATATTGGAAATTTGTAATGGCAGCTGAGCCAGCAAAAGTTGCGCCAAAATGCAGCCAAAGGGGCAGGACAGGCAGGCAAGGGCAGAACTGTAGCAAAGCAAAGCAAAGCGAAAGAGTAGAAGATGAATTATTAGAAACGTATGCAAAATGGCGCATATGCATTAGGAAAAGTGCAGCAGTGTGTGAGGGCTTGCGTCTGTGTGTGTGTGTGTGTCTGCGAGAGGCTAATAAATCAAATGTTGCAAATGTGGAAAATGCGCTCGTCCATTTTCTGACCAAGAAAGAAACACAGCGCCAAAGATAACATGAATGGAGGAGGAGCAGCAGCAGCAGCAGCAGCGAACAGACTTCGAGATACAAAAAAGCGAGTGCAACTATGTGTGTGAGTGTGTGTGTGTGAGTGTGTGTGTATCTTGGCTGTGGCACGTACGTCTTGCGTAAAAGTCACAGCTGCACTTGGCTATGTTTTTAATATGCTAAGCACTCTTTTTGTATGCATTTTACAACACTATCAATGTGAAGGAGCTGCGAGTGCTGGATGCAGCGACAAGTCACAAATGTGCATATCAATGGATGTGTCAAAAACTTTGCCGAGAGTTAATAATATACTACAAATACATACATATATATATATGTATATAAATCGATAGAGCAGGGGGCGTGACAGTCAGCTTGCAAAATCCACTTTGACATCTCGCTAGCTGCCAGCAAAACTCCCAATGAAAATGCTGCTGCAGTTTTTGTTTTGCGCAAAAATCAAATGCAACTGAGTAGCTGTCTCTATCTCTAGCTCTAGCTCTGCCCCTCTATCTCTCTTCAGCTGTCCCTATCTCTGTCTCTGGCCCATCTCTTGAATACTGATTATGACGTAGACTCACACTGTTTGCCTGTGTTCGTTCGCTGGGTAGCTTTAGTTGATGCATTGCCAAATAGAAAATTCCAATACAAAATCAAAAGCAGAAAAATTGCAGCTGCTGGGCTCTCAACTACGTGAGCGTATGCTAGGAATTTTTAATGTAACTGCCGAAGCAAAATGCTAAAACAAAATTCCAGCTCAAATAGTTGTGATAGAAAATACTTTAAGTCTGGCAAAGAATACAAAAGGACGAACAATAAAATAAAGCCAGAGTGCCAGAGTGCCAGAGTGCTGCATATGATAAAACAAAGGATTAAAATTCTTCCATCGTGCAAGCTACGGCGACAGTGTTGAAAAACGAGTTGATAGTCAACGGAATTTGTTGGAGAATAATACATTTTGTTAACAGAGTAAATCAGTGGAAGAAAAATATGTAAATATAAGTTATAGATGTTATAGAGATATAGATGTATAGATAGCACTTCGAATAAGGCTTGGAGTTTGAAATGAGTAAAACGTCAGGGCTGAAAAATGAATTTATGAGCAATGCAAAGTGTTGGATAATGAGTTCTTAGAGTTTAAATTTTAGTTTTTAGCTGATATTTAGGTGAAGAATAGTAACTTACAAATCGAATATTACTTTTATATAGAAAACTCTTGAAAAAAGAATTTCTATACTAATAAGAGAACAAGTTTTATAAATCCTATATTATATCTAGAAAGAACTCTAACTACGACAATTATTTTGTACATGATCAGATGTTTATTTATCTATTTTATATTTATTTATTTATCTATCTATACATCCATCTATATATACATATATAAATATCTATTGTAATCCCAACAACCTGCTCCACTCTCAGTCTTAAATACAGAATTTAACTTACATTTGACTCGAAAATTATTAAGGCTGCTAGACATTTTGCCGCGAATATATGAGAAAAATACATTCAAAGCTTTACTCCTTTTGCACAAATCCTCAAGCGTAATACCGTGACAATACAGAAAATACTTTTAGAGCCATATACAATAACCATCTAATGCGACCAAAACATGAGGCAATAACAAACTGTGAAATCTTCTAAATTGCATGGGTGTGTTGGCTGCTCGCTCTCCCTCTCTCTCTCTCTCAGTGTGTGTGTATGTAGGGATTGTGCGTCAGATGGAGGTCAATATATATATATATATATATATTGTACATGAGGTTGGTGCCCCGCCTCCTGTTTTGGAAAGATTTATGCGGAGCACGTTTCATGTGAAAGTCGTCAGCACGTTACACTCAAGAAAATCAGCTCGAGTCTAACAACACCGACAACAGTGTTGTTAAACGCCAAATGCAATAATAGCAAACTTCCGTTTGCCAGCACCAGCGCCAGCGCCAGCGACCAGCGAACTGGGGAATGCAACAAAGGCAAAGCACTTAGCGGTTTACGTTTGGCGGTTTGCACGGCCAACAGTGAAGACCTCGTCGAAAAACCACTATGCCAGGTTATGGCACGAGGGAGCCAAATGGATACGAATGTCTGTCTGTCTGTCGGTATGTCGGTCTGTCTACGCAACGGTATGCTTTTCGGTTGTCGGTATTCGCTCGCTTGAACTCAACCCGTGTCCATGCTGGGATTATGCAGCATTACCCACACACCCAAACACACATACACACGTGTACCGAACGTGACAATTTTCGGACAAAGCTAATGATGTGTACATGCAATTCGACAGACTGAGAAGTCAGAGTTGGCGTAAGCTGCAAGCTAAATACCCTAGACTGAACTTTGACACAGCTGCTTGATAGACAAATCTGAATTGTTAATGTGAGACAGATTGCTAAAATAGAAGCTCAAGTAAACAAGCCCAAAAGTATGCAATGGAATATAAATGTACTACGGTTAATGACATGCCCACAAACTTGCCACACCAAGAGAGAGAGAGAGAGAGAGAGAGAGAGAGAGAGAGAGGCAGAGGCAGAGCCAGAGGCAGGCAGGCATAGCACGAGCTTGACACAAAAATATTTGTCAAAATGTCAAAGTTCATCGAGCAAAGGAAACTTTTTAATAAACATTGATTGGAGCAAGCGACAAAAAGGGCAACAGCCAGGCAGAAAAAAAGCACAAAAAAAAACAGAAGAAAGGCAAATCGAAAATGAAAATGAGGAATCTGTGCGACAAAGAGCAAAGCATAAAAAAACATAGAACTATGATTATCAACAGAAGCAGCAGCAACAGCAGCGCCAGCAGAGCAGAACAATGTGACAAGCTAGAGGAGGTGAGTAATGTAGGCGTGTCCAATGTTGGGGGGGGGCGACGTGGGCGGTACGTGGCTGAGCGTGTAATAAATTAATGAAAAGTTGATGGCACTGTCAAAGGCGTTGCTGGCATAACAAAATCAGAAAAAATTGGAAGCAATTCAAAGTGAACACAAAAACTTTTTTCATTAACAAAACAAAATTGAGCAAAAGTTGACGGCAGGACATATACGACTTACAACGAAAACCGCTGGGCCGTTGCCCAATGATTTGTCACACACACACACACATAGAGAGAGAGAGAGTGAGTATGAAACGTCAACAAATGGCGGCTAGCAAAGTGTTGAAACTTGTTTTAATGTTAATGACTTTTCATTACAAACGCACAAATGTGAGTGTCGAGCCTTGCTGGGCAGGGCTGGGGGGGCGTGGCAGATTTGTAACTTTGTATGCGGCTTGTTGACAAATTGCTGAACATATATTATATGCTCGCCTGCTAGCCCATACATAGGCCAAGCAGTCGTCGGACAGCAGTCGACGATGGCCAAATTTAATAAATAAATAACGCATTACGCAGCGCACAGCACAAATAACTGAATGTTACTTTAAGGCAACGCAATTCAGTTCTGTTTGCTGAAATATGTGCAGCAGCGTGTGCAAAATGTTCATGTCCTGATGCGCTGTCACAACGTGGCTTCACACTCACACGCACACACACACACACACACACATTTCTCTGGGGCATACACTTCAGTTTGAAGTCTCGTCAACGGCATGGCAGGCATTTCTCAACGCTGCGCTATTTTTACAATTTTAGGTTAAAATACTTAAGCCAAGAGGCAAGCAGGCTGGCAGGCAGGCAGGCAGCCAACGCGTCATGTGAACCATGACAGCAACAATAAACACACACACACACACACACACACTCACACATAGACGCTGTGGCACATCAGGAGCCAAGCGCTTCAGCTCGGTAGCTGGCTAAGGTAAACAAGCTAAGGCTGAGGCGTCACAGCGTAGCGAATCTCAAAAGGCTGCTTGATGCCAAAAATAATGCGAATAAAGCCCCGACGTGCTATGCAACTGGAGCACAACGAAACGAGCATACACTGCACAAAATGAGGATATGTAGCTTAAAGGAGTTTTTATTTAGGCAAATTCTTAGCAAATTAGCTTTAAAAGAAAATGAAAAAGAAAGAATTTGTTAGATTTTTTAATAAATATTTTTTAGCTTGTTCTATTTGTGTTGAACTTTAACTAACTTTTAATAACTTTTGCTGTTGACAATATTTTGTAATTATAATTATAATTAATTTAAATCGACTCTCTCTTATCGGCTCTCTCATAATTTAATATCACAATTGCTTTAGCAATTTCCTTTCTTTTTAGCTTAATAACAAAATGTATTATTAATTTTCTTAGTTTTCTTTTAGTCTTCAGTCAAACATATTCTCACAATAAGCAGACCCTGCAAAACTCAAGACATTACCTTTGAAAGTCACTCAGCAAAACCTCCAACTATGCGTCAAGTGGCCCGCGCACGAAATGTAACAAAGTAGCACAGACAAATAATTATTCACACACTAATTAACATGATGCTGGTTTACACTTTGCTTCAAATTTGAAGCAAAAATACCTGCAACACTCGAAGTTAAATGTTTATTGTGTAATTTAATTTATCTAATGCAACCAATTGCAGTAAAACATTTTCAATTACCTTTAAATGAGTGATAAATTAAAGGAAGAGCATTAGAAATAATATATACATTTTAATATAATATATATAAATATATATATTTATATGTTTATACAAGCTAACCAAATTGTCTAAGCATCTAATGAGCTGTTGGAATGTTTTGATGAATTAATTAATATTTAATTGCAAACAAGTCCTTAGGCAAATGAAAACGTTATTTATATTTACATTAACCAGTAAAATAATCAAGTAAAATAAATACATTATGCAACTTATTATGCTTCTGTTTATATATATACATATTATAGATAAGATAACATATTTGACATACTTGAACTGTTTTACTTATATATAGCAATACTTTAGTTGATCTTTTTTTGTTGCCAACTTGATTAGTTATTTGAACATTTGTTCAGCCTCAATTCGCATAAAATAATTACAGAGCATGAAATTGAATTGAATGAAATGCCATTTCATGCAATTGCTCGCACAACTTTTTACACAATTTTGCTCTGGACTCAAAAAAAAGAAAATACTACGAAAAACAAGCAAGAATATTGTTGTAAATGGGGGGTGTAACTGATTTCATGCTGCGCGCTCAAAGTTTCAGAGAGAACAACAACGTAATACATAAAGAGATACATAGAGATACATAGCTATATAGGCTTGTATATAGATATATCTGTATGTATCTCATAGTATAAGAAATGTCAATAATTTACATATAGATATATCAGATTATTCTCATATTTTGAGGTACAAAGAGTCGTATATACACATTTATATTTTATATTTTATATTTTTATATAAATATATATAGCCTTTTAGTGCAATATATAATATGAATTGTATTTTTTAAAGATTTTTCAGAGCATTAAAAGTAACTGGTATCGTAAAAAAAAGAAGTATTTTCCAACTTTACCTATCGGATTTCCCATTTTTAATGGGTTTAGGGTATAAATAAGAAAGATAGTCACATTTCCTTAATTCTTTTTTATTTTTATTATTATTTCAATCTCACAACGAACTAACACTGTATCCTATGCACAAATATATGCCAATTTACAGCTCGCCAAACCTATATACTCTCTTTTCAACTCTCTGCGCAGGCACAAAAAAAAAAAAACGAAAACTTTGTCGCACTCGTGTGTGGGTGGCTATATGTGAGTGTCCAGCAGTTGCAACTTTTTTTTGTTTTTTCGTTGGAAAATTAATTAAATGTTCGCTGGCATTAAATTGCAGGGCTGTGAACATGCATGGAATTAGTTATCAGCTAGCAAATTCAGGGCACAGACCAGCTTTATATATGGATGGCTGCTCAACAGGGTCCAGCGCTCCCTAAATCCAGATGACGCACGGCCAACGCAAATCATAGCAAATGTTACATTACATTATTTAATATCAAATATTTACTAAATACATATATATACATAAATACATATTTATATATATATATATATCTCCACAAAATGTTAGCTAAGCCGAAAAACATTTGTGAAAACAGTTTGCACTTTGTTTTACAGGGGAGATTTGGAAAGCCGCCTCGAATTCAAGAGTTTTTATGCTGTTAAATTTGCTGGAAAGTGGACAGACAGCGAAGAAGAGAGAGAGAGGCAGAGTGAGAGAGTGAGGGACAGAGAGAGACATACTTGGGGGTCACACAGTAAATTGCAAATGATGAAACTTTGCCCATCATAAACGCCATTTTATGTTAGCCAATATGGCGTCGTACACGTTTCCGCCTGCCTGGCCAGGACAAGCCAGCCGGCCCACTCGAACAAATGTGCCAGGCGTAAATTTTCACTTTTTAGTTGGGCCAAAACTTTTGCGAGCGCATGGCAGGCGGGCAAACTGGCCGGCGGGCACAAAGCGAAACGGTTTTATAGGCTAGCCTACACTAATCGCCATATTTCTGCATCAATAACAATTACCAGCGCAGCTCTCATCTCATTTGTTATGCAAAATTGTGAGAAGAAAACACACCGCGCCGAGCACATAAAAACTTTGAACAGAATTTTTCCACACAATTTGCTGTTGAACTTTGAACTTAACGCTCACTCAAGTGGCTTTAAATGCAGCACTTGGCTATCAGCTGGCTGTTGGATTGGGCCACTTAACCTCGTCAACAGCAGCAGCAGCAACAGCAGCGGCAACAGCAGCAGCAACAGCAGCCATTGAGGTGCCCAAATGTATGTCAGCTGTTAATTAGCCGCACTTCAGCAAGCCACAGCAGCAGGAGCTTAAAAAAAATAATAATGCATATTCATGGCTCAGCCAGAGGTGTGCGTGCTGCTGCTGTGTGTGTGTGTGCGAAACGTGATGGCCGCAAAATTATATACATAAAAGGAGAAAAAAGAGTAAACGCTATGTGACCATGTCACGCATACGCCACGTGAGCCGCGACACGCTCTTTCACTTGAAAAAGTCCTTGAAACCGCGCCAGAGTGTGGCAAGGGAGTGCGTAGCTTAGCTACACCTGGCTAGACCCCAAAAGTTAATGCTAACCCTTGCGTTTCATGTCACAATAAACAACTTTATTAATGCATGTTATGTGCACAAGATCAAGCGATGGCGATTGTGCACCGATCGCAAAGTGAAAGCTGCTCCTTTCGACTCCTTTGCATAATACAAATTTATAAAAAGTGTTTTATTATTTAGATTAGCTGCAGTTAAATAAATAATTAATAGAGATTTTTGCTAGATAAAGCTATTCAAACAAGTGTGAATAGTTATATTTAACTTAGAGATTAGATATGAATTATAATTGATTGAGATTTGTTTTCAAAGAAAGGCTTAAACTAAACCAAGATAAAGTTGCGGAGATGAAGTTTAAATAAGAGAATTGAAATAAATTAATAATTGCAAGCGATGAAGGAGCTAATTGAAAGAGCTGAGTCAGGTTCTGATTAATCTTGGCTGAATTTTATAACCTTTTCTTTTATTTTTATTGCATTGTATTAAAGATAAGCCGTAATCTGTTTTATATAAGTTTAAACTGGCAAATATTTAAATGTTGTCAGAAAGAAAATAATATAAAATATTATATTTATAATTATATTTATATTAAATTATATAGATTTCAATATTTTTAAATCGATTATTAATATAACACAGATAAACTACTTTTTTAAATAATTTAAGTACAATAAACTAAAAGTTCCATTAGTTCTATGCAGAAACTTCTAGGAAAAACATATGATATACAAATTAAAATTTTACAGATAAGTTTTTCTTGTAGAGGAAAGTAGATGTTTATTTGTAAGAAGAATGTTCCAATAAAATACAAAATTTAATAAAAGGTTTCACTCTTCGCAGCGAAGATCAGTTCAACATAGATCGCTTTAGCTCACTCATCAGGTCCTGTGAACCGCTCTGAATATCCACCATCAGTGGTAAGCTACTCAAAGCGCTGTGCAGCATAGTGCGCAGTAGTTCATGCAGCTACATTGATTCAACTGATGATAGTGAGCACACATTCTTATACTTAATATATTTGATGGGATTATATGATCTGAGCACATCAAGACTATACTAAGTATAAGTATTACTAAATATATTGCCTCTCATCTAAACAATGCCCTAACCTATGCAACTACTCGGACAACAACCCAGACACATTAAACAGTCTACTCGCAGTCAGCCAACAATTTTACTATCTTACAACATTCGCTCAAATCTAGAGTCTTCATTTATTAAACCCTGGTAAGCTCGCTCGACCATAACTATCAATAACTGTTTTGGCATTTATTTGAAATTGTTTTGTTTCTTTTTCTTGTAGATTTTAATTATCCTAAGAGTACAACTAACAATCAGCATAAATTTACACAGAATTGCAGTTGGGCTTCAAATATGTGAAAAGTAAACGAAAGAAACGAGGAGAAAAAATTTTTATATGAGTCGTTCTGTTGTTGCTGTTTTTTTTTCGGGTTTTCTGTTGAGTTTTTTTTTTTTCTTACTTGCTTTCTCGTTGTTGTTCTTTTTGGATCTTTGTGCTCGAGCTGCTTATTTGTATTGGGGCATTTTGCCAATTCATTTTCGCTTCGAGTAAAATTAATTAGAAATCAACAAAATGAGCATAAGGCGAAAAGGAAAACGAGAAAATATATAGCAGAGAGAGAGAGAAAGGGAGAGAGCCAGAGCCAAAAGGGCGAACGTTTTCATACATAAATCTCAGTGTGCCTGAATGCCTGAATGGCAAAATTAAGCGCATACACAGCGAGAAATAGGAGTGGCAAAAGATAAGTAAACAAGCAAGAATATCGCAGTTGAGCGGAACTGACTGCAGAATACTCGTTAAATAAAATATAAAATAATTAAGTTTAATAGCAAAAATGTTACTGTTTTCATATGTGTAGAGAAGTTCAACAAAACTGAAGATCGTGGCTACAGAACTGTGCGAGATATACTGTGCCTTCCGATTTGCCACGCCCCAATTGTCTTTTTGATGTCTGTATATATTAAATTTTTCTATCTAGCTTTTATAACTTTTGGTAACAGCTAATCTCGATTCGGAATCTTAATAAGTGTCCAAACGAGGCTACACTCAAATATATATTTCAAATTTCAAGTCTCCAGCTACAAAATGCAGACAAACCAGCAGCCAAGCATATCCATCCAGAAGGACATTCCACAAAACTAATAAACTCTCTTTTCACTACATAAACGAGCATAGAAAATACAATTTTTCACTTCACAAAAAGCAAAGGAAATGCTGGATAAATATAAAAATGAAGTAAAAAGAAACTTTAGGCAACAAAAAAACCTGCAGTAAACAATAAAAATGAATGAATAATTTGTTAAATTGCTCAGCTGCTCATTTGCTTATATTGCTGACGCTGCTACTGCTGCTGCTGCTTCTTCTTCAACTCCAAATAATCATTATAATCATTGTATATCGCTAGCATAGCTAAAATATCTATGTAATTACTCAAATTTGCTGCAGCTGAGACTGAAAACGAAACTAAGACTGAGACAGAGATAAAGCTGTGCTCAGGTTGTGCGAATCAGCTCACATAGCTGTTGTTCTTGTTGTTATGTTTATAATGAATATATATATATATTTCTATATATATATATCCTGCACGGGCTTGACAGCGTGTCATTATCAACGTCTGTCCCAATATTTGTATATAATTTGTCTTTATTGTCATTGACATTAGGCACATTTGTTGCGGCGATTATCTGGACAATCTTTAAGTGGGCAAACAGCTGACGCTGCTAATGACAGCTGAGGGATTGCACGAGGGTTGCACGAGAGGAGCAGGACTATTGCCGTCCAGGATATTAGATTGCGGCTGACTTGGTCTGACTTGGCTTTGGTTTGGGCTGGTTTGGGTCGCGTGCTGTGTAATTTGTTTGGCTTGACGGCAAATGAATGCAAATTGTTTCTTGTGCGGCATTTTTAATGAGCAAGCGAATGGGGGAGCAATAGAAATTTTGTATTATGGGTTTTGGGGCTTGGAGGGGGTTTGAGGCATGTGGATCTTAATATGCTGGCATGCAACACCTCAAAAACATGAAACATGCAAAAAACGAGTACGAGGTTGGGTAGGTTGAAATTCATATGCAGAACTAGAAATTGTTTTTGTATATGTGTATAATATAATGCAGAAAGTTTGCCAAGAGCAATGTAAGACTTAGTTTAACTGAGTTTTTTTGTTGTTGATTGTTTAAAAAGTAAAGTTTCTTTCCAAGAAATGAACCAGATGTTCAATGACTTCAAACTATACAGTTCTCTGATAGAGTAGTGCAATATTGATAAGATTTTGTTTATAAATTAAAATAGTTTTGTAAGCTCAGTAATTGTTAAGTTTCCTTGCCCAACAGTTAAGCTTCTCATATATAGTTTAGATTGAAAAGTTTTTGACTTATTTTTATATAAAATACGAAAAACGACGTTTGCACAGGTCCTAAGAGTCATATGCATTGAAAATGACAGAGATTTTGATGAACTAGGCTATATCATGTTAAGAGTGATAACATTTAAGATCTTAGATTAACTAACAATCAAATAAACAAAACAAAGAAAGCTCAGAAACGTTCAAAAAGATTTAATATAAGCTTTTTGTAGGCAAATATTTATTCTTTAGAACGTTAAAAATGTTATAAAAAATAAATGGTATAACAATAATTATAAAAAATTATTTAAAAAATATATATATTTAATAATCATTAAAAAAAAATATATAAAAAAATTAAACTGCATTTTTCTATTAAAACATATAAAAATAAAATAATAAAAAATAAAAAAAATTAAAGTTTTTACACAACAAAAATATTTCAACACTTTTAACTTGTATAAAACATTAAAATAGTTGTGCTCTTACGTTATCGATAAACAAATCGATTATTTTCAAGTTGCTAATATTTTAAAAAATATATAAATTTGACTATCAAATTGACAAAACCTACTTTAATTCATAATTTCTGAAACCTTTTCTGCATCGTTACTTTTTCCATTACAAGCCAATCAAAAAGTCCACAGCTCACAAAGATTATTTCTAATTCCACTTATTTTCCACCCCATGCGACGACAATCAAAAAGCCAAATAAAATCCAACACCTTAACAATGGATAATAAATGATAATGAGGGCTAGCGACCCAGATGCAAGAATATTTATGTACATTTTACAGGAAACGCTTGGCAGGCGGCAGGGGCCAGGACAATGCGCCAGGATACGCGTAATTATTTTAATATTTAATGACTGTGAAAAATCAAAAGAAATAGAAAAGGAAAGGCAGTTGGAGATGCCCGTAGCTGGATGAGTGCTTATGCAAATGAGTGGACAAGCCAAGGTGGGTGGATGGATGGATAGATGGGGGTCTGGGCAGCTGACTTACCACTGGCACGGGTATCACACAGTAGACACAGGGATGGCCAACAGCAGCGGCGGCAGCGACAGTTGGCAGACCGTAGGCGGCGGCGTTTACGCACAGATGATCCGTTTTAAATATCTTTGTTGGCGGCGGCTGGGCAATCAGCGAGGATGAGGCGCTCGAGCACGTGTACAGCGTCGATGTGGACGACGTCGTGGCGGCGTTAACGGTGGCGCCTCTTAAGCTTGTTGTTGTTGCTGCTGTTGCTGTTGTTTGCTTTGGCTTGGCAACTTGGCTTGTTGCTGTTGCTGCTGTTGGTGCTGTTGCTGCGGCTTCGCTTGTGGGCGGTGGTGGCGGTGGCGGCAAAGCTGCTAGGGTCAAGGAGGAGTTGCTGCTGCTGCTGTTGTTGTTGTCTACGCTGACCGAGGCGTTAGCCTTAGAATTTGTTAACAAACTTTCTGTTGGTGTTGCTGCTGTTGTTGTTGCTTCTGCTGCTGCTGTTGTTGTTGTTGCTGCTGCTGTTGTTGCTGCCGCTACTGCTGTTGTTGTTGCTACTGCTGCTGCTGCTGCTGTGGCTTCTTGCTGCCGCTCTGTTTGCACAACTGTTGCCAACTGTTGACTTGCAGCTGTTGCCTCGCTCTGCTGCTGCTGCTGCTGCTGCTGTTGTTGTTGCTGCTGTTCCTGTAGCTGCTCTTGCTGATTGAAATTAGTTAGCGTCAATGTTGTTGTGGGCAGCGGTGAGGTTTTTCTCTTGATTGACGCAATTTTAATGGCTATTGATGTGCACGTTGATTGTGAATTAATTTCCACTTTTCGCTGCCTTCCCTCTCTCGCTCACTTTCTCGCTCGCTCTATCTTTCGCTCGCTCTTTGTCTAGCTGTAGCCAACGCTTCTCAATTTGTTATTTGTTTGGCGCCTGTTGTAGCCTTTAGCCTCAAGTATTTAATTTGATTTTTTTTCGTTTTGCTATTTATTTGCTTTAATTACAACGAACAAAGTCGAATTAAATTTGCGCTAAGATATTTTTTTAAACGATTTAATTTTCAAGTTTTTGTTTTAAAAACATTTACTAATAATTTTTTGTTTAGTTTTTTCCTTTATTTTGCTAACACTGAACACTTAAGAGTTTTTTTTGTTTTTTTCTTTTTTAAGTTGAAAATGTTTAACAATTATAGTTACTAAAGCACACAGAGACTAAAATATGCAAATTTTTAATTAAATATATATTTTTAAGCTAAGCTTTTAGTTTTGCGCTAATTTTTTTTTTTAGAAATTCACTATTTGTTTTTGTTTTTAAATTTTCTAGTTTATTTTAGTTTTTTTTTTTAATTTTATATATATTTTATTTACTTTTTTTTATTATTTTTCACTCACAATTTACGCTAGTTTTTTTATTTTTTAAGTCAATTTTTTTATTGTCTTTTGTTTAAGCACAAAATATTTAAAACACGTAAGTTTTGTGTAAATTTTGATTTATTTTAGGAAAAGTTGTTTTTATTTTAAAACTTTTTTATTTATAATAGTTTTTATATTTTTATTAAAATAATACTGCAGTTTTTTTTTTTAATTGTTTTTTTTTATAGCTTGGGAGTTCTTTTTTAAGGAAATATTTATTTATTGTTTTTTTTTTAAGAGTTTAAAACTCGTTTTGGTATTAATTTTATTTTCAAAAGTTGCGCTTTGTTTTTAAACTTTCACGATTTTGTATTTGAAATACGATTTTAGGGACTTTAGACCTTTAGCCAATATTTCGTGTTGCTAGCTTTGAGCAATTGTTGTTGTTGTTGTTGTTGTTGTAAATAATACTGTTGATTTGTTGATTTGCGATTTTATGGATTGCCCGGACAACGTTCAAACACTCAGTTCACAGTGCATTCACTTTTCGCTTTGACTATGGACAGAATGTACTCACAATATGAATATTACGTATACGTCACGGAATTAATTATTAACTTTTAAAATAAATAAATATTAATTTTGTTTTTATTTGATATTTTTTATTTAATTTTATTTTTTTTTGGGAGGCGCAAACACAAAATGGCGACTACTTGTCGGAACTTGACTGCTGGATCAACTGGCTCTGCTTGGCTTGGCTAAACTTGACTGGCTTTTGGCTTTGGCTTTGGCTAGGCTTTGGCTTTGGCTTTGGCTTGGCTTCAGCTTCGGCTCGGCTTTGCTTGGCTTTGGCGGCTGGCTTGCTGGCTTGCTGGCTGGCTTGCTGGCTGGCTGGCTGGCTTGCTGTTCGCTTTCCGTTTTGCGAAAATGAGGAAAAGGCGTTTAACTTAACTTGACAATCGTCGAATGGATTCTGAATTTCTCATTGAGTAAGGTTGCATGTTCAACTTGTGCCCAGCCGTTTGGCAGCCAGTCGGCGCCAGCATTCGGCTAAACACGACGTTGCGTTCGTGAAAGCCGGCAAAAGCCGTTTCGCAGGACTTTGCAGAATCCACAAGCCAGCGCATGCGTTGCACGCAAAAGGCGTGTGTGTTGCACGATACCCCGCTGCCACATTCAGCGGGCTGCACAAGCAACGGCGTCCTTAGCGACGCATGCAACGTGCGTGTGTGTGTTGTGGGAGCCAAAGAGAGAGAGAGACAGAGAAAGAGAGAGTGTGTGAAAGAGAGAGAGAGAGAAGAGAGAGGGAGAGAGTGAGTTAGGGAATTCTCGAGTTCGGGCAACACGTTTTTGGTTTCCTTTACGTTCGCGTCCAGCCCAATGCGAGGCGTAACCAATTGAAATGCATCTCAGCCTACGCGAGCCGCAATTACCTTAACAACTTTGCGTTTGGTAATTGTCAACATTGAATTTAATCAGAAATTACGACGTGCTCTCTTACTCTTACTCTAACCAGTACTAGCCTCGCTGCCCAGTGGTCCAACTGCCCAATCAAATATAAATATATATATATATATATATTCTTGAACAAGTTGCAAACTCAAATATCCTTCGCTCACTCTGAAGTTTGGGCAGCAAACTCAAATTTTTGGTGGCAAAACTTAAACAAGAGCTGCGCATCGAAAATGAGCCAAGCGGGAGAAAAAAATGCATGCAACAAGGTGAAGAGAGTTGCTAAGAATAACAGCAACAGCACAAACTGTGAAGAGTTCTTTGGTCAGTTTTTGTTTTAAATAGATTGGAGAGAAGAGGCTGAGGGTAAGGGTAATCGAATGTTATTTGCTTATTGTCATAAAAAAATATATATTTGATGATATATTGCTAATAAGCAAGATCGTTCGTCTGTCTCTGAGTAGCGTAGAAAATTAGAAAAAATAGGTAGAAGTTAAGGGAAATAGTAAAAGAATGTGAAGAGCCCTTTTCCATAAGTATTAAAGTGATATATTTTCTATAATCTTTGTTCGATATACAAAATCTTATAGGTTTAGCTGACGTTTGAGTGTTTGAGCGGAAGACAAAGAAGCTGCTTGAAGTGTTGGTTGCAATAAACAAAATAAATATGGAAAGAGTTTTGGGCAAATGGCTCAAGGAGAATCAGATAAGAGTTTGCGAAAAAGATTTTCAATTATTTTAAGCATTTAGGAAATAAATAACATAAATAAAAGATAATATAGATTGAGCAGAATTTAAAAAAAAAGCTTAAAAAGGGAAGAAGAAGATCCTTTAGTAAGAATTACAGCGATGAGTTCTATCTATAGTTTAGGTTTTAGGTTTGGGTATAGTTTTGTAAGTAGTTTCTCAAAAAGAGCATAGACTGAGGGTTTGGGAATATTGCATGTCAATTGTTTTTTCATGATTTATTAAACAATTATTTACTTAAAATATATTATAGAAATGTGATAATTGTATATTTGTATAACAAATAATTAAAGACCAACTGACATATATTGTATTATCATTATACAAGGCATGTACGAGAATGCGACTAACAAAAGCGCGAAAAAAAGAGGAATGAAAAGCTGCAGAAGAAGTAGAATTGGTTTGTAGATTCATAGCTGCAAAACTAGCATTTATCAAGCAAGGTAAAATATAATATAAGGAACATTGTAGATAGACTTAACAATCCTTATTTATTATACCATACTTAAAGACTTATTTTGATGGTAAAGTCTTTTTACAACAGAGTCGGGAGATTACTTAAAAAGTTGTACAAAAGGTCTGCTCACTTTTCAGTTGTTTATGCCTTCATACATGTTGTTATGCTCTGAGCTTAAGCCTAACTCACTGGCTAATTCAAACTTTGATAACAGCTTTACAAAAGAACATTCAACAATGCACAAACATAAATTTGCCGTATAACCATAGTTATAATATATACTAAACTACTATACTATCAACTTTTCATAAGAAAACATAACTAAGTTTCTAAAGCAAAGTCCAAATACTATAAGCCATAGATAATTCAGAGTCCAATGCTTTAAGCACTCTCTCAATCTAAAGAACAGAATGATATATATAAATATATATATTTATATACCTATATAGCGACTGTTTTGGCCAGGCGAAAACTTCAGCGCTGACTAAGCGGGAATGTTTACAATTTTGTATTTTATATTCCGTTCTTTAGTTTGTTTATTTTTTATTTTTATTTTTTGCAGTTTTACATTTTTATTTTGATGTGGTCGGCATTGTTGTTGTTGCTGTTGTTGTTGTTGTTGCTGAAAGCTATTTAAATGGAACGCTCGTGAAAAGCAAAAGCAACGCCATGCGGCCATTAGAGGATGCCAAATAGACGTCGCCACAAAGCAAAGCAAGCAGCCAGAGCCTCAGTTGCGAAGGTGGCCAACAGGACACGCAGGTGGCGTAGGTGAAGGGAGCGTGGCAATGCCTAAAACGCAGCCAGAGAGTTGCCCGCCGCATTGTGCGGCAACATTACTGAATAGTTTATAATACACAGATATATACACATAGAGTGGGAGCTGAGAGTTGGGCCACACAGCTTACAAAATGTAAAACGGCCTTTGTGCGTACTTTTTTAGCCATTTGCAGATGCATAAAATATGCCCGGGTATTATGCAATGAAATCTACACACAAATTAGGCAAACAGCAAAAAGAAAAAAAAAAACAGAAAAGATACAGAGAAAAAGAAGAGCAGAGCAATTTTTTAGATTTATTTGAGTAATGATTGCAGGTAAGCTGGCAGCTGGCTAAGATTAGGCAGACTGTGTGGCCTGCAAGTGTCGGAAATTGATATGCTGGCTGGCTGTGCAAGTATATATATATATCTATGTGTGTGTGTGTGTGTGTCAGTGTGGCAGCAGTATAGAAATCCGTATCATTGCCGTGGCAAGGCAACAGCAGCAGCAGCAGCAGCAATTTTCCACTCAAATGGGCCAACGCTGCGTATGACACATGTCGATTGCACTGTGTGGCGCCCCCTTGCGGCCGAAAGCGAGACTATCGGTGCCCTATCAGAAGTCTGAAATCAGTTAAAGAGCAAAAGCAAAGCGGCAACGGCAACGGCAACAGCAACGGCAACGGGTTGCCGCCAACCGATTTGAATGAATGAGTTTTGCGAGTGAATGAATGAGTGACTGCGCGGTTGCCAGCTTGATTGCTTGATTGATGCAGTGATGCATTTGATTGATCGATTGATTGATTCATTGTGGCGCTGATTGCGTACAAGCAAGACCATTTCAGCTATAAATAGTAACCACCCAACATTGCTACAGACAGAGTAAAGACTTTAAATCACTTTTAGGCTATGACACCTGAATTATATAATCGAACAGGTTCAGATAATGCGTAGAGTCTTGACAAACCGAAAAACACACAAAGAAATGTATTAGATAAGCTAGTTAAGTATATTTATCGATGACAACATTGATAGAAACCACAAGTTCACTTTTACTGCATTGATAAGTATTCAAAAATAGCTAAACTTCTATTTATCGAGCGTGTTATCGATAACACCAAAGTAAGTTATTGTATAAATATATATTTAGGTAGTAGATGAACACGATAGCTAAGAGAATTCATACGCCTGATCTAGCATACGTTTAATCGATATAATCGGTATATCGATAACAAAATCGATAACAATTTTAGTGAAAACTAAATTATTATATAATAAAAATATAATAATCTATCAATTTCATACACAATCCCATATTTAAGCCAGTTCCATATATCGATAATAATATCGATATCAAAGAAAATCAGAATTGATTAAAAAGATTAGCAAAAGTCAATAAATATGTCGACAGTATAATATAAATCTATCGATACACTTATCGATAACACACGCACACTTATTTCTATATAAATCTTTCAGCAAATCACTTACATTTGCATAATTCTGTGATCGCGGCATCTGCGGCGGCAATTGCTGTGAGTTTGGTGGCGCCCTCATGTGGATAGGGGCGCCGCCGCCATGTCCGTTTCCTCCCCCTACCACCTGCTGCTGCTGCTGCTGTTGCTGCTGTTGCTGGTGGGGCCCGCCCATTGGCTGCTGCTGCGGCTGCTGCTGTTGTTGTTGTTGTTGCTGGTGCAGCGGCGGCGCGGGGCTGTAGCGTGGATGCATAGCAAATGTTGTTGCTGCTGCTGCTGCTTCTTCTTCTATGAAATTCACGCGCGACGAATCGACTGCAAAGCAAATGGCACATTAAACGTAACTGATAAGCAATATTGATGATTGGGAAAGTGAAATGGGCAAAGCAAATGAGCAAAAGCAACAATGGCTGCGTATAACAGTTGAAAGCAAACGATATGATAATTATGACACTTGTATGTCGGAGTGGTGTCAATGATTTAGTACTAAATGCAACTGCACGACAGCAACACTGGCACTGAAAGGTGCTAGCAAAACATATACATAGCTAAATACATAAATACATATGTATAGATATATATACACTATATACACTTATATGTCTTGCAATGCATTCATACATTTATTTAATTTTATTTATTTCTTGCAGTTTTTCAAACATTTTTCGCTTAGCCGCATGCATTTTGGGAGCATTTCTGCAGGCGCATCGGCAACACTGCATTTAGCTGCTAGCTGTTTGGGCTAGCTGTTATATTTGATTTCACTTTACACGCTCTTCTGCCTGCGCCGCCATGCATCAGTTGGCCAGAGCGAGAGCCACTGTCCAGATCATTTGCTCTCTGTCTAATTTGTAATTAATTGCAGCCGATTTATGCCTCGAAGGCGGCAACTATGTTGCTGTACATGCAGCATGTGTAGAATTTTATAATGCATATCATTCCTTCTTTTTTTTTTGTTATACGTATTACAAACACACACACACGGCTGAGTGACCAATGTTGTTGCTTAAAAATAGCTCACAGCCACGAATTTTCTATGTTTATGGGGCCAGACGGATGGCAAAGCACACACACACACACACACACACTCACACACATGACCGGCAAAACAACAATAATGACTTTAGCTATGCACTTTGCATTTATTTCGTATGACACTATTATTAATTTGTTGCTTACACTTATTATTGTTGCTTATTAAAAATACGAATTGCAGTGCGCCAAAAGGACAATGACAGCGAGCAAGAGCGAGACAGAGTGATGGAGAGCGTAAGCGTATGCTGCTTGCTGCTTGCTGACAGCTGCAGTCAGAACTGAATTGAGAGAGCGTGAGAGAGAGAGAGACGACGGTGAGCCGAGAGCGAACGCCGGCAAAAGCAAAACGAAACAAAACAAAAAGAAAAAGCAAAGCAAAGCAAAGCACGCACAACAAGTGAAACACACGCCTGACTTTGCTCAATGGTTTATTTGATTAGATTTCTATGCTAAATATAGCCAAACAAATTTATGTTTTTTTTTCTCTCTCAGATAGTGTGCTGCAAACATTTTCAAAATATGCACAAACATAGACACACACACACATACACAGAGACACTAATTTTGCATGACTGTCAAGCAGTTGGAGAGTGCCACTGCCCCGCTGCTATTTGTTGTTGGCTTTTCGTTTGTTTTTCTGTTCTGCTTTCCTCTGTTGCTTTGCACTGCTCATTTTGTAATTTTATGCAATGTTCAATACTTCAACTATTTGCTATCGAGTGCAATGACATGCGATAACAAAAACAGAAACAGAAACAAATTCGAATTCGCTTTCAATTAGCTGAAAACTGTTAATTTGTTTAGCCGCGGCGAAATTGTTACGACAGCGACGTCGACTGCAGCTGCGACGACTACGGTGGGTGGGTTGGATTGCTGTATGCTTACTATTGAATGTCAGCTGTGCGCTGCTCTTGTTGCACGTTATAAGTTGATTACGATTACGAGATTGAGACTTGCTCACACACACACAGACAGCCAGTCGCGCGCGCCTACACACACACACACGCACACACACAGACACCGAGTAACAGAAACTGAGAAAACGACTCGACCGCACTTTGCACTTGACTCTGAGCTGTTGCTGCTTGTTGATTGTTGTTATTGTTGTTGCTGTTGGTGTTACAAACGGTTTGTTTTGTTTTTTCGGTGCGGGTGCGTAATGAATTTTTATTTATGCAAAAATTTACAACGACAAAATAGCTTGCGCAGCGAGCGAGCGAAAAAAAAGCGCAACACACACAAACCGACAGCGGCGACAGCGAAACGAAATGTATGCGAAAAGGTGGTGGATGAGAAATGGCAAAAGCAAAAACAGTCGCGGCACAAGAGAGCGACCGAAACTGAGCACTGAACACTGTGAGCGCGAACTGAACCAAAGACAAAATTGTGTTTGCGTGCTCGTGCTCACTCACTTGCTTAGCAAGTGCTTGCGCTCTTTGTGCACGCTCAGTCTCTCTCTCTCTCTATCCATCTCATGCTACAGCTGTGGGGCCGGCACCCGGCAAAAGCAGCAGACTTGCTTTTGCCGTTGTGCACTTGTTGTTGTTGTTATGAAAAGGCAATCGGCGCAAAAAGAAATTTAAATAATTCAACAAATAGAAATAGAAACTAGCTGCGCCGAGCTGATTAAATGTGTATGTTTGTAAGTGTATTACGCGTATGTATGTGCATAAGTGCATACACATATGTATGTGTGTGCATACTCATGCTGTACACAGCAGCTGCTGTGCAGTAAGAGGTGATATATCAGCGAGCTTTTAGCTGCTGGGTTTGGCGGCATATTTAAAATTGGATCTGAGCATTCAGTGAGTTCTTTTGATTCAAATGTATATAAAAAGAATACAAAAATGTGTGTTTAATGGTAATTTAATTTTAAAATGTATTTTGAGCAGTATTTCAGATTCTGAACTGATTGCGTTTCATCACAGATATCACTGTCAGTCATCTGCAGCTGTAATTGAGGCTGAGGCTTTTTCTCATTTGACTTTCATTGTTTTGCAGAAAAGTTTTCGTTTTGCCCATTACGTAAATACAGTCCGCAATAAAATGGAGGGCAAAGCTCTGCTCACAATTTCGTTGGAAACTGTTGAGCCAGCAGCTCGGTGACATTTTGAAATATTTAAATAAAATTAATATTCTCAACAAGTGCGCAGCATAAAAGTGCGACACCCACACATGAGCATTATCCCTGTCCACGCCCCTCCGCCCCTCCACCCATCGCATCCATGGCATTGGCACATAACAAAAGACTAAAGGACTAAACAAATGATGCATGACGACAACAAGCAGAAAAAGTGACACCCACTCTCCCCCTCTCACTCACACACGTACAGTGTGTAAACAATGCTCTCTGCATATGCCTACAACAATAAATTACAACAACAATGGCGACAACAAAGTCAAGCGAAATTTGAAGAATGAGCAAAATGAGCAAACAGCAGCAGCAGCTGATGAAGGGGAAGGGAAATGGAACAGAACAGAGAGACATGCAAAGAATTTAAATTTATCCAAAATATGCAAATTTAATGACACTATCTTGATATGCAAATGCCAAACGGCAGCAAAATACAAGAAAAATGGCGAACCAAGAATAGAAAAAATGGAGCAAGAAATCAAAAATGCCAATACACATACACACACACACACACACACACATATATATACAGAGAGTCACAGACACGCATACAGTGGAAACACTTTCGCTAAAACGCATGTAAAATAACATATTATGGAAAGGCCTTGAGCCTCGCGGGGGGAATGGTTGAGAGGGGCTGCGTAACTGCGCCTCTGCGGCCAAAATGGCGACGCGTTGGCATTTTCATTAAGTTTGGCACCATTTTTTTCCTTTTTTTTTGTTGTCCTCTTTGCCATCTTTTTGGTGCTTTGTTCTCTTTCCCCCTTGCACATTCTTGTCGCTCTGAAAGACAGCAGGCAGCTTGGTACGTGACCGTAAGCAATTTACAGTGTTGTAGCAGGCAGCTGCCTGTCCCTCTCCCTCTACCGCTCGCTCGCACGCGCTGAACTAGCGGCCACTGCGTAATCGCATCAGAAAAGTGAAATGTCAGCTGTTTTACAGCATCGCCTTTCCATCATCTTCCACGACGAAGAAGTTGAAGCTCTGAAGCAAGGAATGCCAGCTAGTTACAAAAATAGTTTTCTAAACAACGGAATGCACACGGCCGGAATGCAGTGTCCAAGCGGACAGCGACGAGCGTGATGGTGCGTGATCCAACTACAATTTATGGCACTGCCATGCTGGGTGAGTGTGTGAGTGGGACAGATGGTGTATATGAGAAAATAAAATAGTGCTTGCTCAGCTAAAGGCCTGTATGTGAGTGAGCGGGAGAGAGCTGCATCACTTACCTGACAAACTCGTTTAATGTGCAAAATGGCGCATAAAACGGTTAAAGTGCGAATGCAGCGATATTTTGTTGTCGTTCAATGTGAATGGCAATTAAGACATAAAATGTAACTGAATTGTGAAGAAGAAGAGAAGAGATAAACCTTTGACATTAAGATCTGATCGGAAAGTCGAAATAATATTAGGGAAGTTTCAATGTAAGAGAAAAATAAGAGAATTATGTATATTTTAGTCAATGAGAAAGTCAAAATATTATTAAGAAATTTGGAATGTAAGAGAAAGAAGAAGACAAATATATTTTAGTCAATAGGAAAATGAAAATAATATTAAGGAATTTTCAATGTAAGAGAAAAAGAAGATTAATATATTTTAGTCAGACAATCTATCCTTATGGATTATTCTTACCTTCCTTATGTACTCACTGAACTCAGTAGATAGTAGAGTTAGAGACTTGATAGTTGGCTTGATGGCTTCTTAAATACTTAATAGCATGAATGCACTATAGTTAATTACTCTAGGCACTTGCAAATAAACTAGACAATTAAGCCATCTAAACTAGATCAAACATGGATGTGTTGTAATTGTACGCACACATTTCACATTTGACTAATGCAGTTGACTTTCTATGCATAATTCTGCTAGCTAATTCCCATGCATTACGCACATAACAGTTGAGTGTTAGTGTAAAATTAATTTGCTCATATGGAATATGAGTTAGGTCTTAGATTGGATGTGTATGTGTGTGTGGGGCATATTGATGTTGATGTTGTTGATGTTTCATATGCCAATGGCTTCCGCAACATTTCCCCCGTCGCGCATTCACGCGTAATTACCTCAAACAGCAGCAACTGTAAGAGAAAGAAAGAGAGATGGAGAAAAGAGAGAGAGAGAGAGAGAGAGAGAGAAGGCAAAGCAGCAACAGGACTTGGAAGCAGTTGGCAAGCGGAACGAAAGCCAAAATGGCGTCGACGCCAAGACATCGTTAAATTAAATCTATTGTCGGCGCATTCAATGTGCATATAAATCATTTATGGTCTTTTCATGCGATGCAGACACGCAGAAAGCAGCTCCAGGGGAAGGGCAACTCACAGAGAAAGAAAGAGAGAGAGAGGGAGAGAGCGAGAGTGTGCGAAATGTAGACATTACAACAATTTATTATTTAATTATCTATGCCGCAAAATTTTCATTCACAGCGCCACAGAAATCCGAACAGCGATAACTCAACCCACAGACAGCACCAACAAGAACAATGTGGCGGGGCGCGGGTTGGGCTAAAAGAACATCCACAGAGCATTTTCATAAAATTTGATTACAGTGAATGCGTAAAGTTTACGACCAAGTAAAGGGAATTAACTCGCAAGTGCAAAACCAACAGACTCGTAGGCCACACACATACATACTTATGTCTGTGGGTGTGTGTGGCGCATGTGTGTGGCAGCTGCTGTGGTTTCTTAACAGCCTCCACCCACAAGTCGCGCCCACTCAGCCACCGCACATAATAATCCATTAGGAATACAATTTTTGGCCAGCGCTGCGACGACTGATCACAATTTGGTTTTATTAAAGCCTCAAGTTGACGATTATGATGTATACATAGTATATACATGCATACATACATACATATAGTATATGTATGTATATGGATAGTGGGCGTGGTCAGTGGGCAAACAGATTTCCAGCTGATTGCCTCGAGTCTTTTGCAATATTAAATTCAACGAACTGTTGCGTTTTTTCTTTCTTTTTGGGGCAAGTTTTTAGCCGGGCTTTGATTGATGGCTGACGGGTTGAGCCAAGGGGGCGTGGCTGAAGCTTGAAACTCTGCACAAATGTTGCCACAACAAAAGTGCAAAGCCAAAATAAACAACTAGCTGCTGCTGCTGTTGCTTTACTTCTAGCTATAACGCTGATGGGCCAAGAAATTTTGCTTGCTGTTGCTTGGACGAAAGTTTCGACCCAAAAAATCAAAGCTTCGAGTGACTGATTGGTCTAGGCAGGAGCAGCATGATATAATAACTGAAGAAAAAAGAAGAAGCTACGAGCTACATTTGCAAGTAATTGAGTAGCTGCTGGAAGAGAGATGGAGAGCGAGGGAGTGTGAAGTACTCTGTTACTGGAGGCCAACAAGTTGACGGACTTTTGCATATTTGATTCAATTTGACTGCAGAGTTCATTAAATTTCAACACGAATTTGTATCAACATCGATCATTCAATGCAAAAATGTCTAAATATAATAAGTGAGCATATTTGCATAGACAAGACTTTGATTGAGTTACTTGAGAAGACGATTTGCCGTCAAGTCAGAAATGTAGAAATATATGGTAATAGCTGGCAGAGTAAGGGAATTGATGAGAATAAAGCAAGAAAAAAGGTTTTTTCCTACAAATTATGATTAAATCATATTCTAGCTGCCATTCATCATTCGTGGCTAAAAGCCAACTGCCACTTGTTTCCACGTTTTAATTAAGCGTTCTAATTCCTCACTGAATCACATGCAAAGCCGCTTATAAGCGTTCTACTTACGGTTACTCCTGTGTCGGGGTATTTACATTTTATTATCAAATTTGTCAAGGGCTTAGAAGCTATGCGAAGCATTTAGTAGGCGGCGTGGTGCGTATTTAATTTATTTCTTGATTTGAAATATGCTAATGTTTATGGGTTTTACTCTGCGTATACTTTATTTCAATTTATATTTATTTATTTATTTATTTATATACATATATATATTAAAACACCAAACTCTACTCACCAGTTGCCAAATCTTTAATAAGAATTCCTTAGGAAATTCTGAACATTAAATTATTTGTATTTTGAAAGAGTATTCGGGCATCAACTTTCACAGCTTCTCTGCTTGCAGCTCACGTTTTGCATTGGGCTGCAGTTGAAACTGTTCAAATTCTGATTATGTTATAGTCTCAACTGGCTTTACTGTTGCTGCTCCAACTCCCCCCGTGCCTGCAACAATATGCATTCGTAAGTTAAAGGCCCAAACTCAACGGCCAAGCTGTCGCATTTGACAATCTAATCAGCTTTGGTATTAATCCTTGGCCACAGAGCAGCAGCAGTCGCCGCCGCTGTTGCTGCTGACGTCACCACAGCCGCCGCAAGCCGCAATCATTCGCTTCACCCACGCCCACTCCCGCCTTCTGCTGGGCCATATTTGCGGTCGTATTTCTATTATCTTTGCCGAGTTCGAGAACGACTTTGAAATTGGCGCAGCCGAGAGCCGCCCAAAATGTTGCTACAGCACTCGACCGCAACAGGAGCTGCCGGCTAACGAGCTTTAAACCGCGCCAACAGCTGTGCGAACAAAGGCCGCCATTGTCCTTTACTTCCCCCTTTTTTTTTTTTTTGGCCCAGCAAGAGTCCTAGGCTGTGTCCGTTCAGATAAGCACGGCCATATAAAACCCTTTTTCTTTCGCAAAATAAATACAGAAAAACAACAAGTACTCAAGTGTCTACAGTTGTCCTTTTTTCTGCGTTTGTGTTGAGCGTTTTTACAAGCAGTTGCTGAAATTGAATTATACTTGCAGACGCTTTGATTTCCGATACCATAAATCGTAGCATACTTATGCGGGCCTTCGATTAGCCGAGCTGCTTGAACTTAATCGCATTATTAATAAGCATTCATTAGGCTGGCCGAACATAAATAAAATGCCATCTATTATACACAAGCGATTGCATTCTAGCCCAGCCCGCTTGATCGCTTGATTTATTAAATTTATCAAAAAAAAAAAGAAGAAAAAGCAACAAAAAACTGTTGGAAAAGGAGCAAAATGTAGCTGGCGGGCCCAGCCACTTAGCTCTGGGAATTGGCGAGCTGGGCGAGGCATATTTAAAGCCAACTGCGTTTATCACGCACCACAGGACATTGCCCATTCACCTTGGCGGACGTAACGTTGTCCCGTCCAGCCTCTCCCCAAAGACGTTCGCTTGGCTGCACAGCAAATGTGGCATGCCCGTAAAACGCTTCACATAATAACGTGGCCGACGAAAGGACGACTGGCGCTATCAATGCGCGCCTATGCCCCTTAGCCCTTACCCGCCCGCCCACAAATATCGGAGGCATTATAAATAATGACAGTTTAAAGCCAGTCCACAAAAAGCAACAACAACAACAAAAAAATGAAACTAAACCAAGTTCAAGTGGTTCAAGTTTTGGCCTTTGTCATGGCCATCTTTGTCTTTCGGTCTATTTCGAGAGCTGTCATTTACAAGCTAGCTGCTATCCCACAGGACCACAGAGCGGCTACCATTTTGGGTGTTAAGCATTTTTGACAGCACATTCGTGTAATTCAAAGCCCCAACAACAACAACAACAACAACAACAGCAGCAGCAACGTCAACTATAAGCTCTGCTCTGTTATGTATTCCCTAACCATTTAGTTGTCGGCTTTGTCAGTGCTTAACGCAATGCCAATGCCTTCTGTGACAGGCATCGTCATCAGCATTATCATCATCCCCATCCCCATCATCATCAGCACCAGCATCATCATCATCGACATGCGCCCTTTTAGTTAGCTGAAATTCAATATTGTGTTGTAGCAAAAATGATTTAAAGTTGCTCAACTAATTGAGCGACGCTAATTGAAGAGCAGCGCTTGGCTGAAGGTCAGCTTGTATAACCAACTCTTTCAAATGATATAATTGATGAGTTGACGCATCAACGGCATTGCAATTATTCCTTATTACTAGCTGCTCGCACTGCCATTAGCACTGAGGTGTTAAGCTGTAAGTAGTTAATGTTGTTTTGCAATGTTTCTGTCATGGTCAGGCCATGGCTTTAGTTATGTATTAAGTCAATTAAGTTTCATTTAGAGTGAACATCATTTGAATTCATATATTTGTTATATAATTTTCCGACTAATAACATGCTTCACGATAATTGTGTGACCCAAGTCCAATTAGATTTCCAGTTATAATCTCATCATGAAGTGTTTTCTGATTTCTGCTGCTATGTGAATTGTCTGACATCAAATAATTATTATATTTTTCTGAGATATATATTCTTCTGCAGATATGTGAGTTACTCTGGCAAAAACAAGCGTCTCAACTACAGTTCTCAGTATTTGTAATCTGCATGCTTGGCAACTACAATACAATTCTCTTGTCAGCTAAGTGAAAAATCGATGAAGTAAAAGATTTTTAAGGTTCTTCCTACAACTTTCCTTAGTTCTGCTCCTTCTTAGCACATAAATTTACTTGTTTAAGACATTAAGTCTGATTATAACTATATTTTCAGCATTTATTTTCTTTAGAAATCCTTCAACAGCTTCAAAGCGATTACAATTTCTGCAGCTTTCTGTGCTAATACAAACTTCCCAGAAAAAGATAGTTTGAAAGCACTTTATCGTGTGCTTCAATGAATTCATTCATATTCATCTTTAGCCATCTAATCAGTAACAGGAATCCACTACAGAAATTTCTTAAAAATTTCAAACTACTCTCTAATTTATGCAGCTATACCTAAGCCCCTGCAATCCAACAAGAGAAATAATGCATAAAAGCATCAATTAGTGAGTAAAGCTAAAGCTAAAGCTTCAAGTATTTTATGTATTCTTGCAGCAACTGCCATTTGATTGTCTTTCCAGCTAAGTAGAATATCGATCCAGTCAATCAGTGTAAGAGTTCGCTTAATGCTTCGCCTTAACTCTGCCTTCTGCAGCTGCAGCCATTTGGGTCTGCTTGAAACATAAAATCTGATTGTAAATATAACTGTTTACATATATATTTTACAATTAAGTCAGTTACCATTACGCCTTGTTTGGCTCTTACCTGGCAAGCAGTGCCACGCTTTTTCACCTCCCCCAAAAGTATGCAGCAATAAATTTTGTACATTTTCTCAGGCACTTATCAACACGTTAGCAGAACACAAAACACTCGCAATTAGCAACAGAAGAAGGGTGGAGAGGCACAAGGGCGCGGGGAAAACAATTAATGATGAAATATTAAATAGTCAGGCAGGCGGCAACAACAGTGAAAACAACAACAGCAGCAAATGAAATAAATGATGCAACATGGCCAAGAAACAAAAAAAAGCAACAAAAAAAAAATATAACAACTGAAACAAGGACAACAAAATGTTTGCTCGTAATTCAGCCAAAAACTGAAATTTCGTTCGATAACAATTGCAACTACAACAACAGCAACAGCAATAACAACAGCAAATAGTCATTGCATGTTGTCGCTGACGTCGACGCCGACGCCAACAGCGTTTGTTGACGTCGTTTAGTTCAGTTTCATTTTACAGTTGTTGGCTGCATTTTCCGCCATTTGGTTGCTGCCGATAACAACTGCAACTGGCAAACAGTATTTAGGCGGTTAAATATATATATATATGAACTGCAATTGCAACAGCAACAGCAACAACAATAACAACAACAATGGTTGACAAATAGAGACAGACTGACTAACAGTTATGCTGCAGACATATTTTATTTTGTAGCTAGCCAAAGTATATTAATATAAATGTCAGAAAAAACAATGACCTAACCAGAATAACTCGAAATAAATTTGCATCATTTATTTTGATGCATCAAATAAAAAATTTGTGGGCAATTAAATTTGTAGTAAATATACAAATTTTTAACGAATTTACTTAAGTTTTGCTTTGTATAGATAGGACATACACTAGGACATACAACTGTTTGCCTGTTACATTAGTCTGTTAATACCATGTTAACAGCTGTCTCAAACTGTTATTGCTATATTAACCTACTAAAATATATAGTAAATTTCATATATATGTTATTTGCGAACCTTATCATACCCCATCAAACCGCACTTATAGGTCATGACAAGCGATACAAGAAGCGCAAAAACATTTTGTGCACGAGGCCAAACAAATTGAAACTTTTCCTACTTAAGAGAACGTTGCACATTCGTTACTCGCAGCATAGTATGCTCCTTGCCCTCTGCTCCTCTGTTTGCTAGCTCCCCTTCTCCTTTCCTGCCGCTACCCCACTCAATGGCAGCCAAAAATTTATATATTAAATGAATTGCACAATTTTGTGCAACGTTGCGCGGCTGTGGCAGCTGATTTGAAGCGATGTCGTCGAAATCGAGCCAAAGAAGCGACAACAGAGCCCAAAGAGTACTCCAGAGTGAGAGAAAGAGAGAAAGAGAGAGAGAGAGAGGGGCTTGGATACGTGGGCGACATTTGAAACAGAAACCGGAAATTGGAACTGCAATTTATGCTCATCGCATCGTAGGCGCCATGTTGCACATTTTGAGCTGGCAGCGGATTTGCTGCCACTGTTGCTGCCACTGCCACTGCTGATGCCACTGCATAATCTATTTCGGGGTCATTTGGAAAAGGTCAACACATGCCGTTTGTTTCAATGAGCCGACCAAACAAGGCCTTTGTAATTAGCTGCTGGATGGGCGTGGCTGGTGGCAAATGTTTTCGGATAACATTTTAAATAGGTCAACGCATGGAATTTTATTTATTGTGAACGCCAACTGGCAATTTATGGGCCAACTCTCAAGAGGGTGGCTAGGGGGTCGACTCTGTTGTAGGCGGATATTAATGCGCATTGTGCGAGCCTTTTGGCATTCGCAGACAGACATTCACTCTGATCTATTTATGGCCATCGAGGGGAAATTGAAATTGGCGCAGAGCGCGATTAAAATTTTCCATTCCATATATAGCGAACATGTGCCAAAAACTGGGCGCTGAGTCCACGCCCACTGAAAAAAGTTAATGGCCCAGCTATTTCAGCAATTTACACAAATGCGAACAAAGCGAGAAAATCATTTTTCGAAAATGGCAAAATATTGAGACAATTCTACATGAATTTCTGTTCCATGGCAATTCTGGTGAAATGTTTGAAATCTAATTGGAATTTGGAGTTTTTGTTGTTGTATTTGTGTAAATTGGAAAATATTTGCTATAGCGAATTCTTTGAGACAATTATTGATGTATTGCTCGAGTGAAAGTTTACTTTTTTATGGCTCTAAAATATAAATGAATAAATTTTGAAAATTTGATCAATTTTAAGGAATATTTTGAAATAAATATGTTTAATTAAAGCATATGAAAATCAAAGAAAATTTTGTTTGCTGAAATTTGTTCACAGTGCAAATCAAAGTCTTTTTTTAAAGGTTCTGTTAACCTCTAAATACAATGATTTACATTTGTCTTTAGTCTGTTTTATTATATTGCAACTGAGTCGAATGCGTTGAAGCTACATCGATGTGTATTCGATATTCAAATTGTAATTGCAATTTTATCCTATCGCGAACTTATCAATGAAGAAGCATCCATTAACAAGCCTTTTATCAAGGAATATTTGAATAGGAAGTCTTGTTTAAATGACTCTTCCATCAAAGAGTTTTTCCTCAAGGAATCTTCAATCAGTGAGTCTCTCACCTCATTTTTCCATCAAGTAGTTTTCCAAGGAGTCTTTTATTAATGAGTTTTTCTTTGAGGAATCTTTCATCCGGAAAGTTATCTCTCAAAGCAGTTTGCAATCAAGCAGCTTTCCATCAAGAAATCTATTAGTGAGATATCCTCCATCAAGGCGTTTCCATAAAAGTGGTTTTCATTAGGGAGTCTTTTTTTATCAGTCTAGCTGCCACCAAGTAGCCTTCTAGCTAGAAACCATCTTTCACGCTGTCTTTCATCCAGTATATTTGCATCATCTAATCTACTAAAGAGTCTTTTTATTAAACAGCCTTCCACCAAGAACACTTTGCCATCAAGTTAAATATTCTCTGTATGAAATGAAGTTTATGTTGAAACATAATGACTTATAGAAGCAGCAAGCGTAAAAATATTTTATAAACATACAATAATATATAAGACTTCATAGTGCTCAGCAACAATCAAAAATATTTAAAACGGACAATCTGTGCCCCACTAAATTTCTTAGCTCAGCTGCAAGAGAACTAATTAAGCTAAGTCTTTGTCTTCAAGCAGCACATTTCTTAGCCCTTGTAGTTGAAGCTCTTCAGTGCAACAATTTCCAGCATATACAAGCTTTTATTGATTGACTTGTTAAGATCTATAAATAATATGCAATATTCCTTGAGTTCAGTAACCGAAAAAACCAATAAACAAGAAAACAATTTACATTTGTGCTCAAAGTCTAAACCAGGCGACGTTTTGCTATTTTGTCACACACACACACAGACACACACATGTTATTCAACTTATTTGATGCGCTGTGCATGATTAATCTTCAAAAGTATTATGCCAACACACACACACACAGATATATCTCTGTGTGTGTGTTGAGGATGCCAAGGCGAAAGTAGTCGAAAACTCTGTGTGTGTTTTTTTTGCGTTGACTGAAAAATGATTAAAAACTTAACTTTCAAAGAAGTTGCCAATGCAACAACAACAACAACAACAACAGCAACAAGCATATATGTATATGTCGCCTGTCCCCGGCCACGCCCCTTCGCTTTGCCCCTGCTCATGGCAGCGGGTAATCCTTTAATGCTTGCAACGCGTATGTCACAGCAGCTGCAACTATTTCTCATTTCTCATCACTGCAGACGACGGCAATGGTGACAGAGTAGTATCCCAACTTCCCCCCATCCCCCCTCTTATCTTTGCCCAAACTCTACACACAGAGAGAGAAAGACAGAGAGAGAGAGAGAGAGAGAGAGAGAGAGATATTCCCTCTCTGTGTCGCACCCTTGTCAGCATCCACAAGGCTTTTTTCGTGAAGCCCACATCAACTTACTTATGCCTGCTAAAGTGACATTTTCCACTCGTCGTGGCTGTCCTTGTTGTTGCTGTTGTTGTTGTTGTTGTCGTTTTAGCTACTTACTTACTTTACTTAAAATATTTTTACCCACTTGCGTTTTATTTCTCTTGTATCCTTTTTTTTTTGACTGTCTCCCACTCGCTCCGCCTCTCGCTCACCTCTCTCTATCTCTTTCAAATCCGAGCAAAAATATTTTCACAAGTTTTACCTGAAACTTCTTCTCGTCTTCTCGTGTTTTTTCGTTGTTGTTGTTGCTGTTGCTGCTGCTTATTTTATTGTTGTTGCTGCTGCTGCTTTTGATGCGTTTTGCCAAAGATTTTGACGCAGCGGCATAATAAATTGCGGCAAAACACCTGTACAAACACACCTGTATACCTGTGTGTGCGTGTGTGTGTGCGCGCGTGTGCTTGCTACTAAAGTTGTTTTATGCTTTGGGCCGTTATGCAAAACTTTTCAAACTGCTTTGTTATTTTGAATTGCATATCGTGTGTCTTACTATGCCTCTCTCTGGCTCTTTCATAGAGATTTTCATTTATAAATTTTTGTTTTATATAACTATATATTTTTTATAACTCTATCTGAAACTAGTTTTATTTTATATACATATATTTGATCTAATTCTGTTTATCTAAGCAATTCAATAAATCTCTCAAATATCAAATTTCTCATCTATTATTTTCTTTAGCCAGTTTCTCTTTCTCAGTTTCCTTCTGTCTCTTTCTCTTGGATTTTATTCTAGTCATTATATCTTGATCATAAAATGTATTTGGGTTCTTTATCAGCATCAATACTGTATCTCCTACTCGCTCACTCTCAACTTGAGCAATCTTACTTGACTTTTTGCTTTGCTTATTGCAACCCATCCCTGCCCTTTCTCTCTTGCCTAACTTCATTCAGTCTTATTTCATTCCATATTTCTAACCCCAACTCTGTCTCTATTACAGCTATCAATTTGCTCTCTCTCTCTCTCTCTCTCATATTTTACATTTCTCACTACTCTGCTTCAGCTTAACTCTATTAATAAAGCTTCCTTCCATATCGCTCAGCTCACTTTGAGCCACATCTCTTTCATCATCTCTTCGTTGCTTTCATCTTACATCACTTTTACTTAATCTATCTATATCTGTCTTTGTAATACTAATACCCTAATCTCTTTACCTCTCACTCTTGCTCTCTCTCTGTCTCTGTCTTTCTCCTTGTTTGGGTCTCAAACATTTTCTCTGCAGCTTGCTTTGCCCTCTTGCTATTGCTGAGTGTTCCGGTTGCTTGGCGATTTTTCGCAACAATTTTCCGCAACATTAATTGCTTGTCATTGTCAACGCTGATGCGCCTCTTCAAACGGCACAGTTCGTCAGCAAGCACAGAAAGCCGACGTCTCTCACTCCCACCTCCCAACTCCCAGCTAGTCGGCCACATTTAATGTCGCCTCGAGACGCGTTCATAAACTTTTCCACGCGCAAATTGTAAAATTTTCATTGCATACTTTCGTGCGTCAGCCAAAGACGAGCCAACGCACAAAATTCGTCAGGCTGCTCGCCCCCTCCCCGCTTGGACTCCCCTCACTTAAGCGAAAAAGTGCGTTAAGCTCAGCATTGTTATTGTTGTAGTTGTTGCTGTTGTTATTGTTATAATTGTTGTTGTTGCCGCGGCTGCCTTTGCCATTAACATTTCTGCCTCGGGCAACTGCAAATTAACGTGTGAAATTGAAGTCTAGATGGAACGTGCAAGCGAGTGGGGCAGGAGCTGAGGCTGGGGCTGGTGCAGGGGCAGGGGCACAGGCAGGGGCAGGAGCAGGAGCAGGAACAGGGCTACGTTCATGAGCGTTCTTTTTTGGTGCATAATAATTTTTGACCAAAAGTTTTAGACTGTTTATGAGTGCTGAGTACTTATTGGGAAGGCTTTAATTAAAGCTTAGTTGAGTGGAAGTTCACAAAAGTTATTCAAAATTGAAATAGAAAGAGAGAAAGAGAAGGAGAAGGAGAGAGAGAGAAATGCAAATGCTGAGTGAAATTCCTGAAAAGAAATGAAATTAAAGCAAGTGCAAATTTTTACTGTAGTTGAGGACAGAATTTAAGGCATGCAGCAGCAGTTGAGCTCAGTTAGGGTCGAATGAATTAACAGCTATTTAGACAACGTCATTCTTTATTTATTTGAATTGTTTTATATATTTTATTAAAATATTTTCTGCTGTAATAAACAATATCTATTATGAACTGTCGCTATCAATTTGGCACTTAAAAGCTTACTGACTAACATTGAAATGAAACATTATGCATAATGAATAAATAAGCGAAGGCTTACATATTGACCTGCTGCTCAGTCAGTCAGTCAGTTTGCCAGTTCGTCTCTCTCTCAATATGGCACAGCTTCAATATCAATAGCAATAAATATGAAAGCATTGCAGCCGCTTGATAAACAACTCATTATGCTCTGTAGGCAGTAAATGTCAGTGGGGTATGCTCAGAGAGTTGAGTGAGCTGTTATGGCAAGAGTCAAAGCAGAGAGATGAGTAGAAGAGGAAGTTATCTATTAGAGATATTATAGTTATAGAGGGTATGCTCAGAGAGAACACTGAGCTGTTAGGCTTAAATAGAAGCAAAAGTTTTATACTAGATATGTCTTAGAGTTACGAGGTAAGCTCAGGGAGAAGCATGAGTTCGTCAACAGAAGGAGAAAAACTCTTCTGCTAGATATATTTGAGTTATATAGAGAGAGTAGAGTGAGCTGTTATGTCCTGAGTCGGATCAGAGAGAAAAAGCATGGAGCGAAGTACTTTTCTATGATAGATATTAGATATTAGAGGATATGCTCAGGGAGAGGAGTGATCTTTCAAGCAACTGTAACATGAAAGCAGAACTTTTCTATTAGTAACATAAGAGTTATATAGAGCAGTCTGCTTAGAGAGCAGTCTGAATTGCTTACCAAACACATACTTCATTCACTCACAACTACACAAAAATTGTTTTCTAATCCATTCCAGCTTAACTAACTCTTTTCATTTCTAAGTGTTTTACACGGCATCTTTCAGCTTGGCATTTTCATTTGGTTTTCTGCATACCAACTTGTTTTCTGTGGCACGCTGGCATATTAAATGATTGCTAAGCGCAAAAGGCGAAAAGCAAAAACCATTTGCAATTCATAAACCCAACGGATTCTCAATCCATGACGAAAGTTTTTTTTATTGTTGCACTGAATGCGGCAGCAGGTGGTGCGGCTTAAAAAGGAGGTTGCGGATAGGCGGCAAAGACTGGAAAATTGCAGACAACGCGCGACTATTAATAAAAATATGCGAACAATGCAAACGTGAAGCGCCTCCAACATTGATTTTAATATGGCGGCTCACACACACCCACACAGACACAATGAATGACGAAATGAATGAAAAAGCAAAACAAAAACTTTAAATCCTTTAGTTAAACAAAAGGAGTCGGCACAATGGCAGCCCTGTGGCCCTCCAAGTACACACACACAGAGAGAGAGAGAGAGAGAGAAAGTCGCTGCATAAATTCTGCGACTGCGACTGCGACTGCGACTGCGACTGCATTTACTGGCATTGTTTACGCGACGGATTAGCGAAGACTAAACATGAAAATATTGGCAGCTGGCTGCATAAAACACACACACACCACAAAGCCTGCTCTGTTGCTAAAAAACAATGCTGACCGCACTACTAGCCGGCGTCTAACAGTCTGTGCCCAAAACTATGAAAAATGAGAAAAGAGTTTAGCATAAGCGATTAGCACACAGCTTTAAATGAGACTTAAAGTCGAGCGACAGCTCCATTTGTCTGTAGCGGTTGCCAGGCAAATACTTTCTTGCTGATGAAATCACACAAGCAAATGGACCCCTGGCCCCAGGCGCCTTTTGCCCCTCTGGCCTTAAATGTACGTGACCTTTGCGCTAAATTCTTTTATGGAATGTAACTCACAGATACGAAAGAGGATGTCGACGATGGCTGAAACCCAATATGCCTGAAATGAAATTGTAACAATGAACTGCACGATGGCGTCTATAGAAGCGAACGCCCGCAAACCCTTGCAAACAACCCCTCACACACACACACACACACACGCACACTCATACTTGTAACATATTCCACACACATCCGGCATGGCCTAAAACATACAAGCCAAAAACAAATACGTTTGCTCCAACTCGCCAGCTCGCTCAACTTACTCTCTCTCTCTCTCTTTCTCTTTCTCTCTTTATCTCTGTCTCTGTCACTGTATATCTACGATTTTCTCACACTTTGGCTGCATAATTTTTGATATTGTTGTCGGCGTCAGAAATCTTTGCTCATTATTATTGGCAGGCACTTCAGAAACCAACGCAAAATCCAGTATCCCAGCATCAAAATGTTTTTTTTTCGCCTCTTTTTGCCAGCATTTCAATATTTCATAAATGCCCCAAAAAATGTTTGTGTGGGAAAATCTCGTGTTGCTAGCCCGAAATTTCAGCTTAATTTTTGCGCATTTTCATCAACTTTATGAGCTAATCAAAAGGGTTCAAGAGCTCAAAACAATAACCTGCGCATCTAGCTAATATACAAGCTAATTATCATAAAAAGGCCTTGGCAACGGACCCTAAAAACAAAACTTTTGCCCATAAACAAAAGCGAAATTCTTAGAATGACTCGTACTAGACTCTGGTCCAGCCTCGTTCGCCCACTAAAGTGGCACATAAAAACCGTCCAATGAAGCAACTGAAGTGCTGCTGCTCCAGCGACCAAGGCCAATTGGCTGCTAATCAAATTTGAGTGACTCTTGCGCCGTGAAAGTTGTCTAATTGAGCCTCGACCAGAGCTCAATTGCGAACAAGCAACAAATTTCTTAAGTCAATTAACTCTAAGCTATTCTGTCTACAGACGAAGAAAAGTTCAAAATGCGATCAAGCATGAAAATCTATTTGGTTATTATTTAACTTATAGAAGCTTTAGTTCAATGAAGTGGACTTGCGTTAAATTTCATATTTAACCAATCTAAATTTCTAGATTTTTAATGGAAAATAAAGCTGAGAGCGAGTGTGAGGCGAACCATAAATATAAATATTGCGTACAGCTGGATTTCTTATGCAAAGACTTCATATTTGAATTATGCTAAGGGTGAACTTAACTGAGCTGATTCTAATACAGCCCAAGCCAAGAGTCTGTTGTTTGGTTGGAATGGATCCTTAAAATCTCTGATATGCTTCATAAGACAACTAAGATAATGCATATATATATGAAAGGAAATTATAGGCATCTTCTTCAAAACAACAAGCCATAGCAATAGCCTGCCTATTGTCGCTATACCAGGTCGAAATTGAAGTCAATAACTCTGCATTGTTATTGGCAGCAAACTGTTTTCATAAATTTAACACAAATTACAAAACGAATAGCCCGCAGAAAAATGTAAGTAAAAATTTATTATATTTAAGGAACATGTTGCCAAACAATATAAATAAATTCAAGTGAAGGCCGCGAATGGGCGTGGCTGCTACGATAAAGGCAGTGAAAATGGCGAAAACGGCGAAAACTGCGAAGGCAGCTAACAAAATTTATTATTTGCTGAAAATTCATTGAATGTGCTACATCTTGTTGTTGTTGTTGTTGTTGCAAGCTGCAGCTGCAACAAACAAACAAAAACCCAAAAATTTCGGCTATAAAATTGTATTTATTACATTTCTTTATTTGAAGTTTTGCAGCTATGTAAACTGGAGAGAAGTGGACAGAAGTGCAGCAATGGGTTGAATCATTAATTTATATATAAATATATTTTAAAATATTTAATTTAATATATTTAAAAATTTAATTTAAATTTTAAGTGCGAGCTTGGATTATTAATATATTACAAAATATTTAATTTAATTTAATTTTTGTTTGTTTTCGCAATTAAAATTTGATTTTAAGTGCGAGCTTCGCATTGGTATTTAACTGGGCTGAGCTGGCGGTGGTTTTAATTGAGGCCAAGCCGAATGCTATTAAAAGTCGCGCACAACCAAAAAGCACTTAAAAGATTGCATTTAAAAATCGCTTCACGGCTAAATAAAAAATACTACAGTAAACGAGGCGAGAAACGAAAGACCTAAAACCCAAAATGAAACCAAAACCAAACATGACCAGCCGTCGAGCACTTTGCTTCAAAACTAACTAACTTTTTTGTTTTTTTTTTTTTTGTTTTTCAGTCAGCAGACGCGATGCGCCCAGCTGCCACGCCCATGCTGCGAACGGCGAACTGCGAACTGAAGAGCCATAGAAGTAGACGTAGTCGTAGCCGGCTAATGGATAACGTTATCAACGCCATCGCGACGCTTGGGACAAACACAGAGAAATGCGCGTTGCCCCCACTCACATGTTGATAGGCGCATAAGAGTCGAGGACTCGAACTGATATTATGTGTCTGTGTGTGTGAGTGTGTGTGCGTGGGCGTGGGCGTGGCTTGCAGTGCTGTTAACCAAGTTAAAATTCAATTTTGGACACTCGGCTGCGTGCACAAAAACCCGACAAAGTAAACAAATTGCGGTGGCAACACATGAGCGACCAGGCCAAATTTTTTTTTCAATGCTCGTTCAGGAGTTTGTGAAAGGGAGTATATGGGTGTTGAAAGAAATACTTTTGTATGTACCTTTGTTTGTTCGTATTTTAGAATTGATAAAAGAAATATAAATTTGCCTAGCATATATATAATTTTCAGATTTTTAAAATATTTTCTGCCTATTAGAAATCAATCTCTTAATTAAGTTGAACATCTTAAGCCTTAAGTTGCTTACGTTTTTTCTTGATATTTCCCTTGAATCTGAAGGCAAACTCAATATGTATTAGTAAACTTAAGAGTTTGAGAACCTGAACGAGTATTAACAAGTCGCTTAAGTTCAATTTCAATATATCTTTAATGACTCTTTAACTATGAGCAAGTATTAAGCAGTCGCTTATGTTTGCCTTCAATAACTCCTATCAAATTTGTAATGCATATATCATGAACAAGCATTAAGCATTCCACTTCGATATCTTTTTATAAAATTTGGATTCGCAAGACATAAGCGAGCATTAAGCAGTCAGCTACACTTCACTTTCAAATTTCCATTTGCTTTTTTCGCCGCTCCAGTCGCAGTGAGCGTGGCACGACAAATATCCGGCATAGATGCTGCCCCACAAAATATTAAATTAATATATGTATATATGCATATACACACACACACACACACACACATATATATACATACATATATATATATATATATATATATATGTCTCTCTATATACTTACTCTCCGATATGCGGCCGTCAGGTGTTTGTGGGGGCTGCCTTGATTCGAGCAGTTGTCGGGCCGTTGCTTTGAAATTCACAAGTTAAATATTTAGTTGGCAAATAAAACGGAGCCAGTGCCTAGAACCTAGACGGCTCCTATATGTATTCGTATTTCAAATTAGAAACAGGCTTTGGGGTTTGCCTTTGCAAATATTTGATAGCTGCTAGTTGGTTGCTTTAAACTTTATGAGCGACGCCCAACATCCTCAACATCCTCAACATCCACAACATCCAACATCCTCGCCGACTGCTGGCAAGGCGCCAAAGTGCATTATAAACAAGAAAATGCCCTGCAGATGTCTTTAGTTTTCAGTTGAGTTCAATATAATTATGAATTACTCGGGCAGGGGTAGCGGCAAAGGAGTCATTGAGCAGCTTTTCAAGTTATTTATTAAGTAAATATTTGTCGTGGCAAAAAACCTTTGATAAGTTAAGAGCTTTTCAGACTTAATGAAAAAAAACTTAATTTTCAATAAGTAACTTAGAGTCACTACTGAAAAACATGCTATAAAATATTTAAAGAATTTATTTTATAATTATATAATATTTTACGCTCTTCCTCTCTCTCTCTGTAAACATTTAATTTCCCTTCCGCAAGTAAAGTTTTTTTTGGCTGTTAAATCAACACAAATATTTTGAAATTGAAATTTGTCACAGTTAATTTAAGGCACAAAAAGTCAAAAGCACAATAAAAATACAAATAATAAAAATAGATAATAGAAAATAGCAAATAGAAATAAAAATAAAAATATTTCAGTTCTTGATAAACAGCAGTCAGAGAAGGAAAAAAACCTATCTTAAGTGCAATATTGTGTAAAGTTCCGTTGCCTTTGGTGGGCAGTTGCTTACTTCATCTCTCCCTCTCTCTCCCGCTCTCTTTCTCTCTGTCTATATCCATCTCTTTCCACTGCCGAGTGTCAATCTCAGTTACAGTTGCTTATCGAGGCGCTAGTTTCTATTATGGATTTTCGTTGTTGTTGCCTTTGGCACCGCAATAAAGCAAAACTATGCCGCCAGCACTCAAAGCACCCAGCACAAAAAAAAAGAAAACTAAGCAAAAGAAGAAGCACAAGGATGTGCCATACCTCGAGCGATTGCCAGGCAAGCTGGCGTCTAGCTCAATTTGCGTGTTGGCCTCGTGTTTTGGCCAGGAAAAAGGATGTGTAGCACAAACAACCCTCCAGCCAAGCTGCCAGTCAGTCAGACAGACAGATTCCTGAACTTTGCAGCGATTTAGTGATTTATTGAGCAGCGATTGATGCCACAAGTGCTGGCCTGGCAAATCGTAGAAGTGCTTGGTCCTTCAGCAGCCTGACATCTCTCGTCCAAGCCTTGCCCGTCGTCTGGCATTCAGGTGCAGTTGCTGATAAGCGCCTTTTTGCGATAAGAATTAAAGCCCCCGAACTCCGAGCACTGACATATGAATGGCTGAAGCTACTGCTGCACAATTGTAAATCAATGCCAAGCAAAAGTCCATCAAGAGCTTAGGCGAGCATTTGGCCTTCTCGTTGGGTTCAAGCTCTCGTTAGAAAATCCTTTTAAGAGCTTTAAACTGAGCTGCTCCACGCAAATGGAGCATTCATCTGTCATGTATTGAGATTCAATTAAGTTTTTCCCTTAAATATAATTGAAGTTCTTTAATATGTGGCCAACGGGCTTGCAAATCCGTTACGATTTCATTTGTACAATTTTGTCCTCTTTTGTTTTTCTCCTCTTAATTGTTCTCTTCGGGCTCTGATGTTTTAAGCGCCATGCAGACAGAAAAACGTTGTTTGAAAAACTAACACAAGATTTGCAAATGTTAGGCCCTGCAAGCCAAAAAAAAAAAAATGTGAAGAGACAACCAAAACCGGCAACACACACGCATAACAAGCTAAGCCATAAAAAAGGCAACGATGCTGGTCAGAGAGCAAAGCGAAAAAATTGTAAAAATGGTACAAACTATTGAACGGGGTATTTGGGTCGCTAGGTAACAACAGCGAGAACAAAAGTCTATAAAACAAAGTTATCAACAGCAGCAGCAGCCGCAAAAAAAAAGAGAAAAAATAAATAAAAATAGAATGAATCCAAGCCGGTAACAAAAAACGGCTTAAATTGGATGAACGAATGCCGAATATACTTGATTGTCCAATGAAAAGTTGCGATTGCGAATATATATAATACAAATTTTGGATTTTTGCTTGTGGAATATAAATACATTGGGTATGTAGATGAATATATGTAGTTGATGATTTATATAAGTATATATATATATATATATATAATTCGTGATATTAGCATTGAAAGAAGAAAAGTATTATACTGAAATTTGGGTATAGATATGAACTGTAATTTGCAATGATTAATAGTGAGATATATGGTTAGTGCGATGATAGACAGACAGATAGCCATCCAGATATATTTTGAAAGAATAATAGATAGATTAATTACTAGAAAGATAAATAAAAAAGTAGATTATTGATCGATATATGGATAGATAGGTGAATAGATAGATACATAGACAGACACATAGTAGATATACACATAGGTTGATAGTAGTAGACAGATAGAGTGACATAGTAGTAGACAATACACAGAGTGATGGGCAGATGGGTAGATAGATAAATAGAGACATTTTTATTTGTATTTGAAAAAATTAATAAAAATAATATAAAATAAAAATTTACAGGCCTGAAACTTTTCTTTGTCATAATTGATTAATTTGTTTACATAACAAAATTTACTTCATTCAAATCGGAGTTTTCGTTGTAGATATATAAACTTTTGAAAATGTCAAACCTATTCTGTACCTATACAGAAGTATAGATGTCTTGATGCCTTAGTCTCCCTAGTCTCTATTATATTCTTGTTCAAGTTACACATTATAGCAAATGTACCTTGCTGAATAGGTTATAAAACACACAAAAACCAACGAAGAAACAACAAGTAAAATGGCAAAAGTACAAAGAAAAAAGAGATAAAAGAAGAAAGGGCAACGCAAAAGAATTGAAGATACATGGGGCAAGGCTAAAGCGGCGGCAATAGAGCTGCATGACTGAGGAGAGGGTATTCGAGTGCACATGAGTGTGCATGCGAGTGTGTGTGCTGGGTATTATGTGAACATGAAACTAACGAAGCTGCAGCCGCAGCAGCAACTTCAAATGGCAAAAATTTCCAAGCTGAAAATTGAGAAAGCCATGAAAGAGAGATGACAAAAAAAAAAGAACGTCAACTAAACTGAATATAGAGGTAAGCGCTAGGGATAATAAATGACAATGGTTTCGGTATTAATTATTGGTTTCAGCTACGCTAAATGCCTGGCAACAGCCAAAGAAAGAGGCGTGCGGAGCGCGGTAGAGTGTTTAAAGTTGTGCTTTCTGCCGCCGCACTTTGTTGTGCAATGCAAAACTTATTAAAACACAAAAGAGTCGCGGGCACAATAAAGCGAGTCGAGCCGCGGCGCGGCGCGGCGTCTGTCTAAAAATGGCAGTCGTCCTGCCAGTTGTACTGGCCGTCCGGCTGTCCTGCTGTCGTCCTGGCAGCAGGCGTCACCGCTTGTTGAATAATTTCGGCATCTTTTGTTTTAGCTGAGCTGAGAGCGAGCCTCAGTGCAATTGTTGTCAGCTGCACTTAGCGGGCCCTTTTCTTTTGTGCCCAGTTGCTTCCTCTCTCTCTCTCGCCCCCTGTCTCTCTCTTTCTGGTTGGAATAAAAAGCACATTTCGCTTTTTTAGTTTTAATTATGGGCAAAGTTTTGCGCTGGCCTGTTAAACGTGTTAAATGTGGCAGGCGCAGCTAAAATAATTATAAATGGCAGTCTTCAAGAAAAGTCCGAAAAGTCCGAAAAGTCTGAAAAGCCCCGAAAAACTTCAGATATCTAAAATCTTTATCAAGGTAAAGCTGTTTTTAATTGCCAGCCAAGAAATGTGATTAGATTTGGGTTTCTTTTTGGGCAGTTGCCAGCAAACGAATCCATTCATACGCCATACGCCATACGCCATGTGGCACGAATGTGATGTCATAAAGCGATTTTGCTGCATTTTAATTAAAATTATATTCAAAGTTTTTGGCCAGTCGAATGGACACGCATGGCTTTAATTGCAATGCATATGCAACTGCGTGTACATTTTTTTTTTGTGGGCCCAGCTGCTGTCAGAAAGTTGACATTATGGCCGAAGAAAATGAAACGGAGAAGGCGAACTGCTGTTTGGTTAGTTGCTTGCCTGGTTTGCCTGGCTGCCAACTGGGGGACAACCGCACGCGACTCTACGCTAACCGAAAATCCAGTGCTGAGTGCAATACACAGCCAGCAGGCAGTCGACACATCAAGGATTTCAGCTTGGGCTTCAATCCGCTTGCATGGCTAACAAAACCAACAATCGACCCCAAACTGACATTGACAATTCACAAGAACACGACATCAGACCAAGTGTGTGTGGCTGTGTGTGCGTGCATGTGTGTGATAATTAAATTTTCCAGTTGTACTTCCGCACTGCATTTGCTCGACTCGACTTGCCTCGCCTTGCCTCGACTCGACTCGTCCCGACCCGACTCTACTCAACTCCTCCTCAGCTGAACTTGCAACTTGCTCGACTCGATTCGACTGGCATTTGTCTATCGGTTCGAGCTGTCCGGCTGTCGACGTAGCAGTTGATTTGGCTTCAACCAACTCGAAAATCGTACCCATTGGCCTTTTGGACTTGAAACCGAAAGTGCCAAATGGTCATTGATGAACGTTTCCGTTATTGGTAGGAAATTGAGTTTGAGGCACTGACGGATGCAGCAGTCAAACTGAGCCAAATCTAATTGGTGTAATGGCCAAATTGTACGACCAGCTATCGCCTTTTATTTATTTTCGAACTCGTTGCAGAGACTACTAAAAGGCAGCATAATGCTCAGTTCATAACTTGCAATTAGCAGCAATTAGCAGACCTCTCGGCTAAAAGCGTTCTTAATTTCACTTAAAACTGGCGCAATATTTGTGGAAGAGGATGTAAACAGTTTACTACCTATGCATACATGATGTGGAATTGAGTTTTTGAGCTCTGAGCTATGCTTGACTTAAAGCTATTATCAAATCCTTAAATCCAATTCGCCGTGAAACTCTAAATTTGCATTGCTTTGCTATAAATTTATCTCTAATTATTTTTGTGCTAAAACATAGCTTTTGGTTCCTTAACAACAAATGTTAATTGCAAACCCTCTTTTTATGCTAATTACTATTTAGTTACAGAATTTGTACAATTTGAACTCTGTGCTTTCATGCCTGACTGTTTGCCTTAGACATGTTAAGGCGCACAAGTATATATTTATATGTATATATATATATATATTATGCACATGTCCTTGATGAAATTACCAAAACGTGTTAAACTTTGAAATGTGCCTCGCAATTTGTCCCTTTTTGTTTGGCCCCCAAACACTCCACAGCTCAACACAGTGTGAACGCCGCCTTCTAATGGCGCCGAATTGTTTGCCAGCTAAAACAAAAAAAAAAAAAGCAGAAAAAGCGTTGCAGTCGAGCAGAACTGACTGTTTGATACTCGTTAACGTTTTGAAAACTGATCATGCGCAGCCTATATCATGGTTAACCTCCTCTAGAATATCTTTCTCTAGTGGAGGTCTACCATGAACGCTCTCTATAGGAGGTCAACCATGATATGATTGCTAAACCGGATAATTCTGGTTCTAAAATTGTGGAAAGTATTTCTTTGACATTTTCCAGTGTATATAGATGAGTTTATACTTCAATACCCAAATTTGGCTTCAAGAAAGTCATATATACTAAATTTTATGCTGTAAACAAAACATATCTGCGAAGCCCCAACTGAGCCGACCTCTCCTAACATTTTATTAGAGGAGACTACACTCAATTACATATGCCAAGTATTACAATATGTCTGATGAGACAGTTGGATGAGCCTCCCACTAAACCGATATACTCTTTTCACTTGCTGAACAAGCATCAACGAAAAAAGAACGAAACGGACATTGTGTAAATATTTTTCATGTGTACTTTAGAGCAACAATTGGAGAGGGCAGGATGAACAGAGGATAGTCACATGGCAACAGTCAGACACATACAGAGAAAGAGAAAGACTTGGCTGTAACAGCAGTAGTAGTAGTAGTTGCTGCCGTTGTTGTTGTTTTAAGCAAATATGGCCGCCAACCCGCAGTTTTTGGCTCATTTTGCGACCGGCAAGCATAAATAAGGCCATCTGCGTTCGAGCAGCAGCGGCAGCAGCAGCATCATCATCCACATCGCAATTTGGCCAAAGAGCCCAAAATGGCCAGACCCTGGCAAAAGCAGGGCAAACAGCAGGGGCAGCAGCAGCAGCAGCAGCTAGACGGCCAGTCATTCGTTCAATCATTCATGTTGTCATTCAAACATTGACGCCAGCTGTTTTGAGCTGAACGAATAATACCCTTTGTTCTTCCACTTGTTGTTGTTGTTGTTGATGTTTTAAACAGCATCAGAGCGATAAAGAAAATGTGTTTGTTTTTCATTTTCTAGTTCTTCTTTGGCTGCCAAAATACATACGAGCGAGCGCGTTGGCCGCATGCCGCATGCCGCATGCCGCATGCAAGACCTCTAACATGGCAACCAAACCATAAGCCTTTTTTAAGTAGTTTTTAATAATGTTGCCACACACGCGGAAAAAAAGGACGCTCAACAGCTGCTGCTGCCGCAAGAAGCAGAAAATAGGTAGAAAATAAAATATAAAATAAAAACGAAGAGAAGAGAATGTAAAAATAAAGAGAAAAGGTGGCCAAAATGGCAAGCCAGCATAAATAAGACGCTGGATAATCAGGCATGCCCCACACACACACACACACACACACAGACTGAGAGAGAGAGATAATCGACGACTCCGTGCAGCATGGTTGCCCATGCCCACAATTTCTGTGGCCAGCCGGAGATTGTGGGGATTGCGCTTTCTATTGTTGCACGGCAAGCAAACAAATTGAATTTAAATGGTTGTCAGCAACAGAAATTAGTTTTGCCTTTTGAGTGCCTGAAATAGATGGAAAGAGATGGTTAGAGTCTGGGGGGCCGAACAAGTGCCTGCAGTCAGGAATAACAGAAGAAGAAAAAAGCGCACACAGCTCAGCAAATTATGAAACGAAAAGGCGGCAAAATAAGAATACAAAAAAATTCCCTTGAACAGACAGCCTTGCAGCAGGCATTCGATTCTAATTAAAAGATGACATCTAAAGATGGCCAACGCGTAGTTTCTAGTAAGTATTTGTGAGCTGAAAGTAAAAATAAAATAATTAGCTGACAGCTGCATGAATAGATTGTGATTAGAAAACGATTTCTACAGCCTATTGAAATGATTTGAAATTGAGAGCCTAAATATCGAACTAGATTCTGAGCTATGGTAACAACAGGTTGGCTGAGAGTGCGACTGGTTTCTCTTGAGTTAGCAAATACAAATTGTTGATATGAGCAGAATGAGCTATAAAAGCCTTTATAACAATCTTCGCCTTCAAGAAGTGCAAGATCTCAAAAAAGAGCAGATAGAACACATTCAGGAAGTCAATACCTAAAACTATTGCGAAATGAGAAATTATATCATATTTGATTAGATTGATGAAAGTAGCTGATCTGGTACATATGTGTGTCTGTTATAAAATGTTTCTACTATGCCTGCTCCTTCTTTCGTCTGTCACAATGCCAAACTACCATTCTGTAAAAAAAATATATATATTTAAAAAAATTAATTGGAGTTACTTCTAGCTATTCATCAGCTATTTCTACTCACCAGCTTACACGCAGCGTGTGGTAAAGATTCGTAATTCTGTTGAAAAAGGCATAGCTGAAATAATAATTGTTATCTTATTCATAGTCGGATGACATGCTGGTCAAGCGAGTTTGTAAAATGAAGTTTTTAGGCCTCAAATGAGGGCTTCGCTGTGCACATTGTGCATATTAACACATACATATATTCATATGTATATGCACATGTACATCAAAAAGCACAGCTGCCTAGCCGCAACAAAGAAAAGTCTACTTTAAAACACTTTTCGAGGCATGTGAATGACAAAAAAAGGGACAAGAGGCGAACAGACAGATAGACAGGCGGACAGACAGGCAAGCAGGCTGGCAGGCAGGCAGACAAACAAGTAGAAACAACGAAGTGCAAGAAGTACAATGATAATGATGATGGGCATCCTGAGGGCTGGGGCTGTTGATGAGTGAATAATGCGGCACACGTTGAGTGCCCGGCTACAGCTAACATATGAGCATCATATATTTTGACAAAAGCTGCCACAGCACTCCACCCACTCTCTGTCTCTCTCTCTCTCTCTCTCTCTCTGTATGCAAAGAACTCGGCATGTGCTGGCAGCAGCTGCCAGACAGAACAAACAGGCTGCGAGAGAAATGAAGCCAGGTACCGCCTACATAGATGGACGAGCTTATGACTCACATTACCTTATGCAAATATAATATATTTATATTAAAAAAAATTTAATAAGGCCCTCTGCATTTTATAGAATTAACAAATGTTTCCACTGGCTCACAGCTAGTTTTTAACATTCAGCAAATATTATTTTTGCAGCAATGTTTTCTCTTAATTTCAATCATGCGACAAACGGGGCGTATGTGTAATGTATGCATATGGCAACTGGGCGGAAGAGCGTGGCAGCGGGCGAGCGGGCGAGCGGGTGAGCGGGTGAACGTTGATGCCACAGGTGCTGGAAATTGCAAATGCCACAAAGCAAATGAATTTTGTCAACACGATAGTGCTAAATAAATGCATTTTTAAATAAATAAAAATGTTAATGCTTTTTCATATGCCAAAGATAAAAAGTTGAAAACAAAAAACATAAATAAATCAATTGATGGTGTGGAAAATTTATTGATTAAATGCAGCATGTGGGTCAGCTATGCAAATAAGGTAAACTGCTTAAATATACATATATTAAATACCAAATAAATATAGCAACAGCCACAATTTAATGTTCATTTGCAGCTTTAATTAAAAGTTGAGTAAAAATTAATGCTAGAGTGTAGTAAATTGCTATGATTGAGCATTAATCTGGGCAGCCTTTGATAGTTTCTTGTTAAGAACTTTCGCGCAGAGGTGCAAAACATTGAAAATTAACAAAGCTTAGTCTTGCCAAAGTGCCAAAGTGGCAAGCAAAGCATTTAAGAGCTCTACTCATTTTCATGATTATCTTTGTTAATTTTTATAGCGAGTTGGCAAATTAAGTAGAAAGGGTATATTGACTGTGCATATAGGGTATCAATGCTGCACATTTTGAATTTTTTGTGAATAGATCTAGGTTCTTAGAGCTAGCTCAGCTGGTGAAAATGACAATTATTCACTTATCAAAAGATAATGTTTTATTAGCTTAAATATTTAGAGTTTGATTGAGAAATGGAATGAAAGCTAAAAATGAACAAATGTGGTATTGACTTAAGCAGCAATTACATCAATTTGTATTACTTTTGAGTATAACAATGTATAACAATGAGTATAACAATAGGATATTCAGTTGAATCTGAAAAATGACAAGGAATCAATATATCAAAAGTACGATTAAAGCAAAAAAAATGATTGTATATTTACTATAATTCTGACAAACAGACTCTGTTAACTCCTCTTTTTAGCTATCAAAGTAAATGCTATCCACTTTAGTTCTATTAAAGTTAAAGTTAAATACTTAAAATAATTAAATCTGTTTTTTTCTAACAAGTTAAGGCTTTCAACTGAAAATAATAGCTCATAGAGTTCATACAGTTCATATTCTGAGTTAGACTTTTAAAAGTTGGCTCTTATGATTAACTCTATGTCCAAAAATGAATATTAATATAAATGCACCTCCCAAATCAAGCAACAGTCAAGAGCTCAATAATGAAGAAGATTTTCTCTTCTCGACTTTCTTTAATCCTTTTTAGTACAGTTTAATCTACAATATTGTCCAGTAGAGTATAGTCTAGTCGCTTACACTCGACTGCAGTGCTAAACATTCACTTTTTTACGATTCAACAGAGTCTTAAGGCCACGTTTATTGCCCTCTGCACCACGCACGTGAGAGCGAGCAAATAATGAAATGCAAATTAGTTGCCGCATGGCAAGTGGCAAGTGGCAAGTGAGGGGGCAGGTGCACAGCACGCGGCGTCTGCCATACTGTTATTGCAGCTGTTCATAAACTCGAATGAACTCATTAGGGCGGCATACTTGAAGGAATGGCGAGCTGGTGTGCATGTGCATGTGTGTGTGTGTGTGCGTGGGTGTGTGTTTGGGTGTGTTTGTGACCGCTGCAAATCACTCTGAATAATTGGCTGCTATTGAGTGCTTGTTGCAGTATAATGCTAATGCACTAGTCATAAGAATGAGAAACAGCGCAAGATAGAGAGAAAAAGAGAGAGAGAGATAGAGAGAGAGAGTGAGAGAGCTGCTAAGAAAATGTGGCACAGTCAAACTGATGGACAGCCATTTTTAAGCACTACTTATACCACATCTATCAAGCCACCCCCACTTACACTCTCTCTCCCTCTCTCTTTCTCTGCCTCTCTCTCTCTCTGTCCCTTCTTCATATCTAGCTCTCGCTCTCTTTCTTTCCTTATGGTTTTCAATTGTCAAAGCCACTGCAGCATCATCCTTGGGAACAGCAGCAGCAACAATGTGCAATCCGCATGCCTTGAAGGCAACTTCCGACACACTTATTTATTTTTTGCTTTGTTTGCATGTGTATATACCTATGTGTGTGTGAATGGTTCGTCCACACACCGTCACACTTTCAATAGCACTTTCCATTGACACCAAAACCGAGCGCTGCTAGACCCTCCTGCTACCGCCTCTTACACCACCCCCAAACAAAGCGAGCAAAAATGGTAACGACAACATCTCTCGGCCTGTTCCATGGCGCTGCCGTTCGTCCTGCTGATCCTGGTGACGGCGCAAACTGAAAGCAACCGAATGCGAGTGAGAGTTAACAGCAATTTGTAACGATAATTGTGTGTATTTTTCAGTGACAATAACGTTGAATGTTGATGAGTTTGCTTGGCGACGACCGGTCCATTTGCCTTCCTCCCTGCCTTCCTATTCACATTCAGCTCTTAGCACTTGGTCCTTGTCGATAGCATGGCAGGGATGGCATGGGATGGCATGGAATGGACGTCATTCTCGTATCATGATGCCATATGAGAGATACGACCTAGCACCATGCAGGACAGTGTCTACATAGCTGTTACTGCTCCTGTGGCTGCTGCTCTTATTGTTGCTGTTGCAGTGTGAGTGCCTAAACGACAAACATTTTTAAGCTGAGTGCTGCGCTTTTTACAAGCCGTACAGGCAGAAAAGCTAAAGAAGCAGATAGAGAGCGAGAGAGAGAAAAAAATAATATAATCGGCGCCAAAAACCGGACATCGAGTCATTGTCAAATATGTTGCCGGCGCAGGGGCCTTAAGTGCAAACACCATTTAAGGCCAGAAAATTGCTGTAATTGTGTTTCAAGCCAAGTCGCAAAAGATAACACACAAAATGAAGGCAAGGCGAGTTTGGGTCGACAAATGTATACCCTGGCGAAAAACTAATGGGCGGAATGTTAATAAAAGGAAATTCAGACTGGAATATGATTGTACAGAGCTGCCTTAGCTGAGGGTATTTGTTGTATATACTAGAAAATTGAGGCCAAGCTTAGCTAATTGACTAATGAATAGGCCAGCTGGAAGGAGCTGTTGGATGAATATAGGAATGTTAACCAGGCATAATTATCACAGCTGAAACCATAGTTTTGTCTAAGTTCATATTTGCTGACAATAAACTAGACAAAAATAATTATTCTATTTGAAATCAGCCGGCTGGCATGTTGATTTATAATTAATCATAGACAAACAGCTGAAAAATTTAAACACAAAAGTGTTGCATACCTTCAGGCGCTACTAGTAAAATTTACTTTAAATGAATGCGTAGGTGTAACAAATGGTACAATCAATGAGAAACACACACGCAACTCACACACACAAACACATTCACACATACATTTATACAGTTGACAATATATATGCCACGTGTACTGGCAATTAAATTCAATTTGTCATTTAGTTGAAATTAACTTTGTGCATAATTGATTTCATTTGATTTTGCCTTTACACCAATGTATGTGTATGCGTGTGTGTGAGTATTTGTATTGTTTTACTGCTGTCATTATAATTGTTGTCGTTTGGGCTGCTATTGTTGTTGCCATCGTCATTATTGGGGCGCACGTTCAATTGTTTCTGACAATTAATAAATTTTGCGCATAATTAATTTATGCGCCTGGCCTTTAAGCAAACAATGGCACCCGCAACGTTGTTTGTCAACATTTTTGCTGTCTATGTTACTAATAAATTTACTAGTTTGCCAAATGTAATTAAAACGCATTTTAACATATTGCAAACCTGTTTAGAAAAAAACAAAAACAAAAATTTATGAAAATTACAAATAAATATTTGAACATTGATAATTATTAAATATTTATGAGCATTGAAAAAATTTGAAATCTATGCAGTTTTTTCACGTTAAATTAAATAAATTAACTAAAGATTTGCTTGCAAGTTTTTGAAGATTAAAATTGTTAAATATTTCATTCATATTTTATACACAATTTAAAGCGGCTTTAAAATATGCTTTGGCATATCCTTGGGAACTTAACTTTGAAAATGTTGTGTAAACGCTGCTCGAGCTTAACACCAACGTCTGCCACGCCTGCTGCTTTCCCTTGTCTCAAGCTATGTACACCTACGCGCTGCACAAATAGAACCCATTTCAAATAACTCTCGCCTTGTGCCTTTCGGGCATTTTTAAATACAGCAAGAAGGCAAACAAAATGCCTGGATCTGTAACGGTACTATGCTGCCAGGTTTGCCAATGCGTTAACATCTACCACACACACACACACACACACACACACACATGCAGCCACCCACCCATTCACAACTTTCGCCTTTATGCTTTTTTATGAGGCTGAAATATGAGACGCGTGTTTTCGTGTGTTTATGTGTGTTAACGGCTTTACGTGTTGCTGTGCGTACATGTGTGTGTGTGTGTGTATGTGTGTGCGTGTATGCGTTTGGTATGTAGTTTGTATTTAGTAAAAGGATTTTCAACACCGTGCGCGGTTAGTCGTATTTTTCTATGCAAACACAGACGCGCGCGCTCGCTCTCCATGGCACGAACACGAACACGTATTTTGTATGACGGTATTTATGACATGTTTACTCAATAACAAAACACTTGAGCTTCTAACCCAAATACCCATAAACAAGTAAGCCACACACACAACCACACACACACACACCCAGGCATCCTTGCTGTGTATGGACACACATTTTGTTTCGCTTTCTGGTGCGAGTCGCGCCGCGTGTTTTTCAACAATTTGAATACAAATAATTTTGTAAAATTACTTCCAGTTGGCAATGCGTGCCTTAATTTGTTAGCCAGGTCTAAATAGTCTGTGTGTATATATATATTTTATATGCGTTTGCTTTTGTCTATGCTGTGTGGTCTATGAGAGAAAATTAAGACTTGAAAAAATATTTTAAAATAAGTCAAACAATTAATTTAATAAATGTCAGTTTATAGTTTTTAGAAAACTTGTCGAAACGCATTAATAATCATTCTGAAAACCCTAATGTCCTGCAAAGGTTATTTGCTAAATGCAATCTGCATGGCAAATTCTCAGCGGAAATTGAATACATTGAACGAATAAAATACCTGGCAGAAGTTTTTTTTTTTTGCCCAGCTGCATATTTGGCTCAGAAATTTGTTAACACAACTTTGTGCGAACGTATGCGAGTGTGTGTCTGTGTGTGTGGAGTGCATACCATAAACAAAAGTCAAATAAATCAACGTCATCATCATCATCATCAGCATCAGCAGCAGTAGCAGCAGCAGCAGCAATAGCAGCGGGGCTCACATGAGTGCGTCCTGTGCCAAAAGGACGAGGAGGACATCGGCACCAAGCAGAAGGCAACAAAGTATCAGGACATACGCAGGAGAATCTCCTGCAGGGCAGCCATAAAGCAGCCAACGAAATATAAATGCAATAAAATATTTTTAATGGCTCGTAAATGTAAAAATTACGCCAAATATAAAAAACTCAAAAAAAGAGCAGAAAATCAGCTCAAAGAAGGGGTAGACCAGCACAAAAAACCATATGAATGAACTGCAAATTGTCGCAGCAGCCAAAATTAAATATGTAAACTGTATATGCTGATAGACATATATAAATAAATGTATATATATATGTGTATATATATATTTGTCATAGTAAATGCTTTACATTAGGAGTTTAGTGAAATTTACAGATTAGCATATTAGAGCACAAATTAATGGAAGCGCCACAGGAGAGCAAAACTTGCTAATTGAATTCAACTACTAAATAGACCACAATGCCAACAACAACAACAACAACAATAGCAGCAATAACAATTGCAATTGCAATAGCAACAATGAAATTAAATACAAAACAATTCATATTGAATTTTGTGCACAAACATTGTTAAGCCAATTAGCACAGATATCTAATTGTCAGGGCGAAGCTAAAGGAATTACACAAACCGAAAAACTAGAAGACAGCAAGTTATGAGTAAAAAAATATCGAATCTGAAATACACTAACAAATTGTAGAAGAAATGTAAGTGATATCTTGAAGGAGAAATGGGTTGTAAGCTAAACTTGAAGTTTCCACTGGCTCTGTCTGATATATAATATAGTTATCGATAGCCTGTATAGGCAAGTTGAACTGCTAAATAGAGAAATATATAATATTCATAGTGGTAAGATCTTGGCAGTGTACGAATGCTGCAAAAAAAAAGAGAAGAAAGTGTTGATAAAAGTTCTTGATAATAGTTTTAATGCGAACAGACTAGCTTGCAGAATAGTTCAGCTAGATATGAGAAATGGCTACATAAACTCATCTCTTACATTTTAAAAAGAGTTCATAACTACATAAATATATGTTATAGAATCTAGATCTAGATGTGATTCTTGAATTGTTAAAATAATTAGTGTTTCAATCTCACAATAGTTATTATAATAAATTCTTATAAATCGTTCATGGCATGTAATAAGCCTAACAGCATACGTTGCATATACTTACTGTATTATGTTATTAATATAATATATTTACAGGCTTTATACACAGTTTTTTAATACAATTTTTTATGTATTAATCATTTACCATTCAAGCATCTTATAATTTCAATATGGTTAAAGATCAATATTTGAACTAAACCCTTGAACAGCATTATACGTTGCGTATACTTAATTTAATAAATTTACTTTAATTTATTTGAATTTTTGTATTTATATAGTTGTCATGAATGCTCAGTCTAAACAGTTTTTTAATATTTTAAAATATGTACATATTTAATTTATTATTCAAGATTGCTGTACATTACGTTGCTCAGAAGACCTTTTACTCTATTTGATCGGATAGTAATCTAATATCTTGCATATACTTCATACTGTTGCATTATTTCATTTGCATCATTTTAATTATATATCCATACACACAATGTGTATATAATTTCCGAAGCGAAACCTTTAAGACAAAATATCATGAACACATGAAGCATATACGACAGAGTAAGATAAAATTGTATTTTGAAGAAATTACGATCGACTATTATTCTAAACAGAACAACTTTAACTTAAAATTTGTTTAGCCATATATTTTATACAGCTTAGCTCCGTATCGATACTAAAATGTGGTCATTTATTGAAATCAATAGGAAATTGATGTGCATCAAAGATGCACTTATGTTGGCAACAAATATTGTGTAGCAAATTTATAAAGAGAATTGAGAATTGAGCTAACTATATCAGCAAATGGCAACAACAAAAGACAAAGTACGCAAAGCTTGCAACAAAACAATGCACTTGTCCATGCATGCATGCGTGTGTGTGTGTGTGTGTGTATGTGTGTGTGTGTGTGTGTGCGTATGTGTTGATAAAATTAAACTACATTGTTGAAAATCACAGCAATGGCGATAGAGATAATAAACAAAAGGGAACAGGACGAAGTTGCCACAGCTAGCAGGCGACTCTCGTCGAGCGCCCAGCCCAGGACACTGGCGTAAATTTGTTTCTGTGGTTGCGCATTTAAATATTTTAAAATATTTATTGTTGAAAATGGCAAAATATTTATAAGCAAAATATGCACAAGATCTCGGACCCCCCAGTAAGATATATACTTAATACTCAGCCATGTGGATGTGCGCGTGTGTGTGTGTGTGTGTGTGTGTATTGTGTGTATTTGGTATTTGTGAAAATAAAGCCCGAGGGCCGAGTAAACGGCATGTCCGTATGCATTTATGCATGCCAAACTGCCAGACGGCCAGACGACCAGACAAGCAGGCCATTGGGCAATAGCCAGTGGGACACAGGACACATTGCATGGACCGCACACACACATACACTGAGAGAGACTGAGAGACAGACACGCAGGTGGCATGCTGGATTGAGAGCAACATATGCTTGCCATGCGTACACTTTATCCATTTTAAATATGCAGATCAGGCAAAGGTTGTGCGACAAGCAAAAGGTTAAGACAAACACGAATATGGCTAAAACCAAACTAGCCAAAATATTCACTGGCTAGCAAGCATCTGAAAAGAAAGAGATAGAGAGGGAGGGTGGATGGGCTAGCGTGAGTGAAGTCTGAAGACTATAGCTAATGCCTGCGCTTGTTTTGCAGCTAAGCCCTTTGAGAAAAGCTCTCACAAACACACACACTCTCTCTCTCTCTTCCCAACACACACATACACACTAAATTGTGCCTTGGGGGGTAAACAAAAACGAATTCTGAGGCAAAATTTTCACATTATTAGCATTAAGTTAAATGTTTTTTTTATTTTAAGTATTTCTTTTTTTTTGCTTCTACTCTACTACTGCTGAAACTTGCTACGCCCCACAGCTACGCCTCATGTTGAGTTGGGTGCAAATCCGTAACAAATCTTTCGAAATTGTTTTACTGACTGCATTGAAATTCATTTGATGGCAAATCTTTTGTGATTTTACCAAGCGCACTTCCAGGGTGTGTGTGTGTGTCTGTGTGTGTCTCTGGGTGTGTGGCAAACTGTGGCATTTCACTTAATATCAATTGATTTAAATAGACAAATATCTTGGGCAATAATGTTTTAAAAGAGCTGCCGAAATATTTGATTGGGGCGTGAATGATTCAATGTTGGCCTAAATCTATAAAATATTGTCATTGAATTGAGTTTCAAATTGGAAAATAAATGCAATCATTTAACAAATATTTAGAGGCATTTATAGAAAAGTAAATGTGTTTATGATAACTATTTGTATATGGCAAAAATATTTGTGGTTGACTTAGATTTATGAATCAAATAAATAAATAAATAAAAATTGAGCTAACTGTTATATGAAATATAGAGTGTATATAAAATATTTGCTAAGCTTTTATGTATGAGAAATATTTTTAAACTTACTTATATCTTGGCACTCTCTCTCTCTCTCTCTCTCTTTCATAGGCAGCACAAAATTTGCTTTCCCTTGAGCTTTCTGGCCTTGAATTGCAAAGGAAATGAAATATATTCACAATTTATTATTTGCTCAAGCAGTTTGTTCAACATAAATCGATTTGAATGACTACTTGTTTATGATCTGGCGACGATATCTTTCTATTGTTGCTAAATAACCTCAGTAAAATTAAACAAAATGCAATCTTAATAAATATTCAAGCGTTCAGCTCATAAGTCAACTGTTTGCTATATATTTTGTGAGTCTTTTATGCCAGTCGCACTATACACATATATTTATACACATTTATATATATCTTGTTGTATATGAAATAGTCGCATTGCTGCCATTTTCAAGTGGTTTTGCCGCTGACCAAAGCCAATTGCCTTTCGGTGACTAAGATTTATTTGCATTTCCGTTTGAATGCATTCGAGTTTTATTTCTATAGCTGTTTGTAGTTTACTTTACGTGTGTGTGTGTGTCTCACTCGAGCGAGCTAAACACGCACATGCTGTCATACACACACACACACGCGCACACTTAGTTTGGATTTGGCAACAAAAGTTGACTGCGTATTTGGCAACTTGAACGTGGCCTCTACGATCCCAGCCGTGTCCGACTCTTTAGCCATCATTCCAGCTCGTTCTCACCTATGACCGTGCTTTGGTTCCCTCTCGCTCGCTGCATAAAACTTATAATGGCGCATTTTTTAGGTACAGCTCGAAGCATTTGGCCCTATTAACAAACTCAATTTGTGAACAATTTCGAGCGCTCTGCTCGGAACAATGGGAGAGAGCGCACGGTTTAAGGATATGCTTTACGTCTAACGGTTTATCGTCTCTGACCAGTGCAACACGTACCAAGTTGCCTTTACCTCACCCATCCCGGTGAACTCTTGAATGCCCTGTCCGGCTAGCTGAAGTCGTTTTGGCCAGGACAAGGGCTGAGAACGGAACTCGTATTGTAACAACGACGCCGCGTGCCATTCTGCCAGACCCTTTGCCCAATTCCTACTGCTGCTCTCCCTGTCTCTCTCTCACTAGTTCTCTCTATGCAGAGCAGCAATTTAAAAATCGCTTACGGCCACGCCACTGTCATAAAATCAAGCATCATCATCATCAGCAGCAGTAGTGGAAGCAGCAGTAGCAGCAGCAACGAGTCGGAGCAGCAACAGAAGCCATAGAAGCTGTAGGAGCCGCAGGAGCAGCAGCAGTTGGCGTAGGAGCAGGTGAAGCAGTTTTTCTACCTGACGCTTCGTGTGTTTTATGCGCTTTGCCATTTCTGGTATCATTTCAGCCCTTTATACAGTGTTTTCAAAGATAATGAAGGCATATTTGGCAAGGTGCAAAGTTGCTGAAAGAGGCAAAAAGTATTTATTTTAGCCATTGTTAAATAAGCCTTAAAAGCCAAACGAGTTTGACTTTTACTACCACTTTTTCTACACAATCATCTTAGCCAACTAGGTATAGGGTATCTGACAGTCGTTAGCTTGCATCTACCATTCGCGTTTTTTCATGTACTTTTTGCATCTTTGTCTGGTCTTTTGTAGTAAATGTTCGGTACGTGACAGATTTGTTATAATTAACATGATTGACGAGCTTGCGACGCCAAAACTGATAACTATATTTTAATGTTCAGGTCTGTCAGAGAGCTCTATATATATATATATAGATAGATGGACGTGCAATGTATAGAGAGCAAAGATCTGCCACTCGCTGTGGCCAGTTGTCCGTCATGATTAGTTGACTCTCTGTCAGTCTGTCTGTTCGTTCGTCTGTCTGCCTATTTGTGTTGCATTAAAATGCATAAATTTCAATGTTCGAGCTATACACTATATACACACACCGCACACAGCACACGCTTCGATTAAAATCTAAATTGCATTGCACACCAACAGGGGGCAGCTACAAATTCAACTGTAAAAATTGCTGCAGTTAAATACTGCACTTGATAACAACTGCAACAACAACAACAACAACAACAACAACTGCAACAGCAACTACAAATGCGTTACGTGTTAGACGCCAACGCCGTCGCTTTTGGCTAACAAGCAGCACAGAAAGACACAACAGCAACAACAATGCACAACGAACAAAAACAAACAGGATATGGGCGGGCAAGCACGATATGTCTATATATATGTGTATTTGTGTATATATATATATATATATATATATATAAATGTGTGTATGTGTGTGTGTGTAGGTGTATGCTTGTGCGTTTGCCTCGCACATACATTACACTGCACTACAGTTTTTGCAACTGTAAAAAGGCTACTGACTGCAGCAGCAGCAGCAGCAGCAGCAACAGCAGATGCCAGTAGCAGCTTTGAGCAACGACAACTTAATGCCCTATCTTTCAAGATCAGTATGTAAAAGTTAGTAAAATATATGTGTGTGTGTGCATGAATAAGTATATATGTATATGCTATATATGAGTATTAATTGAGATTGAACTGCTTAGGCAATTGAAGCATATATACGGAGTCTGAGGCTCGACCTGCTTGCCATGTAAGTAAGATATTGAAGAGATGTAAAGGACGTGGGAGATGTGAATTATGACATAGATGTATATGTAAGATGTAAGATGTAGATGAAGATGATTGTATCAATAGGAAGGATTGCCGATCCGTTTGTATTACATTCAAATTGAGAGCTTGCTGTTCGCTGTTGGCATTGACGAATGCTTATACAAAGTCGAGTTAAAAACTTATTCATCTATGAATCATACTAAAATCTAGCTCTATATCTACCAGCATGCATAAGAAGACTTGCATATATCATATATCTTCGCATCACTTTTAGATTGATATTATGCCTTGAATATATTCAAATATCTTTAACGTCAAACAGAACTCAACTCTTTGCTAATCTAGAATATTTAATATATTTTTAATATAAAAAATATATATAAAATATTATATAAATACATATCATCAATATAATAAATTCAAGCCGTCAACATATTGATTCATATTCCAGATAAAATCTGTAGTTAGAGTATAACAGCAAAGCCACGAATCATTTGGCAAGGCAACGGCCAAAGTGGCTGCTGGCCACGCGTTTATTCAAAAGGATATTACGAGCACTAGCTGCACAGTGGCTGGCAATGCTGCTGCTGCTATTGCTATTGCTGTTCTTGTCATTTACAAGTGCAACAATTGCAACAACAGCAACAGCAACAGCAACAATGGCAACAATAACCGCAGGCAGCAGGCATCAGGAGCTGTAAACCGCAAAACGGAGATCAGAATTGCATATGCAAAAATGTAACTGAAATTCGCAAAATGCGCCCAAAAGGGCACAGCTACTGAGAGAGACAGACAGACAAAGAGTGAGCGAGACAGAGAGTGAGCGAGACTCCGACTGAGGCGCGACTCCAAGTTCAGCTGCTGGTTATGCGCCGGCCAATCGAATAAAAAGTGCATGAAATATGTTTACTTTTATGTGTTGGCGTTTATGTTCGCATTGTTGCTGTTGCTGTTGCTGTTGCTGTCGATGCTGTTGTCTGTGCAGAAGGTCAATAAAAGGTCATTGAGAAGGTTATATCAGTGGCCACAGCAAATGTGTGTGTGTGGGCGAAAGTTTGCTCATGCGTGTGTCTGCGAACGACTGTGTGGGCAGTTCAGCTGTGGCCTTTATGTTTGCTAGTGTGGGCATATATCTCTGTGTGTGTGTGTGTGGGCTAAGTATATGTCCGACCACACTGCAAGTCAATAGGTAACCCATATATGTAGCTGCCTTTTGGCAAATGCCAAAAAGTTAACGAATTAGAATGAAGTGTTAAAATCGAAGTTCGATGCGAATGCCAAAGCACAAATCGTTGAGCCAATTGAATTTTATTTGTCGTGGTTTAACTGGAAACTGCATGTTCGTGGCATACTTGATGTGGAGTGTTTGAAAATGAAGAGAGATCTTGAAAAGAAGATGCAACATGAGTAGAATTTAATTAGGTTTTATTTCTTGTGTGTGTGTCTGTGTAAATTTCTGTGTGTGTCAAAATATGTGTACATGAAATTTTAAACCTTTGCTAGTTAATTTTTATGTTGACACATATATTCACATATATGCTTACAGAAAAACGAATTTGAAGAGGACCTTTCCACGAGATTCTCATGAATTCAAGTAGATGTCAAAAGTTTAGTAAGCTTACAAATATATTCATATTTTATTCCCTCTAATATTTACTCGAAGTCTCTTGTACCTTAAAGCTAATTTTTATGGTATTTCTTTCCCTCGTTTTCTGATTTTCTTTTATTTCTATAAGCCGATTACTACTGCAGCTCTTACTCATGATTTTCAAGCAGCTTCAAATGTTTTTCAAGCATACATTTAGCTGGGACAACTATCCTAATTTCATTTTCTCTAGAACATCAGCTCTCTACAACCTGATTGCATAAAAATGAAACAAAAATAAATAAATGATATTTTGTAAATTTTAATGATTCTATTTTCATGAAAATACATCAATCTCAAATTTTATTCAGCATCTCTCCCTCTTTCTCTTTCTTTACTCTCATCACTGCCAAAGTTTCAGTACAGCAACAAGCAAGCATACAAACACCCACACAACAACAACAACCAAACAAGTGCATTGAAAATGAAAAATCCTTAGCAAGTTGCGCTCATTAAGGCAGCCAAACGGAAGAAGCTGCCAACGAAAAACCATAAAAATATCAATTTTATGTTTGAACAATGCACCATAAACTGTAGTCAATGATGGTGCAGTGCTGGTGGTGCGGCGGTGCGGCGGTGCGGCGGTGCGGCAATGGGTCGGTTGGTTCGGTATTCTCAGCTAAGATGAGATTGCGTTGAACGGGCCCAACAAATCTTTTGGGCAGCCGCAACCGCAACCCCATCATCAGCAGCCGCACTGATGCCTTTCAATAATAATAAAGCTGATGATGGCGCCACATGGGGGAAACGCAATGTTGTTGCAGAGATCCCCATCATCAGCATCAGCATCACAATCACCATCATCGTCATCGTCATCATCAACATCAACAGAGATTGCTCAATCAGTGTGGCAAAGTATGCAAAAATGTAGCCAGCCAGGACGTTCGTCCATATACGTCATAAGATATGAAAATGATGGGCCACCTAGTCGTATACTTATTGGTATTTGCCGTAAACTACGTGGCAACGCCTTGCAGCAAAACTTTTCAAGTAGCCTGCATAGCCTTTAAATTTACGATGCGCTACGGCCGACCCCCAAAAATAAAACGAGACCCAAACATTTATAAAGAAAAGAAAGGAAAAGAAAAGAAACGAAAAGAAAAGCCCAAATATCAAGACAGAAACAGAAACTGAATCAGAGGCCAGCCGAAGCGTATCTGAGAGCGCTGCAGCAGGAAATGGCGCTGAGGCCGGCAGGAGGCATAGAGTGGGGCGTAGAGTGAAGATACATTTGCTAACTGCCAGCGGCGGCCGGAAACAGTGCACTGCATGAAGAAGAAGCAGCAGCAACAGCAACAGCAGAAGCAGCAGCAGCAGCAGCAGTTGCTGAAGAAACAGCCGCAGCACTAGAAGAAGCTGGCGCCTTGCCTTTAATTTACCAAACCACCGCCCCCAAACCGCCCACGAGCTGTGCTTGCGCTTGACACGCCCACACACATACACAAAGAGAGAGAGAGATAGAGCCACTTGCCGGCGGCGTAATTTTAATAGACTGCAACAGTCTCAAGTTGCAAAGTTGATTTGCCAGTGGTCGTCGCCTCGTCCTGCCAGCGTCCTGCACAAAGTTTATGTGCCACAGCTCCTGCTGCTGCCACTGCTGCTGCTACTGCTCCTGGTCTGCCTGCTGGCGTAGTCTTGCTCTTGGTTTTATGTCTGTTCTCTTTTCTTTTTTTTTTTGCTATTTTATTTTATATAGTTTGCTATTTGGCTGGCGTTTTCTTGCCGGGCAACTGGGCAGTTTTTTCGCCCTGTGCCTATGCCAATCCCTCAGGGTCTGGTAACACTAAACTGCATGCAAGGGGCTTTGCTTTGCTGGCCAGCTAAAGTGTAGAGCCGAGTATAGGGTATGCGCTGCTGTTGCTGGTGTTGTTTGCCAGGCTTTGCACTTTGGTCTTGTTTCGTTCATTGGAATTTATGTTCAAATTTCATGAAAAGAACTTGTTTTCCTGCCTTTGGAGGTTTTCCTAAATGTTTGCCAGTCAAAAACATGTGTGTGAGTGTGTGTGTGTGTGTGTGTGTGTGTGTCTTGGCTTATTAAACATCAACAGCAAACGCCTCTGGGGAGGAGTATGGGCCATGACAGCCTGTTGGTCCGCTTTCAGTGGCTCAGTTTTTAGAAAATTATAAAATTACCATAATTAGTGTGTTGATATACGATGAAAGTTTTATAAGCTGATTTATATGATACGCTCACAAAAATGTTCACTCAGTTTAGTTGTAAGCGGATTTCTTGACTCCCTTGAACTGCCTTACTCCTATCCCTCCTACGCTAGCCAGCATATGGCGTCTGTTTGCCATTTGATAAAGTGGCCATAGATAATTGCCAGGTTGCGAGCAGCAACAACTTTCAACTACTTTGCATACTAATAAGCCTGCATATATAGTATAGAGCATGCAGTTGGCCAATTAAAAAGCTAAGATAGAAATGCAAACCCGAGTGCGTTCAAGTGATGTTGAGAAAGTTATATGCAATTCATATGAAAATAATTGATGAATAAATAAAACCATGAAAGCTAAATAATTAAATGTGATGTGAGCGAGCAGATGTTGTTTTTGTTTCATTTAATTAAGAAGACTGTGTCAATTGGATGTGAATGACTGGCAGATGAGCTAAATGCAGTGTGGGAGAGTTGCTTAAAATTTCAATTCAATTTTTGCTTTCATTTATACACAGAATCATATATCGAGAAATGGAAGTTTCTCTTTTAAGATTGTAGTCTTCTGCCTCTATATTCAAGATATTATTTAGGCTGTCAAACAGTCACGCCTTGTCCTTTATATACTAAAGATAATATAATATACTAAAATCTGAAAGATATTCATGAATCTTTCGCTTCATAAGTCTGAAAGACATACACGCTTGTTTCTTCATATATAAACCCACCATAAATAAACTATAATTATTTACTCTTTTATATTGTAATTGCTAAGGTCTCTAAGGTCTAGAGAGTCTCATACATACAAGGTGCAATTCAATTTAAATTTCGCGCTTTCTAGTGGCGCCATCTGTCTGAAAATTCGTTTGATCGTTTGATTGTCTATTTCTCTGTCATGTTGTGTCAAATTTTCATGACATTCGGACGTATAGAAGCCGAGATATCGCGCTAAAAGTGACAGTACTTTTGTTGTGTCCGTCGAACAAAGAGCGAACATCAAGTTTTGTTTTAAACTTGGTAAAACATTTACCGAAACTCATCAAATGATGAAAAAAGTTTATGGCGACGATTGTCTATCCCGTAGCCGCATTCACGAGTGGTTTAAACGTTTTCGCGACTTCTACTTGTTCGGAAAACTTCATTTGGCAATGAAAGGAAAACGGTATGCTGACATTGATGCTATTCAAAAGGCTTCGACCGCCATACTCAACGCCATACCGAAGGATGACCTAAAAAAGTCATTTAATAATCTTCTTGATCGTGCAAATCGTTGTATTCAGTCCGAAGGGGACTATTTCGAAGGCGACCAATAAAATTTTTGCCAAAGAAAATCTATTTTTTATTTTTTTTATAAAGTCCTGGAACTTTTGAATTGCAGACTTAAGTCTTGAACATTTTCCTTACTCTAGACCTTAAAGCTTTTTAAGTCTGATAGACAAACACCTGTTTCTCTATATTCTAAGTTGCAGCATTAGAAAATTAAATCTAATTGCTGCCTCATATTCTAATATCTATGGATTCTAGAGTCTACAAATTAAGTAAACTCACACAACTCTCCTTCTACATACTTCCCTGTCTATTAACTTTACCACATAACTTCCACATAATTTCTATGTTTGTCACTTTGATGTCTCAATACCCGTATAGAAATGTTCTTATTAATAGTTCCACTCACTTAATAACTTCAGTCCCAACAAGCCACAACAACCAAAACGGAATGTGACAAATTACTTTTACACCCTAATTAATGCCGTCATCGCCCGCCTGATTCAGCCAACCTCCCACAATGACTGCTAAAATGACATATGGCATTCAGTACTGTTTCGCCGTCCATCTATGAAACGACCATTTTAATTAGTTACATTAACTATTTTCTTGTTTTATCTGTTGCCATGCATTCGGCGTAACTTCTGCCAAGTTGATTTTTCACCTGCTCACTAATTTGATGAATGTTACCTGCCTGCAACGCGAGCGTAGCCAATAAATAGTCAAGTTTTTGCCGCTTGCCTGGCTGTTGTATATATACGTATATATATTTATATATATGTAAATTGTCTTGTTGATAACTTACTTTTAATTAATATCAATGCGAAAAGTTAGGCATGTCGCGGTTGCGCCCCGCCTGCTTTTGCCCACTAGCTGTAATGGAGGCAAAATGGATCTTTAATGCAATTGCACAAAGTTTTTTGTCATCATACTTGCAGTACTGTGTACAACCACGCCTCCCCCGCCTGCACCTATCAACTTTTACTTGATTTTTAATGACTACTTAAGAACTTGTCGTCACATGAGCGAATAGAGCGGGACTGGATGTAGGCGTGACGTGGGCGTGCCACACACAAAACTGTATCTCAAAATTTGGTATCTGTGTCTACTGCTCGTATCTGTCACACAAAGTTAAATGTACTTAAACTTATTTTGTTGTCGAGTTGTGCCCGAGTTTCGAGTTTTGTTTGGAAGCGACGCAAATGATTTGTATGCCAACTTCTGAGAGATTTAATAAGTTGTAAGAACTTTCATGTTGCATGTGTTCACCCACACGCCGAAGGGTCGTCGTCGTCGTCGTCGTCAGAATAGAGGCATACGCATATGTACATATATAGTTTGCCCGCTTGTTTGTCTTGCTGCCCCGGCATAAATACAATTTTAATTGAATATTACCAACGGCCGTAATGAATGTCATGAAACTTGGCCACATACGTTACAGGATTTGCCTTTAACTATTTGCTAAGCGGAAAGGCAAACAACTCGTTTGATACATTTCAACTTAGATGCGAAGAGTTAACAAAGCACTTCACTCTGGAAAGCAGATTTACAGTCAGTCAGATATATACTTTCGCTTATACTGTGAATGAGTCTAGGGCTTACTCAAAATTACTTTATTTATATTTAATTGCTGGCAAACATAATTATCTAGGCTTCTTTAAGCCACAGCTATTTAGTTCAGGTAAACCCGACTAAGATCTAATTAAATTCCTACAACATTTTCTTTGCACTTGTCGCCGTCGTCGTCGTTGTCGTTGGCTTTTTTCATGTTGGCCGTGTAGTGCTTGTGTAGAGTATATGAAAAAGAAAGAAGAAGCAACATGGGTAAATTCTTTTTTCACACTTTTCTTACAGATTTTTTTTACTCGCACCATTAACTGCTGTCTGTTGCCATTAGAGCCAAACTTGCAACGAATTGCAGTGAGACGGGCCAACGCGGAGCAATCGGTGGCATGTCTCGCTCTCTGTTGCAGTGTTGCTCAGCTTCTCAAACGGTTGTAGCTGTCGTTGGCCAAATGGCAACTAAAATGCCAACCAGCAGCAGTCAGGCAGTCAAGGCAGTGGCAGCGGCAATGGCAGCAGGACGAAGTGGCTGAAAGACTCGCAGGACAGACAGGACAAAACAGACAGACAGGCAGGCAGGACTAGCTGCAAGCAGTCGTCTTTCAAATGTTAAATGATGCAGTTACAACAAATTACGCAAGAATGCCAAAAGCTGCTTTAAACAGGGCCAAAGGTATGCGCGACGAGATTTGAGCCAACAAATAGACAAAAGAGCTAGGCGAGAAAGGGAAAGAGAGAGACGAGCTGTAGTTGCAAATATTTGGCGGGTTTGATAGTTAGCAAACTGTTGGGCATCAAATGAAGTTGTTTGCAGTTTCAATTTTGCACAGCACAAGTGTTTCGATGTGTGTGTGTTGGTGTTGGTGTTCGGGTGTGTGCACTTTCAATATCCGTTGAAGCTGGTTGCGCGCAATTAGGAAATGTCTGTGCGGCTGAACTAGAGCGAGAGAGAAACAGAGTGAGAGAGTGTAGCTTAGGTGGTGCACAAGAGGCCAAAACAGGGGAGGGCTTGGAGCGGCAAGGCTATGACAGGTGCACAGCTTGTCAGCAGACATGTCGCGGGGCTTACTGCAACATAAACCGGAGAAATGACTGCACATAAAGTTGCTTTAATTGAGTTTTATGCTTTCAATTTGGGCGCTATTATGGCGCCGATGAAGACAACTCACAAACGCACACACAAACACACACATATACACATATGTGTGTATATATATAGAGAGAGCGAGGCAGCGCAAAACCCATAAAACTCATCTGTCAAACACTGAAACGCCGCCTATCAACATTCATGTTCACTAATCCTTGGCATATATGCGCAAACGGATATAACGATGCCATATATGACAGCCACTGTGTGTGCGTGTGTGTGCCATTATCAAGGTTTTTTGTTTGACTGCACGTTTGTATGTGTGTGTATGTGTGCGAGAGTGTGCATAAAGGATTAAGAGCAACGAAATGCGTTCCAGCACAACAGACAGCAGACAGCAGCAGCAGACCAATTCCTGAATGCCTCAGCTATAAGCGACAAGACAAGAAAGAGAATTAATATAACAGCAAATGCGCTTGTAATATGCCCTGATTTAAATGATATTATGTAATAATATATATTAATTATGGCTGATAAGATTTATGATATACAGATATTGAGGAAATAAGATAAAGAGAAAAGAAAAGAAGAAAGTCCTTCATTCATATATAAAGGAGATTCTTTTCATTTAAGTTATCAAATTTGTTAAGAGTCTGAAAAGAAAATATATTTTATATGAATATATAAGCATGTATTCATATGTGTATATATGTTTATATATTGAAGTAGACAGAGCATTGATATAAAATAAATTAAGTTATTCCGTACATGAATTCAATATTATTGAGTATACAAATAGATGCTAACACAGTTATGAGTAGCTATTTAGAGATGCTTGAATTTACCTCTCCAAGCCTACAGCCAGCAATATCTAGATTAAGACTTGAAGAATATATCTTGATGGGTTGTTCATTAAAACATAAACAAACATAAACCTGCCAGGCATCTCTCGCTGTTCTCCCTAATCTTGATACAGAGATACAGTCAAATACACCATAATCGAAATTTATCAAATTTTCTTGTGAAACTAATACAAAAATGTAAATATTTTTCACATCACCTAGTCATCAGCGTCATAAAACTCTCCTCAATTTTATATCAACCTCGTCAAAATCTTACGCCCAAACTCCCATAGAAACTATTCAAATCTCATTCCCAAAACTTTATCTGCCAAAAACGCCACAACCGCCCCCTCCGCCTGGCTAGTTTTATATATTTCCTCTACATAACACAAGTTAACAAATCCCATAAAATATGTAAGCTACCCTCGCATGCCTAGAGTGTTAGGCACTAAATGACCATAAGGTTGATCGTGTGTTGTTGTTGTTGTTGCCTCGTTTTAGCATTTACCAATCCCTCTTGGTGTCAATATACATGACAAACGAGCATTTCGAAATGCTGCCTTTGGCATTCTGACAACAGGCATTAAACTTTTTTTTTTCTTCTTTGCTCTGCGCTGAGTTAACTTTAACCCGTAGATAAAGTCCTTCAGCTATTGATGTATTCAGCACAAATCTCACACTTGCAGGTCGGCCATTCGCAGTTTTTCTCTTTTTCGCAATGAAATCCTTTGCGTCGTCTTAATTTGTAGCTGGTTTTTTTTGGCCTACTCACATGAGAAATGCGTCTCAGCTGCCAGGACATATTTAATTAGACGCTTGTCAGGACTATTAATTGATGGATTACATATACGTGCTTGCATAGCATATAACTGGAAGTATATAAGGATGTCCAGCTAGGCGCTTGCTTGGGCACCGCACAGCAAACTTTTTATGCTTAAGCTGCTGGCTAACCAGAAACAACAACAGCAACAACAACAACAACGGCAACGGCAACGGCTACGGCAACTATGTGTATATGGTCATAATCTGGCTGTTGACATTTGTGCCCGCACACAAACAGCAACAGACCCAAACTGTCAGCCGAGCCACCCACAATATGCAACCAAACTCTGCCCACTTACACACACACACACGCACACACACACACATACATAAATAGAAAACCCAACACGGTTTCGGTTGCTTTGGCGTCTGTTGCTGAGCTGAGGGTTCTTGTTTATACTTTGTGCCCAAAAATAGTCAAAACAACTAAGAAACACAATGTGTGTTACACCGAAGCTTAAATACGCTTTAAGACAGGGTATCAAATGTTTATATGATACGATGTCTTCCATAAATATATGTAGACTGGAATAGAATTGGGAACTAGGCAGAATTTACGGATTTGATTAGAAACTTATATGGAACAGAGCATATGGACAAGGTTGCTAATGCTGCTCAAGAATCTATATATTTTGTGGTTGTGTAGAAGTCTCCTGTCTTTCTCTTATATTAACAAGGACAGCAAGTACAATGAAGTCTTTCGTCTAATCTATAGTAATAAAGCAGCAAAATTTTTATAAGTCAAACTCTGATGCAATTTATCTATTCCAATTTAGGCCTTTTTTGACTTCTTCTAAAGTATTTAGACTGCTTACACTTAAGTTTTACTTTTGCTATTTGAAATATATTTATTAATTCATCATTAAGAATTTATTTATCAAGCAGATCTTTCTGAAGTTATAGAGGGCAGAGCATAGTCCAGCAGAACCAAGAGTCTACTGCGCTTTCTCTCTGTCTTTCACTCGCTCTCCCTCTCCATATTCCATCTTTATGGTTTTTGTTATTGTTGCCTTTCCACCTCAAACTTATTTCCGCATAATTTTCATGCACGCAAAGAAATTTGACAAACAGTAGCTGGAACCAACGTAGTTGCAAAGCCCGCAACCTGGAAGCCGTTGCCCGCAACCCGCAGTCGACTCCAAGGACCTGCACCCGGACACAGACCCAACTCAGTTCAGATACTTTTTGGCCACATTGTGACGGTGTAGACGAAATTTTAATGCATTTGCCATGATTTGGCGCATAATAAATTACGCCAGGGCGCACACACATGTCTGTCAACTGTCTGAACTGAGTGTGTGTGTGTGTGTGTGTGTGTGTGTGTGTGTGTGTGTGCGTGCTTGTGTGCGGCTGCCAAACCGAGAAATATATCTAAAAACACCTGACGGATTTAAATTTTATCATGAAGGCCCCACGGTCGTGCCCGTTCTGCTCAGCTGGGTTTTTGTCTCTCTGCAGTAAATAGTTTTCTTTGGCTATGTCCTGAAATGCTTGTGGGTGTATGTGTGTGCATGTGTGCATGTGCGCATGTGTGTGTATGTGTGTGTGTGTGTGTGTGTGTGTGTTAATGTTTTAAGTCTTTAAGCTTTTAATGCCCAACATTCTTGGCTGCGACAGCCGCAGCTGCGGCTTCATATCTCTACATGTGAACGCATCTCGAAAGAGCACAATTGTATTATATCCTTCTGTCAGCCATATATATATATATATATATATATATATATTTATATATATGTGTGTGTGTGTGTGTGCTCAAAGCGAAGCCCACAGAGCACAGTGGGAGTTGAAAGTGAATTTAATATGATAATAATGAATTTGTCTAGAACCTTATCACATACTCAAGCTGTCACAAATAATTGAAATAACTAGCTTGGCACGTAACCAGAGCTGTGATTGTGCCACAAACTATTTGATAGATAGATAGAGAAATATAGAAATAACTTTTGGAAATTTTAGATATTTTATATAGATTACAATGCAAACTATATTATAAATAAATTTGTTTAAATTTAACAGGTTTTTCTAGGCAAAGCTGGACTCTATTGAGGTAGCTTCTGTTTCAGTAACACAAAAATAAATCAATTTATTTCTAAAATCAAGTAAAATTGATGAAGTTAATTAAATTTATATTGATTTTGTTGTTCATGCAGAAAAGCAATTTTATTTATTTATTTTCGACCCAAGCAGTTCTTGGCTTGCAAAATAATTTGTGACAGCGGGCTAATGGCCATAAAGCCAGCAACAGCAGCGATGACAAGGATAAGCGCCGAAGGATACATTAGCCCGAAAAACCGTTGGTCACTACTGTCTGCGTGTCTGTCTGTCTGTCTGTTTCTCTGTCTGTCTGCCCACAATAGCCCCCTCACTAACCCCGGACGGGTAATTAATCACAATTTGCGGATACACAAATTGTCGCAGTAAAAGTCACATTTCTTTAAAATGGCCAAAACGAACTGCACACTCGCTCGAAGTCGCTGCAGACAGACAAACAGCAAATAAAACAGCCGCCAAAATGTGGGCAAAAAGCGGGCCAAAAAAGAAGATGGCATAAAGTAGAAGAACAAGAAGCCGTAGCAGCAGCAGCAGCAACATCAGTGGCAGAGGCAGCGACAGAGCTGGCTGCACTTCCGTTGCAGCGTTTCCGCTTTCGGGGAGGCTGCTTCAAACTTTTCTGCTTCTGCCTTGTGCCGCAGTCAAATAAATTTCGCTCTCAAATGGAAATGTAAGCCAAAGCCCACTCTATGTCGCTCCGCTGCCGCCCATACACCTCTCGCTCTGCCTCAGCCATTGGGTCTTACTAAAAATGGCGCGACCATTTGACTGCATTACTTTGCTTTCGCTGCCATCCTTCATTCATGTCCGAGGGCTGTGAAATATCTCCAAAAGGATGTCGTCGCCCAACTCAGCCACTCCCTTGGACCCACCGAGCAGCCTGCTTGTTGAGCAGCCCACAGTCTGGCATTGCATTGTTTGCCTTTGACTGCGCTGTTTTTTGTGCATTCCCCATGCAATCTTAGCCAAAAGTCAATGGCAATTAAGCAGCCGCATCTCTGCCCGGCTGCAGCTGACGCAGTTTTGTCCACTTTTGGCTCTTGTCTTCCGCTCCCTGGTCAAACTTTGTCCGCTCGCTTGTCGCTGAGACGAGGCCAATTACTATGGCCGGGCGGGCCAACACTGGGCGTATGCGTAATGTGCCCAAAAACCAAACAACCAAACAACCAAAATTATTATACCAATATTTTAAGAGCTACAAACATAAATAGCTATAAATATAAAAGGGAATTGTATAGAGAAAAAGGAAAAGAGAGAGAAAGAGAGAGAGAGACAGGGCAAAAGACTGCGTTTATTACTGTACATTGTAAGAGATTTATCAGGGCTTCATGATCTATACAAATCCGGCTTAAAAGGAGAAAGACTCTTAGAGCTAACATGCTGTTAATTATAATATATTTATTTAGTTTATATATAAATTGTTAGCCTAGCTTGAATTCATGAAAATCCCATCAAGAGGCAAGATCCATAAGTTGAAAGAAATTTTTAAATTAATTATATATAATATTTTTATTATATTTAATATTTAATACTTAATTTGCAATAAATATATGAATAGAGCATCAATTAAATATCCTTAGCTCCTCAGCTTTATATATTATGCCAAAAAAAAAGTCTGTGCATTGCTTTTTTAAGCTACTAACAAATTTAATATTATATAATAAGGCCGTATATCGGCTTGGAGCAGACAGCTAAATGTTTCCCGTGAAACCGGATGTGTGTATGTGCTGTGGTTTCATTTTAAACAATGAATTTCTGCGCGCGCGTGTGTGTGTGTGTGTCTGGCTGTGTGTGTATGTGTGTGCTTTCCCTTAACCTTTTTATGACTGACCCAGGCAAAACCGCTGGACAAAATGTGGACGATGAGGGAGTAAAGCGTTGCACGAAAAATTAGAATTGCTAATGTTTGCGGTAAAAATTTTCGTATATGTATGTGAGAGAGTGTGAGTGAGTGAGTGTATGTGTCTATGTCTGTGTGCGTGTGTGTGATGTGTGTGTGATGTGTGTGTGATGTGTGTGTGATGTGTGTAAATGGTTGTGTGTCGCAGTGTATGCCCTTCGCCTGCTGGCACTGCTAGATGGTGTTGTTGGCCAGTTTTAGTTGCTCGACTTGCAGAAGCATGAAATTAATTTAAATTTTGCGCACTTGGCTAATTTCGGCTGCCAAAAAGCGCAAGAGCGGAAAAAAATAAACTAGAGAAAGGCGCTAGAAAGCGGACAGCACGAAAGAACGTATGTCAGCAGAGAGCAGGACAATGGAGGAGATTCCTCGGACTGTGTTGAGCTCACTCCTCTCAGATAATAGTTTTAATAGTCTCCTGGGTGATTTTAAAAATGTATACCGTTATGAGCAATGGAAATGAGGCGATAGCGAGCGGGAACTGGAACAATGCGGGAGCAGCACTGGACCAATGGACCAATGGAACGTGAGATGCCTACTCTGACCGCTCGGCTCGTTAGCATAGAAATCGCTTTGGATTTTATGGCAAAAGGTGAATTCCCCAAGTATTTGGATATTTGGGAATTGCTCGAATACAAAACAGAATTTGGTTTATAGCAGCAACAACTTTCATAAAGTTAACTTAGTTAGCTTAACGTGATTATAAATTAATCTGGCTGTAAAGCTTATTACATTTTGCCTTCATGTAACCTTCACTTCTGTTAATTGATCTGCCTTACAAATCACGTTTTAATCAACCATTAATTTAACAAACAACCCCAGCTTGTTTGAGCCCCATTGCGATGAGCCGCTCAGCCCGCCTCTGGGTACACCTTTAATTTCATACGGCTCAACACTTTGAACACTTTGCAGCGCATTAAAGCCCGCAGCTGTTAGCAGAACTCAAGCGGCACTCCAATTAATCAAAACCCAAAACGCCAAACAGTGTCTGCAAGTAGTATGCGACCACACACACACACACACACGCAGAGCAAAGCACATATCGCTGGGAATGTGTGCATTGGGAACCATTTGGGAGAGTCGCGTTTGGGTTTTTGGTTTCGGATTGTTTTTGGGCCTCTGTCGCCTGGTCATGTGCCATGAAGCAAACCCAAAAGCCCCGACTAAGGCAAGCGCAGGCCGCGCATTAAGTATGCGTTTTAATTAACTTTTGATGCCGGCTCTGCCCCACAAAGCAGTGGGTGGAGGCGCCAGATGGCGCCACTGTGCAGCGCCAGCAACAGTCCAACTTGTAAAATAAAAAACAAAAATCACCACATCTCTCTCGTTATCTCTCTCTCTCTCTCTTTATAAATATATTTATATATATAAATATATATATATATATATATATGTTTCGTATATTAAATATGAATGCTGTTTGAGAGCGTCCAAAAGCCGGCAAGAGAGTTGCTACTGCTCTAACTTGCTCACTTGCTCACTCTCTCTCTCTCCGACTCTCTCTCAATCTTCTACTCTCCTGCTCACTCTTGCTCTCTTCCTCTCACTTTGCAGATGCAGCGCAGCATTTGTGGATGTTAAGCTGCTGGGCGCCTGCGTCGGAGCGCAACTGCTGTGGGCGACTGTAGACGCCTGCGCTCCAGCAAATGCCGGGAGTCTATTTGGGAGTTGTTTGGCTGCTACTATGGCGAGGCTCAACAACTGAAATCCGTATACATGCACGCGCAGCGTGGGTGGCGGAGGCGTCTACCGAGCAGGGACGTCGCTGGATTTGTGTGCTGGGCGGGACTGCATTTTGAACAGCTGTTGCCGTTGCGGCCTGCGCGTCTTTGTCGTCCGTGACGTCAAGTGTTGCTGTTGCTGTTGCTGTTGCTGCTGCTGCTGCGGCTGTCTTTAATTAGCCACGGCTGAGTCCAACGTGCGACTGGCCGACCCTCTCGTCTGTCGACCTGCCTTGTCGGCCCGTTAGCGCGCTTGGCTGCCCGCTGTGCGTGTGTGCGCTATTATCGTAATTCGAGCCGCCATTAATAAGCCAGCCGCAATATTTGTCTATTCATGGCTTTGGCATTGGACAAATCAAAATCGAGAAGCTGTGCCAGACCCGGCTTACATGTGGCACAGATATGTACATATATCAGAGATCTACAAGCATGATGATGGCGGCACGCCGCGACTAGAGCTATTAGCACACACACACGCACACACAGACAGACACACGCACACCGACAAGATTCAGCTCAATTTCAATTAAATGCGGTTGCCATGGCATAAATCACGCATACGCCACGTGGCCAACTGAAGAGCCACTGGCAGCGTACTAAAGTCGAGGTGCTCTATTAATTTTAGCACTGTCACTTGCCACGGCTACGGCTTGCCATGGTCCATTAATACACACACACACACAAGCACACAAAGCCGTTTAGCGTCTTGTTGTTGCTGTTACATTGTGCAAACTGGGAAATGCACAAGTTTTTAGAACCATTTCAACTGAGCAAATAGAATACGTTTTATGACTTGGAAATTTGATTATGATTTAGAATTTAGTTTTATATTCTAAATTCATTATAATTTGTCTAGAAAATTATACATTTATTTTTAAATGTGTCTAAGGGCAGCTTTTAAGACGTACAGACTTAATCAAAGATTATGGTTTTCATTTCCATGAAATTTATTTAAATGTGTATGTTACTTCAGCTGTTTTGTCATTGCTTGAATGTTTTAAGTTAGAGTCAACAATTGGATATATATCGGGTGTTTTTCTTAAACAAGGAAATATAATTTACAAATGTTGTGCCAATGTCAGTCTATCCACAAGAAAATGTCTAGCCAATCTCCAGAAAAAGCAAGTATCAACTGGTAGATAAATAATTAAATTAAGCAGTGTTTGTTGCCTACTCAAAGTTAGAAATCTTTTTAAAAATAACATCGCTTTGATTTACTTACTCAAAAAATGCATTTTTGAATGTTAAGATGCCTCCCCATTCATGTTAATTTTCATAAGACATTTTACTGAAATTAGAATATAATTTGAATCAAGAATCAATTTATACAACAATCTTTAATAAAAAATAAAACTCCTCTACAAAATCGTTGAAGTTTTGCTAGAGTTCATAATATTAAGAGCTTAATAACTATGCTTAAAGTATTTTTAAAATTTTAGCTGATATTTGATTAACATTTTAGTCCCCATTTAAAACACTTTTAATATTCCATTATTTACACTAATTTTTACACAGCTTATGGAATCTATTTGCAGTATTAATCTTAAGCTCTTCAGCTTATATGACAAACTTGTTGCTCATAGATTTTTTTTTAATAGCTCACGCTAACAACGTGTTTAATGAGAGAGGCACGCAACTTGGGTTCAGCCAATTACACAAACTATAATTATTTTCCCCACTTCTGTGGCAGACTCAACACCTTAACTAATCAAGCGAGCGCCATTCAATGAAATATATAAATATTTCCAGAAAATAACCACAATTTCTGAGAATTGCTTCAGCACAATTTGCCATTTCTACATCAATTCATTGCTTTGCTAATATTTCTGTGAAATGTCTGCGAATAATAAATCAAATGGAACATCTTCACATGCTGAACATCTTCATATAAGTATATATACTCGTATTTGATATATACATTTATATATTTGACATATTTGGGAGCAAACAAATCAGAGCTTAGAGCGGCGAGGTGAGGCGAGGCACTCAATGCAAAGTGCCCCAATGAGTGGACCGAGTAGAAAACCAAAATCTGCCATCTTCAAATTGCAGATGGAAATGTATCTGCAGCAGAATGAAGCGAATGATGCTAATGCTGATGGTGATGATGATGATGATGATGATCCGAATGATGATGATTTATGCACAAACTCTAATTAAACTGTTGACTCAGGCAAATGAAACATGCGCTGATGTGTTATTAACACCAAAAGCACTTAAAATGTTTAAATAGCAATTTAGCTGGCAACGAGAGAAGTAAGAGAGAGGGAGAGAGAGAGGGAAAGCGGAAGAGAGAGAGAGCGAGATAGATGATACCACGATTTATGCGCCATAATTACAACAACCACACACACAGAGAGAAAGAGAGGAAGAGATAGAGGAATATGGAAATTGATGTGTGTATCTGTCTGTAGGCAAGCAATTTAATGACAAGTCAAATAGAAGGCAACATTTTGCTGGATGTAAATATTTAAGCAGCTAAATAGTGATTTCTAGACAGGACACCCCGTCACGCCCAGCGCATGCATATTTTAATTAAACGATTTTAATTTATCGGCAATTGCACACATTAAGCGAATGCAGCTGAGCTCTCAGCACAGTTCGAGTCCAGCTAAATAATTAAATGTTTAACAGATAGAGACAGAGAGAGTAAGAGAGAGCGAGAGAGTGAAGGGAAGCTGGAGTATATCTCGAAACTCGTTAATACGCAGCAGTCTGGCAACTTCATTCAAAATGCGTATTACGCATACGCCATGGTGTAATGCAATATATTCTTTTTTCTTGCCACGTTTCAGCTGCCCCATGCACTCCTGATTATATTGAATGGCGCACAAATTGCAGACGGAACGGAGCAGTCAACCAAAAGTCTGAATCGTCGACGGCGACGGCTTTTATTCATGCAAAATGAAATGAAATTAATTGCAAATATGAAAACTTTATTAAGCAAATTTATAACCTCGACTGAGACGTGAGACTGACTAACTGACTGACTGAGTGACTGTTTGTCTGACTCTCTGGCTATCTGGCTGTCTGACTGAGTGACTGTCCAACACTGATTGAGTGCTGGTAAATGGCGTTTAATATTGCATATTAAATGCCGAAAATCCCATAAACAAGCTGCGTTAAGTGCAATGCAATGCCGGATAAGACGACCTTAAGCTGATCATAAAACGGATGCTAACTTTCCTGTTTATCTTTCGGCGGTATTACAGCGCACAAATTTATGATTAAAACTAAGTAATAACCTCGAAGCTCCTCCACCACCCAATCCAAAGGCTCAAATGGAAACGGAAACAAAAAGAGTGTACATAGCTGGCGGCTTTTGCTGGCGCTGGCCAATAATAAAAATAAAAAAAACCAACCCAAAATGAGAAAGTGCAAATTATATTGAAGCGCTGCTTTTTATGGCAAATTTGTTGAGATATATACTATAATAATATTTGATGAGATAAGAGATGGTTATAAAGGCTGCCGGATATTTTATGGCTGCATACGCTTATATCGATAGCACGAAATAATCGCTAACAGCGAACAACCCACAAAATATTCAATAAAGTTGTAACGAATTTCAATGGCTTTTGCTTTTAATATAAAAGCCATAGTCATTTTGGCAATGATAATAAAGCGCAAAAGTGTTAAACTACAGTTGAGTATTGCAATTGCAATATCTTCTGCTTACTACTCACAACTTATTTTGCTTGGACTTGAGAATCTATCTGACTTGATTTTCTATGGCATATGCCAATGACCAGCAGATTACGTTGAGATATTACAGAGTTTAGCATCTGTTTCACATATAATTAGGCACTTTAACATTATAGTTTTATCAGTTCAATTCAAATTACTTTGGCTTAGCTTTTATTTTCAAGTTACATCCATTACCTTTTGTATAAAGTAACATTCGATTAGCCGCCTCAGCTTTGCTGTCAGTGTTTCAAGCGCAAGCTCAATTGCCGCAGGACGTCCAGATCTTCTAAAGTGGCAGAGTTGCCTAGGTAAACTAAGGAGTTGACGTTGCCTCAGGGAAAATAATAGATTGGCATCAAATAGCAAATTGTCGTAAGTAAGACGGAGTAGCCAAATGTCTTCTTCACAACTGCTTGCTTTGCATCGCTTGTATGGCATGCAGGGCCTTGTCTACTCCAAACCGCAGCTCAAATATGTCAATGTTGTTGAACAACAAAGTGTTCAGTCTACATTAATGCTAAACAGATTTCTGAATACATCGAAGACTGCATTTATTTATATATCAAGACGAACTAGTTAAAACATTGAAGATTACCTTTGTGATTTCACCCTTCTTCTCTTCGATGCTAACTCTTATACAAATGTGTTTTGTTTGTATAGAAATTATATTAACTTTTAATCCACTCACAGTTCAAGCTGCCATGCCACTAATTCTTAGCATCTTTTCTAACTCGCTCCCTTTTAAAAGCTTAACTTAAAGTGAAATTTTCTTTAAAAATAAAACTATTATATATATAGAGAGAGCTAAAGTCAGTTTTGTTGGTAGCTCTTGAGTTGTCGTTAAGTAGCTGCTAAGCTGCTGTTTGCTTACAGATAATTAGCGTTATCGTTCATTCAACCGCAAGGCGTTGCCACATTTAGTTACAAGTTGCAAGTTGCAAGTTGCTAGTTGCAAGTCGCGCCGATAAGGAACAACTTGCAGCTGCAATGACAAATTATTTGTGGCCTCATAAAAACGAGCAATTATGTTGAGCAAAAGCGCAAATCAGTGAGGGTTGCCGCTGGAGCGTTAGGGTTGGCAAGAGGAAAAGGCCATGAGCAAGAGGGTGGCCATGACTATTAGCGCAAGTGAAATCTTTGTCATCTCGAAAAGTGCAAAGTATGCGACACAGCGAGATAACGAACTACACACACACACACATAGAGCGATATGTGTGCACAGAAATTGTCTGTGGTCTGCAGCGTTGGCCCAATTGCCAAAAGCCATTGGGGCCATAGAGATGTTGGAGCAGAGCTGGACCCAACGCTTGACACTTTTAAATGGCATTGCAGAGGGAGGCGGAAGCGGAGGCGGAGGCGAAGGCGGCTGTAGAAGGCAACATCAAGTTGCTAGTTGACTTCTGCTGACCTTAATTACACTCAAAATTGTATGCGACAAGTCGCCAATGGCATCGCCTTCGCATCCTTTTTGCATGACATGCGCAAAACTGCAGTTAATTAGCTATGAAGGACTATCGGCCAGCCAAATAGACAGGCCGTACGCCATAACGTTGGCCAAATGGACCGCATCTAACAACAACTGAACAGCCAAACAATACACATACAAAATTTATGTGCATTCAATTCAATTGCAGTTGAGCCAATCCATTCCAGTGAAATATGCCAGAAACACGCGAGCCACAAAAAGCTCACAATGGGCACTGGCCATAAAAATTCACTCAATTGCAATTAAGTTCGGCTATCGGCAACGTTGATTCTGGCCAAAATCAAGCGAGAGATGGCCAAAAAAAAAAAACAAAAACAAAGCAACAAGAGCAGACTGAATTTGAAATGCTCTATGACGCAGCTAAGAATAAAATGTGGTTCGATTTGAGCTTTACAGTAGTCAAATTGTTTCTATAGAAGCGTTTAAAATTCTAGTTTGCTCTGATAAAATTTTGTAGATATATTGGAAGTGATTGATGCTTGTGGAGTTCCATTTGATTTATAGATTGTTTGACTTAATTCTATATAAATAAAGCATCAAAAGCGCCAAAAAGAAATTGATTATAGAAATAAATGACTGAAAATCTGGATGTTAATATATGTATTATGTTTATAATATGTTTAATTTATAGAATTAATTTATATATAATTTATAAATTTCGCATATATTCCAACATTATTAACAAGTTACACCCAAAGACCAAGCTTCACGCATTGACTCCCATACAATTGCAAATATCTTCTGCTAAGCTCAACGCACGTCACGTCATAGTTAAAGTATCCTTCATCAGTTTATTTAAAGTGAATTGCTTGACAACAACGGCATCATCGAATTATGACTCTTGGCCAAATGCCAAACAACTAAACAGCGGCAGCAACTAACAAAAATCCGCACCAGCAACCAAATCGAGCAGCCAACCAACCAGTCAAGCGGCCCAATTGGTCAGACAGTTTTTTTTTTGGTCTTGGACTTTTCGGTTTTTTTTTTGTGTGCTGCAAATGTGCCATAATGAAGCAAACAAGCATAGAAAAAAAAAAAGAAAACCAACTGCAAAGTCAGTGCTTCATATAAGTAGAGGAGCTTAAAGTAGATAAACTGAAGTGTGCTTCAAACCTAATTCCCCTTAAATTAAACTCATTTACCAGTTTGTACTTACATGAAGCATGCTTGCTAAATATTGTATTTATAAAATAGGGAATTATGGTCGAAGAGAGAGCTCGTAGATACCTTTTAAAGAGTTGCACAAATTTAGGAAAATATATATCAAATGTGTAAAATGTTTAAAATACATAAGAAATATATGAAGTATATAAAAAATATATAAAATATATACAAAAAATTAGATAAACATGTATAAAGTCTTGGACTGGCTCTTACATATACAAATATGCAAGGAACTATGTATATTCAAGCGTTAGCCAATAGCGTAGGTAACTAGCTGAACTCTGGCTTATTGAATTTGAATTATAGTCAAGGTGAGTAGTGGGTCATACAGAGCGTATGATATATAACAAATTATATTCCAGGTAAGTAAGTGGAACATGCAGGGCAAATGACATATATGACGCATGGACTGTTCCTTACGGAGCTTAAGTATCTACCTTAAGCTGAACCTCAACCAGCATAAATTTTAATATATAAAGCTGTTAACATTCTTACAAATATATAGTATTAGGTTGAGCTTCATTTGCCATTATTTCTTGACTCAATACTTCTACAGCAAAATATGATTTAAGAAATTTAAACAAACATAAATTTTCTATATAGAAAAGAGCACGTCAAGTGAGCTAATGCAGACTCCAGCTTACTAAATTTAAGTTATACGAGTATTCAAGGTAAGTTAGTGGGGCAAACTGGGCGTATGGTTTTTCTTCTCTTACCCAACCGCAAGTCGCTGCTGCAGTCTTAAACTTCAGCTCAAACCTGCAGTTGGCCAGCTCTACATGGCAATTGGCAATTGGCATTGGCCAAACTGCGCACTTTTGGCCACATGGTCAACGTCATCCACGATAAAATATCGCAAATCTATGAAGTGCTCCAAATAGCAGACCCAGCCCAGTCCAGTCCAGTCCAGTCCAACCCAGCCCTGTTTCGGGCCAGGCCAGGCCAAAAGTGCACTTGCGAAAAGCACTCAAAGAGAAGAAAAGGAATTGCATTGACGCCATAAATCAAATGGTTATGTGTCAAAGCACATCATAGTGTGGGTGGTCTGCGGTTGCTCAGTCTATAACTCTCGATTTGATTTATAGCACGGGCCAACCGAAATATGGCGCCTCCATTTTTAATAAGCTAAGCGAAATTAATAGTGGTGCATGCAGGCAGGCATCCAAAAGAAGCAGCTGAAAATGAATATAAGCTAAATAATCGCACAGCAATTGCTCTATGAATAATGCAATACTCGCTTGGCCATTCACAGCATAAATGAATTAAGACAAAAATTGTGGGCACAAACGGCACAAATTGCAATTGAAATATATGTTTGTGTATGTACATAATTTAGATGCTGCACACAAGCGCAACTTGTTGCAGCTTCAATTTGTTATGCGCATACCAAATACATACATACACACATACATATACATATACATATATACATATATATACGAATTTATTTGTAAGGGTTATGAAAACATGTATTAAAATATTTTGAAATAGTTTTGCATGCTTTTCAATTAAATGAAACAACTTTTTTGCCCATAAATAATTCAACGAGCTGCATAAAGACGAGCCGAACACACGAAGTTTCAAGAAAATCCTGTTGCACGTTGTTCTTGTGGCCGAAAACAAGTTGCGTTCAACATGACTGCAAAGCGCATACAAATTTTACCAGTTTCAGCAATGTTACTCCTCTGCCAGCTCAGCTGGTGCACACAATGTTAAACATTTATGAATCAGGATATGTGGGGGGCTAAGGCTAGATTAATCAAACTCTATGTTGAGATGTTGACCAAAAGTTGAGTTTCACCATTATTTAAGTTATAGTCAAGTCGAACCTGACCTAAGCCGTAAACATCTACAAATCTGCATACTCTAATCGGCTCGGCTCAGCCCTAAAATTCAACAACTTTTATCAACTCATTTAACAACTGTGCATTAATAAAAGCAAGTGAGAACGTCGCAAACGAGTGAAACTGACTGCATAATTTTTATTCATGATATATTGAAAGGTTTTTCTGTAGAGCAACCAATGAAAATCTTACTGATTTGTCAAGTAGTTATGTCTGAAGCCTCAAGATCTGCGCCTTAGTATTATGATGTGCCCAGTATATCTTCAGAATGGCAACAGTGAAGCTGCAAAGCTCGAAGAGGCAATGGGGCATAAGCCAGCATAAATGTCTACTTACAGACTACTTTTATTTTATTTTTTTAATTTTGTATTATTTACATGGGATACTTAATTTGGTTCTATACATATAAAATTCAATAGTTCAGGCCTTTCATCTTGACTTCTTGAACAGTATAGTTACATAAAAGAGAAATTTCTTTCCAAGAAAGATAACATGAACAACAGGGTGAAAAATATAGCTACTTCCAGATATCTTACTATAGCAGACTCAGAAGTAATAGCTTTTATAGCTCTTAAAATATATAGTCATCATTCCCGGGGACACACCCAATGGGATTCTACAAAAAATCTTAACAATTCAGTTGACAAGGCAAGCCACAAATATATATTTCAAGCTTCAAGCTTAGCGGTCATACAAACAGACAGACGATCCGTCCGTCTGCAATGCGAACATGACACAAAACCAATGTACTCCTTTTTCACTTAATGAACGTGTGTAAAAAGCAGCAAATAAAAAGCGCAGCAATAAATAAAAGCAACTCGAGTGACATTAAGAGAAAAAAACCCCACTTAAATGAAACTCGCGCAACTTTAACTAAACTAAGTGACCTTTTTATGGTGCACTATAAACGTAATCTGAGTCAATTGTGATAACAACAATCAGCTACAGCTACAGCTATAGCTGCCCGAGTGGGCCATAAAAAACAACCGACAGCCACTATAACAAAAAAAAAATAAAGAAGCAACAACAACAACAACCTGCATTAACAAGCAACAAAACGTACTGTAGATTGCATAAGATGTTGGCTGTTAAAAAGGAAATTTTAAATGAAGCGCAATGCATTTCTTTTCTTTCTCTTTTCAGCTTACTCTCCCCCTTCCTCTATCTCTCGCTCTCCCCCTCTCTGTATCTCTTGCTGCTGCTGCTGTTCGACAAGATGCTTAAAGGATTACAATTGCATTGAGTAGCAAAAGGATACAATGGCAATGAGCAGGATGAGCTGCTACGCACAATGGAAACTTGTCTCGCAATTCGAAACATTTTAGTTTTGCTTCTTTAAAACTTGTTAAAAAGTCGCAACGAGATGTGTTTTTTTTCCACTGCTAGCCATTTTAATGGCTCAAATTGGCTGAAATAAGCACACGGCCATAACAATGGCCCTGGCAATAATAACAAATGTTCACTATAATTAGCTGGACGGCTTTGTTCAAATCCAACAGCAACTAATCAAGCACTGACAGCTACCCAGCTGTGTATATGAGTGTGCTTGTGTGTGTATGTGTGTGTGTGTGTGTGTTTCTAAATCCGTGACAACCAACATACGACAAGCGACAACCGCAGCATTGACCAAGTGGCCAAACACGTTCGAGCCACCCAAAGCCACCCAAACCATTCAATCACACATACGCGCGCTGCGCTGTTGGCCTAAACCGCCGGCACTAATTTGTTAACATTTAACAGCAATGGCAGCTGCTAATGCCTGCAACAACAGCAACAACAACAACTGTGCTCTCGAAAATTATGCCACACCCAGCTGCCAGCTGCCCCCTTTTAGACAGTTGTGCAACAATTATCGCTTTTCGCTTAAATAAATAAGCAACTTTCGCCCAAATTCATCAAGAATAAATTTGCAATTAATTTTGAAAATATTCTAAATTATATACAAATTTTTATTTTTATGATCCTTGAATGAAATTAAATTAAGCTGGCGTACCAAAAGCGTCTATAATTCAGTTTGATTGCAATCAAGCTTGAAAATCGTTTAAATTTTGAGCAAATAAATGAAAACGTAATGGGAAACTCAATGTACAAATTTATTTAAATTTTTAACTGAATTTTCGCCAATATTTTTGATCAAAATTGCTTTTTATACTAAAGATGATATAAATAAAATATAAAAAAAAAACTATAAAAAAGCATCAAGCTGAAGTATAAGAATATATGATATGTAGAAACAAGAAAAATGAAAATTCCTTTAAAAACATGCAGTACAAAATGTAAAATCATTGAAATGGGAACAAAGTTTTGTGAGATTTTGAAGTTTTGGAAGAGATTAGAGAAGGGAATAGAAAAGTTCCTTTGATGCGTTAGATGTTTTGCTGTGGTTAAATTTTGGATATAAGATGTTTAAAAAGTATATATATTTATTGAATGAATAAATGTATATTACACTATATAAAAAACTCTGTAGCTTCGATATTCGGCTCGACTATGATGGAAGTAAAGTTGAACTTGACAATTGCTTAAATCACAGTTAAGCCGAAGTTTTATCCTATTATCCTTAAGTATATACTTTAACTATGTATAAAATACTACTATACTAAATATATACTATATATTATATATTATATATTTAAAAATATGTTTCTAGCCTACAACATAAAGTCTCAGCAAAACTGAAATACTACGAGTCCACGCCAGTGAGCAGTCCGATTTGTGCGCATTTCAGAGATGTCAGCAAAATGCAAATGAGTTCCAAAAGCAAATAACAACAGCTTGACACAAATTACATGCTAATCACCTTCCACATTTTGTAAATCAAATCCGGACAAAATTTACAACAAAATTTAATTTGGACAACCCAACAAAAAAAAAGGTAATTTGGCAAATTGTGTTGCCTTGGCTTTTCATATGGGTAAAATCAACTTGTAATTTGCATAATTTCATTTAAATGCAATACAAATGCGAAATCTCTGATGGCTGACTGACCTGTGCCCTCTCTGTCTCTCTCCTTCTCTCTCCCTCCCTCCCTCCCTCTCTCTCGTTTTGGTCAGCTGAAATCCAGAGTTAAAAGCAACGTGTTCCGATTGTCAAGCAGCCTGACACGCTTCCTGGCATCAAATATGAAATGTATTTACATATAAATATAAAGACAGAAGACTACAAGTTAAGAAAACTTCCATCCGAGCTGACGTTAAATCAAATTGACATTTAAGCCGAGGCCAATGGGTCAACTCATGGAATTTGCATAATAAATATGCATTTATATTTACATTTGCCCATTCTCTCTCTCTCTCTCTCTCTCTGTGTGTGTTTAAATGTATTATAATTACGATTCAAGAATATGGGCGTAAAAACATTAACACTTGCACACAAAAGTCAACAGCATAAACAAACGCAGAAAAGGGCGGCAGAGCAGGGGGCGCGGCAGTGCGCCAAGGCGAATGCTGAGCGCACTTAGCACTTTGTGAGGCACTGGAAACAAAGTTAAATGCACTTACTTCAAAGCCCCCTAACAACAACAAATGCTGTGCAACGAGTTGAGCCAAAAACTACGACCACACACACACACACACACACACACACACTCGCACACACACACACAGCCACACACCCAAATGGCAACAAGGGAAACCACTTAAAAGCAAAGCAAAGGCAGCCATGTAAATTTCTTTAACTTTTTTTTCGCTCATATTTATTTAACACATTTTGCACTAAAACGCGCCAGTGTGCATATGTGTGTGTGTGAGCCTGTGTATGTGTGTGTGTGTGTGTGTGTGCCACGCCTTCAAAATTAAATGCTGCAACGCTGTCTGCTTGTACTTCTGCAATTGGATTACATGCTTCGCTCTGCTTTTCCATTTTTCTTCTGTTTGTGCAACGCGCTTTATGCCTGTCTTTCAAGCAAGAGAAAATCGTTTCTCTTATGAATTCTTCTCGTTAGCGATGAGCAAGTAGAAGGAGAAGCAGAAAAAAAACTGTAAAATGAAAAGAAAAGAAAATGCGTAGGGCGAGGTGCTTGACATTTCAAAGAGCTTTCGCATAAGGCAGGTGGCATGGGGCTCACTGCAACAGACAATGGGATCAACAGGAGTCTGGATGTGCGAGGATGTGGGTGTGGGTGTGTGAGTGTGTCCTATCAATTAAAGAAAGTTCATGAACAGCTCTTTGTAGTTTATACGTAGGGCGAAGACAAAGTAAGGCATCGACTGTCTGATAATAACTCAGCTATTAAATTAGCTTTTAAATCTAATTTGAATGCGAACTGAATGTCTGGTGCATGCATGCCTGCATGCATGCATAAATATGTATTTATAACTAGGACATATATTGATATATAATACTTCATTTTCTTACTCTCCTTCATATGCGCTGCCAATTAAAATTACAATTCCCAGTAAGGTCCTTAGGTCATAAAACCAATTAGCCGCGCTTCAGCCACTGCCAACGTCGCTCAACTTCAGCTTTGCTTTTGAAAAATGCTTTAAGAAATTTAATAGCCCGAGCTAAATACAAAGAAGAATATTGGAAAAAACCGACACAATTGGCCACAAGAGCTTGCCGCATATTAAGTTGCAGCCACCGCTTGTTGCAACAGGCTTCAAATTGAAAAGGAAATTTTTTGCTTCGGCAACTTCAACTGATATTTTGCTGAAGATTGTAAAATACTTGTGGTTGCTTGTTGATTATTTAGTTTGACCAATTGCAACTTATTCAATTTGCTGCAATTTATATTGAACAAATGACAGTTGGAGAAATTGACAGAAAATTCTGTTTGTTTTTTGCCTTCTATGAAAGTAATTAAAAATTTTTGTAGTGTAAAAATTGCGCTCGTTAAAATAAAAACTTTTATTTGATAATTTATGACGTTTTGTGTGTGCGCTGCGACGCTGCTGGAAAACTATGTAAAGCATAGTCCTTGAGGGGGGGTGGCTGGGGGTGGTGCTTTGCCAAGAGTGGGGGCAGTTAGCGGGTTGGACACAGGACACGCACAAGATGCCGTCGGATGTCGTCGGAAGCGCGCACAAAAAATTCAATTAAATGCTCAAGTGCTAACCACGAAATCTACAACGTTGTCGCTGTCAGTATCACACACACACACACACACAGCGAGTTAAGATGCCACCACAGAGACATTCATTGTGCGTTTTTGGGCGGCTCGGCTGGCATCAAGGACGACCCCAGGCGGAAATGGAGACCAATGCGAGTGGAGTGAAGACAGAAGGTGGGGCTGTTAAGGGAGGGAGGGTATGAGGCATGGTCACAGCTGGCAGCCCATGTTTGCAAGTGTACTTGCGTTAAGGAATTTAATTACCTTGCGGTCGGACCATAATTTTTGAAGAGCTGTGACCGCGCCAACGTCTATGGACATATTTTCCAACTTTTTCTACCTTCAGCATTTTCCCTCTACTTTTTGTTATATTTTCATCACATTACCTAAGATTACATTGACACTTAGCCACGTTTAAATTAAAAAGAAAAAGAAGAAAAATCTTGTCGAGAAACTCTGAGTTCTATTTAAAGAAATTAAATGAATTATTTGGCGCATAAATCTAATAAAAATACTTTTCAGCAAGGAAGCTAGACGGCTAGTCAATAGGCTTAATTTAATTAATTATGTGCACAAAGAAAGCTTTAAATATATGGCAGAAGAAATATGAAAAGATGACAAAAAAGAAACGTTAAACTCAAATTGAAAAGTTGAAGAAGAAAATTTGCGGGGCTTTGCCATTTGATTGCAGTTGAAATAAGTTTGTGACAAAAGCACAGTTCACATTCCTAAAATACCACCAACTTAGTAAGCCATTTAGACTACGTTTCAATAGTTACACACGTACACACACTCCCACACACACACATTGAGCTTAGCTCGTAATGCTCTTGGCAATCGCTCAAAATGCTGTTTGCAAATGCAACCAAAAAAGACGAACCACCAACGCGCTTTTACTTACCAAGTTTACTATGTAGCTGGCTTGCCCTTGGCCCCTTCTTTTCGCAGGATGGGAAACGCACTATCGCATGGCAAATTGGTTGATAACAATGAGGAGCCACGCAAACAGCAGTCAAACGACGCTGAGCAAAGCAGCCAAACCAACAAACCATTCAAAATCAAACTAACTAAGTTTTCCACCAGCTAAGGCTAAAGGCTAAAGGTTGCGGCGGCTGGCGGTTGCCTGTCCAAATGTTGTGGCAGCTGCCAGCCAAGGCTGCTGCGGCAAGAGTCGACTCAGCAGCCGTGGCAGGAGTCGCAGCAATAGCGGCACGTGCCAAAAATCGAGGCAAAGTGGCAAAGTCGTTTGCCAAAGCAGCATCCACACACACACACACACGTTTTTTGCCAGTTAACTAAAATTTGTAGTTTTTTTTTGTCTATGGATACCCTGGATATTGGTAAAGATATATTAGGGAGGTGTGTGAGAAATTTCTGTGAGATTTTGTAATCGGTTATTAAGGAAAAGAAATGTTATAAGATATAAAAAAGATACAATCATAATTTGTTTATCAGCTAGAACAGAGAGAATAGTGACATAGCTAAGGTTTATCCACAAACTGTTATAGCATATCACAAACTTGTGCCGGAACTAAGCAAAAGCGCTGCAGATATAGGGTATGAGAGAGTTGTGCCACAGCATTTCAAACATTAGCTCTTTGGCATGGATGCCATGATATAGGGTAGCATAGACTTGTGATAAAGCTAAGCTAACCCATTCACACGCTGTGTGCAAGCAAACCTATTGCTTGGGAGTGAAATTCGCAACTTGCGGCTTCTTCTCTCTGGTGGCACAAATAAAACACGTCCGATCGCATCTGCATTCAATTTCAAAATGTTATTCTGTTAATTTGTGTGCTAACATGCCCGCTCTTACAAATTCACAACTCACTCAAATACAAATGTCACTCTTATTGATCTTATTAATAATTCACTCAAATAACTTAACACTCTGTTTACTCCGGAAATGAGGAGAGGAATAGATTAGCAAAGAGTTGTGTCAGTGCTCAGATATATTCTAAACTTATTTGTCAAGTAAATTAGATATGAATATAGAGTATCAGAGAATTGTGACAGTGTTCAAGAACATGCATAAACTTTCTGTCATAAAAGCAACTAAATACAATATAAAGGATATATAGTTAGTCCCATTTCTAAGCTGTTGTTTCCAAAAATGAATAGATGTAGGATAAATATGTTATCAAAGAGTTGAGCCAGGGTGAAGGTATATAAATACATTTATGCTGTTGGCTATGTTATATTAATTAAAGTTTAGATAAGGTAGTTAAGTAAAGCATCTTTGTAGATATTGCAAATATATTCTTAGCCTGATGTTTGGTGTAATTATGACTAATCAGCAGACAAAGCAAACTTCGCCCTATATATCCCAATCAAATAAAATATTCCATTTACAAAACAATTTATAGTCAAGTACATATATGCTCAACATACCCCATCCACAATACAACTTCCATATAAGCAGCAATATTTGTCGCTTCACAAGTCACTTCACTGGGTAACTGCTCGTCGCACCTGCCCCATTTGCTAAATCTTCTAGCTCTTCTACAAAATTTGTGTCAAACATTTGCATTGCGCTGAGCTGTGGATGGGTGAGCAGTTGATTTGGCTGATCTGTTTGCGCCCTTTGGCCACGATTGCTGCTGCTGTTGCCGTTGTTGTTGCTGTTGTTGTTGGGAGTCATCAAAACGCATGAAAATGTTTAAAGTTTTGCTTTTTAGTTAGTTTTCGACTCGTTTGGCTGTTGGTCGAGTGGGTTGGGTGATTTGGCTGGTTTGTGTGTGTGTGTGTGTGTGTGTGTGTGTGGGCTGTGGCATAAATCCTTCAGCTTTGAACTTTTTTGTTTAAAACTTGTTAATAACAATTCGAGCGGCGAAACTTTTTTACAATTTTTTCCTATTTTTCTACAGCTCTGCTTACACTCTCTCCCTCTCTCTCTCTCTCTCTTACTCTCTCATTTTCTCTGTCTCTCTCTCTTTCTCTATATATATTTTCGAAAAATGTTCAGCCATTTGGGTTGTTATTGTTGTCGATAGCAATGTTGTTGTTGTGTTATTGTTGTTGTTGCTATTGTCGCTCCCGGCGCACAACATCCAAAGCTCATTTATCACAATGATGAAGTTGCAGAAGCGTGCGCCGTGTAGCAGGATGCGAGCCTGGCGGTATGACGCCCTGTCATGCCAAGTATTCGATATTCAGGCTTTTACTTTAATCATAAACTGCTATCCACACACACACACGCACTCACACACATACTCGCACACACACACAGTCTCAGCCATGCATAGATACTTGAAAAATGCAAAACATGTTGCCTCGTCAATGCTTTAGTCTTTCTGCTTGAGCGTACTTTTTATATATTTTTCCATTTGCCACGCCCCCTCTGCCTCCCCCATTGTGCATGCTGCGTGCAGTTGTTAACAACTTCAATTGCGTTGATGATTTTGTTTTTAAGTGCTTGTTCCATGCACCATGTTGCCTGTCATCTTGGTTTGTCACAGTTCTCTCTAACGTCTCTTAAATCATCTACTCAATATATATATTTTTCTTCTCTCCTTATTTTTTGCATCTTTATGACAGTCGCCAATCTGGACGGGTTGAGTGGGTTGAGTGGGTTTGAGTGGCATCGACATGTTTATTGTTTTGCTGCTGCTGCTGCTCATAAGACTTGAAGTGGCTTAGGTCTTGTATGCACACAGTTCAGCTTACAGCTAGCAGCTTTTGGCTGACTTTTGGTTTTGTCGATGGCAAAGTTTATTGCAGTTTCTTGAGTCAGTTATTAACTTGTTTTGTTACCTGCAAATGCTGCACAAATAAAATTGTAAATATGCCATAAACTAACGTTGCCGCTGCTGCTGTTTTAATTTATTGATTAATTTCAAAACATAAATAAAAACTCAAATTTAATTTTGTCCTCTTCAATTTGACTGCACTCAAAAGTCATTTATCACAAGCAACTATTTTGTCATTTTTCTAAAAAATATGTTCAAGCGGGCACAACTGACTGCGTGATACTTGTTTATGCTTTAAAATGAGTTGAAGTTATATGTAATTTGCTTATTTGTTCTGTCTGTAGTTGAGCTAAAGAGCAAAGAGCAGAGAGCGGATATCAGCTCTAAAGCTGATTTACTCTGATTTTCCACGCTGCTCAAAGGTGTTTTTATTATCATTATTGAGCAGTCTAGAGAGAATTTATTATGTTGCCAATAAGCAGCAATTTAGCAGTCATTGATAAGCATAAAATATTAAGGCTCTGGTTTCAAAAGCTCTTAAGTTGTCAAGAGTAAATCTCAATATGCCACACCTCAATTGGGCTTATACAAAAAATTCTAATATTGCTTAAGAAATATTCTATTCCTCTTCAATTCTTCTTATTCAATTTATGAATACATAATTCAAACACGAAATCTCTATCTTCAATAGTTACTGAATGCCAAGAGTTTTAGCAGACAGTGAAACAGACCTCACCCAATATACTCTCTTTTCACATCCAAAACAAGCATTATGCACGCTTTTAAAAAATGTGGAAAAAAGTGAGCGAGGAATGCCGAAAATGTCCATTAATAAACGACAATTAAAATGGGTTCAAATCACGCTTTGATGCTGCCCGCAGCTGCCAGCGTCGAGGCACATTTTTTTATTTTTTTATTAATTTACAATCGCGCCGGCAGCGCAAGCTGCGTAACATTTTTTTCTTACTTTACAAAATTGATGACCTCATGACCTTAGCAGCAGAAAAAGGAGAAGAAGAAGAAGTAGCGAAAAAAGAAGAAAACGAAAATAATGTGCAATCGAGTGAAGGCCAGCGTCAGGGCATTGTCTGGCCATTGTTTGGCACTTGGGTTAAGATGTTTCAGAGTATTTATTTGGGCAAATTCTTTAAAGTCAACGCGTGTGCTTATCAACGGCTCGCCGAACGGTAGGGCAGCCCCAGAGTCGTCCAGTCTTATCATTGTTGTTGCAGCCTTAAGCCCTACAAATTCTTTATTAAGATGTTTAACCAAACGTCGGTTTTTGGTCTCTGGGCCTGGCCTCCTGGTCGCTTGGTCTGCTGTTGCCTTCAACAGCAAAAAAAAATTGGGCCAAATAAATGAGCAAATATATAAAATGATTTTCATCCTTTGTGTTCTTTTCGGCTAGAAGGGAAAGTGAGCGAGAGAGAGAGAGAGAGAGAGAGAGAGGGACAGATATGGCTGTCAGACATACATATGTTTATATGCTCGAATCAGCGCTGGGTTGGGCTGCCTGGGCTCTAGCAATTTGCTCATAAGCCCCAACAGCGCACAAATATCGAAAACTAATTTCATCAAATATTTACGGCTCATAATAAATCAATTTGCACTTTGATGCCCAGTGCAAAGAGGAAGCTGCAGCCGAATGACGAAGCTCAAATGCGCTAAGGAAATACAAATTTATATAAATGTTTTGAAAGGCTAAATAGAAATGCAATATTTAAGGAAGTTTTATAGTGAGCTATATATATATATATATAGTTATTGAAGGCAGAGTTGACAAAAAATATAATAAAATAATAATTATAATATTTTAATACATATATAATTATTATATTTATATATTTCTTTTTTATTTGGAATATAACAAAATTTGAATTGTTTTATAGACACAGCAGAGATGACAACATCTACGATAGAGAGGCGAAATTTTTAAAATTACAGCCCACAACACCTTAGAAGTGTTTCCATCAACTCACCCTTATTACCAATATTCTCCAGCTTCAGCTCAACTCTTTGGTGCTTCAATAATCAAAACAAATCCAAGGCAGCTCACATTCAGTTAGAGTATTCCGGCCATTCAGTCGCACGCACATAATTAAATCAAGCATACGCAGCGCGGACCAATGGGTTAGGTAGACGAGGCGTGTGACGTCATAAAATATGCTGCTGGTTGTTTTGGCTGCGCTTTGAGCCATAAATCAAATAGGCAAAGCCAATACAATGCGAACACCTGCAGCTGCAGCAGCAACTGTTGGCTATAAAAAAAAAAATAACAACAGCACAATTTACAATTATAAATCAGTGAGCGGGCGTGAGCGTGGGCGTGGCTAAAGCGCCGCTTGACCTGCGGCTATTTGCAATACGCTGACGCACTAATTTAGCCCTTTTGGCATATTGATGGATTGATCAATATCAATAACAGCATTAAGCGTGGCAAGTATTTAAATGCATTCGACTGACAAACGCCATCAACCGAATCATTAGCATCAAAGTAAATTTACGTTTATTGATATTAGCCGCGGGCCAACTGCCCAGCCAGCCAGCCAACTAGCCAACTGGCCCTAACCCAGCAATTGGCCAAACAACTATATCTATATACGATATACATATATGTATATCTTGATGTATATATATATAAATTGTAATTTGTATAAAAGGCAGTGCAAGGCGTCTTCGCCGCTGGCCAAAGTCAGTTTGAATGTGCTTTGGGCCCAATGTATGCAAAATACTTGCCCGTAATTCCTTTTGCTCGCTCGCTCGCTGCACAACTTATGCAAATGCCGGACTCGGAGTTTGGGGGCGCTTCGACTCAGCCATCGTCGCTGCCAAGCAGAAAGCAAAGCAGTTGCTTTTACGGCGCAATGCATATTATATAATATATATAAATATATATATGTATACATATATCTGTATAGAGTGCTAGTCCAAAACGTATCTCTGTGTGGGAACAGCTCGAAGTTTGCTCTTCTCTCATATATATATAGGAAAATTGCATGTTTCACTGCAATGAAAACAAATCGCAAAATTACCATAATCAAAGCATAAAAGGGGATTTTTCTTTCTTTCTACAGATGCCGCACACACTTTCTCTATCTCTCTTGCCTTCTCACTCTCTCTCTGTCTCTTTCTCTCCATGTTGCATTCACAATTGTCTTGTTGTCGCTGTTAGACAAAGGGAAATTTTGTAAAGTTTCGCCCAAAGTTTTCGACACAAATATCTCTAAGTAATTGGCCTCGTTTGTCGTTTGTCCAACAAAAAAAAAAAACTTGCAAATTCAATTTTGAAATCAATATACCCGATGGCATAGCAATTGATGCGAACATTTCACGAATTGTTTCCCAAAAAGTTTCTCGCGTTGCGGTTATTGGCTAACTGAATGCTATGCGTGGCAATTTATATCGAAATGTGAATAATGAATGCGCATTTCAGAAGAGCACTTGGCCAGACAAATGGAGCGAGTTGTTATACTTGAGATATCTCAAAAAACATAAGAAGTTTTCCCAAGTCGTAATCGATATATTGTTGCGGCTAAAAAGAGATAGAACTGAGTGGAGCAGTTAAGCTGTGCTGACGAACATTTTCTATATTTATATTGAGACATATATTTTGGTTATTCTTTAATATTTGTTAACAAGACATTAAAATAGTAGCGTATGAATCGAATAGTGCTCAGTGCTTTCGCCTACAAAACCTACAATTTAACACCTAAGCCAATTAAAATCCCAACAAAAAAACGGCATATTACATATATACATATATCAGCAGTTCAATTTTCCACTCATACAAACATATAGCTAAACTTCTCTATTAACTTTCCACTGTTCTAATCACAATTAAACGTAAAAGTCAATTCAAATCACATGCAATCCACAAAATCCACACTCCACACTTAACAATAGTGCTGCGCTAGCTACGCATATCGCTAGATGGCGCTGCACCACATTGGTTTTTGTGTTTACTAAAACTAGCTCAGCAGAAATTTCAAATGATTTCACATAAATAAATACAATTGTTTATTGTTTGCAATTTTATTTCAGTTTATATATAAGAAAATTACTACTATTAGCTAAAATTTGAGACTATAGGCGTTACAATTTTGAATAAAAACAATTATCAACTGGAAGACAATAACTGACATTGATATGTTACGGGCACAACTACAATTTACGACTATGGACGCAACACAATTTGACAATTTAACAGCTAGGAACACATAGGAGACGAATCTAAAATTACTAAACTAGGTACAATTATTGCTTCGCAGTTGTTGTCGCTCGTGAAATTCGATTGGGAATTAATTCTATTGCAATTTGTTTGAATTTCTGCAGCTTTGGCAGGTTACCACGCCCATTTGGGCGACACCTTGTCAAAGTTCCACTCATCGGGATGACCCTCGTGATTGCCATCGTCCACACTGCTCATCTCAGACCATTTAAACGGGCCACTGCCAATCCTTCGCATTGCGATGGCTCTCATATCATTCCGCACCGGCCGCCGCTCCGTGATCAGCTCCAGCTCCGCCAGAGCCGCTGCATCGTCTATGGTCACACTGAGACGCTCGTCGCCAATGGCAGCAGGCGCTGCCTGATCCGCCTGATTATCCGCCACCTGGAAGTGGGACTCCTCAAGCGAACGGGCGTGCGCATGCTGCAGCCTTAGAAAAATGGGGCCGGCAAAGGCATGATAGTCGCTCATGCCGAGACGCCCATTGTAGGAGAAGAGCTTGAGGTCGATGTTGCCATAGGCAATGGACTCATCCCCCAGCAGATCGCCGCGAAAGCCGTGATTGCGCAAATACTTATCCACTGCCTCCAGATTGGTCAATTCGGCCTCCTCGGCGGCCGTTATTGTGTGATCTTCACTGTAGTTGTCGCGCGAGCCGCCGCTAGCCTTCAGAATCTCATCGAAGTAGGGCACTCCATTAGCCAGCCAGGTGGAGTTGCCGGCCAACAGGAAGTGCTCCGTGACATCCTTGCTGTACATCACGCCCGGCAGCTGTTCCGCTATCCACACCATATTCTTCAGCTGATCATGACGCTCGCTGATGGCTGCATTATCCTTCTCATTCACTGCCACCGGCGCATCATCGTGCTTCTCGTCCGCATCCAGTGCATTGTACAGATTATCCTGGGTTCCCAGCTTATTTAGGTCGACGGTGATCCATTGCTTGGCACCCGTCATCGGATGCCGGGCCATGGCACGCGCCCAAGTGCGTCGATTCTGAGCAATGCGATTGGCGGCCATGACGCGTGCCACAAGTGGCACCATATTCTCCACGTCCACAGTTTCCCATAAGGTCAGATTCTCGTTCTTGATGCAGACGCCGCCCACAATGGACTGAACCTGCCGTCCCTTGACCACATAGAAGTCATCCGTGGAGCCAACGATGCCTGGGTAGCCAGTGAAGGTGATGTCCGCACCTGGTACCGTCTTGCTGCGCGTATCGGGCGAGAAGTGATAATGGAACTTGTAGCGCTTCTGTATGCGCAGCATGGATGAATAGCTGCCCGCAGTGCTGTGGCCGAAAAGCAGCTGTAGCAGCTGCGGCGACTGCTCCTGGCGCAATAGCCTCGTCAGCATCGATGCGCTGGGCAGAAAGAAATTCTTGCTGCCCGCCTCAGCGGTGCCATTGCCATTGGCCAGCACATAGTTCTCATAGTAGACCTTCAGATCCTGGATATCAGCTGCAGCATTCATTAGCAGAAAGTCGGACAATGGAATTTCCTCCTCCAAATCGGAGCGTGCGCGTGTGGCACCGCGTATATAGCCCGTCTCCATGCCCTCCAGCTGACTGAGCACCAAATGCAGCTGATGCCAGTAGTGATCGTGCTCGGCCTTAACCGCCGCCTGCTGCTTCAGATGTTCATAGTTGCGGGTCAGCAACTCGCGCAGCCACTCGCAGAACTTTTGCGAGCTTTCATCACGTTCGCATGACGATGAAATTGTGCTAGAATGAAGTGAAGAGAGAGAGAAAGCAATGAGCAACTATAGATTTATGTTAGATAAGAGTTACACTTACTTGGCCCACTGATTGTAGATGTTCTTCCAGGTCAGCGAGCCCTCTAGTATGCCAGCAGCATAGGCCTGCACCCAGTCTGGATAGCTGCGCTGCGTTTCCACCTCAATTTGTGCCCAACTGCAGAGGATTTGTAGAAGTTAGTTTAATACGTTAGCTCAGAGCATAGATCGAACTTACCCATTCTCATAGACAGAATCCTTGTAGCATATTCTAGCCACTCCCTTGGGTATGTTAACCAAATCGTTTTGCTGCTTCCAATTCTCAATTTGAAAGCCCACCTTTTTCGTCCAGAAGGCGGTGGCACAGTAGGTGCCATCGTATTCGGGTCGATCCATATAGCCGATAAAGAATGCACCGATCACCAGTAAACCGGCGCCGATCAGTATATACGTGCCTATACGCGTCTTCTGCCATGATGCACCAACGACTTTCAGCATTGTGCCGTCCGTCTTGAAGCCGCTTTAAATCAGAAATCTGGAATATATACTCTATGGCAACTTATCCGTGGTTAAATCTACTCTCTGGGCGAAACTGTCTGTGATTCAAGTGTGCGGCTCACTCGGCTGGGCAATAGTTGAGGTCGGCGCGTGCCGCGTAGGAGTGGCCCAGTTTGATGGCAATCACTTGGCCAATAGCGCCAGGATGGGAGTCCTGTCTCCTGCTGCAGCTCCTGCTGCTGCTGCTGCTGCTGCTGTTCTTCACGGTGGCCGCGCTGTAAAGCGAAACGGCCTTTTGGTTCATCGGTGTAGTCGCTGCTCTTGGGCAGTGGCTCAAATGTTGATCAATCGAGAAGTGAATACTTCCAAAAACAATGCTAATAATGCCAGATCTATGTGTGTGGTGCAAGTGGTTGCCTATGTGTGTGTGTGTGGTTGAGGTTGTTGTTGCCTTCTTGCTACTATGTCCAGTAGCAGCAGCTCAGCTAAATGTATCTATTGCTTGTCCAAACTATTTCAATTTACATAAGTTTAAAGTTTATCCCTAGAAAATAGATGTGAAAAGGAAATATGAAGTAAATTATATTGAGCTTATATCTAAGAGATTTGCCCTATATAATATATTTTGAAAAGCATTTGTCTATGACGTCGGCGCGCTTGTATTTAAATGAAAAGAACGCCCATTATTATTCGATTAGTCTAAATATTTATACAAAGCGCTTTTGCTGCTCAATAATAACAAACAATTCGCTTTTATTTCAATTCAGTTTGTAATTCGTCTCAATTCGATTTTTGGCTCAACGATCTCGAACTGTAATTCATATTCAGCCCATCAAAATGCCTCAATGTGTCCAACTAAATCTTAAGTTTGGCAACTTTTCTTATTTCTCTCTTGGGTAAACATTATTTGAAATATAAAGTTTATATATATATTTATTTTATGATCCGAGTGGATCTTGATGTGGCAAACTTTTATGGCACTCACAGCTCTGGTAAACATTCACCCACCTGTTCCAACTGTGTGTTAACACATGTCATGTGTCTTTAACACATGTTATTATAAATTAGCTTAGTCACAAAAAAGTCCAGCTTAAGGAAACTATAAGTTGTGACAGTTGGCTTATTTAGTTAGTATTCAAACATATGTCTGCCTCACCCCGTCCACTCTGTTTTGAGCAACTCAAGGCCTTGTAAAGGCAAAATTATAATGGTTTGTAATTAGAATTCTGAATCGAATCGAATCGAATTGTGCAACTGTTTTATAAAGATAAACAAATTGCGCATACGCCCCGTTGCGCGTTCTATTTTCGACAGATCGGATATTGTCGGGCACGTGGAATTATTTGATATGAAAATCATGTAAGCAAATTAATTCACTAGATTTTCTTCTTGTTTTTTCTATGCATATATTGAGTGTTCATACCCATGTTTCTGTCAGCTATGAAATGCCAAATATTTTGCAGAACTAAGCAGCAATCAATCAAGGCATCAAACGCAATTGAAGCTTTGTTGTTAAATGGAAAATATTTGCATTTTGCTTATAAATTGAATTGGCTTTAGCTAGAGATTTCTCTTAGAGATTTTTCTAATATTTGTTTATATATAATATCATTAAATACTAAATATAAATTCTATTATATATAAGTATTTGATAGTTCTAAGTTCTCAGTTTTAAGTTCTCAGTTTTAAGTTCTTAGCTTTGAGTATATCTCTTAGATCTTAGTTCATAGTTATTACTTCAAAGGTTTTCTTTCTCAGTTCTTACTTCTAAGTTCTCATTTCTTTGTTCACATTCCTTAAACTTCTTGGTTTTTAGTTCTTACCTTTTTTGTTTCCCGGGTCCAGGAAGCTTAAATATCACAAGTCAACCCATTTGAAGTACTGCAATGAGAAAGAGCAACAAAAAAGTTAATAAAAACAAATTTATGTTTAGTCTACTGTGAATAAATCGTAAGCGGCGGCGCCCAAAATAACATTCAAATCAATCGCTGAACGTTTTTGTGTTTATTTTCCCAATCTAATCTATAAAGCCAGCCTCCAGACTTTGTTTATGCAAAACGTTTATGAAAACGTTGCGCACGCGCACAAGTTCAACGAATTTGTCTTATTTATTTATTTATTTATTGAGCTGAAATATGAGCCGTGGCGAGTTGATTGGTGGTCCCCGGCAGCTAAGTGGGCCTGGCGACACTTGAATTGGAGCACAGGCCACTTGAATTGATGTCTTGCGATGTTAAAGCTCAATTGGCTTGAATGGCAACTAATCAAACCAGCAGCTACTGCTTCTCATGTCTATCGAGTGCTAGACATATTCACCTGAATGAGCAATGAAAAAAGTTGGGAATTAAAACAGAATTAATTAGAAATATGCTAAATCTATTAGAGTGAAGACTTGAACAACTTGGGCATTACAAATGAAGTTTCTGTTGAAGTTGAATTCCTAATGATTTCAACTAAACTAAGCTCCTCAGTTGCCTTTGCATAAGATTAATTATACAATATTTATGTCAAGTTCTGCGCAACCCGCATTTAAATTAATTGCCTTTTTGCGCTTAACTTCACAAAAGCTGTCAGAAAATTGATCAGCTGACCAGTTTTTTTTTCTTTTTTAAATATAAATACTCATATTTATGAACACGTTCTGGCTTAATGAATGTCGACACTTTATTTCGCTACAAGTCATTAGCAACGATGATTTCTGAACAAATTTAAGACACTTAATAACTGTTTTGTATGCGTATCGTCTGAATCACGTGGTATTTCGCAGTGACTTTCCCTGAATCACACTGCGGACTGTAGTGCGCATTGATTGTTTGCTTTTTGCAGCTAGCCGATATGAAATTCATTTCATTTTCGTTTCACTTGTGAAAATAAACAAGTGAAAAGTGGCTGCAGCCAATGGAAAACCATGCAACGTCTATCTCGGTCCGATAAAGTTGTTTCTGACTTCTGTTTATACACATCAATGCTTTGTATACCCTGGATAAAAAGGGGTTGATAGGGTAATGTAGGTTTGCTTGAAATATAGGTTATAGACAGGGGAGGGAACGATAATCGAACCTAAACACAGATTATTTGGAACTCTGTATAGCTGTCTCTGTATGCTTATCTATAACTTGAAAAGCTAGAGACTTTAAAAATAATATATATTTATTCTTCAGCCAGATATAAATATATCACTCTTCTTGATAACTCATTTCAGTTTTGTAATATCGATAAATATCAAAAGTTATACTTGGATTTTCAAGAATAACTTGAAATTAATAGGCAGATCCTTTCCCCTTTCACACATAACTATGATTAGCATCACCTGTTTCCCGGGCATTTTCTAGTCGGGCACACTCATCAAGCGCACTCTTACTTGTTTTTATAATTCTTTAACGCAATTGATTTGCATTGTAAACGAAAGATAATGTGAATGGCGTCAAGGCTAGAAGAATCTGTCAATCATGCAGCTGCTCACGAGCTGCCAATTGCACATTGAACTACGCTAAGTTCTAGCCAAGTATAAACCCTCTAGTAAAGTTGGCCAATGACGTCAATGGCATGAGAGCTAAAAGCAGAGCTAACGTAGCCTTCTTATGCCCATAAGCTTAGCCAAATGTTTGACGTCTATTTTTCTTATTTTTCCCTAGAAAGCTAACTGAACTTAATTAAGTTTTATTATCGTTATCATCTCTTGTTTATGCAGCACACAAAGTTGCTCTTGTTTTTTTTTATTGTATATTTGTTGCTTAGATGCGAACAGCGTACATGGCTGATTTATAGAGTTCAATGTGCGCATTGCAGCACTTTAACTAAACTAGATATTATATATATTATATATAGATATTATCATATAATATGCCTTGGCAACTGCATCACATTTACATTCTTTCCAGCGATTTGTCAGCCTAATCAATCAACTAAGTCGACTGTAAATAATTGACTTAGTCGATAGCAAAGTACTCCAAATATGTCCAGATAGAAGCTACTCAGTTTCCTGAACTGAAATTCTATATATATATATAGAAACATTGATAAGATTACATACATATATTGTGAAAATATTTAGTTATGCTCTTGTCAGTCTAGACACACTTGAATCAAAAATTCCATTGGGGTGATTTAATAAACGTTTACTTAGAACTTTCCGCAGATAAACAATATCAATGCCTATGATTTATGGGCACATTCAAAAATTTGAGCTTTTGTGCTAACTGTACCGATTAGTAGAACACTCAAAGAATTCACTGTTATGCTAAATGGTTCTATCCACAAATCATGTTCTATGTGCCTGCCTTTTGATAAACAGCAATAAATTAAATACGTATACAAATCTGAAATAAAGGAAAACCTATATGAAAATAATCATAAAACTGTTCAAATTTTCCTATCAATAAAAATCATGAGCTAACAAATAATTTTTAAATAATTACTGCACTAAAACAACAAAGAGCAACCCACTTACTAACTACATAATAAAAACAGATGTATTCAAATTTTGAAATGGGGAAGTATTACGAATCAGTTCATGTAGCCAAAGCGTGATGGCAGATCATCTGCTAACGTCTCTCATACATAATTCAATAGCGGCCGTTCACTTGGCAACAGTTGCTACTCCGCTACCTGTCGCTGACGTGGGAAAATCAATTTATGCTGAATGGAAACAGCTAAGCGAGCATAAATATGCAAATCTAGGCAAAATATTGTAAGACAAGCAAATATTCGTATCGTTTCATGTCGGTCAATCAATTACGCTTGGCCACTGGATGCAACGGGAAAAAAACACCTTGGCTGGGCCGCTGCCACGCGCCGTCCGTTAATAAACTCAACGAAATTGTAAACTTACAAGAAGACAGCTAAGGCAGCTAAAAAGGAATAATGAGTGGAGATAAGTGTAGGACTACATAGATACCCTGTACACTGTCTTAAGCAGCTGTTGCAAATATTAGAGGTAAATATGGAAGGTATACAAAGAGGGGAGTACTTCTTATATTAGTATAGTTTAAGTTAAGCTACATATAAAATTTGTTGATATTGATCTTAAAACGTTTCACATAGGCTCAGTTAACTAAAGTTTGATATTGATTTTATTTGATTTTATGGAAATTGAAAAGAGTTAACAATGAATTGAAGCAAGTTTGAGCTTCATCAATTGATCCTATGTGTAAAACTTCAAGTATATAGTGCTAAGCTAAGATCGAAAAACGAATAGAGAGAATGCCAACCAGGCAGACAGATGGAAGGACGGAGTAACGTACAGTCACCTCTGTAGCCATAACTTATTATTTCCAATCAATAATTGATATACTTTGTCACCCACCACATCTCCTTACTGTCTGTAGCATACCTATGACCAATTACAATATGCCCTGTCTACACATTCTCACCGGACTCAGGGTATACAATGTGTAATCAAAAACTGCTACTGTAAATACAATTTCAACGAGAACTGCAACGACAACTGATTACTGTTTCAACTTACATCAGAAGCGTCTACATAATTGTTTAGAAGGAAGTCCAGACGACGCGACAACTGCTGTGTTAGCACACGTGGCTAAACAGTTATTCAACACTGGCAGTTTCACTGAACTCTCAGCTATGTGGCAGGCATTTCAAGAACGCATGCGCTGGCAGCTCTAGTCGCGTGATTAACAATTTATAGCCGCTATATAATCTATATATATTGGCAGTGATTGAAACACGCAATTAACAGATCTCGACTGAGATGTTATTGGTGATGAAATGCTAATCAGCTTTTCTACAAGCAAAAAGTTCACCCAAGAACAATAGACTTTGGCTGTGGTGTAGGAATTTTTATGAAAGAAAGATTAATAATATACTTAGATAAAATGTATAATATATGGAATACTAATTTATTAATATTTAATGTAAAAAGTAATTAGTTTTTCTTGCCAGCCAGTCACACCTCCGTGACTATTTCCGCTAATAATATGTATATACTTTTTTCACTAGAAAATAAATATGGAAAAATTTTAAATGATGTATTTACTTAGTATATATTTTATTTATAGCACAGAACAGCTGTTTTTATAATTTTTCAGTGCTATTTCTTAGGAAATTTAAAATTTCTGTAAAGTTTCTTCTTGAAAACTGTCGCAGTTCATTTACCTTTATCAATTGGCTGTCCACATATATTTTATAAATCTTTTAGATACACTCAGCTGTTGTTCACACACCAAAATATATTTATGAAATTCCAAAATTATATGATTTATTTAAAATATATTTTCTTTAATTTATTTTTGGTTATTCCAACACGTAAATAGATCAACACAAAAAGCGGAAAAATCTGCTTAGCCAGAAAGATTATATATATTAGATGTAATCACGCTTCTTAGAAGATAATAACGACGTCAATGCGCAAGAAAATTTTGTGAAAATGAATTTTCGCGCGATCTCAACCGATTGCCTTGACGCTTCCACCAAAACTGACAGCGCTCGAAATTTTTTGGCGAGCGAAACGAGCGGAAAATTCGACAAGCGATTCTACGTTCGAATTGAAATTGTACAGAGCAACGCTGTTCTATTGAACTTGGCCGCTTGTCTACGACCCTCGAATGCGATCCAATCGGATCCAATCGGCACAGCCTGTCAAGTTGTGCGCCATAGCCAACCTTTGAGCACGTGGCAGGTGTTTCTATCTCGAACTATGAGCTAATGCACTCGACATATCGTCAGAGCATATTAATATGACGAGCTATGCATTTATCAGTTGCGACTTGCTGCGAGGCTAAGCAATGCACGTGACCATCTGCCAACTGTCGAGAACTCACATTTTCATGCCACAGCGCAATTTTAATGGAGCATTCAGCTGAATACCCTGTACAACAAGCAAGCAGTAAACAGTATGAGCTAAGTGTAGGCATTATGTATACGGAACATTTTGTATACTTATTACTCTGATGATCTCTGTGAATGAACTGTAGATCTGAAAGTCATGGAATTAGGTTAAAGATGCTTTTTTTAAGAGACTTCAAGGTAGTTAGCATAAGAGCTATATAAATTAAATTTATAGGCTTTATTTTATGGCTTAAACCTACTTTCTGCTTTTTAAACTGAACATCTCTTTAGTTTTTACTCTAAAGATCTCTCTGCAGGCATCTGTAAATCAGGCATTTGTGAGCTCTGCTACAATTAGGTCAAAAATGTCTGTTCAGAGACTTCAAGGTCTCTTCAATATTTGCTCTTTTTTCGCTGAAGATCTTTGTATAAATATTTATATATATAGAGCATATAAATGTTGACATTGCTGCAATAATCAAAATAAAGGCTGACAATTCAGCTAAAAATCATGTAAATAGTTCAGTTCAAGCCAAATTCTTGGCTTGGGAAATTGTTTGTGAAACTGTTTCTCATATTTGATCTCTACTCCGCTTTCAATTCATCTGCAGTCTTCACTTTGCTAGAAGAATATGTTATATTTTGACTCTATACTCGGCTCACACTAAAAACTTCAATAAAATTCTGATTTAAGCTGAACATAAGAAAACCGAAAAGGAGCTCCAACTATTATTTGACCAGTTCCACAAACACTTGATTGAGTTAACAAATTAAGTTATATTTAAAAATCAGTTAAAATTTATAATTTTCAACCGGTTCGCCATGGAGATGTTAGGGCATATGGCTAAAAGCAGTTGCCTGAACACATAATACAGTAGAACAGTCTGAGCTGTCATTGATCATTTTTAGTGAATCGTTTGCATTTCGCATTTACATTAGATTTAATTATGCACAGCGTCATTCAGCTTCAGTTCCATATACCATATATGCATGTAAATCGGCTGACAATTGACTTTGAATTCAATCGAGTCTAGAGCTTTCCGCATAGTTCAACATTTGCAGTCAGTTAAATGCGCAGTTCAAGTAAAGGAAAATTATTTCTTACGTATCTATTTTCCCAGCAAAACTTTCTTCAAGCTACAATAAATTGTCTTTGACCATTTTCTGTTTTGGGGTCAATCATGAGACATTTTAATTGACATGAAATTTCCTCTCGGCTGACTGGCTGACTGGCTGTTTGTCTGGCTGCCTGCTTCAATTAACAACTAATTAAAGTGAGCTTGATGAATTGCCCAGGCATTTACATAACTCTAAATGAAATGTGTGCAACAAAGTTGTATATATTGTAAAATAAATGATCATACGACATACATATGTATATGATATAGCTGCATAACAGTCTTGGCTTGACAATTGTCGCTCCATATCAAAGTCATAAGAGCTAAAATGGCATCTCTAACTCTTAAGCTCTGCTCTTGAGTCTCAACTGCAGTTCATTACGTGCTGAGGGACAAGAACCTCAAGGATTTTGACCTCATTTTTTGTCTGCGTATCTGTGAGATACAATAGCTGCCCCCAATGATCACGTTGTCTGCTGCTGTCTGTCTGTCTGTCTGTCTCCTCGTCTGCTGGTCTGCCTGTCTGCATAAGCCGCCTGGCAACTTCTTTGAAAAGACCTGCCTCCGTTCGTTTGTGATAGAAGCTGTTGTCATGCCACTACCTCTCTCTCTCTTTCTCTCTCTCTCTAGCTCACTTTGGATGACTACCTCTCTCTCTCTCTAGCTCACTTTGGATGACTACCTCTCTCTCTCTCTGTCTCTCTGTTTACCCTTCTACTCCTGCCTTTGGCTTACGGCTTGCCTTTATAGTTCTTTATAATTGTCTTTTATTTATTTTTCCTTGATCGCAGTCAATTCTACAACTACAACAACAACATCTTGAGATCTATAAATCTAAAGATCTTTAGTTAACCGACTTGAACCCTCTGTTGCCAGCCAGCCTTAGGTATCCACTCAGACATGTTCGTATTCGAGGTAATTTAAGACGATTTAATGTTTGGTTTTTTTCGCTTTATATTCTAGGTCATTTAACTTTTACTTTTGCGGAATACTAAATATATATATACTATATATTATTTATATATTTTCCTTTACCCAAACTTTAGATTTGCCATAATGAAACACTTTTCTATAATATTCACAGCATTTATACTCGAGCTATACTTCGCAGCTTCGTTGTGGAATCTAAACTAAATTTAAGTCTTCTCAGATTTTGTTTTTCCATCAAGCAGCTGCTCTGTAAGAATCTTATCTACTCAAAGCATCACTTATCTACTCAACAGCCTCCTGCTGCAAACAGCTGTCTGCGTAAATACTTCATTTATTTTTGGAGCTGCCGCTTTGTATACATATTTGCAAAAGATAAGCGCCGCGCTGCACTGTGATCTCCCTGTCTGTCTGTCACACTCACTCACATACTAGTATAACACGCTCATGTGACCCTATTCACCTGTCCTAGTGTGTTAACACGTTAAACAACGCCTGAAGGTCTATTGATGAGACATGAGACATTCATTGTGCATTGTTTGTTTTTTTTTTATCATATTTCCGGCTGCGAATTTCAATTCAAATTGGATTTAAAAACACACGGTAATTGGGCCTTCTGTTAATTGCACTTGACTCGGATCGAGTTGCTATCAGTGCGCTATCAGTGTAGAGTGAAATTGGCAATAAAATAAATAAGAGTAAAGTACACATATAATCAAAATGGGTTTCCCGATCAGCAGAGATAAGCGCGGAACTTTACAGACTGATGTAGTAGAAAGCAGTGGAATGTTCTAAGCGTGGTATAGATAAAGTAAGAGCTCTAAATATGCTCCAGATGAGCACTAGATGAGCTCTAGATTAGCAATTTAAAACTCTAAAGGAGCACAATATGATATCTAGATCAGGTCTAGATGGGGCCTAAGTGAAGTCTAGATGATAAAGTCTAGATGTAGTAAAGATGGGCACTATAGTATGTTATCTATCGATTAGGTCTATATGAGTTTTAAAATAACTCTAGACAAGTCCAAGATTAGCTCTAGTTGAGGTTTAGATGAGTACAAAAGGAGAACTTTGGATTGACTCTAGATGATCTCTAGATTATCTCCAGCTGATTTCCAGCAGATCTCTAGCTAATCTCTAGCTGATCTCTATTTGACGCTTAAACGGGCCCCTTAAAAACTGATTAGCCTCGCATGTTATTTGTTTTAGAAAAACCCCAATCTGTAATCTCATAATTTTCCCAATCACCTGTTACCTCAGCTCGTGGCGACTTACTTATTTGAATAGACAACTGTAGATGAGCTCTCTTGAGCTACAAGTCATTCTCATCGCACGAACGTGCAGAACAACCCCCTAAAAACTGTTCAGTCATGTCTGCTGTTGTTCTTCAGTAAAAAAGTCAACAAAAAAACCCCTGATCTGTAATCTCATCCCGTAGAATATGCGCATTTGCATTTGCCGTCGGACAAAAACGTACAAAAATAGACAATGAAAATATATAAAAAAAAATTAAACCGAGAAAAAATAGAAGTGCGAATTATATATGAAAATATTGACCTGATTTCAGATAGCCTAGTTATATAGCAATGGAATGTGTCGGCGTTTACCCACGTTTCCCACTCTCCAAGTATGCAATATTTGCTTAAGTGCACAAGCGCGCGTGTTGACAAGCCCCTGGAACACTTTGACAACGCATACTAAGTTGCTGCTAGATACTACCCATAGGTTATGTCAACAACTGATTGATCGAAATATGTTATGTATGTGATCTACTCACCGGAAAATGTGTGGCTGCTGAGTCACGCAAAGTCTGCGCTGTTGATTGTTTGATATTTGTGTTGACGAATCGTATTTATGTGAATTATATTTAGTGTTTTTGTTTTCTTTTTGCTAAGATCTAACACCTTTATAGATTCAGCTTTAACACGAAACAGCTATATAGTCACACAACGGGCTCGTGTTAATTAACCATGAAGGGCTACATTGGAACCGCACTGGGAGATTTAGTTTTTGGCTTTTCGCTTTCAACTCACTTAGCAAATAATGCTGGCCGCTCGTGGAAATTCCTTGTATTATAGTATATTTAAAGAAAGTGCGTAGAGACGTTTATTGGTTGGGAAAATTTCCGATTGTTGCTATGCTATGTGAGGCAACTAACTAATTATATGCTTTGCACTGTGTTTGTATGTATTGCACATGTATATACATATGTATATATGTATATATGTAGACACCCGTATGTATTTGTAGAGCACGAGAACGTGGCGTTTCTCTTTTATTTATATTTTCTTTATATTTACTTTGTAGCTCTTATGGCTGCTAAACTTTTGTTTAATGCATCAACTTTCAGTTAAAACAATTGCACATCAATGTGAAATTGAAAGACAATGAACACGATTTACAGTTTACGAATAATAAAAGAAAAACTCTTCGATATTTTCGCCTTGGACGACGAAATCACGTCCGACGATCACCTTTAACGAAATTCAACTGAGCACTGAGCACATCGTCCGGCACAGCGCCAACCAAAGCCAACCGAAGCAAACCAACCACCAGATCTCTCAAACGAAATCCAACAAAAGTGTTGCATATCCCATCGGCTCGGTGAGCGGCGATCCGCTCATTCACACTCAACTGCATGATTGACGTTCGATTGCTGCAGATATTTGAATGGTAAGAAAAATGTAAGAAAATATTAAAATTTTGGTTATATTTAAAGAACAAAATATATAACTAAAAATTAAATTATTTTAATATATATTTTCTTACATATGCCAATAAAATAAAATAAAAATAAGCTTAAATACTATAAAAATGTGGTAAAAAATGTATAAAATCTATACAAACTTTACATTACATAAAAATGTATTTAAAATATATCAAAATAAATAATAAAAATAAAAGAATACATAATTTTCATATTATATATATTCCAATTCCCTATTCAACTTATTTATGCTGTGCAGTGTAATCGCACTCTCGCCACGCTCAATTTGCGCCCCACTGAGCAACGTTTTCGTCGCTCCAACCCTGTGCCGCTATAGACGAAAAGAGAGAGAGAGAGAGAGTAGGAACGAGAGTAAGTCATTGGACGATCATTGACATAGCAACAGAGAGCTGCTCTCCCAGTCTTACAATTTCACAGTTTCCAATCAATTGAGTGTGCATGTTGAACTGTTAATCGTGACGTCACGCTACCAACTGATAACACACTTGACTCTGTCTGAAGCAGAGCTAGTGAGAGAGCTGGCATTGAGTGGAACATCCAGCCATATGGATACGCCCATCTGATTTTGGCAGCAGCAAATACAAATTATAATTCCCCCAATCCCCGAAGTGTGCAAACAAAACGTGTCACGATAAGTGGCTTTGGGGAGTGCGATAGATAAAGTTTGTTGTAATTTATTATAGGAAAAGTACAGTTGGATGTTATCAGCTTAGGCGCAGGAAGCAAAGTACTCATAGCATTTACATACCTGCATTGCGAAACACAAACAGCTACGATGAGCCATGCAATACGAAAATAGCATCAAGATTCATAAGGTTTTAGCAACGGAAGTTGTATAACCGTTACAAAGAATATAATCACTTATCAAGCTTTTCTCTTTACAGATGTCCTCTGTGCATTTTATAAATAAAAGATAATAAAATGTTGAAATTATGACAGTGAGTACGCATTAAATTAAAATTTATAATATATATGCATATACAAATTTGTTAATCTGATTTTGTGCAAACTTCCTTAATTACAAATCTGAAATTATTCTTTTAAAAATATACGAAAATTCTCTACAGCAGTTCAAAAAGCCAAATAAACAAACGGTTTTCAGCTGGTTCCATAGTGTAGCGGTTATCACGTCTGCTTTACACGCAGAAGGTCTCCGGTTCGATCCCGGATGGAACCATGTGGCTTTATTTTTTATTTTTCTCTTTTAAATTACATTCTTTGCTGAAATTGCTTTTAAAAATTTTTAAAAAGAATTTTTGATATAAAATATAGAAAATATATTCATAGAAACAAATATAATAATAAATTTAAATATTTTTCAAATTAATAGTTATCACTAAATTATAAATGTTTTTTTTTCTATTTTAATTTTTTATTTAAACTTTTTTAATATATAGGCTGATTTTAAAATTATTTAATACAAAAAAAAATCCGATGGTTCCATCCGGGGTCGAACCGGAGACCTTCTGCGTGTAAAGCAGACGTGATAACCGCTACACTATGGAACCAGTTGTTTTGCCCTGAGCCAAATTTCAGTTTTGTTGCCCAATTCTCAAACAACAAAATTCGTAGCCCACTTTTCAGCTTTTCCCGTTGAGAATTTTTATTTATTCAAAAAGAATGAGAAGAAAAACATTTATTAATAAAATATTTGAGTACTAAATGATTTTATTTAAAAAGCCAAAAGCACACATAATTTCTTATGCAATGTGTGACTGTTTGTAAAAGTGTAATTGCTAAGTGAGATATAATAAATTAAAATTATATAAAAATTAAATATATTGCACCATTGTTCAACCTAAACAAAATATTAAGAGTAACTATTGCAGACACCTATTATTATAAAATAAAATAAATTAACAACAAATTAAATAATACAGTTAAGAGCAGAGATTCGCTGAGCAAAGAATTTCAAAGCGTAAAAAATCAAAAGCAGCAACAGAAGAAACCAAAACTGTGCACGAAATCCGCCCAGACAATGGACACCTGGCAGTCGGACCTGCATCTGGACTAGAGACTGGTGGCTTCAATAGCGACGCGCCGTTGTGGGCCGTGGCACGCCTGAGGTGCGTGGACGTGCCGACTTGGTGCCCATGGGATTGGCCACACCATCCGTATTATAGCTGAGATAGACGTGAGAGAGATCTACGTATTCGGGCTCCTTGCCGCTGTTCTTGTGCTCAATGTGCTTGCGCATGTTGTTCCCAGTGTAAGCGACGCACTTGAGCTGCCACTCGCCAATGTCCTCGTTCCAGTGCGTATACTGATTTATCATGGATTGGTACTCCTTGGGCACATAGGAGTTGAGCACCAGCTCACAGAGCGCCAACTCTCGAGAGAGACTGCGTATGTTCTCATAGATGCCCTCCTTCTCGCGCTGATGCTCTTGCTGCTGATCAGCCAGCTCCGACTTGACGCCCATCAGCATTTGCATGACCCGATGGATCTTCTTGGTGATGCCAGTGCTGGCATCCTGCAGCGTAGAGTAGCGTTCCTCGATGTCAATGCGCTCGGTCGCCTTTTGCTCAAGCGTTTGCCGCAACGCTTGTTCGGATTTCTCGCGCTCCTCCAGCTCCGCAATGGACTGTTCGAGCAGCTTTTCCTGGGTTTGCGCTTTCTCTAGAAGATTTTCGCCACCCACCAAAATTTTGCCCTCCAGCGAGACAAGCTTGTTGCGCAACAGCTCCTGCTCCGACTTGGCATGTTCGATTTCACGCAAATGCTCGCTCTTCCGCATGGCCAGCTCTTCCTTCTCCTCGTCTGTCTTTTCGCGCTTCTTTCGCATCTTCTTGCCCGTGGGACTGGTTGCAGCTGATGCCGCAGACTCCAGTTCAATTTCTAAAGGCGCCTCCAGCTCATCGTCACAGGTGTCTTCCTCGTCCTCACCGTCGCCCTCGCCCTCGCCATCGCCACTGGGCAACAGCTCCTCTTCGAAGTTGCCTTCCTCGAGCTGCTTGCGCAGTCGTGCAATCTCCTCCTGGAAATGCCGCAGCAACGCATCCTTCGGTTCCTCATTGATGTGCATGCGATTCTGTATGTTCTTGGCCCGGCTCGCATAGCGGAGCGTGGAAATTGTTTCCATATAATTGCAATCCGCTGGGCTAATCGTGGCGCACATCACCGTCTTTGAGTTGCCGCCCAGTGAGTCCTGGAGCAGCCGAGTCAGCTTCGAATTGCGATAGGGAATGTGCGTGCTTTTACCATCCACCAACGCGCTGATCACATTGCCCAGCACCGAGAGCGACAGATTGATCTTGGTGGCCTCCTTCAACCGCTGGCCACTCGCCTGCGTCTTGGACTGCCGCTCGGAGCCAGCCAAATCCACCAGCTGCAGCTTGCCCATGCGCACATGCTGCATGCCTCCTTCGACCAGTTCGCTGCTCTCCACGGTGATGGAGAAGATGGCATGCGAACGCGAGGATTCCTGATTCATCTTTGTTGCGCCCACAGCGCGATTCTTGTTGCCCAGCCGCATAATGTTCTCCAGATCATCCGCATTGTGCACCACATAGCCGCTGAGATCTTTGACGAAGACGCCAATGTCCGGACGCTCTTTGACCTCTAGGCTCTTGCTCACATCCTTGCCGAGCAGATCGCGCACCTCCTCATTGTAGATCTCCATGTAGCTGACGCGCACCAGAAACTTTTGATTATCGTGAGCCTTGGCTATGTGCCCGAAAATGTGGGCAAATGCGTTCGGAATGATGCCCTTGGTCTGTGGCGAGTCCGGATTACCGGACATGGTGTATGTCTTTCCCGTGCCCGTCTGCCCATAAGCCAAGATGGTGCCATTGTAGCCCTCCAGCACCTTGTCGACAATCGGGCGAGCCGTATCCACATACAAGTCCAGCTGATTGGAGCCACCATCGAAGACATTGTCGAAGTAATATGTTTTCGGCGGCTCGTTGGCTGTGGCATTCGGCTTGGTAACGGTAATTGCACGATTGATATTATCCACCTGGATGGCGCTCACCGCACCAGAGGAGAGCTCATTCTTATCCATCGGCCTGGAGCGGACAACAACGCGAACATTTTCGATTTCGTCATCTAGCTGCTGCGACGAAGTCGCCGTTGGCTGCTCCTGCGGCATTTTTTCCACTTTTGCTTAACGGCTAACAGCAATTCGAAATATTTAGTGAGTTGCGCGCTTGTGGGAAATCAATAAAAAGCGCTTTTCTTCACATTTGTTTATGCACCGTTGCTATGAGTCGTCTGCTAATAATTATTGCAAAATTTAGACAGTGTGACCGCACTTTGGGATTCTGTGTGTGGAGTTGCGGGGGCGTGCAACCTGTTATGTCAGATGAGGAGTAAGTGCTGTTAAACCTAATTGATGTTAGCAGAGTCAGCGGCTATGTTAAATATCTTAGTTCAAAAGTTCGTGGTTGCTGTTATATGACGAGCAGCCTGTTAGTTATCAGCGAAGGTGAAGAGTTCGTTATGTTAAGCGTGGAGCAGCTGAGCTGAGCAATAACAGTGCCAACATCTGTTAAGTCTCACAAATTGCCTGCAAGTTCAAAGGTGACTCATGTTAAATGTGGAGCAGCTAATGTTAAGTGTGGAGCAGTCGCTGTAAAGTGCGTGGGTGTGCACACGGAGGAGCACATTTTGCTACCTGAGGAGGAGCAATTTGTGTTAAGTGCAACGACTGAGCAGCGGCGAGTAAACATCTGCCAGCGAGAAGCGAGCGACTCAGTGCCAGTGGAATAGATAGATTCGCGCTGCCCTTTAAGTTTCCTTACACGACCAGACGCATAAAATTGTACTCCGGCCAGAATGGCAGCGACATTGCGAAGATTCAATGGCTTCAGATTGCTAAAATCTACGCCAGCTCTGAATCTGCAACAGGTAAAACACTCCACGCCATCCATCCATCATCCATCATACAAGAAAATTTTCCGTAACGCGCTAAACAATCCATCAAACTCACAATCATTACAACATTAATTCTGCATCCAATGTCCATGTCCAAGTGAGTTAGCATTGAATGATCCAAAAACTGTGCATCATCTGTGATGATTTAACTGTTGTTACCCCCCAACTGCAACGGTAGATTACACTCGACCCACAATTATGTAACTCCGTGCAAAACCCATACGTGCAGTTTTTTGCAATGCTGTTAAACCTAATCAATACTCTCTTTTTCACAGGCCAAGAACCTGTCCTCAGCTTCAAGCTGGGCAAGCAACAACAAAAAGGTAATTACAAGTCACCAAATGGACACCGAGCATTTCATAATACCCAACCGGACCTAACCTCAAATTTGCGTTTACCAATTTTTTTTTTCATTTCGATCAACGCTCGACGCTCGCTGTTTGTTGTGTGCGTGTCGCGAACAGCTGATCGGTGCCATCGGCGCTGTTACCGGCGGCGTTGGTGCTCTGCTGTTTGCTCTGGAGCAATCGGTGGAGGCTTCCGGCACTGAGGTGCACTCGCCCGCTCAGCCCTGGTCCCACAAGGGTCTCTTCTCCTCGCTGGATCACCAGAGGTGCGTAATTCAAATATAGCTCAAGTTGAACTTTGTATGTGAATTGATTGGTATCATCGGTCGATCGCAGCATTCGTCGCGGCTATGAGGTGTACAAGCAGGTGTGCTCTGCTTGCCACTCGATGCAATACATTGCCTACCGTAATTTGGTTGGCGTCAGCCATACCGAAGATCAGGCCAAGACCGAGGCTGAGCAGATCACGGTAAGGATTCGTTGAATTTTCCAGAATTTTATTTTAACGCTTTAATTGATTCAGGTGAGAGACGGTCCTGATGATACAGGCAACTTCTATGACCGTCCCGGCAAGCTGTCGGACTACTTCCCGTCGCCGTATCCCAATGAGGAAGCGGCTCGTGCTGCCAACAATGGTGCCTATCCACCAGATTTGAGCTACATCGTTTCGGCGCGCAAGGGCGGCGAAGATTACATCTTTTCGCTACTAACTGGCTACCATGATGCGCCAGCTGGTGTGGTGCTGCGCGAGGGTCAGTACTTCAATCCGTACTTCCCGGGCGGTGCCATATCCATGGCCCAGGTCTTGTACAATGAGGTGAGCATTGAGCTAACCAATTTCGAATTCAACTCAATTAACATATGGAATTATTTGTGAATCAGGTAATTGAGTATGAGGATGGCACACCGCCAACACAGAGTCAATTGGCCAAGGATGTGGCCACGTTCCTCAAGTGGACATCGGAGCCGGAGCATGATGATCGCAAGCAGCTGCTGATCAAAGTGATTGGCATTCTTGGCTTCCTGACTGCCATCTCGTATTACATTAAGCGACACAAGTGGTCCTCGCTCAAGTCCCGAAAGATCGTCTTTGTGCCCAAGGAGAAGTAGAGTTTTGTTTGAATTTGATTTGGCGTGAAGAACTGCAGTGTTAATGCGACTTTATCGACTAATAAAAAATAAATCAAGTTTAAGCATAAACCCAAAAAACAACAAAAAAATGTCCGTTCACACACACACATACACACAAATACAAACACAAACACACAGACACAAAGTTCAATTAAAGAAATTATAGTAACAGCTAATAACAAATAACATGCCAGAACAGAGTAAACAAAATACCAAAATTCCTAGTATAGCGAATGGATGAAGATCAAAGGACATCAAGGAAAAAGCGGGAAGTTGAACGAAAGCAAAGAGCCTAGACAAAATGAATCATGGAAACTATTACATGTATTGTGTATAAATCTTAAATTCAAATTATGTATTTAAATAAACAATTGAAAACATAAAACCCGAGCAGGATTTGACTTTTATATATAGGTGTGTAGAGCAAGTTCTTTGGATTTATGCAGAACTCTGCTGAAGCATATATAGAACTGATCTGTAGAAGTGGCTTAACGAAAAGAAGATTGAAGTTTAAATCTATCCTATATGTATGTAGATCTCTTCTGTGAACTGCTCCATAAATTATAAATAACAAGAATATTCTCAGGTGGATCAGTCGAGATTGGTTTTAGAATTTTGAGCATCTAAATATATATTATTTATAAACAATTTCGAATTAAATGTGCAACCTATTACGACTGATGCGCACTTCAAATGCGTTTTGGCTTTTCTTTTTTTATTGGATTATTAATTGTTTTATTTAGAAGCTTAAATTAAAATATTATTTTAATCATTTTTTTTTCATCGTTCTGCCCGTTCGACTTCTTCATCAGTTTAGTGTGTATGTGTATGTGTGTGTGTGTGTGTGTGTGTTTATTTGTTTGTTTTAAAAGTTTGTTTTTCATATATTTACCGCAATGTTTCGAGGATTATAAATCGTGTCTCACGTCCCATTTAGAAGAAGGAAAACTAATTAAATTGTTACAATTGCCTCGGTTCGGTTCATTGTCTCTTTTTTTTTTGTTTTTGTTTTTGTTTTTACTACAAAAAATTCGCTTAAATTTGTATATATATATATAATTAATAAATTTTTTTAGTAATGCAAAACAATAATTACTTTTCTTCTTCTGCGCTGCAACGAAAACAGAATTCGCTGAAATTTTTATCTTATACGGATTTTTTTTTTGTTTTTTGTTTTTTTTTTGTAAATTGCTTGAGTAAAATTATAAATGTAACCTTTTTGTTTAGCAAGGGTGTATAGGTGTGTGTTTTTGTTGTTTTTTCTCTTCTTATTCCATTCTTTTACATTGAGTTTAATTGTTGTTTTATTTCTTAGTTAAGAATGTGTTTTGTAACCAAACATGATGACATTCGTACGACGCTCGATGACGGAAGGGATGACGACCATTTATTATATATTAGTGACGTTTGCTCTGGCTGTTCTTTTCCTGCTTCTTCTTCTTGTTGATGTTGCTGTTGCTGTTGCTGTTGTTTACACTTATAGTATAGATATTTTGCTTTAGTTCTTGCTGCTGCTGAACACACACACACATTCAAGAAGTACAACAAACAACAATAACAATAATGCAGCTACTTGGCGCCTCCCCTCACGGCCGCTCTCTCTCTCTCTCTCTCCCCTTCTCACTCTCCCTCTCCTACGTTTCTAATTCACATTACACACAACTCTCTGAAGGATTGAGACGACTTACCAATGGCCGGCACGCGCCTCTTGACACTCATTCACACTCAGCTGAGTGCTGCTGTTGCTGTTGCTGTTGCAGTGGCAGTTGTGTGTAATGCTGTTGTTGTTGTTGATGCTGCAGTTTGTTGTTGTTGTTGCTGTTGTGGTTGTAGGTTGTTGTTGTTGCTGTTGTTGTTCTGATCGTTGTTGCCAACTAAAAACAGCTACCTTCTGGCGGTTGTGGCAACTTCAAGTTCTCTTTCATGGTCATAATCCTACGTATTTCCTGAAGCATCGTTTTAATAGTATACTCGCGACTCCACCTGGACAACATGGGCACTGATCTATGATCAACCTGTCACACAAAACACAACTGTTGAGGTTATCCATACATAAGTTTAGTGATCGATGTTCTACTCACCACACCATTATTCTGATTAATGCAATTTATATTAACTTTTGTTAAAAATCGGAGCGTTGGTGGCTCATCCGGATAACGTTCGCCGCACTCGATCTTTAGTGAATACATTCGATTCTCGAATGGCGTCTGGAATAAACAAAGACCGAAGTCATGCGAATCAGTGAATATGTATTAGAAATATGCATTTAATGACTAGCGATTACACAAAATGCAAGTCTGTATCTCCCTTCACTCCTGCCTTCAACTAACAATTACTACCCGGACAGGCTCTCTCGATGACTCAGCGTGTGTTGGCAGTGCAACAATTCGTGATTCATAACACACTCTCTGCTTTTTTAAATAACTTCAATATTTCTAAAAGAATTTAGAATTTGTTGTTGTCGCTCAAAAAGATTCATTGTATAGAGCTTATCTTTTCATTTTCTGTTATCAACAGTTCTAATAGAATGTTTTCGCAAGCTATTTTATATAACACAAATGAAATGCGGGTATAAATCTAGTTAGCTTTTAGTTTCGATAAGTTTGTTGATCTTACTTATTGCACAGCTCAAGCTAGTTTGATTGACATTTGCCCAACAGGAGTTTCTGAAGTAGAAACTACATACTACTCTACTAGGCAGCTGTTTGTTGAACTATAAACTCTCATATTCTCAGCTAACTTTTAACACATTAAAGTATCGTTAAAGAAAAGTGGCTATAATATTTCTCGACTCATTTGAGAATTGCATTAAACTTTAAAACTTGTTTACGGTCGGTCAGTTTGCATGTTTGCTAATCAATTTAATTACCATTTGCATATTTTTCACACGGACATATTTTGAATTTACGCAATCGATTAGATACAACATCGACAATATCCACATCTATACAATATCTATAATAACAATAATTCCGACTGATAAGACTGACATTCGTTGCGCGGCTTATTTCTACATGACGTAGATGGTACGAGCGTGATGACGCTTGCATTCAGCAGTTAGTTGGGTACACTTACTCTAGGGGGGCCAATAATCATGCCAATCCAATAGGTTAGTGTCATATCATCGTCGTTCTCCAGACCCCACGATATGGTGCCATCGCCTACACCCTTCTGGCCCTGATCCAGCTCCTCCAGTAAGCGGAAATTTCGTGGCACCACTGAAAACCAACAAAAATTAGGCAACTATAAATTTCCATTTAACTTTGCATGGGCCGAAGGTTGTAATTAAGACACAAAGCGTGTTTTTTTTTAGCGCGAGGGGGTCATGTGTTTCTTAGTAGACGTTCTCTTCGCGCTCTTCTGCTTGAAATTCATATTGTTGTTGTTGCTGCTGTTGCTGTTGTTATTGGCCAGTGTGTCTTGCGTTGTTTTTCCTTTGCTTTGCACTCATTTTCGTAAGTAGAACAAAAAATTAAATACGAATGCCGGATGGACGTAGGGTGTGGTATTGGTTAGTTAGTTGGTTGGTTGGTTGGTTGGTTTGTTGCTTGGTTGCCTGGTTAGCTCCAATAGTCGACAATGCTCCCCCAACTCCTTCCCACTGGCACACACGACATAATTTGCAGGCAAACGCCAAAGATATTATGCGCAATATGCAAAGTTTTGCAGCCGCAGTCGCAGCCGCAGCAGCAGGCTAACTAATTTAATTAGAAATTAAAGAAGCACTTTGCTTTGCAGCAAAGGCAAAGAGCATAAAACCAAGTGGCTGAGCAAACGAGCAAAAAACACTCACACACACATGCACATGCACATACAATTGAAAAGGGACACATGGAACGGCAAAGGGGGTGTGCGTGAGTGTGTGTGTGGGGTGCGGGCCCCACCGAAATTGTCAAGTCACGAAGAAAAATTGCTGCATAGCGACGGCAACTGCAACTGCAACAGCAACAGAGAGACCAATGCAACACAATGGTCTATTCGCTTGTTTTCCAATATGAATTAATGTGTGCTCGCGTTTATTCGGACGTTTTTTTTTTGCCATTTGCTTTCTTTTCCAATTTCATACAGAGCTGCGGGGCAGTGGCAGCGCTGCGGCAGCGGCCCGTCATCGTTCAATAAAAAGACGTTTTGCGCACTCGTTTAATGCCGCACTTTCGCACATTTTGATGGCCAAATATTGCCAACATTTTGGCAGTGCTCGCGGGCACGTGCTTTTCAATCAAATTTCTTGCCAAATTGTTAATTTTACAAATAAATTTCTTACCAACGCCGGTACTAGATGTATGCGCCATTGTGGTTTATCCTAGAGTGTGTGTGTGTTTTGGCTTATTTTAGCGCATTCTTTGGTCGTGCACTTAGGTATGGTTTTAATTAGCACATTTTCTTGCGAAAGCGTTGCCAGACCTTTAGACGGCAGGTGTCACGAAATGTCGATTGCCGATAAGTTAGTACGATAACAACGCACTTAACCAATTGGACTATATGCAACGCGTCAGCTTTTTGAAACGAATCAATTTTTACGTGTTAATGCTACAGTTAATTAAATAATTAACGAACCATCTAGACGAATGCTCTAACGGCTGTCTACTAGACAATGGAAACGCTGTACCACCAAACAAATAACACGGTCAAGGAAATTGAGCAATGCTTTCAGCGACTTGGCCAAATCACACCGCAGGAAGCGCTTGACGTGGAGAATACAATACAAGTTAAAATTACCCAAGCCAATTCGTGAGTCACCTACCTTTACGCGCATCCCTAACAGCTGATAGAATTTGTTAAATTTGTATAGCAACTGCGACCGACTCGATGTGTTGCTATTCAAGGTGCCGCCCTCACAGCGGCAGAGTTCCAAGCTGCGAATAGATCAGCTTAAATATGACTTGAGGCATTTGCAAACATCACTACAGCACGCGCGTGATCGTCGCCAGCGGCGGCTGCAGGAGATAAGTGAACGAGAGCAGCTACTTAATCATAGGTTCGCTGCAAACAGCACTGCTCCATCGGAGACGTGCCTCCAACTGGATTACGAGCTGCAGCATCACACACAGATGGGCAATGCCCATCGGGGTGTGGACGACATGATTGCCTCTGGCAGTGGCATACTGGAAAGTCTCATGTCACAGCGAATGACGCTAGGCGGCGCCCATAAACGTATACAGGCTATTGGCAGCACTCTGGGATTATCCAATCACACAATGAAGTTGATCGAGCGCAGGCTGGTGGAGGATCGGCGAATCTTTCTGGGCGGCATGGTGGTTACATTGCTGGTAGTTGGACTGATTATATATTATTTAGTGCTGTAGTAAAACGAATATATCAAGCTCGGAATTTAAATTAAATTTAGTATTATATATTTGATTGAAACAGTTTCACTTGTTGTCGACTTTTTAGTCGTCGTTTTCGAGGGAGATGTTGCTGCCGAAACGCTGGTAGAGATGTGCCTTGAGCTCATCCATCTCCGCCTTGATAACCTTTGCCTTGGCCTCAATACTGGCGATTTCCTTGATTGCTTCTTCTTTCGTCTCGGCAAGCAGTTCCTGTGTTTTGGTCAGCTTGTGTGAGAGAAATACTTCGCCAATCAGAATGGGAATATCCTCATCCTCGTCGAACAGCTCAATTTCTTCCAATGCCTCCTCTACGCATTTGAGATCATTCTTCTTCATCTCCAGCTCCATTTTCAAGTTATCCATGCGCACATTGTGCTTGGCAAAACGATTGATACGCTGTTGATCCTCAAAGGAAATGTGGACATCGTCGTGCTATATATCAAATATAAATAAATGCGATTAGTCAACGCCTCGAATGTGCTCAGCAGGTGAGTGCAAAGTGAGGTTACTCTGGTATGCCGACAGCTCCTAATCATGTACTTACATTTTGAAACACCTTGCTTGTGTTGCTAGCTACTTTAGCGGCCATTTCTGTTGAATTTTATAGGTTTTTATTTAATAAATTAATGTTTTTCCAAACAGTTGGCGTTTGCAACTTTGGATTGTTGTTCGGGCTGAAAAGTACACGGTGTTGTGGTGGCCGGTCGATATCAACATTAGAATTATCGAAATGCTTACAGTTTTATGTCAATTTAACAGATGTTAGATAGCACTGTCAGAAACAGCAGCTGAAGCAAACAGACGTCATCCGAACGTTTTTTCTAATTTAAGGTACAAATTCTGATTTGTCAAGGTAAATAATTAACGTAATAATTGCCAAAAAATTTGCCAAGTGCTGGGCACTATAAATATGACAGATTATTGGCTAGCATAAGTGCAGGCAACTATCCGCTGTTGCAGACGTTCGCAGTGCAAAAATTACATAACCTCTTTGAGGCTAAGTGCAGAATGTTTATAATAACGATTTGTGTTTTTATACAAATACTTGTCGGCTTTATATGCGGTTTGTAAGCCCGATACCAATAACCCTCTCTCCTCTACATGTCCACAGCTTGAGCCATGCGTGTATCATCGATCCTCAACGGCGCCCACTTCGGCAACCTCGCCAAGGTTCACGGCATTGTCACCTACAAACTGTCGCCCTTTGAGCAGCGCGCTTTTGCTGGTGCGATCAGCCATGGTCTGCCCAACATTGTGCGCCGCATCCGCTCTAACATCTTCCGTGTGGTACCACGTAAGTCTATTAGTTTATTTCATTGGTTTCTTGATCTAATCGTTCCTATACTTTGCAGCCTTCATCGCGGGTTATTTGATCTATGATTTGACCGAGCGCAAGCATACAGCTTTGCTACGTAAGAATCCTGCTGATTACGATAATGACCAATAAACGAACTGTCCTCCTAGTCGGCGTACATTAGCGAATAGTGATGTTAAGCTAAATAATAAAACAAAACCCACAGTTCAATGAAGTGATATTTACTTTTTTTTGTTTGGTTTGGATTGTTGTGGAGTATCTGGGTTGAATACAACTAAATGCCTTATAAGAGAGATCATAACTTATTTATTCCCGGTGCAGCATATTCTTAGCAATTGCATATTGCATATTGAAATACTTTCCAGCTAAAGTTATTCAAATAGTAAATATTGAATATATTAATTGAAGTTAACAGCTGTTGGCAGCGTTGCCATATATTAAACGAGCTATCACACACTTTTCAACACTGCTCTGGCAAACACCAATAGGAACAGCTGTTTTTCCATAAAAGAAATAAGAAAAAGACTTGAATTTTTACACACATATAACGCGAGGATAGTTGTAGTTTTTTAATATCAAGCAACGTACTTAATATTAGTTATATACACATGGACTGCTGTGGAGGTGAAGTACGCAGCGAAAGCATCTACAACATGCTGCAGGCCTTAGTCGACTCGAAAGTAATTAACGTCGAGTTGTTTACCATCGCTGTGGGCATATTCTTTGTTGTGCTGTTGCTGAAAAACAATTTTAGAAGTTTCTCGGGCACATAAGATGAAAACTAAATAACACTGCCGAATTTAGTCGCTAATTAATGTAATAATGTAATGTACACAATTTAGCTAAGCATTAATAATAACAATTCAAAAGAAAATGTAAAACTGTTTTTATTTTTTGTTCTTATTCTTAGAGTGGAGCCCCTTGGCAGTGACGTCACACTTGTAGGCCAGCGACGAAAAAAAGCATGTTACAAAAACGGCTCAGGGTCGTCGTCGCTGTGCGCTACCACAAAATACAAACCTAAACTTTAAGGCAAATATAATGCATACTAATTGTACATGAAGGCCGATTGAACTTGTTTAGCACCTGTCAAATTGATATATGCGTAACGGTCAATTTCATCATAAACCTTTGAATCATGGTATATTCAAAGATAAGATTGTACATCAAGTGCAAGTTGTGATGCAGTTAATTATCTATTAATAGTTCTATTAAGCACTCTTTGAACTTTTGACCTAGTTCTTTTTGTTATTTTGTTTGTGCTCTTATAATTCTCATCACTGGCAACTACGCTCAATCAATTTCAATTGGCATTTGGTTTATGTTTGCCACAAATAACTTCAATTGACCAACGATCGCTAGCTGCACGCACTTCCTGGTGCAATCGCTGCATTGCCCATTAGAATTCAATAGACGTTCCGAGGCGTGACCTACGCCATTTTTGGACTAGGTGCTGCCAGTATTTATGGGAAATATGCTACGTGCTTATTAGCACAAATTTCGCATTAGGATACACCGAATGCAACGAATGCAAACAAAGCAAACGTAAACGCTAGCAAGACTTACTTATTGCTGTCAAGAAAGTCCAATCGAAAGACCAAAACGTGACATTTTTACCATTTGTTCAACTGCAAAATAAGATGAAATTGTTGTGAATGTAATCAAATTATTTACTAGATAATGTGATGCTATGCTAAATATTTATTTTGACATATATATTCAAATTTTTGTATAATAATATAAGATGTTTGTATAAGAGTTTGTGCTACTGAGTTTGCGAACCATTTTGTATAAGGAATGATTTGAACTGTTGTTCCAAGATCTGCTTCAAATTGATTAAGTTATCGAGCCTGGGAACCGTTTTCCTTTTTGAATATTTTGAACTAGCTTCTGTTATTGTTTTTGATAACATCCAAAGATATCCTGTGCTGTTTGTTATCGATTTTGTAAACCGTTTATTTATTTCTTAATCGGATTTGAACTACTGCCGAATCGTTAAAGTCTCAAATAGTAATAAATAAATAACATTTTACATATTTAAATATGCATTTTAATGCAATTCAATTACAAATTTAGGAAAAATCTGAAGGCTCATGAAAGTATAATAAAATTAGCTTAATTTCCCTTCAAATACACCAGTCAGACTTTGATTATACAATATATATTTTCATGAATTGCAGTGCAATAAACCCAGCAGGCAACATTGTTATGTTAAACGTTGTCAATGAACTTGGAGTAAGTGAAATTCTACGAAATTCCAGCAACGAATTGCTGACCGAAGTTCCGCTCTGAGCGGAGTTTTAATGAATGAGTATTATGTAAACTACAATAGAAACAAAGTTTTCGATCTGCACTTCACTTTAATACTTTCGATATCCAATCTGAACTTTGAAAATTTACGAACATCAAACAATAAATTATAAATATTAAAATTTTGCACAGCCTTCGAGGTTTGCTTCGTCAAGTATAAATAAAGAACAAAGAAGAAGAAGCTATTTACGCGCCAGCTTTTTTTTGAGTGCTGTGCCCAAACATGAAAAATCCAATGATTCGTTAGGTTTGCATCTAGATCGAATTACCGAATCCTTTCTCTTTTCTTCACAGCCATCACCGATCGTATGATCCATTTCTTGAAGTCGCTTTTTCACATCGTGCTCGGGATTTGGGTCTTTGTCCAAATTGTTAATCAACTCCAAAAAGGCAGCATGCTGCTCATTATAGCGAGATATGATCGTATCTCTACGACTGAGCTTCGATTGTAGCTCCTTAATGCTCTTCTGTAGCTTGTCCACCTTCTGGGCCCTCGCACTGATGTAGCTCATTTCCATCCGGACGCTCTGCAGCTTCGTCTCCAATAGACTGGCGCTGCACTTCACTTCGCCCATTTGTTTCTTGTACTTGAATCGCGTCCGCTGTATCTGTTCCTCCAAATATGCAATATATAAATCTTGATTGGGAGTGATCGGTCTGTCGGTTTTGCACTTCATATTGTTCCCATTCTTCCTGGGGTTATCCGCACATCCGCTACACAGCTGGAAGTGGGAGCCATGCTGTCGACAGAGTTCATCCCGCTCCCCCCGTATCATCGCCAACTCATTTCGCAATAGCTGAATCTCCTGTTGCAAACGGGAACACTTGGTCATTTTCATGGATTTTCCGCTAGCTCTATAAAGTGACAGGCAATACCCAATTTGCAACAAGCCTCTTCGCTCTGTCTATCTCCCTCTCTTTGTATTGTTGTCTCCTTTTAACAAAATTTTGCATGCACTTTTGAGAATTTGGTAGAAAACTTTTCAGATTCTTGAATTTGAGTTATTAAGCTTTGAAAAGCCAAATATTTGAAACGAAAAGCAAAACAAATTTCGAAATTATGTGTAATCTGACAAATATATAGGCAAAGGAAGTGAAAGGATATATGTGTATTCTTCAATGGAATCCAGCTAATCCTGCCCAGTTCAAGTATACAAAAATATAGATCTGTCCACTTATTGGATACCTTCCTAAATCTGCTTAAAGTCCGACATTTCTTTTTTGAAAGGCAGAACTCAGAGTATCTTTCAGTCGAGCAATGTTGACCTTTTACTTTTTGCTTACACTAGGATTAATTAATCAAGACCTTAATCAAGAAATGCATCTTTGTAGATTGTTCGTTTCTTGCCAGGCTTGCGGAATATCTTTCAGCTGATATATAAAAAAAAAACCAGACTAAGTACATCTTTCATAAAAGATATATCCACAGAGCACGTGTCCACTTATAATAAGTAAATAAAGTCGCTCGAAAACCATTTATGTAGACGGCTACCTAAATTTGTTGTTCAGCTCAATTGCTTGAGCTTTACTTTGTAACTTCTTGGGTAGCGCTGATCGGGGAAAATTACTGCAATTTGATCGAACTTTTTCATATCGCATAATTTGCATCTCAGAATTTTGCGTATTTTGGTTTTTTTTTTTTGAGGGCTTTTAGTGCGGGGCGTTTGGGATTTAAACGTGCCACGCCCACAGCTCTGACGGTGGCCCCCAAGGCGAAAACGTTCAGCCAAGTCCCAGTGGCAAAGCAAATACATAAACACACACACACACACACAGAGAGAGAATTGCATTTTGTGTACTTTTGGCATTTCGCTGTTTCGTTTTTTTGTTTGTAAGCATAATTTGTATTTTTCGCCTCGAGATGCCGCACATTTGATAAGGGTTATCGATACGCAGTCCGCGGGACCCTACCCAGATGCTTATTACGTTTTCTTTTTCTTTTTTTGTTGGTGTTTTTGAATACCCTTTAAGCATTTGTTTGGCTTGAGTGGGTATCATAAGATTTGTCTTTAGACCTCTTGAATGGGTTGGCAATGGGACTTCTATGCAATTCTCATGACTAATGACTGAAGTGCGTCAGAATGTTTTTAAAAACTATTTATTTTAGAAACCTGATAAACGACCTATTTTCTTAAGCAGCACAGAGTATCTTTCGGTTGATTACTTACCAAGAGAGAATCTTTTTTTTCAAGTTTTCTTTAAAGTTGTAATTAATTTGCGATGGTGCTTATTGTGGCACATGTAAGGAGGCAAAGTATATATATAAGCTTTATGGCATAAGTATATATCTGAATACTTTGTTTGCCTTCCTTTTAGAGAAAAAGTGTGTGTGAGAGAGAGAGAGAGAGAGAGAGAGAGAGAGAGAGATCCGATTGCATTGGGTGTTAACTAAAGTTTATACTGAATGACATAAGTCAGTTATTTACTTTATATGCACATATGTTTATAATAGACTAATATTTCATTTGAAGAGCGAATTCTGTCTAACTGCGATGATATCACATAATATAATAACAGGCGAGCCCTTTTGAAGCTCAATGTCAAGGTCTTTCTGAATCAAATGCGGCTCGTTTTTTTGCTGTTCTTTTTTATTTTGGTTGATTTCTCAATTTGACAAAAACTTTGTTTCCCACTTGAGCAATTTGCATAAATTCAAGGTCAGTCGCACAATAAAGATCCAGACATGATTTGTGTGATACGCATACGTGTGTGTGTGTGTGTGTGTGTGTGTGTGTATCTGCCAGTGCTTGTGTGTCTGTCTTTTTTCGGCAACTTATGTGCCAGATTGTGTGGCAAGTTTGAACTAGGCAAAATGTATAGAGGAAGCAGAAATTTGAAAGCAAATTAAATAATATTTCATTTAAAAACATATTTTCCAACATTTTTGAAATTTCTAAATTGTTGCATATTTTTTGCAAAATAAAAAAAATGTTTTGAACAAATTTAATAAAAAATCTAAAAAACAAATAAATAAAATATTTTTTTAAATTTTTTTTAAAAATCTAAAAATTAAATACAAATTTTCCCAAATTTCTAAGATTAAGTTTTGATTTATTTAACAAATTAAATTTAATTTTTATATAAATTAAATTTCAAAAACTTAGAGAATATTTTCTTAAATTTCTAAAAACAATGAAAATTGCCTCAAAAATATTTTCTGAGAGCTTGAAATATACATTTAAAAAATATTTTTCTTAATTTTTGAATAAATGTCAAATACAAATTTAATAGAAAAAAATATTTTAAAATTTTTGATGCACTCAAAGTCTCAACTGACTTAGAATAATATTTCTCTTATAATTTGTTAACCATAATTTTTATAAATTAATACTCTTTTCATTATAACTAAATTCTGGAGTCATCTAAAGTCATTCTATTCGAAATTCACTTAACTTAAAGCATTTTTGATTTCTGTTAGGCACAACCGACGACAGCCGACAACAACGGCCAAGGCAGACGAGCCATGTGCCGAAAACTGATATCAAATGCAAAATCCAAACAATAAACCTAAGCAAAAAAAAGATTAAGGAAAATAATAAAAACTTGACTAACATCTACAAAAAGAAGAAGATGAAGACGAAAGAATGGCTAAGGACGCAGCCGCAGACAAAAAGCAGACAAGGCGAACCCAATTTCCAGACGGAGACGAGCAACCAGAAACGAGGAAGGCAGAGAGGGAGAGAGAGGGAGAGAGGGAGAGGGAGAGAGAGGGATAGAGATAGGGGGCACAGCTGAAGGCTTGCGGCAGCGTCTGTCTGGGTTTTTGGGTCTTTCGACGACGTAGACGTAATCTAGACGCCTTTTGTTTGCACACAGAAAAAAAAGCAAAGCCCAAAAAGAAAAAAAAATCAACAACAACAAACAAAAACATAATAAAGGGCAGCAGAGCGAAGGCTGTGTTAGCTTGTTTAGGCTGGGGGCAGAGGGCGTGGCATCTGATCAAGTGCGCTACTTAGTAGTAAAAGGCTGTCAAAGCAGAAGCTCTTCAATTTTACTCAAATTGTGTTTAATTTGCACTGCAGACATAGGCCAAGACTTTGCTCCGGTTTATACTAAACATAAATATATTTGAAAAAAATTGCTGTGAGAGTCGATTGCATTTGATTTAATTCGATTGCTAGACACCAGACATTACGCAACGAAAATGTCGCAAATGTCGCCAATTTTTAGGAGCTTTGCAGTGCGCAATGCGTGCAAATTTGGCAAACAGCTGTAAGGGGGGACTGCAGCATACTCTGCTAGCTGTGTGTAAAAGGCTTATAAAAGAATCTTTTTTTTAATATTGAATAGTTTGTTCGAAAGCTTTGAGGAGTATAGATTGATTTAATTGATTGGATGGTAGTGTTGTATGAATAGATGAAGTAGTAGTAGTAAAGGCAGTATATAATAATAGTAGTAAATATAAGTAATAGTAGTAATAGTAGTTATAGTTGAAGATAGTTATAGTAGTAGTAGTAGTAGTAGTAGTAGTAGTAGTAGTACTTGTAGTAGTACAATGAAATAGTAGTGGAAGTAATACATTGAAATAGTAGTAGTAGTAGATTAAAGTAGTAGCAGTACATTAAAATAGTAGTAGATAATAGTAGTACACAAAAATAATAGTGGAAGTAATACATTGAAATAGTAGTAGTAGATTAAAGTAGTAGTAGTACATATAAATAGTAGTGGCAGAAGTACATTAAAATAGTAGTGGGAGAAGTACATTGAAATAGTAGTAGTAGTAGTAGCAGATAGTAGTAGTACATTGAAATACTTAGTTGTACATTGAAATAGTAGTGCATTGAAATAGTAGTGCATTGAAATAGTAGTGCATTGAAATAGTAGTGCATTGAAATAGTAGTGCATTAAAATAGTAGTACTATTATTCTTACTAATTATTAAAATAGTAGGAATATTCTTATTAATTATTAAGATAGTAATAGTACTAGTGCCAGGTAGTATTACTATCCAAAAAGGTAGTAAATATCCATTATATATACCCTTCAAATACTTCAAATACCATTAAGACTAACCTCATTTTGCACACCACAGCCAATACACCCCTTAACACAGTCTAAAGCAGTGTATATTTCTACAAAAAAAATAAAATTAGAGAAATAAAAATCGCAATTTGCGTGTCAGACATATTTGATTGGATTTCATTAAACAGGTTGTCGTTGCCATTTGCTAAAATGCTTCAAAATAAATATTAGTTAAAAATGGTTTGACAAAATATATGTACGAGTATGACTATATGTGCACAGACATATCTATAGAGACAACCAGTGTGCACACTGGTACGCAACAAGTAATTCATCTACACAGCATCTACATGAAATTGACTTTAAAAGTGATTTTTTGTTTTTATGTAAGTGAATGAAATATGCAACAGTTCTTAGAATGCCCCAGACTCCACAAAATGGGGGTAAAGACCTCTCAACCCCCCTCCCTCCCTGTCTCTCTCTCTCTCATCTCTTGTGACATTAGCTTTGCAAATTTTGCACTTTTGGCGACGCTTTTCAATCATGAATTGGGCAACAGACATCCGCTTTGGATCACAACATTTTGCGAATTCCAAACGCTCAAATCCCAATATCTGTTTCTATATGCATATGTCTACAGAACAACCCAATTAACTCTGATATTTGTGTACACAAACTTGCAAAAGAAACCAAACGAAACATAACTTTAAGAAAGCAAACTTCAATTTCCGACAGGCCCAAAAGGCTGGGCTCCCACTCTTCCTCTCTCTCTCTCTATCTCTTGCTCGCTCTCTGCGTGGAGATTGGGCGGGGGGAGTTATTAAAAGTGGACAATGAAATGCCTGGAAATACAAATGGAACATGTATGAAAGTTTTAGTCGGGCACAGCCGACTATATAATATTCGTTCATGGTTAAACGAAAACACTATATTTATGGATTGTAGTAGGTTATATCCAAATCTTAGCTCTCAATTTGCCACGCCTCTAATGACCCCAATGATTGCCAAACATTTCTTAAATAAATCAATATACCCACATGCACAACTTGAACGAGTATTAAAACAAACACAAAGTTTGTTATGTTGCGCAAGGCGCAGTCCAAGTAACGCCCTCAATGACTGCAAAAAAGGGGGCGGGACTGGGGGAGTGGGGGCTTTGGTATGGACACACTGGCAACTAAATGTTATTGACCCGCCGCATGAATCCGTTAGCAAGCGATGCCAAAAAAAAAAAAAACGAAGCTCCACCCGGGCCTGGAATTCTTATTAAGATCAATCAGCTAAATGTCGGTTTTATGCTTAATGCTTATGATTCACACGGCCAAAAAGCACCAAAATCGAAAAACGAAGTGCACCAAAGATACAAAAAAACAACAACAACTTGAGCTGCTTAAATGAGGTGAACGAATGCATATCCTTGCCTGAAATAAAGAAATAAAAAGTAAATAAATAAAGTATGAGAATATTATAAAATAGAGATAAACATGAAAAACTTTGATTCATTTTAGAATAATATAAATAATATAAAGAAATACAAAAAATATATTAAGGTTAAAAATATGATAAAATTGACTTAAAAATGAAAAATTTTTATTAATTTTAGAATAATATTTAGATATACATATATACATATGTATGTGTGTATGCAGAGCTGTTAAGAATTCCATTTGAAAGGAAATTCAAAATGGGTTTTTGTATGTACTTAACAACATATATAAAAAAAATAGGCAAATATTAAATTCTTATAAGTTCTTTTTCTGAATTCCTTGAATAGAGCTGCAGCCCTCAGGGAAAACATCTGCGCCCATTGATCTGAGCAGGCGATTACAATAAGAAATGAAAACATTTCAATATATGATACGAATTTTAAAAAATTCCATTAAAAAAGTTACATAAATTATTAAGATTTATATTACGCCTGGGCATGAAAACAAAATTTAAATTAATTTGATTTGCAATCTTGAAGTGCTGCAGAAACTTTGAAATCGACATGGAACTTATGCATGTCATTGAATATAGCAAATTTAAACTCAATAGTATAGGAAGTACATTTAAAAATATATAGAAAATATATATATATCATTAAAATTATATGTATATGTATATTTAGAAGCTGCTCTCAATGCCTTACTTTTGACAAATCCTAAAAGTTTCATTACTTATCTCATATATAACCAGAGCTGTTAAGAATTCCATTTGAATGGAAATTCAAAATGGGTTTTCAGAACAAAAACCCATTTTGAATTTCCATTTTTAACAGCTCTGTATATAACATAGTCAAAGGGATTTCATTAACAAAATTATAAAGTAGAAAAGCTTTACATATTTATATATATACCATATATATATATATACCATATATAACCATAATATCTTGTATTCACATTTTACCTATACAGCTACAAACACTGCTCAACAAGTTGCATATGCCAGCTAATATACCCAATTGCCTGCCAGAGATGCACAACAAACTGTTTTCAGCAATCCTTTTACAAAGTTGTCGGCAAATTTTTATGCTGAGAAATTGAGTTTTGCTTAATTAGTCATGGCAGTGCTTGCATACGGACATACATATATGAAAGTTAGCAGGAGTTGCATGTACATATATATATATATTACAAATATATACATACACATATGTATATGTATGTTTGTATATATAGAAAGGCAATTCTAAATGCCGTCTTATCATGAATGACACACATTGTGGGCGAGCAGATAAGAAGCCACAGCTTCAGCTAGCAAGCAAGCGCTCACTCCCTCAGTCTCTCTCTCTCTCTTTCTCTCTCTCTCTATTTCTCTATCTGCCTCTCTCTCTCTCTCTTTAGCTTGTTAATAAAAGTTTTGGATATATAAGGTCTGTGGCTCTCTGGTTCAGCGCGTTGCGCTCGCTTTGCCTACGTGAGAAATTTTGGAATTCTGATCAGCAGCGTAAGGAAAAAAGTATCTTTCGGATATTCAGAAATATGTTAACGTTTACACATCAAACAAACAAAAACAAAAACCAAACTGAACTGCAGATAAGCCCAGCCATGGTTGTCAATACAGCAAACATTAAATTCTTCTCTTTTTTTTTTGAAAATTTCTTGTATTATTTGCTTGACGTTTGTTTACAAGCAGAAACAGTTACACAAATACACACACACACACACACAGATACAAATATATTTACAGATACAGCTACAGCTACACTTAGAGTTACATATATGAATTTGCCATGGGAAGGAGAAGGAGGGCGAACTGTTGTTTTTATATATTTTAATCGAAATCCAATCTAAGTAGAGCTTAGACTCATCAATTATAACAAATTGTATGTTATTTGTTGTTGTTGCTGTTGTAAAAGTTCAATGAACACTTCGAGGTGAATGCAATTGCAATTGCAATTGCAATTGCATCGATCGAAGCGTGTTTAACTCGTTTACGGCTCTGACATGTCACGTAATTAACTGTGCCCAGTCTGCCAATAAGCTAATGATAGACATATATAGATATGCATATAGAGAAACTACTCCTAACTTATACCATATGATATATGTATAGATCGAAAGACTGGAGTAGCGTCGTATGCCTATTGCCTTGGTTTCAATTCACTTTGATCATTCATTAAATGCATTCAAATACTTGCATGAACGTCCAAATGTCTGCCTGGCCGTCTGTCCGGCTGTCCGTCTGTCTGGCTGTCTATCTGCCTTCTGGTCGGCCTTGCGCTCAATGTGTAATTGATATATGAGCTTTTACATATGCATGAATATGCAGCTATCCATATAGATGTTATATAAAATAAATAAAAAATAAATTAGGTAAAAAACAATTTTGGATTTTTACTGAAAAAACATTCAAGTAGTAAGTGTCTACCTGTAATAAAATATGAATCTTATATAACTAAGCTCTTCAAATTTCCATAAAGGAACTTTCATCATTGTATTTAGCTGTAAACCATCTTAAATCTGTTTAGCCTCATATGAATATAATTCAAAGAAAAAAAAGTATCTTCTACTTTTTAAGCAATTCTAATTAATTTTAATATTTTTCTTAAATTAACATCTAATCTTATCTATATTAAGCCATAAACGAACTTCTTAAATCTTGTTTCGCATCTTTTGTTTTGTCTTTTATTTTTGCCGCTTTTTTCTTTTTTTGGTTTTGCCTTTTTCAGTGAAATTTAAACTAATGGCCGAGCATTTAGATTGATGTGAGACTTTGTTGCGTGTCTTCGACATGCAGATTCATCCATCATCAAAAGCTCATCAGGCTACTAGTGTTGAAAAAAGGATGCATTGCTTTAGATGCTGATATATCTTAGTGATCGGCGGCTACCCTAGCAAACGGAATTTCTTAATGTGACGATGACGTCAGTGCTGAAAGCAAAAGCTGCAGATTGCAAGCTTTCCGCGGGGCCAAAGCTTGCCAGCCCAATTAGGAAAATTAATAAGCTCAACAGCTGTCATAGCTACGCAGATAATAATAAAAAAATAAATAATAATAAAATGTATGCATACAAAGTAAACAAATGGCTAAAGAACAACTAGTCAGAGCCTGCCTGGTCGCCCACACCCATAACAGAGAGGCGAGAGCTTTAACAGAGCGCTGTTAGGCTGTAACAGTTAGTGCAAATGCAAAGAGCGCCAAAGTCGCTGCGCTGTCGCAGCTGACTGCGAGCAGCGACGCTGACTGCAAGCAGCGACAGCAGCTGTTTGGGGCCAAGCGAAAAAGTTTTTTCAAGCACTTCGGTTCAGTTTGGACTTGCCTTTGACCGCGTGCGGACGGCGATGTCAGCGAGTTGTTGTTTGGTCGGCTTCCACTGACACTCTGTGCATGTGTCTCTCTGTCTGTGTGTGCGTGTGTGTGTGTGTGAGTGCGTGTGCGTGTGCGTCTGTCTCCCCTACGTTTAGCTCTTGCTTGAGTGCGGGCGCCACTCTCTGCGTGTGTGTGTGGGGTACCAGCAGCGACTGTGGCAGCGACTGCGGCAGCGACAGCGACAGCGGCAGCGGTAATACTTACATATGTACACTTGATGTGTTTTTATTTATATGCGGCTTCGTCTGCTCAGCGGCGCTCTGCGGTGTGTGCTGTGCGCTGTTTTGTATATTTTGTGCGTCTGTATCTATGCATATATGAATGTTTGTATGTAGCTTAATACTTATTTCGTTTTTGTTTGTGTGTCGCTCGTCGAAAAACAACAATGTAGGTCGTGCATATTGAATATATGCAAATAAAACAAACGTATTGAAACAGGCGAGCGCTCGCACCTAAAGCTACTACGTTTTTTTTTTGTGGCCCCATCTACTACTATTTTATAATAAATACAAAACACAAACATTCACACACACACACACACACACGGATAGAGGCAGAAACGCCGACGCATAGCGCCTACGGCTGCGATAACAGCAACAGCGCCGCCGCCGCCACCCCCGAAGAGAGCGAAAAACGTGAAATGCCCAAAAAATTCACTCTCGCTGCGCTGCTCGCAGCCGGCGCGCGCTCTCATTTTAGGCGCTGCCAGCAGCGACGGCAGTGGCAGTGGCAGTGGCAGCGGCAGCGGCAGCGACCATTTGGCAGCGTTCTAATTGCGTGCGCGTCGCTGTTGCTGTTAGCGGCGACGTCGCTGTTATCTGTTGTTGGCTGACGATCGTGTGTATCTTTAAGATATACCAACACCAACACCAACACCAATACCAACAGCTACAGCTACACCAATACCAATGCGAACAGCAACAGCGGCAGCGCCGCATTCGTGTGTATCTTCTTGTTGTCTGTTTGTCGTATAAATTGAGCCGCACTTTGCTTATTCTCGAGTTTTTGCCGCTCAGACGTCGTCGTTGTAACTGCAAGCGCTGCGCAGCGAACGCGTCGCGTTTTATCAAAAACAAAAAAGAAACTAAGAATATAAAGAACACATACACTCGAAACTGTATTTACCATACAAAAAAAAAAAAAAGAAGCAAAATAAAGAAACGCTAAAAAGTCAATTTTGTATTCTACTTGAACCAATTCCTTTAATGAAAAGCGAAATGTATCTGAAAGTTATATGTATGTAGGCGAAAGATACAAGTGCAACACAGAAAACACCCAACACACAAAATATTTCAAAGCGAAAAATTGTTCTATTCTTAGAACGAAATACGAAATATACGTTGAACTGAGAGTTTCCCTACCGAAAACGAAATAAATATTTGAGAATTCATTAAAAAATCTGTTTGAAATTTACGATTTTTATACAAAAAAATTATAATAATAAAAAATACAAATAAAATATGTTAAATAAATTCAAGTGAAATACGAAAAAATTCAAATAATAATAAATAATTTTCAATCCCTCAGCCACAGCATTTAAATTTTTTGTTTCCCCCATTATGTGTGCAATTACTAAATAAATTATAATCCACAACAACAACAACAACAAAACAAATTAAATTGTGTGAATAAAAAACAACAACAACAACAACAACAGATCGTACAATATTGTGGGCAGCCAGAGAGAGAGCAAGAGGAAGTGAGCAAGAGAGAACGAGAAAGAGAAAGATATAGAGAGAGAGAGAGAAATTACACGCATATATTGCGTAGCAAAAGTTCTGAATGAAAAAATCGAGTCATACGGGCGGACCGTGCCACAGCCGATAAATGTAAGTACAGCTGGAACTGTATATAAGCATAAACATACAGATATCACACATGCATATATACATATATATAATACATATATATATATATATATATATATATATATATATATATTTGTTCATTTAGTATAATCGAATTAGCGTAGCTTTATGCCATAGAAATTAACTTAAACTGGTTTCTATGCGTGCAAAAGCATGAATTAAAAATTGTTATAAATAATTTTAGTTAAAGTGCATAAATTATAATGAATATATATAGTAAAAGTGCTAGAAAAAGTAGTTATAAAATTTTAAATAAAATATAAATAACTAATTAACAGACTTGTAAGCTGTATCAAAAGAAATATTCATGATTTATGTGTTGGAAGCAGTTGCCTAGCTCTGGGCTTCATTTTTAAGCCTGCTTTTTCAATTTTTTAGATATTATAGATTTTGAAAATGTTTTCAAATTGTAGTTAAAAACAGCTCAAAAGTGTTGTTGCTATAAAGTTTTTGAAAATAAATATGTTGTGAATAAAAAGGATAACAAAAACATTCTGTCTTCCGCATCTATTCAATATTTTATATTTAATTTCATTTAAAGTTTTCTTCATATTATTTAAATAAATTGAAATAGTTGTTTGGAATTGTTTTTTACTATCAAATTACTTTCTAAATAAAAAACTTTCAATTCTTATGTTGATTATAAAATATTACAAAATACTTTGAAGAACGCTGAGCGAGCGCATCTTATTTATGCTTAGCTGAATGGAAATTTTGATGTTTTTTTTGGGGTCTTTCCAGGCGCCAGAGAAAGTGAAACATGTAATTTTGTGTGAGTGTGTGTTTATTATATGTATGTGTATGCGAGTGTGTGTGTGTGTGTGTGAGGAACGCAGATGCCGTCGCTCCACAAACAAAATTATACGCCGTATTGAGTGAAATCGTAATGAGTTAAGAAATTTTTTCTTAAACGCGCGACTGTCCCTTTTTTTTCGTACAGCCGATAAGAAAAATAAAGACACAACAATTTATATATGCACAGCAATTCGAAAAGCAATGCAAAGCAAAGCCGAGCAGCCACAGAACATCAAAAACATTCCATTTTCGTTTTTTGGCTCGTTTTTTGTTGTTTTTTGTTGTATTTTTTATTGTAATTACAAGCCGGCGCAGGCAGAAGCTAAAAAACGTGTAAAAGGCAAAATAAATACGCACAGTTATAAATACAAATACGCGGATGCAGATACAGATACTATACATAAATATATATATATATATTTACACAAACAAATATAGATGCAGATAAAGACAAAGTTAAGGATACAGATGAAGATAATATATTTAGATAAAGATAAATACTGATATAGCTTAAGAGACAGACGAAGATACAGATACACAGCTAGTGTTACAGATACAGATGAACATAAATACAGATAAAACTGCAGATAAAGATACAAGTCTAAATCAAGCTATAGATACAGCTGGACATTCAGTTAAAGCTAATGATCCAGTTACACAGAAGCAAATATAGCTTTAGATACAGATGCAGATATATCTACAGATACAGATACAAATATAACTACAGATACAAATATATCTACAGATACAAATGTATCTACAGATACAAATATATCTCCAGATACAAATATATCTAAAGATACAAATATATCTACAGATACAGATACAAATATATCTCCAGATACAAATATATCTAAAGATACAGATACAAATATATTAACAGATACAAATATATCTAAAGATACAAATGTATCTAAAGATACAAATATATCTAAAGATACAGATACAAATATTCTACAGATACAGATACAAATATATCTACAGATACAAATATATCTAAAGATGCAAATGTATCTACAAATACAAAAATAGCTTCAGATACAAATATATCTACAGATACAAATATATCTACAGATACAAATGTATCTACATATACAAATCTATCTAAAGTTGCAAATATATCTACAGATACAAATATATCTGAAGGTACAAATACATATACAGGTACAAATATATCTACAGATAAAGATAAAAATACATCTTAAAGTACAGGGATAAAGTTAAAGAGACAGATACACTCAGATACACAGATACAGATACATCCAGATCTATAGATATACAGTTGAGGCCACAGCTACAGGATGCAAATACTTTATATACATATAAAACAAGACAAAAGCGAAGTAAGAAAAAAAGACAGTAAAGGGAAAAAGTGCATAAATAAATTCTTAAGTGCAGCATGCATAAAAATGCAACCAGTCGAAAATCAATAAAAATTCCATTTAAATTAATGTAAATGTTTATATTGCGACTCTCTGAAATGTTTTTTTTTTGCCATATTTTTGTTTGCCTCTGAGTAAATTTCACTTTTTAAGCAATTTGCCCAAAAAATAAGAAAAATAAGAAACAAATTGAGATTTTAATAAAAAGAAAGCCAGAGATTAAACGCTTACAAGTGGGTTCTGCACAAATATGACCCACATCGAGGACATTATCATTAATTTGTTTACAGATTAAAGATGTCAATTGCAGGAATATATAGGTATATGCAAACATATATCTACAGATATAGGGAGTAATATTTATAAATATATTTTGATGCTGTACAAAAAGCTGATGTTTCCATATTTTTAAATTTCTAAAAAATATTTCGAATTTGTAATTTTTTTTAAATTGTTTAAATTTATATTTAAATATATTTTTTTATATATATACATAAACTTTTTTTTTTTGGGAGAAAGTAAATGTAATTGTTTATGGAATATATACGCTGCATACAAATATAGCTCATTATTTTATGGCTATTTTTTTGTCTTTCTATGGAGAAATTTCATAGCTGCAATATTTCAGTCTGGCTGATGTCTAGCATAAATAATATAGCTCGGCTTTTGCCCTGCACACAAACTAGAATTTATTTTTATATAAATTTACTTTTGTTTTTGGTCATTGCCAGCGACTTGACATGGCTTTTGTTGAGAGTCAGTTAACAGCAGCAACAACAACAACAACATTTGAGCCCCAAAATTCCACCTGTAATAACGTCGCAGAAAAGAGCTAAAGAAACAAAATCAAGAATTGAGCAGCAGACACGAAACACGAAATCAAAAGAAAAAAAAAACCAGATTTACTACTAATTTAAATTCTTGGCATACAAAAAAATTCTAAAAAGAAACAAAAGCAACAACAGCAACAGCAACAAGAACAACAAGAACAGAAAGAACAACAACTTAAAATTGAGTTTGGAAACGCAGCGAAATGGCTTTATTGGCAAAACATATTGACTGGCCCTTATAGATCGCTCGCTCTCTCTCTCTCTCTCTCTCTTTCTCTTTCTCTCTTTCTCTGTCTCTCTCTCTGTATTTGTGCGTGACAAATGTTGCGAATTTCCGCTTGGCGGCTAGCCGCTCGCTTCCTTTCTATTTGCTATTTATAAACTATTTAAGAAATTATCTTTAACAACATTTACTGCCCACAGAAATTAAAAAACATTTTGTCTGAATTCATAACAAAATAAAATAAATAAAACTAATTTTGAGCTAAGTGTGCGAGCACGTGCATTGAAAGCTCTGTGGCCTCTGTGGCTGCGGGCAGCGGCAGCCCCCAAAAATGGAAATAAAGCGAACTAAATTGTGCATGATATCGTGGTAATATGTTAATTTGTGAATAACAACACCGAAGAGGAGATCGTCAAATGCGGCATTAATTATGCATTTATTTCAAAGCGTATCAGAATGCCGCAAGCTATGACCAAACTTTATCGTCTCACAGACGCGATGTATGCGAAAACCTCGATTCGATTTGAAAATTGAAAGTTGGCCCCGAAACACGCTTCCATTTCGATGTTTTTTTTCAGCTTCTTTTTGGGTTTTTTTTTTCGAAGCTCGATTTTGAGCGTGGGGCGTGTTTGGATACGAGAAAAGTGGTTGAGGGAAATTGAGAGCTATTTGTATTTATATCTATATATATATCTGTGATCTATATCTATTTATATCTATATCATATTTCTTAAACTATTACTGGTTCAATATCATATTAATTGAAAGATTTATAGAAGTTCTATTTAAGCCCTTGACAACAAAGCCGCAACACTGAAAATTGTTTGCTTCACGTCTCAAATCCCGCACATAGATACGACTCATTTACCTAATTTGGAACACTTATCAAATACAACTTCCGTTCCCAGCCTTGTGCACATTATGCTCTATGCTGTTCCAATTTCATTTTGTTTCATTTCTAAATCGCTTTGCAGCCCTGGTTAATTTCATGGCAATTGTAAAGCTGGAACTACGCAGCACTTGTCGGCAGCTAAGACAGCAACAATGTATGGATGAGGCTGCGTGCTAAAAGGAACTACAGCCAAACACACACAGAAACACACACACACTTATGCGTGTGTGTATTGCGTGCTCTAAGTGATTTCAAAATATGCCACAAGACGAGCAAGTCGGCAGCCCATCGATAACTGCCACACCCTCCACAGCCCCAACTGCCCCCTCTAGCCATCTCTCTTCATCTCGCTCTCTCTCTTTCTCTCTCTTGCTGCCTCTCGTCTGCCCAGTCGCACGCATCTGTATCTTGTTTTGCTCGCATCGCGTCTTTAGCAAGTGATTTCAATTTAATTGACAGTCCTTGAACTTGACTTAAAGGCAAACACAACAGCAACAGCAACAGCAACAGCAACAGCAGCAACAACATCTGCAACAACCGGCATTTCAATGTGCCACACAGCCTCCCTCTCGATCCATGCTCCATCATCTTCATCTTCATCTCCAGCTCCAGCTCCAACTGCTGCATGCAGAACTCTCTGGCAAATGTCAAAAGTTGTTGCTGTTTCTCTCTGACTTCCATGAAATTCTACGATCTATTCAAAAAAAAAAAACAAAAAACAAAAAACTTAGTGCTAAAAAATAAAGAATAACAAAATTTTTGTTATTTGTGCGTGCGCTATGCTCTTTTATGGTTGTTGTTGTTGTTTTCTTATTTCTTTTTCTTAATTTATACGTATTGGCGGGTTTTTTGCTGGATACCCTACTCGAAGAGCAGGCATATGAGCTATGAATAAAGTTTTCTAAAAATTAAAAAATATTCATAAATATATTATATACATTTTACATACATATTACATAATCAAAAAGTTGCTTGGGATTCGAAACTTTAGCTATGCGCAAAATAAATTTAAAATATATATATATATATATATATATATATATATAATATAATAATAATATATAATAAAAAGAATCTTGGGATTCGAACCTTTCGCTTCTTTTTGTAGCTCATTTTTAAATATCTCCATTCAGAGCTCAAAGAGGAACTTCAGAGCTTTAAGCTCAGACTTGTTATAAGTATAAGAACTTTATATATATTCAACGTAGATCTATTAAGATGTATGTTTCTTACTTAAGCAAGAGCATTCAGTTTCAGCTTAGCTCACACTTTTAGTCGCTCTTATTTTGCATTTTCATGTTTTGCTATTAGTTGACGAACTTGAAAAGCAAATAATAAAGACAGGCAAAGAGAGCCAGCTACAGAGAGAGAAAGAAAGAGAGCAAAGGAAAGGGAGAGAGGCACTGAGTGAAAGAGAGAGCAAGCGAACAGAGGCGTGGCTGCTTTATTCACGAATTTTAAACAAAAAAAACAACAATTTTTTGTCGTCATATTCTTTTTGGCAAAAAATAAATCTTAAGCGATATAAAGACAAAATGTAGCTAGCGACACGTAGATGACTGTAAAATAAATATAATTTATATTGAAAGCATGCGTGCGCCACGCATTTTTCATAGATCAGACATAAGCATGCATATAGCCAAAAAAGATATAGAGAAATATAGATATATAGATAGCTATATATAGATAGATACGAGTGAGCATCTAAGTAGCGAACATTTCATTCAGTGCGCGTCAATGCGCGCGTGTGTGTGTGTGTGTGTGTGTGTGTGTGTGTGTGTGTGTGTGTGAATGGGCTTTAAGAAAAGGTTGCCCCGTGTGGTGCGCGCCTCCAGTTTGAGCAGGCTTATAAAAATTCAATTATGACTCGGCAAAGTTGGCAACACGTGTCGATTTTCTACTTCGATAGTTTCGTTGGCTGCCCGAAGAAAAATACATAGACAGGTATTGTTAAGCCCCTCGCTAAGAGAGTGTGTGTATCTGCAGAGTATACGCCCCGTGGGCTCATAAAAATAATAATAAAAAATAAAATAAAGAAACAAAAATCAAAATACAAAGCGCACGCAGCGCGAAGATAAATAGCCACAGGTGACAAAACGATATTCAAATGCATAACTTGATATTCAATAGATAAGCTGATCCAGAGCTCGTATAATAAAAGTAAATGAAACCCACTCAACTATGTATGTGTGTGTGAGTGTGTGTGTGTGTGTGTATGAGCTGAAATAAAAACTTTCACCCGCAAATGATCTATGAACACAAAAGTCAAAGACTTTCGCATTCAAATCGATGAAGCCAGTAGCCAGTAGCCAAATGCCTTCAAGTACGCACATCTAATTGCGCTCGCCAATGGAAATTGAGAAAGAAAAAACCCCAAATAAATACAAAGAAATAAAACTGATTAGAAATCCGCGCTCGTCTTTAAGAACTTGCAGTTTACTTTCACAAAAGCCAAATTCAAGTTCAGGGCAACATCCTATGGCCGGCCACATATCTATGACGTTTGCTATCATCAGACATCGATAAGTAAAAGTTCTCTTTCTGCACAGTTGCTACGAAAAGTGCGTGTGCCGAGGGAGGGCTGGGCAGGGCAGGAGCGGGGAGGCAAGATTGTGTGGGCGCTCACATAGTCCATAATATTTTGATTTCTTTTTGTGTGTCAATGAACTCGACTGAACTAAATTCTGTTTTTTTATGCTGCTTAGTTTTATTGGCTCTTTGTTTTAGACCCATTTAATTTTCGTTTATTTTCATTTTCTATTTCTATTCTATTTGTGCGTGCCTTATCGCAAAAGCAATGTTGCGTAGGCCATGCGGGAATGCGTTTAGAAAAGAAAAGTTATGACAAATCCGCTGCGAGCTGAAAAGTGCTTTTAAAATCTATTTAATTGCGTTGATAGCGTTTAGATTTGATTGAGAAATGGGGTCAAGAGGTCGCACAAGCACAAGCTCTGTAAATGTGTCAGAAAGTAATATGTAGATGTTTTGTTAGATGAGGCATTTGTAGTTAAGAAATCTAAGGAATTTACTCATTTGTTTTATGAAATAAATATAGAGAACTTAATAATTTAAAAGATTATGAAAAAAGATTATGAAAAAGATTATCAGCATATAATAAGTGTAAATGAATTATATTTAATTATAATTAAATATTTAATTACACAATTGCATGATATCAAAGACCGGAAGGCCCGCTCTCTACTATATATGATATCATATATTTATATATAATTATATTTTGATCAAATTGTTATGACTTTAAAGGAGCAGAAAGGGGATGAGCCAGGGCCAGGAGTCGATAGCTCAATTTGCTTACGATAGAACCGAAAGATTGCTGAAGTAGCTTTAGCTGCGCCCTTTTCTGCTTCTTCAATGCCTTTGCTTTGTTTTCTTCTTGATAATCTTTATAATCATGAAGAGCGTGTAAACCTAGAGATAGTAATTTATATAAAATCATTTATTCAGGCACTTAGCTCAAGCTTAGAGCCAGTGCTGTACAAGCCCATAAAAATATGTTTTTAGTTTATTTTAAATTCATACCAATGGCCTGTTGTAAGGTTTCTTTCCTGCAACTGGCTTGAAGCTAAGATTTTCGTCACTCTTTTGGTAAAGCCTTTGACTCACATAATAAAAATGAATGAATATGCCAAGTTCAGATCAGTTCTGTTGAAGCGCAGAAGCTTGCCAACCTTGAAAACATCTCGATCATTTCTTAGCACTTTTAGTCTTCACTTAACGTGCAAGCAAAGCATCTGTATCAATTTTATTTTATTCATATATATATATATATATATATATATATATACTAGTATATATACGCCACATATTCAGCTGCTGATAAGAACATAGGCGGGAATCTACGCAGCCTGAAAAAAGTACCGCTCGTAGGTCACTTTGGGGGGCTACAGAGATACGTAGACAACAACAGTTCACCCAAAAGTGAATCCCACTTCTCGGCGCTTGACTATAAAAGCTACATGTCTTGCCACAGCTGGGCACAGTTGAATTTCGCAATTCAAAGTATTCTCAACTTCAGCTAAGATGGCTTTTAGGAAGTGTTTCGCTCTGCTGCTGCTGGTCAGCTGCCTGGCTGCGCTTGTGGCTGCTCAGGACTTCCCCGAGGCAGGACCTGGCTCTCCACCTAGCAGGATAATTCGACGCGAGCGTTCGCCTCAGCATGGTTCGGTGGTTATCTCGGGCAGCAAGGACCAGTCAGGTCGCCAGGCGGGCGTTCAATACAATCACAATCTCTATACCAGTCGAGATGGCCGTGGCAGCATCGATGCCTACGCGAATGCCCATAGAGACTTTGACCATAATCGCAATAATTTCGGTGGCGGCGTACAAGGCAAATGGCGATTCTAACAAACGAATTCATATGCTTGATGATAATAATAAAGTGCAAATAGATATAGAAAAGCCGTGACTATTTACTTAAAACAGATTTAAGCTAGAAAAACGTGATTTATGTTCCAACTGCTAATTTCTGACATATTGTAGAAAAAGTCCACAGATTATGCTGAGGGGTCTCTCTAAGGCTAGACCTCCGATAAGAAAGTCTGAGATGCATGGCATATATTGTATTTGGCAGATAAGACACAAAAGTTGGAGCTGCTTCGATTGAAACACTTTCAATATAGACCTAAGACTCTAACCTGAAGAAGTGTTAATACAACAGTCTACAGAATAGCCCTAAGCACATATAGACAGACGCCTATGTTGGGACATATCAATAAAATGCATTGGCTATTTACTCAGAGCTGTTGCCAACAGCAACAAAAACAAAGCAACATATAGGAAAAAAAAATAATAAAACAAGGGAAGCTATATAACAAACATAAAAAAAGGAAGACAGAGTTTGTTTCTGGGCATGCAGACCTTTAAATACTCTTTGCAGTCATATCAAATGTATGAAGAGCAAAGAAAGAGAACTTCATAAGAGTGAAGCTGTTTAGTATAGTATTTATAGAGCGAAGGAACTTGACAATACTTCAACTGCTGAATTGCACAGTCTGGCAACACTGTCACATATTAAGTTGGCTGCGCTACTAAGTAAGCTGCGCCTGCTACTTAAGTAGCTGCTTATCAATAAAAGAACTTAGATTAAGATATAAGAAACATTTATTCCTGCAGGAATTTCATTTGTCAAATGCCAACACTTAGTTAATCTGCCCGACAGCAGCTGACACTTGTAGAGTATACGAAGAAGTACTAAAAGTCATGAGTCGCTGGGTTCAATGCACTCTTCGCTGGCGCTGACGTCGTTGTGTAACCAATAAAAATTGATTCTGTTGTTGCGTGCGGGCGGGGGCGACTCGCAGGGGCGAGAACAGCAACAACAACAAATACACTGTGAGAAAGTCTGGACTGCACTTTGGGGTTGCATTCGGTTTTTATTGCCCGTTTCTGACAGTGCACACACACACACAGCAAACATTGAATGGGAACTTATCTAGAAAGAAACGAAGCGCATTAAATGCTCGCATATACAAATATGGGGGTTGGAGGGGGGTTGGTTCTTGATTGCATGACTAACTGTAATTACTTTCGCTTTCCGTTTGCTCAGCTGGGCAGATCAATAAAAGTAAAAACGAGCCTCATTCAAGAATTTGAAGCAATGAATTGAAGCTCAAATGCTGAAATGCTTGACCCCGCTCTCTAATTTACAATTGAGACACAAATTCCGTGAATTATTTTCGGGAAAGTCCAGCTAGGGGGAAGGCAGGGCGGAGGGTGTATACGAAAAGGAGGCAGCTGCATAGCAAATGACTTTCCATTTTCATTTAACAATAAGCAATCAATTGCAAATAGCAACAACAACAGCAGCAACAAATGCAATGCGGGCTGCAAGTTCAAAGCAAAGCTAACGATCTATTAGAAGAAAGTAAAAACAACTAACAAAACACAATGAGAAGACAAAGCAGAGACGCCTCCTACACACCAGGTGAGACAGCCAGGTGAGCAGCCAGGTGAGCAGCCGGGGCGCAGCTGTCAGCTGATGCCAATCAGACAAGGCAACCAAACAGAGAGTGAGAGAGAGAGAGAAAGAGAGAGATAGCAAATGGGAAAATCCGTGTGCCGTTAACTGGTTTTCATTTTGGGCTTGGAAAAACCAACGCTCGTTGCCATTTTTAGTGGCAAAAACGCGGCGACTGCATCATAATGAAAGTGAAATGCATTGCGCAGATGGCAGCGCGATGCCAGTTACCAGATACATGTACAGAGAAAGAAAGAAAGAGAGGGAGAGAGAGAGAGAGAGATAGTGTGAGAGAGCGAGTGAGACAGCTTGACTGTGGCAAGTAAGTCAAGTGCAGTTTGCCGTTTGTTGCAGCATGAAGTGCCACAGACACGCACTCCAAACGCACACACACACACAGATACAGTCGACGACTGCTACTTATGGTCAGAAACTTGCGCGGAATGCAAGCGCAACAAGCGCAGGCGCGTCATCGACTGCCGCAGTCGCTGACTTATTTGGCATTTAACGTTAATTGGCAAGAAAAGCGTTGCCTGCCAATTTGCATACACATTGATGAATTATGTCAACGCCAAGCAGCATCAGCATCTGCAGCAGCAGCAGCACCCACACACACACACAAAGATACAAATGTATCTTTATGCATATGCTATGCATAAGCACTTCAATGTCAGATCAGCATTGAAGGCCGCTTGCAGTTTTCTCTGCACTTGAAGTTTTTTATCTGCTGCATACACAACACAAAGATACATGCATGTACTTATTGATATACATTACACACAGATGCATGCATACAAATGTATTTATGTATCTACATGTGAATGGGCGCTGTGTGTTATTGGTTCAATAACTTGCCTGACATTGAGAGTTGCTGCTGCTGCTGCTGCTGCTGTTGTTTATTCGCATTGCGGTAGGGCTGAAGACATTAAAACAGATTGATTTAAATGCAGATTGTGGCAAATATAAAACATACATGCAAAAACTTGTTTTAAACACAATCATTTTCGCCCCTAACAATTCATATTTGAAATATGCATCTGCAAAGAACCAGCGAACTAGTTCTATGTGTATCGATCACAGCTTCAATCACTAAGTCCATCTCGAATCAGTTAAGCCAGGTGGCAACACAATCACAAATTGCCATTTATCGATGGCAGTCACTATCAAATAACTTAAGTAATTCAAAATTGCTCATCTCTAGCCAAAGCAATTAGTTTAAAGTTGATCTGTTTGCCATCTCTAAAATATAATGACATTTCTTTGTTAACCTCTATTTGTAAGCCAAAATGAATAATGTGCATAACTAAATCACAAACAGTGAGAGAACAGCAGCAACAATGCAACATTGATTCACTACCTTTTTGCTTGTTCCGTCGGTTACATTTCACTGATTTTGAAAGTGAACGTTTGTGCGAGGCGGAATCGGAATTGGAATCACGACTTCACAGCACTCGCACAGTGGGGCAAATGCAAAAATAGTCAGGCATCCATTGTCGTGATTTGTTGTTATCATTTGCACACAATGTTGTTGCTGTTGCTGTTGTTGTCGCGTGTCTGCTGCTGATAAGCTATTGAATGCGATTACTAAAACGCAATGGCGAATGCATTCCGCACGAAAAGCTGAGCCAAAAAACAAGTTGTAACTTGACCCACGTTGTTGTTGCTACACTGTTTGTTGTTGTTGTTGTTGCTTCTGTTGTTGAATCAACACAGCAGCGTGGGTGAAATCCAAGAGATACATATATTTTTTTGGCATCGTATTTGCTGCTGCTGTTTTTACTTTTCCAACGCGCCTACAAATGATTTATAATATATATTTGTATGCGAATTTTCGTTTTTTTGTTGTTGAGCACTTATACCCTGTAAGGTGTACATGAGAGGGTATAACAAGCGCGGCTTGCAGTAGCAGCACAAAATATCAAAAGACTCTTTTACGTAGTTCTAGCTGATACCTAAGTGAGCTGCCATATTATAGGGCATGCATTTTATAGAGTATCTTTGAGCTGCGCATACCCAGCCATTGCACCTTAACTTGATTTGTTTTTGAACTGATTTGTATTTTTTGTTTTGCAAATACAGATACAATTTTGGCTTGCATATCTCTTGAGTTACATATTTGTAGCGTCTGCGTCTGCCGGATAGACAGCGACAGAGACGACAACGACGACGACGACGCTGCTGCGTAGGCAGCTGCATCAGGTTGACCCAGTTTTCGCTTTTCATACTCAGCCAGGCAGGCAGGCAGGCAGTCAGGCAGTCGAAGAGGCGAAAAGACGGGGCTCGTCTTTGTATCTGGTGCGGAATCGTCTTGTTTGATTTTTTGTGAAAATTATATATGAAATGCAATTTTTAAGTAGACTTGTTTTATGTTTGTGCATTAATTTATGGCATTTTGATGCTGCTGCTGCTGCTGCTCGTAAATCGCTCAACGACGCTCAATCAATTTAACACACATTTTGCACAAGTAAAACCCATCTCCAGCTCCCTCTCCACCACCCCCTCACCCACCACCCACTCGCTATTTATTCAATTGACTGTCACGTAACCTGATATAAAGAAGATCTGCATGTAAATATAAGTAAAAAATTCCTACTAAACTAGTTTTTTGCCTTTGAGTGCATATTCTTGTCTCGTTGACAATTTGCTACAATTTGTGCTTGCCACATTGTTGCAGCAGCAGCAGCAACAGTGAATTAGCAACACAATAACACGCAAATCAAGCGCGTGCAAGTGTTTTACTTGCATTATTTGCTAATATTTATGTAGTTGCTGGCAAATTGTGCCAGTTGCATGCGGTGTCTGTGGCGTATACGTGATCTGGGCAAATATTGCGCATACGCCAAGTTGGCAAACGCCCATCTAATTACATGGGTACGGGGGTGCGGCTGGCACTGCATATATATGCATATACTTAAATCGTATTTTGTGAAGAGAAAACAACAAACACAAAATTCATACATCAAAAGTATTTTTTATGCATATTTAATAACACCCAAAATCGCAGCAATAAATTTATATTGGGAAATGTGAAACGCCAAGCTATAAATAACTGTAGATATATATATGTATTTGTATAGTTATATTTATATATATATTTAAAACATGCCCATAGCTCATCTATATATATCGCAAACAATATTTAACGCACTTTCGTCATTTGCATTTAACCATAAATAAATAGCAACAAATTGCAACACTTGAAAAAATACAAATTGGCCTCACAGCAAATGTGGATTGTGCGCCACACACATGCACATTCAATCAATCACACACACACGCACACCTTGTCAAGGTAGGCTCGTCCCAAGTCAATGCACTTTCACACACACAATTGCATTTGTCGAGCCTGCTGCCTGTTTCTGTGTGTGTGTGTGTGTGTGTGCGTGTTTAAGTTTTGCAATATTTTCATTTTCATTTCGAATTTTAATTTCATTTTCATTTCGCTGCGCACTCTCTCAATGCGTTGACGTCGACGCTGACGTTGGCGTCACGCTGCGCTGCTTTTGCGTCTATGCACAGCGTCGCAGTCACAGCGCCGCGCAGCGCAGCTGCTGCATTTTGCTGATCAATTTCACTTTCACTAATTATGTCACAATAAAAGCAAATGGCCAAGCGCCTTAATGATCATTAACGTTTATTGAGTGCAAGAGCTTATAATGCCAAGCTCGTCTACAACTCAGCTGCCTCTGCCGCTGCCTCTGCCTTGCTCTCTCTCTCTCGCTGTCTGTCTCTCTCTCCCACTTGGACCACCTGCTGTGCCGCTGTCTAGACAATTGTCTGGCATTTTGTATTTTTGGCAATTGCGCAATATTCTTTGTATTGTGTGTCATGTGTAATGTGACGCCCTCTTTTTGCTGGGTGTGCGTGCGAGATAACGCAAGCTTTCAAGCTTTTTAGGGGGTTGCAAAGTTTTGTAGGGCGTTAGCTTTTCGGCGCACTATTTATTTTGTTGTCGTAGGTCCCAGGCAAAAGAGACTTAACTGGGCTCAGCACCTAGCGGTAAATGGCCAAAGCTTTTTCAGTTTTTATTATCAACATATTTCGATTTATGTTATTTTATTTTGCTTACTTGTAAAATCTACTACTATTTATGTGTTTGCATTGCTAACAGACGAAAAGTGCAGCAGAAAGTGCAAGTTGGTGACTGCGCTGCCCTCAGCGACAGCATTGAAGCTTTTTTGGATTTCTTATGCTCACGCTCTCTTTGCGCTGCTGCTGCGTGCGCGCTCACACACTCGCTCTCTCTGTCTCTCTCTTGCTGAAACTCTCTGGCTAAATTATTGGAATTGCACAAAGAAAAGTGAATCGTTGAGCGGGAAGCTCAGACTCACAGATGCTTTTCCATTGGTGTGCGTGCGCTGTGCGGCGATTGTGTAAGTTTTTACTTTGAGGCAGCAGCAGCAGCAGCGGCTGAGGCTGAGGTAGCGGCTGCAGCGTCTGCGACTGAGATTAACTTAAAAACTTGTTTTATGTTGCTAGTTGTTGTTGTTACGGCGGTTTGTATTGTTGTTGTTGTTGTTGATGCAACGCTTGGCAACAGTGCAGCAGCAGCAGCAGGCAGAGAACGATGCAGCTGGGCCACCCCTAGCAACGATTTACGACCAGAGTAATTAGAGCAGTTGGCGTTGCCGCTGGCGCTGACGTTGCCGTCGCTGCGGCAGCGCTGCTGCATTCACTGCACAGCTTTGGCAGCGAGTGCACCGTTGCATTTGTGAGACTCTCCGAGTGTTGTGTATGTGTGTGTGTGTGTTTTTGTATGTGACTGACCTATCTCAATGCAATGCGAGTTGTGCTGTTGCTTTTGTTACAGACACACACACTCACTCACTCACACACACGCATATGGCAGAGCGAGCGAAACAGACAGACAGACAGACATTTGCGCTCATTTATCTTTTATTTTTATACAGCTTTACTGTTGTTGTTGTTGTTGTTGTAGTAGTTGTAGTTGTTGTCGTCATTTGTAGTTGTTGCTGGCGTGCAGTCATTGTTGTTGCTCGTTCACATCGATTTCAGTTGTTGTTGCTGCTGCTGATGTAGACAACATTTGCATTCATTGTACACTTTGCCCCCTTGTAATGCGTTTTTTATTGCAATATTATTTTCATTGTAATGCAAAAAATTGTTTAAATGCTCGTTCATAAATTGTTTTCACACGCAATGCAAGCGACGAACTTGTTTTGCTGATCAGCTCAACTTGTTGCTGTTGTTGTTGTCGTTGTTGTTGTTGTTGTTGTTGTTGCTCTGATTCTTGTTGTCGTTGGCTTTTTATAGCTGTTAATCACTTTTGCTGTAATTGTTATGAGCCAACTAAACGTGCAGTTTGTAGTTTTTTTTTGTTGCTGTTGCGGTTTGGTGTTCTTTTTTTTTGTATTTTTATGGCCAGCATTTTGCATTTAAATGAAGCTGCTCTGCGAAACAAGCAGTTAATTAAGATGGAGGAACCATATTTACACACTACATATTAAGATATGCGTAAAAAGAAGCCCTAAAAATAAGTTGTGCTTAATATAGCTAACTATTTTAATTGGGTTGCTGTTGAAGAAGCTTCACTTTGAGTTTAAATTACATTTATTTAGAACCAGGGCTGCCCATGCAAAAGTAAATTACCAAGAAGTCCAGCTAGGAATTGAAAGTGAGTGTAGTTACCAACCAGGGCTACGCAAGCACACATATACGTTTTGGAAAAGCTTCACTAAAAATTCAAAAAGAGTTCATTTAGCACCAGGGCTGGAGGTGCAAACGTAAATTGTTAAGCAGTTTGACTTATTTTTCAAAGTTTATTTAAAAATGATTATTATATTATTTTACTATATTATTACATATAATATATATAATATTATTAAATATTATATTATTATATATTATATTATTATATATTACATTATTATAGTTTTAGCACAAAAATAGTTATGAAACTTTAACAAAATTCATATGAATATTTATATATATAAACTTTATTTAAAACCAGGGCTGCAGCACAAAAACAAATAGTTGAGAAGCTACTTTAGAATTTCAAATTGAACCAGGGCTTTTTTTTTGCCAAGACAAGATTTATTATTAATAAAAAGTGAACCAAATCTACAAATATAAAAATATATTAACTTCCCTATCAGCTAAAAAGCGAACATTTAAAATTAGTTTTCAAAGTACAAAACTAGAAAATGAAAATTGTGTTTGTAGAAAGTTCATATAGTATGTAGTAAAAAGCAAGCAAGCACAAAAAATAGCTAAGAATTCCTAGAAAATGTATTTAGCACCAGGGGTAAATATGAATAATTTAAAGCTCCATAGAATCAATAAGTCAACTGAGTTTTAATATATTTTCAGAATATATGAACTTTGCTTCAGATTCAAATATTTTTATATCAACTTTTATTGAAACCAAAAACAATAACAATTTTAAAAATAATTTATACACATTTATATATCAACATATATTAGAATATATAATTATTACTCATACATTTCTCTAATCGTTTGCAATTTGTCGCTTATTTTGCAGTTAACAACAGTCCAACACATGCCAACTTCAACTAAAGTAAACAATAAGTAAGTAAAGTCAACAAGCACAAAAGCTGAACGCGCATCCGCGTATTAGGACCCAGCCTTAAATAAACACTTAATTTAAAATGTAACGCCAAAAAAAGCCAGTTAAAAACTCATAAAAAAAGAAGCAATAACCAAAAAAAATACAACAAAGCAATGTACAAAAAAATGATCAACTCACGCACGCAGAATTTTTAAACAATTGAAAATATTGTTGAAGTGAGTGGCAAGAGGGAGTGAAAGAGAAAGAGAAAGAGGAAGAGAGTTGGGAGGCAGGGCCCTGGCCCTGGCCCTGGCCAGGTAGTCAAAAAAGTGCGACGCAAAAACTGTTAAGTACGTTCATAAACAAATAATGATGATGATGAATAAGAGACCTACTCAAACAGAGCCCAGTGACTAGTTCTATGTAGGAAATCGTAGCTTGAGTGCGTGTCCCTCGGCAAACGCACTTGACACTTTGAGTGCCGATGCGAATAGATTTCATGGATTGCCAACTAAATGTTATGCGAAACTCCGAGTATTTGGACTGTCTGTGTGCGCTGCCAGCTAATTAGGCGTTAATTGCAAAAATCAATGCACATCAATACACTGCAAAAAAATAAAAAAAAAATTGACGAGTCTTTTGCGAAAGTCAAAAAGAATAAAAAGAGAGAAGGAGACAGTCAAAGGAAAATGTTGAACAATTTATAAGACTTCAATTAGCATTATAACGGTACCGACATTTAAGTCAAGTTAACACCTCAACGCACCTTGTTCACTCACCGGGCCCCTGGCCCCTGGCCCCTGGCCCTTGGACAGGACTTGCACAAAATAAAAAAGCCGCTTAAATCAGCAGCTCAATCAATCAGAAGAAAAAAGGTTCTCTTTAAATTAAGAACAAATATTTTAGCTTCTACTTATTTCTTCTTATTTCCTTTTGACGAAGACAACGTTGACACCACAGTGGTTCAAAATGCACTTCATTATGAAATTAATGTTTTTTATATAAAAAATAATTAGTTTATGAACTGAAGCTTGAGCAGAAACAGTGATTAGAAATATGAACCGAATAAGTTCACAATGATTGGAATTTTGTAGTTCGCATTGATATTAATCGTGAACTGAAAGTTCGATAAGCTTGTAATTCGGATTGCTTTGCATGGTGAACTGCAATTTCGATAGGTTTTTAGTTCACATGACTAGAATTGTGAACTGGAACTGCACAAATGTGTAGCTCGCATTGATCTAACTGATTCATTTTGCAACCCTGGCAGCCAAACACTATTTAAATATTTGAAACTCGAATTTATGGTTTTTCTGTAAAAGTGTCAATTTTGCCCCACTGTGCATCGAAATGACAAATGTAAATTGTGGCGGGCAAGCAAAAGGCTAACGCTTGAATTTATTTTATTTTTGTCGGCAATATGCTTAAATAAATTTGAACAACTTCTTCTGCTGCTGGTTCTGCTTCTTTCTCTCCTGCTTCAGCTTCTTTTTCGTCTGATCTGCGCGCCAGATACGGCCAGGTATATATATATATATATATATATATATATATATATGTTTATATATACCTGGTGCCATGTAGCAGCAGCTCCCGACTTAATGCAGAGTTCTCTTAAAATGCATTTTTGATTGCATTTCATTAGGTTTCCTTCGTTCTCTCTCTCCCTCTCTTTCACCATCTTGCTGTCTCTGTCTCTCTCTCTCTCTTTTCATTTTCGTATCTTTATTTATTTAAGTTTTTTTCGGTTCTTTCGGTCATTTCAAAAATTTATGCACACTTCGCTGCCATTTTGAGGTTGTTAATTTTTTTGTTCGCCTTTTCGAACATTTCTTATATATATATATATATATATATATATATATATATTGTATATATTATATATATATATATATATATATTTCGATATATATATATATATATATATATATATATACTTTTTTTATTTTGTAGCTTTCGTTTTGCGGCTGCTGTTCTTTTGCTTCATTTTTTGTGGCTTTTTTGGCATTTTTAACAAGCGCCGCCAAAAAGGAAGTTTGTTTTACTCATTTGTTCTTTACATACCCTGTACAAATTGACAATGTCTAAAATTGTGTATTCTGCAAATGTAAGTGATCTAGCCAGAGGCTGACACTTCGCTCTAAATATGTTATGTTCTTAAAACAAACACTTTTATAGAAGATTTATGGCAGGATTTCTAGATTTACTTCCTTTTAAACAATACTATTTACATGAAAATTCGATCAGTTTTGACATACTGTGCTAGCTTTATAACTCAAAATTGTTTTGATGTTTATACCAAAATATTATCATAATTTTACCTGAACTGAGATTTAACTTCGCAGACTATACCCAATTCTCACTTTTCAACTACAAATTTAGTTTTAAGTTACAAAATGTTGTAGTCCAAATAAACTAAAATTGCAATATAGAATCAATGTAAAACTGAATGATATGCGTAACCTAAATCGGTTTAGTTTTGCTGAAGCTATCAAGTTATTGAAGTTAGCTAAGAGGTATCTGCTAGTCGTTCACTGCTCCACTGCGGCACGCTTGTTTTGTTTTCGCTGTTTTTGTTGTTGCTAAAAGTACGCATAAAGAAAAGCAACTGCTGCGCACAAAATAAATAAAATATATAAACTAAAGCCATGTGCAAAAACTTTTTTCTGTTCTGTTTTTTTTTTGTTCTTTTTGAATATATTTGAGTTTCTTTTGGATAACGCTTTGGCTTTGTGGGTGCCCTATAGAGAGAGCGGCATATTGAGTAAGAGATGGGCTTTGCTGCTTCTTTTTAGAATTTATATAAATTTATTATATGGAAACTGGTTTTTCTTATTGTTTATAATTCATTTGAGTTAATAATTAAAACTTGCTTTAGAAAAGGTCAATCAAATATTTATTAATGTATATTTATATGTATATCTGTGGATATATATTAAAGTGTATAAAAACTTCGTTGCATTGAAATCTAAATATTTCAGTTGCATGTTTATATTGTTGTTGTTGTTGTTGTTGTTTTGCTCAATTCTTGTTGCCGCACCTTTTGTCATCGTACCATGAATCATATCTTCATATACATATCTACACAGATATATATATTTATGTAGAAACATGCGTGTTCCACTTTAAAAAACCAAATGTACATATAGGTAAGTCAGTTAATCGTGATCGTACATTTCCAAACAGCTCGAATAACAATCAAAATAATTGTTTTATAATCCGCGTTTTTGTTTGGGTTTTTTTTCTGGATTTTGGCCATATTTTCATGTTTTGCCATAATAGGATTACAATCCCATAAAAAACAAATGTAAGGCCCATGAATCATTCTCCCAAAAAAAGTTATAATAAAATGCAAAATAAATTAAAAAATAAAGTCAGCTCCAATTATGATTTTTTTGACACTTTACGCTTGAAAGCAGTAAGAGGACGTTAGTCGGCAGTGATTGACTAGGAGATATGCTAGGACTCGCGCTGATGATCATTATAATAATGATCAAAGCAAATATCCTTAATAAATATTAAAATAATTAACAATAAAATGATAATAAACATAAACATTTAATTGAGATTTAAAATTATTATTATTATCGTAAAACATGATTATGACAGCTTTCTTAATTTTTGATCATAATCATTATGAACAATATAATAATTATTTTCACCATTAAGATTGCTATAAACAATTACTTAAAATTATTAATTTTTTAATATGTTTTTTTTTATTAACATAAATTTATACAACATAATTCTTAGACATTCTCATATTAACATTTTATTTAATATTTAAAAAATAACAATATTTTCAAAAGTTTCATAAACATTAAGTATTAAAATTAACAAAAATAAATAAAATATATAAAAAAAAGTTGCACTGTCACTGATCAGCTTGAAATCTGGGAAACGACTGAAGGAGCTCGGCCACAGGCTCGCCTTATATAGCTGAGCAAATGTCACTCAAAATAGAAAAAAACTCAAGAGCCTTTTTCTGAGCTAGTTCGAGTGTCAAGCTCAATTATGAGCTAAATGCTTTGAGTAATTGGAGTATGAAAATGTTATTGATGCAGTATAAAGAGACGAGCGGGCAGAAATACTTAGATCGACTCAAGTCTTCAGCCTGTTCAAGATTATACTGGCATTTATAGCGTATAAAGGTTTCAACATAGGCAAACAAGCGTGACTTCAATTAGATTAATATACATATATATAATATATAAAATAAAATACAGACGCTACACATACATATCAAAATGTGTCTCATATGTATTTGCATCTATATGTAAATGTGGTAAACAGATTTTGGGTGATACTTTTTGTTATTCTCTCGCTGCCGACGCGTCGGTCTAAAGTTTTGTTTGAAAAATACAAATAAAATAAATAAACGAAACAAATTCGCAACAAAATAAAACGCTCAACTTTGTTGTTGTGTGTTGAATTGGTTTTAATTTCGGTTTTCGGCTTTCGGTGTGAAGGTCAAAGTCAAGGCGACAAAGCAAGAGAACAAAAAATTAAATCAACAACAACAACGAGAGCAACAAAACTGCTGATAGCTACTCAAATATGAAGTTGAGCGGCCAATGTGACGCATTTAGGGAGCTACTTTGCCCCATGACTATCCCATTACCTACTATATAGTTATATATATATATAAATATATATTGCTTGCGCTGCAGGTGATTCAAGCTGTTTACAACTTTAGTTAGCATAAAATTAACTTTAACTAAATAAATAATATATATATATAAAGCCTATCATGCTTTTGAAAGCTGCTGCTTATTTTTAGGTTTAGTCATTAGTCTCTGGCAAGCAAATGTATTAAAATTAATTATATATAAATTATTATAGTATACTTTTTTTTAAATAAATTAGTTGTCATGGGAAACAATGGGTCAGTCAACAACAGACAACAAAAGCAAGCTGGGATCCCAGACTTAGTTTACGCATGTTGTCTTGGCTTTAATGAATAATAAATAAATTGCTACAAAATTTTAACAATACAAAGTATATATGTACATATGTAGCACAGCCTAGTACGCATATAACACTGCAGACTCCAGACTATTAGACTTCCGATTTGCTAGCTCAATTAATAAATCAAAATTCTTTTGCTACTCGCTCATTAGGTGAAACGAGTATTGTGATTGTGTGCAATGTGCTTAATACTACTAAACTAGAGAAATGATAAATTTGGAATATATACTCGTACTTTGAAGAAGAATTAAGAATTTATAGAGAAGATTACATATATATAATATATATAGAAAAGCCCATTGGAACGTTTCGAAACGTGAATTACAGCAGGAGAGCTTTAGTTTATGGCACAATTGAAGCTAAGGAAAGGCAAGTTAAATATAATAATTATATAGAAGTGGAAAATATGTATATTGAAGCTGTGTTTCCTTCAACTCCTTTACATGACCTAAAGACCAGTCGCTGGCTTGAGCTAAAATGATGTATAGAAGCTTAGCTGAAAGCTATAACTCCTACTAAGTTTAAAAAAATCAATCAAGACCAAGCTGTGCTAGTCTTTGGTATATTATTGTATATGATTCCTCTATTGGAGCATAACAAATCCTATAAAACCATTATCTTCCACAATTAGATTTCAAAATTTGACTTTGATTCAGATAGAACTCTAGAATATTGTATTGACTTCAACTCTTTTACATGATCTAAAGACCAGTCGCTGGCTTGAGCTAAAATGATGTATAGAAGCTTAGCTGAAAGCTAAAACTCCTAAATTTTATAAAATCAAGCAAGCCTTTGATATATTATATGATCTCTCTATTGGAGCATAACAAATCCCAAAAAAACATTATCTTCCACAATTAGATTTCAAAGTTTGACTTTGATTCAGATAAAACTCTAGAATATTTGATTCGCCCTTGCTTCTGCCTTATTATATTTATATCTGTGCAGCAAAAAAGAAATTGATTTCCTTTCATACTCTCATATGCTCAAGCCTCGTTCATTTCTATTTCTAAAATAGAATACTTTTCCACTGGCAGTTGCAAAAAAAAAAACCTGGTGAGCTTCTTGACTAATAGTAAATGGCCACATAAAGCAAGAGTTGCAGACAAGTTCTAAATGATTTCTATGCTAAAAGTGAAATGTGGCTAAACCACTTTTTTCAGCTTAGCTCATTATGAAGATGGTAGCATGATAATGGCCGGCACTGGGACTCCAACTGCGACTCCGACTCCGATACCGACACCGACACTGACTCCGACTCGGACTTGGAGTTGGAGTTGGAGTTGGGCTGCCAACAACAATTCTTAGTTTAACTTCGACTTTGACTCTGTTGTGGCTTTTGCTTTGTGCTAGTCTGCAATTTACTTTCAATGCTGCTTCTAGGCAGCAACAACAATTGTTGTTGTTGTAGCTTTCTACTGTGGCTTTTGTTGCTTTTGTTGCTGGCACTTGTTGCCGCTTGTCAGCAACTGTTGTCGCTGTTGCCTGTGTGTCTGGTTTGTTGCATGTTGGCATGCAGCAACTGAGCTGCTTGGCATGCAATTTGCAATAGTTGCGCTTGCGCAATTCAAATGCACACACAGACACACACGCACACACACACACACACACACACACAGCTGAGCCAAACAAGATCGCGTAATAACTTAGTCAGCAACAACAGCAGCAGCCGCAGCAGTTACGTCGTCTTGGCCAAGACGGAAGACGGAAGATGTGGCAAGCACTTGGCTGCCCCAACTGCCACTGCCCCGCCACTTCCCAGCCAGTGCCACCAGCAGCTGGCATAGCCGCAAAAACCGGAAAAACGACACGCACTGAGTGTGGCAAGCACTGAGTCGCCGTCGCCGTCGCCGTCGCCGTCGACGTCAACCGCCTTCAACTGCAGCACGCCGGTTAAAGTATTTCCCATCGACATATCGATTCTAGGCATCAATATTTATCACTCGACTCAATTGAAATGGAAACCCAGGGTATTCCACTGTGACTAGGTTTCGTAAAAGCTTTAATTGCATTGATTATGATTGACACGAGCAAATCAGCAGCAAATCAAAAGCCACACTCGAGTATCTAGTATTTGTACCAAGTGTCACTTTTATGTAAGCAAAAATACAAATTGAGCAGCAATTAACAAACAAATTAAACCAAATTTAAAACAATAATTGAGAAAAAACACACACACATAGACACACACACAGAGTCAGAGGGCTTAAAGCGTAGAGTATAGAGCTGGCAGCTAGCGACTCGTTCAGTGACCAGGATGAGTTCAATGTGCTTTACCTGTCCTCAATGGTCAGGTACTTGGGCAGCATTCTCTCTCAACTGTGGAACTGGTAACTGGGCAGCCAACCAGTCAGCCCTTCTTGGCCAAGTGCATAGGCCAACTGCAAAAGCGGCAATGCAATCTGCTTTGCATATTTGCCAACTGCAACTGCAACTGCAACTGCAACTGCGGCGAATGGGGCATTCGTATCACTTTAAATGTTTGCTATCAAGTGTAATCAACAAATTGCAGTTAGAGTTTCAGCTTACAGCTTAAACATAACATAAATTCAAATACATTTCGCTTAGAGTTCCCAAGGCGTTCTAACAGCCATTGCCTTAAATCTTGGGCTGCCTCAAACAATTTTAACAGTTGAAAGTGCAGTGACTACAATGTTAATGTTAACATGTAAATCTATGTTATATATATTGTACATAGGCATAACATAAACAAAAACTGTTTTCATTTAGAGTTCCTAAAGGATTCTAGCAGGCATTGCCTCAAGTCTAAGTAAATTCTATAAATCATGCAAAATAACAAAAACTTTGCTAAAAAAAATCTTTTTAACATTTGGTAAATGCTCAAATTCCAAGAACGCAAAACAAATTTGCGTAAAATGCGCAATTGATTTCAAACTCTCAACTGAACGACTAAACGTATACCCTATAGCTGCCAAAAAGATATCAAATTCTAACAGTATATATATAGACTCTTATAATGAGCTCTCTAGATGTTATGAGTATAATATATAGCATATGGCGCATGTCTCTGTACATTCCATTTATGATTGCATTTCATCTACTAGTTGCCATCTCTTTTGCACTCGAGCGTAGCAAGTTTCACTTTCATTATCAGCGTTCAGTTTGCTCAGTTACTTTGATAAGATTTCGACTGCAGCAACTGCGTTTGCAGTTGCGCAGAGCGAAAGAGAAAGGCAGAGAAAGTCTATGGGAGATAGAGAGAGAGAGAGAGAGGGTTAGCAGAACTTTATTGTGTCATAGCTTTTTATACATATTATAATAGCTATTCCACATACTATATGCACAAGCCGCATGGAAGTGGGGACATAAAAAAAGTTGAGACTCTCTAAAAAATCAAAAAAAAAAAAAAACAACAAAAATTGCGAATTTTTTTTTTTTTTTTTTGGCTGACATTGAAATCGTCGACAACAAACAAAACAAAAATAGGCAAAAAGAAAGAAATCAAATGAAATAAAAGCGAGAGATACGAAATGAATGCGATTTATACAAACTGTTTTAATATTTGCTTTTGCAAACAATTTTTTAAATTATTATATATTATATATATATACATATATATATAGTTCATGATTAACATGTGCAAATCTTGATTGATGATCTAATCTTTTGCACTTATTTTTATTTAAAAATAATTTAAGCTGTTTCTAATTCTTTGAAATTTTCGTATTTATATATAGTATATCTTTAATATATAATATTAGCTCTGACTTGATAAACAAATTTATTGTAAGTATTTCGCTTTTTTTTAAATTTCAATATTCTCTGCTGGGCATTGCTTCAAGTTAAAGCAGTTTCGACTCGTTTATAATATACTTGCCTGCTTTGTTTTTATTAAAATCTAATTGTTTTTAAAATTTCAATATTAATTTCCAGCAATTCGTTTGCCCATCTTAAAAAGTTCTTCTTTATAAAGCATTTCTGTCTTGATTAGTTGACATTTTGCTCAAATTCACGCAAATCCATCAATAAATTCTGCTCGAAATTGCATATAAATAGTATAACTTTATTTAGTATATTCGTATTATGTCTGCCTTGCTTAGAAGTCTTTAATTTACTTTTATTTATTTTCTATTCATTTTACTAGGCATTTCTTTGCCCAGCCTAATGCTGTTCCCATTTATATTTTTATCTATATAGTATATCTTTCAAGTATATCTTTTAGTATATATGTATTTATAGTATATATTTACATCATATATTTATAGCATATACCTATAGAGTCCATCTTTATACTATATATATTTATCTTGATTAGATGACTTTCCTTGAAACATCTAAGTTTTGCAAAACTGGCCATAAATTCACTTGGGAATTCCTTTGCAAATATACTATATTTTATTAATAGAAGAAACCATACAAAGATTTCTAATCAATTAACCTTGAAAGCTTATCAAAAAAAAGTTTTTTTTGGCAAAAAAGAAATTGTATTGCAACTTTTGCTTTCAATTTTTATTTTTATTTTTATTTTTTTGATACGAACTGTACAAAGTGTGTGACTCTCTCTATATGCATATATAAAACTGTATCTGTAGCTGTGGCTGTATCTGTGCGCTGCGTTTTGTTGACGCGCTCTGCCTGCCTGCGTGTATGTCTGTGTGTGTGTGTGTGTGTGTGTGTGCATGAGCTGATAAGCCGCTGTCTCAGTCGCAGCGACTGGTGCTGCTGCTGCTGCTGCTGCTGCTGCTGCCTTCCAGTATTTACTTTGAACGCGCTTTTAATTGGTTTTTTGTGCTACAATTTTTTTATTTATATTTTTTTTTATACTTATATATATTTATATTTCTTTCCCCCGTTGCGCTTTTTGCAGTCTGCGTTCGAGCTCTGTTCGCTTAGTTTGATTTTAAACGCCCCACAGCGAACGTGCGTGATTTGTTGCTTAGTGAATTGAATGTTTCATAATCGATTACCGAATACATTGTAATTGCAAAGTATTAGATTTAATTCAGATTATTTAAAGTATAGATAGCACACATATTTTTGAGCATATATGTCATGTTTGTATGTAAATATGCTGCGTAAAATATTGTGTTGCCTAACCAAAAGGCGCGTGTGTGCAAAATGCCTTTCTATGCAAGTCTCAGGCATACCGTTCGCAGATTGGCAGCAATTTAAAGAAGTTTTTATTACTATTTGAAGCTAAAATATATAACTTTTTAAATTAAGTTTCAAGCCCAAGAAAAGAATATTCAAAAAAAATATAAATATATTAAAAATAATATTTTTTTTAAATATTTTTAAAATTTACTCAAAAATGAATCATTTATTTTAATCTCTTATCTATTTGGTTTTTTTTTCTGCAGATAACACTGCCATATTGCAACACTGAAGTAACTGACAACAAACAACGCGAACAACAACCAAAACTACCTCGTTGCTGGCCAGGCACAACAACTAAGCGCACACACTCAACACACACTTCTACACTCTACAAAACCAGGCAGCAAAAGAATTGCCTCTGAGCCAGTTGATGCATTTCCAATGTAGTTGCAGCCGCCACTTGCTTAAGTAAAATGGAACAACAAATATCCAAGCGACACTAAAAGAACAGCCAAAACAAAAAGAAGCAGCTGACAAAGAACTGCAAGCAAACAAAGTCCTCTAATTAGTGATCAGTTGCAGCAACAGCAACAGCAACATCAACAGCAGCAGCAGCAGCAACAGTCAGCGAGCACGTCACACATTACGTATACGCAGCGTGCAGCATGATGAAGAGTCAAGGCGATGTTGAGGCGCCGCCAGTGCTGGCAGCTGCAGCAACAGCCGCAGCCAATGGACAACAGAAGCAGTCAAAGCCCAGCAATGGCCACGCCCACCAACAGCAACAGAATAATAGCAATGGGAATGGCAATGGCAATGGGAATGGCAATGGCTATCATCAGAATGGTAGGCGTGACTCGACGCAGGCCTTTACGCCGCTACTCGCACAGCACAATAGCACGAATGGTGGCGATGTGAGCGCTGCCACGCCCACAATGCCCACAACCATGCTATACGAGAGCACGCCGAGCAACAACAACGAGTGGAAGGCATCGGAGGACATTAACAATCTAAAGAACGGGCTGCTGAGCAACAACAATGGCAATGGGCACAGTCTGCGCGAAAAGTATGCGCACGAGCAAGCGCCACTGACTGGTGGCTACAAGCTGCCACCCGGTGGCGGTGCCGGTGGTGGTGGTGGTGCACGCGGCAGTGAATCCGAGGAGTCTGACTTCGATTCGGATTTGAATGGCGGCGGTGATGAGGGCTCCAATTGCGGACTCTTTGGCTGCCGGCCACGTTGGGCGCGTCGCTTTGCCTCGACGCACGTGTTCATGGTGGTGTTCCTGCTGGCCTACATACTGCAGGGCATGTACATGACGTACTTTGTCTCCGTGATCACCACCATTGAGCGGCTCTTCCAGATCAAGTCGAAGACAACGGGCTTTCTGCTCAGCGCCAGCGAGATGGGCCAGATCAGCACTGCGATGCTGCTCACGTATTTCGCGGGGCGTGGACATCGTCCGCGCTGGATTGCCTGTGGCATGGTGCTGTTCTCCATAGCGGCCTTTGCGTGCGCCCTGCCACATTTCATCTTTGGCGAGCAGCTGATGCAGTCGAGCGTGTTCCTGCAGCCACAGTCGCCGGCAACGAGCTCCTCATCCTCTCTGTGGAGCAATGCCACAGATCCGAATCTCTGCCTGCTGGGCGGGAATGGCACGCTGGCTGGCAGCGAATGCAATGAGCAGCGACAGCTGGCACAAGCATCCCACTCCAAGATCACGGTGATTGTGCTCTGCATCTTCTTTGGCAGCCTGCTCAGTTCGGGCATTGGGCAGACGGCTGTGGCGACACTGGGCATCCCCTACATCGATGACAATGTGGGCAGCAAGCAGTCGCCCATGTATATGGCCGTTACGATTGGCATGCGCATCTTGGGCCCCGCCTCTGGCTTCATTGTGGGCAGCTTCTGCACGCGCTGGTATGTGAACTTTGCCAATCCGGGCTTCGATGCCAGCGATCCGCGCTGGATTGGCGCCTGGTGGCTGGGACCCGTTGCCATTGGCAGCCTCATGCTGATCGCCTCCATTGCCATGTTCTCATTTCCCAAGCAGCTGCGCGGCAAGCAGCAAACGCAGGCAGCTGCCGCCGTTGCCGCCGCTGCACCCGAGCCGGAGGAGAAGCCCAAGCTGAAGGGTAAACAGAATTACGATTCACATGTAACTGTAGCTAATGCCCATGTAATCCTCTCTAGACTTCCCCAAGACTGTGCGCCGTCAGCTAAGCAATGACATCCTCATGTTTCGCACTGCCTCGTGCGTCTTTCATCTGCTGCCCATTGCGGGACTCTACACATTTCTGCCCAAGTATCTGGAGACACAGTTTCGGCTGGCCACCTACGATGCCAACATGATCGCCGCCTTCTGCGGCATCCTCGTCATGGGCATTGGCATCGTAATCTCAGGTCTATTCATATTGAAGCGCAAGCCGACGGCTCGCGGTGTCGCCGCCTGGATCGCCTTCACAGCACTCGTCTACTCCGCCGGAATGATTATACTCATGTTCATTGGCTGCAGCACCAACGACTTTGCTGGCTATAAGGCGGGCGATGCCAACAGGTGGGTGTTCCAGCAGCAGCAGCAGCAGCAACTCCTATATTCACTATATTCCATTCTCTATTGCAGTCCCGCCATGATTGAGCCCGCCTGCAGCGCCGTGCTCAACTGTACCTGTGATAAGGAGAATTTCGCGCCCATCTGCGGCACCGATGGCAAAATGTACATCTCGGCCTGCCATGCCGGCTGCAGCAGCTCCCAGCTGCGATTCAGCGACAATCGCACACTCTACACCGATTGTGCTTGCATTCCAAATGGTAAGTTTTAACATGCATGTCATTTGCTTGACGCTTAGTTTCAATATTTTGTAAACATTTCAGTTGCTGAGGCAGTCACTGGTTACTGTGATAATAACTGCAAGAACTTCATCTACTTTATATTGATTTTTGCCATTTGCGTATTTATGCATTCCACCTCTGAGGTGGGCAGCATGCTGCTCGTCATGCGCTGTACACATCCTAAAGGTAAGTCCCAGCTAAGTCAACTGACATCTAAGATATAGACAGCGATTTCTCATCAAATATTTTGTTGCCTATCCGCTGGGCGCAAAACGAACAAACGCCTTTCTATGCAAATCTCATAAATGGTTGTACTGCTTGAGGCAGCATATATAATAAATTTTACTTACACAACTTTGCATTTCCAAACTAGATAAAGCCATGGCCATGGGCGTCATCCAGTCAGCCATTGGCCTATTTGGTAATGTTCCTTGTCCGATTATCTATGGTGCTGTGGTGGACTCAGCCTGTCTCATCTGGAAATCGGTTTGTGGCAAACATGGCGCCTGTTCGCTCTACGATGCGGACACCTTCCGGCAATACTTTTTGGGTAAGTTAATATGCTCTACCAGGCAACAGCCACTGCAATTCTCTGTCCACTGCAGGCATTACGGCTTGCATTATGTTTTTGGCCTTCCTCGTGGATTTGGTGGTTTGGCGTAAGGCGCACCGCATTGATATTGCGCCGGATCAGCAGGATGGTTCAGCGAATGCGGCAGCTACACGTTTGGATGTTTCTGAGTCCAAGCAGCCCATTGCACCGCCACCGGATACTACGGTCTAAGCCGTGCAAGTGCGACAACGTAAAAACACAAAAACACCCAAACCCCCACACACACATTGCAAGATTTCCAATAAATGTTTACCTTAATTGTTAATTAGTTATCATTTTGTCTAGTTTTGTAGCCTAGTGCAAGAGTTATATATTTAGTTAAGCGGTCATATCTGGACCTCAAGTAAAATTATAAATGCGCTCATACATAAAATACGTACGTACATGCTTATAATAATATACAATTATATAAATATAAAATAAAATTATTCATGTAAATCTCAACGTTATAGAAATGTAGAAATTGTCTAACTACATCTGTTTAGAGTTACATCTAATATAATTATATCAGCGACCATAATTTACAAGTAAAACATTTATTATTATTATTATATATATATATACACACACAATACGAAAATCTATATAACTTTATGTATGTATCAAAATATATATACATATATATATATATGTATATACATATATTATATATACATTTAATATATAATTGCAACCTATCTGTGGTAGTTAAATTTTAGTTAAAATTCAAAATAAATGTATAAGTTTGTCATATAAAAGAAATACGAAAAGAAATTAATGGAAATATAAATTATGTTTAAAGTGTAACGATTGTTTTGCATTTGAATTTGAATTTGCTGTTTGGCTTATCGATAATGCACATATATCGATAGACAGTGCTTCACGTTCAACTTAACAGACTGTTAGCATAACAGCCTGCTGACAGAGTATTCAGCTGTTAAACATAAAAGCTTCGTTCGGTAACAAAAACAGAGAGAAAAAATTCGTACGTAGATTATAAATTGTTGACAAACTAAAAGTTTGTAATCAAAAAGCGGCTGAACACGAAAGTGGGCACTACGATAACACTGAAATTATGAACGTGCTAAAGCACTTTAAGAAAGGTAAGTTGCAATGTCATCGCAAAGTCTCGACACGCCGGCTTCACGATGTCGATATCTCTCAATATTGGGGACAGACACAAAAAGTAGTTTTCCATGACGTCCCAGCCCATTCACCAGTTTGTTCTGCCTTGTTGATGTGTCACCGTGTCACCAACAGGTTCGCCCAAGCCTGAGCTGCCCGATGATGGAGTCTTGCGCCTCTACCTCATGCGCTTCTGCCCCTACTCTCAGCGCGCTTCGTTGGTGCTGGCTGCCAAGCATATTCCACATCACAAGATCTACATTGACCTGACCGAAAAACCAGAGTGGTATACCGACTTCAGTCCCCTGGGCAAGGTGCCCGCTATTCAGCTAACCGCAGTAGCTGGCCAACCAGCTCTTGTAGAATCGCTTGTCATTGCCGAGTATCTGGATGAGCTGTACCCGGTGCGTCGACTGTATCCCGCAGATCCCTTGCAGAAGGCTCAAGATAAAATACTCATTGAGCGCTTGTCACCAGCTGTCAGTGCCGTGTATCCTGTATTGTTCACCAAAGATCCACCAGTCGATGCATTGCCGAAGTTTGAGACTGCTTTGGATGTGTTTGAGGAGGAGTTGACCAAGCGTGCAACACCCTACTTTGGTGGCCAACAAATTGGCATGGTGGACTACATGATCTGGCCCTGGTTCGAGCGCTTCCCAGCACTCAAACATGTGGTGCCTGAGCAATACGAGCTGGATAAGGCACGCTATGCCAAACTGCTGAATTGGGTGGATCTGGTGGCCAACGATGAGGCCGTCAAGGAAACGGCACTCGATAGCCAGACGCATGCCAGATTCATGGTCACGCGCCAGGAAGGCGAACCCAACTACGATGTGGCTTTCCCGGTTGCTGCCGAATGAGATTTTTCGAATCATACAGACCAAATAATAAATTACTCTTGAAATGTGATCGTAATATGTCTTGGCCTAAGTATCATTGATAATCCCTTGACTTTTTTGCCTACAGGTTGATAGCTTCATGATGTTTGTCTTCGAGTAGTAAACGTAGTTTGGCTTTGCAGTCTATATGATCTGGCAGTAATTCGAACCCAACTGGAGTGAAGCTGCCTGAAGACTGTTTCATCTGAGAGCTCAATTGGCCTCAGCTAGTGGCTCAGCATATTTAAGAGAAACCAATTAAAGACGCCCAGTTGTATTCGTGCTCCTCGAGATTAACTCGAGCATATTTATTGCTGGCTTAAATATGAACAAAGCTTAGGCATCCTTGACCAAAAGATTGTAGTTCGGTTTGCCAGCGCTGCGCGTGCGCAAAAACTCGGCCTGCACCTCGGCTTCCATATAGAAGGCCATCACAGCAGTATCACGTTTCATGCGCCCCCGCCACTCCGTCTGCAAGGCAATGATGAGATTTGAAAGCAGCAGTCGATAGACTTGTGTGGCACTCACCAGCTGTGGAAAGCGTTGCTCATCATAATTGTAGTCGTCGCCACGCTGCAGCTGTAGCAGCTCTAGTCGCTCGCACCAGGGCCAGATCATGTAATCCAATATGCCCGTCTGTTCGCCGCCAAAGAAAAGCGTGCCACGCCTGCTCAGCTCTTGCTCATATGTATCTAGGCCAGACCAGAAGGGTTCGAGGTCGCCGCCATCGGAGGCCTTGAAGAAGGCGCCGAGAACGGCACCAAAGCGTTCGATGAGCAGCTTCTCCTGCACCTTTTTCAGCGGATCACGCGGATAAAGCGGACGCAGTGGATACTGCTCGTCCAGGTACTCGCATATGAGCAGCGATTCAGTGATCACAGGCGGACCAGGCTCACGCACTAGCTCCAGCGCGGGAACCTTGCCCTGGGGATTCTTTTCGAACAGCCAGTCTGGTTTCTCTGTGAGATTTATGTAAATGCTGTGATAGGGTATCTGCTTGGCATCTAGCACCAGGTGCACACGCTGCGCAAATGGACAGAAGCGCATGGAGTAAAGCCTTAAAATGCCATCCTCTGGCACATCGGGCGTCCCCGAGCCTACAGAATAGATTTGTTCAGCAATTAGAATGGCCGATCGAGCTGCTTACCTTTTGCTAAGTGTCTGCCGCTGCTCATGATGTGTGCTGCTAGATGCGAGACGCAACTGGTGCCTCGAACTCATTTAATCAGCACCTTTATAAGGTTCTCAATTGAGGTGCCCTTCGCCGAGAGGTGTGCATTACCGTGGTTGAACTTGGTGGGCTGTGTGTGAACGATAACCTTTGAGGCTGCAGTGCGGCGTGTGACACACATAAAACCAGTACAGTGAAGCCTGACTAAGTGAATACAGCACACAGCTAATAGTTGTAGATATTCTAAATTGCCATTCTATAAACATTCAACTTAATCAAAAGTATTGCAATCTTTATTTGTATAGACCCAAAACCTGATTAATATTAAATTTAATGTTTTATATAAACTCCGATCGGAATAGATTAAAAGCTGTATTACAACGAGAGAATTAGGCAAGCAGATCGTAGTTGGCATTGCCGGCTTTGCGGGTTCGCCAGAACTCCACATGATGCTCAGGCGTGACATAGAAGGACTTCACTAACTCATCCTTCAGCATGAGCTCATTCCAGGCGTTGAGCTTGGCAAAGCGTTTGCCCTCAAAGCTATAGCGATCCTCCAATGTAAATTTGAGCACTGGCAGACGTTCGAACCAAGGCCAAATCATGTAGTCCACAAAGCCTGGCTTGCTACCAGAGAAATAGGGCGTGCCGCGCTTGGCCAGCTCCTCCTCAAATATATCAAAAGCACTCCAGAGTTCATCAGGCTCGGCATTTTGCACTAGAATCTTCATGTAATTGCTGGACACTGCTCCAAAGCGCTCGACCAAGATCTTGTCCTGGGCACGCTGCAGTGGATCCTTGGCGAGCAGTGGATTCTCCGGATACTTCTCATCCAGATATTCCACAATGATGAGCGACTCAATCAGAGCCGGCTGATCACGTTCGCCAACCAAATGCAGGGCGGGCACCTTGAGCAGAGGACTATAGTCCACCAGCCACTCGGGCTTCTCCGTGAGATTAATGAAAATGCTGTGATGCGGCAACTTCTTGGCGTTCAGAGCCAGATGGGCACGTTGGGCGTATGGGCAAAAGCGCATAGAATATAGGCGTGGCACACCATCATCAGGCAACGCCGGCCGCGGAGAGCCTACAACATTAACATTTCAGATGTGATTAGTCATTGTATAAATATAAAATAACGATAAGAATACATGTATGTATATCTGGAAACAATTCTTCAAACTTGTTTTTCTCCACTGAGCACGCAGACAATGAGTGATTATTCCATCTAATAATAACCAACCTTTCGTCAAATGCTTGCCCGCACTCATAATTAGTGGTTGAAGTTTAATACGGCCAAAAAAAGACGTTTTGTAAATAATTAAAATGTATTCCTTGTCCAGCAAATGGCGCTCGCTTGCTAACGAATGTTAAAGGCAACTAAAGAAAAAGGCCGCTGTTGCTCTTACTTAAATGACATTGAATGTTGAAATGTGAGAGGCGCACTCTTGCTCTCACTTTGCCTAGCTGTCGTACTGAGTCTTTTAGCAGTGAGCTGTCATATGCCATATTCCTGCTAGCTAAGGCCGCTCAGGCAAACGCAAAGAGCCAACGATAGTGAGCGCCAAACTTGAGAACTGTTCGTGAGCGTAGTGGCTGCTCTTTACGCTTAGCATTTGACATGAAGCGCTCGAACTGTTACGCTCTTTACATTTCACATGTGCTCAACTCCCCCTCTCTCTCTCTCTCACTCATAAATTGGTACGCTGCTTTGTGCTTATTTAAAAACGATTTCTTGTTTATTATGCGAATAAAACGCGTTTGCTACATATTCGATTTTTAGTTGTACACCATTTTCGTATTTAAGTATGTAGGTGTGTTTGTGTTTGTGTTTGTGTGTGTGTTTGTGTTTGTGTTTGTGTTTGTAGTCGCATACACATACACGTCTCCATTTACTTAGTTAAGAATCACGCTGATTTGTAAATATGTATATATACATACATATTTATGTATATTGGTTTGTATATATATATATGTATATATTAATGTTTGTATATTGGGGGAAATCCGCTTTACAATTTGAATTTTTTAATTGAATTGCCAACTACTAAGTACACACATTTAGATACATAAGTAGTTTGATTTTGTTTTTTTTTTTTTGGTTTTTTTGTAATTTTTCAAAAATGTTCGCTTTGGCGGCCCTTCAAAAAAATTAACTTATCCTATTTACAAAATGCTTAAAAACTCTACCCAAAGAAGTGTTTATAAAAATATAAAAAATATACATATGTATGCAGCAAAAAACACAAAATACGTTATATAAAAAACATTCGAATAAGTTTAAGCTATTATTATTGAAATTCAAAAATAATTGAAAGCTGCCTTTTAGTTGAAAATTCAAAAAACATTCATTGGACTCAAAAGATCTCTGACAATAATTCCATCAAAATTAGTTCGATAATTGTTTTCTATCGCTAAACAAAAAATGTTTGCCTCGAATATTAATTACATTTTTGTAAATTGTTTCAAATGTTTGGGATTCGTTATATTTTGCGCCATTTTCGGTTCGCGAGTGGGGAATAAAGTTTAAAACTACAATAGATTTTAAAATACTACAGAGTTAAAGTTCTAATCTTATGTTTTTTTGTTTTTGTTTGTTTGTTTTTGTTTTGCATCGTTGCCTGACGATTCCGATCCTAAGTTTCGTTTACAGTTTCGTTTAAAGTTGTAGTTTTATCTTTTAGTTAATTCAATTTCATTTCTTTTTTTGTTGCTCTATAAAATATGCTGTGTTTGCTGCATTTTGATCACGGTTCTTGCTGTTTCGTATAAATAATTTTCATAATGTTTTTGTTTTTTTGTTTTTTGGTTTTTTGATTACTGGAACGACTTGATTTTTTCAAAAAATGTTCATCTTATTGCTTCTCTCACTCGTGGCCTGACTGCTGGTGGTCTTGTTGTGGTTCTAGTTGTTGTTGTATTTGGAGTTGTGCTTCTGCCTGCGCTCATGCGGTTGAGCTGTTGGCCAGTCCCGGCGATCCGGTTGTTGCGCCATTCCCTCTACTACTGAGGCCTTGTCCTTGGCCACCACCCAGCCGGCTGGCATTCAAGTACTTTTTATGCACCACAGCTGCTGCTGATGCAACTGCTGCTGCTGCTGCTCCTGGCGAGTGGGCGACTGCCGAACTGACGACTGTGTGTTGCATTTGGCTGACGGAGGCAGTAGAAGAGTTGATGTTGTTGTTGTTGCTGCTGCTGTGAACAGAGTGAACAGAGAGTTCAACAAATGCTCGATTAAGCAGGGCTTTAGGACACACACCCCTTCTGTTCGCCATCCTTTTTGCTATTGAACATGGCCAGCTCGATTTCCGTGTGTTGGCTATTCATATGACGCACCCACTCCGCGGGCGTCTCAAAGGAACTGCAACAAAACGAAACGAATCGCTATATATTGGCATTTAGTTAGATTGCCATGTGATCTTACGTGGAGCAGAGATCGCAGAGCAGTGTCACATGATCCATGTTGTTCTCCTGTTGCTGTGCATGCGAATGAGGGATGGGAAGAGTTAAGGGCTTGTCCAATACACCAATGGCTCCAACGGCACTCACCGACACTCTGCGTCGCTTCTTTGGCACATAGGTCTTCAATGCTCTCAGCGCTAGATTGCTGTTGGCTGTGGAGCTGCTGCTGCTGCCAGTGCCGCTCACACTGCTGCCCATCACATTGCCCGTTGGCTCGCCGGCATGGGTGCCCAGGTGGCGCACCAGCATTTTGGTATCTTCGAACGACTTCTGGCAGATCTCACAAACGAGCAGCTTGAAATTGTTGTAATCACGCAACGTATGCTCCTCGGAGTCATCCTGTGGCGTCGTATTTGCCTCCAGCTTGACGGTATTCATCTTAAAGTCCAGCGGCTGCTTGGGCGACAGCTGCGCCTCCTGGCTCAGCTCGTGGTTGTCGTTAGGCAGCGCTGCTGATTGATTGCCGGTCGACCAATCGGTTGGCTCCTGTTTAATGGTCAGAAAACTATGTGGATGTGGGGGCGTGGCCAGGCGTGGAGCAGTCGTCACTTCATAGGACTTGACCACATGCTCATAGTGCGGGGCATCATGGCCAAAGTATTCGTGGGGTGGGGCTACAAATGGATTCAAATATATTTGATTATACAAATGATGCTCTTTTGGGGTAACAAAACTTTACCTCGCTCACAGGATCGCTCGCGGCGCAGACGTCGCTCGTAGACCATGCCCACATCGTCTCTGTCTCGCTCGCACAGTGTCTCTTCCACCAGACGTTCTCGTTCTGCATAGTCCGTACGGCGTAATGTGGAGTCTGCTGGTTCGGTGGACACGGCAGCCAGCGGGCAGCTGCTGCAGCCAACTTCTGTGCAAATGGACATTTGTTGTGTTGGTGGTAGTGGTGGTGGTGCACCCACTGTGGTTGTGACTGCTCCTGCTGACTGTGGTAGACTCTCAACTTGACTGGCTGCTGCATAGCAGCACTTGTCCTCAGGATCAATGGCCACCTCCTTGTTGACAGAGATGCCGCCAGCAATCAGCTTGCTGCTGCTCGCCACACTGAGCAGACCCGTGTGGCTGGCCATTTTAGGTGACTTCACAATCACCGGACTGTCCTTTGGCATTACGGAAGCGCCCAAGCCGCGAAATTGCTGCTGCTGCAGCTGCTGCTGCTGCTGTTGATGATGATGATGATGCTGATGCGTATGCGTATGTGAATGTGGATGCGTATGCAGATGATCCAAAGAGTAGCGAGCCGAGCTGCTGCTGCTGTTGCTGCTACTGCTGGCCTTGTTGCTGTACATATCACCGGGAAGCTGTGCGGACGACATGGGCGGTGGTGGCGGTGGCGGCGCCAATGAAGAACGTGTGCCATTTGATACATACAAAGCGCTGGGCTCCCGCTGATGATGCAGATGGTGTGCGCTACCGCTAGCACCGCTTGAGGTGCTCGTGCGGCAAAGGCCGCGTATCTTTAGGATCTCTCCCCCACGCAACACTTCATTTAGTATATCATTGGAGACCGTTGCTTCGCCACTGTACATATACTGCACAAGGATTTGTATGGCACGATGACTCAGGTCAGGCGGAAGCACTATGTAGAGAACGCCATTGGGCGCTGTAATTGGCGACGTCTCGAACATTGTGGCAAAGAACTGGCTGCAGGAGCTCAAAATAAATTTGTGCGCTGATATGCCCACTGTGGGTATATCTGAATTGATGCTACTATTGTTATACGAGCTGTATAGCATAACGTCGGCAAACTTCTCATTTCTGCAAGTTGTTAATGGGAACTGCATTAGTAAACTACTTTCGCTCAATTTCTGTGTACTTACTTGTAGAGCGTGGCTATGGAAGTGTTCAAATAGGACAAATGTGAGTCCCATTTCAGATGATAGTTCTCGGCGGCCATTTTTGCGGCCGTTAAGCGTTAGTTGAACGCAACTGTTGTCTCCTATTTGGTGCATACAATAAAAAATATTAAATACAAAATCAATAATAAAATCGATAAGTGGCGCGCAAAATCGAAATATCAAGTGAACGTTGCGCAACACTGTATCTGCGTTGCTATCGAAACGCCTATCGAACTATCAACTTGTGTTTGTTTTGATGCACTCTCTGCACGTAGTTGCGAAAATTTGTTTGTTTATATTTGTTGTTGTTTACTATGTCCACGTGTGCTGAGTTTGATAACCGTCTTATAGAGCTGGTGCGTGCCAATCCCAGTTTGTATGAACGTGAACTGCGTAAGGCACCATATGATTCTAGTAAGAAAAAGAAAACTGAATTGTGGTGCAGCATCGCAACATCCCTAAAAACCGATGGTTTGTAATCTGTGAAATTTATATGAAATCATGTGTTAAAAGTCTTGCAAATTGTTAGTCAGCACCTGTATAACACGCTGGAATTTCATTCGGGAGAAGTTGCGCCGGGAGCTGTTGAAGAAGCAATCCGATTGGATATGGTTGCCAAAGCTACAGTTCATTGGACAACACAAACAACACTCCAGCAGCAACAGCCATCACAGTAATGAACGACAAGTTGTTAATCTAACGACACCGCTAACTGTTAATTGGCGCTCACAAAGCACCGAGCAACTCATCGAAAACGATGAGGAAGATGCACTGCAGGAGGCAATGGACGAACAGCATGCATCTGCAGTTGTTGTGCAACCACCACTAGCAACATCAGCACTGCCGCCACCGTCTGCAAGTTCATCTAGTGACGATGCCATGAAACGCATTGAGGCTTTGCTGCAGGGCTTGGGCGCCAATCGTATCAAGGCGGAGAAAAAGGTTTTGGCCTATTTGTGCAAATGCAATCTGCGTGCGCTCAACGATGAGCAAATCGATGATATATTTATTTAAATAAGTCTTGAGTATGTAAGTCGAATTGTAAGTATTTTATTTTTTTACACGGTTACTGTTGGGTTGGGCGCAAAAATCGAAGACGCAAAGCAACTCCAACTATGACGCAGTTAGTTGAAACGTTTCGCCTCACTGTTGGTCAAAGAGTGCGCGCGCAAGCAATAACATGTCCAATAACCATGTCTGGCTGGTTTGGGTGGGTGGGTTGATTGTATGGGTGTGTGAGTAGACGACGCCAAACAAGCATTTAGTTTATTAATTTCGATGACACTGTCCTGCATGGGATTACACATACACATGAGGGCACACTAGTGCACCAGACCCACTCCGATCCATCACTATCACCCCACCAACTGCCGTTCTATCAGCTAATACGAACTACTAATAATACTTCATGCAACATGCCCGCCGCCCACCTTTCTAAAGTTGATGGCTGTGTGTGTGTGTGTAGTAGCTGTAGCGCATTAACACCACATTATCGATTGATTTGGGCAAAGGCACGCACAAAAATCGATAAGCATGCAAAGCCAATGCAAAGTAATGTATATATAGTTCCAATTGTTTAAATACTGTTCAACTGCTGATTAATATTGGCAAAATTGTAAACTCTTTTATTTATTGCTAATAAAGGTTTTCTTTTTAAAAATACGCGCCTAAATTGTAAAGTGCGTGTGTGTGTGTGCGAGTATATTTTATATATGTATATGATGCATGTATGATTCACCTTAGGCTTTCCTTTTGCTTCGATTACTTGTAACGGTCAACACAAATTTACAGTTAGTTTCTGGTTAACTTCGTATGTTATTTGTTATTGTTATTCTTCTTTTACAACATTAATGGTAGGCACACGCACAAACACGGCGACGTTAAATGCTGCGCAGCGCGTCCAAAGCTCTCGCTTGTCAGCGTACTAATGGCCACAGAATAGGACTTTCAGTTTAGTCCTGGCCAGACACACACACTCAAAGCGTCAGACAAAAGACCCAAGAGAGCAACAGCGAGAGAGAGAGAGAGCGTAAGCGTGAGAGAGCGCGCGCGTGCACTCACGTGCGCATTGTTATTGTTGTGGTTGGTTTGAAGTAACACACACACACACACACACACACACACATACACGCACTAATACAGACCGCGCGTAAATTGATTTTTCTTATCGATTTGTTGTTTTAGTGCTGAACGTTTTTTGTTTGTTTTCAAATAAGCTGCGGCTGCGCCTCGGCCTCAATTGTGGGAACTTCTTGTGCGAGTTTCTTAATGATCTGCTCCTGTTCCAGCTGCATTTGTGTCGCTGTTGAAGTATCCTGTTTAAATAGCTCGCGCAGAAGCATTGTCGCATAAACAGCTGTTGGCAATGTAAACTCTAGCAGCAGCGCCGTATAGCTGCTCTCTGACTCGGCGGGCTCTGGTGTAATCTCAATGCTTTTTAACTGCTCCCAGTCGGAGGCTATGAGCGTGTCCTCGTGTGTGCTGTATCGGCGAAAACTCCATTTCAAATCGTCCGTTTGAATGAGCAGTTTACGATAGGCACCACCAAGAGCATAGGTTTTCTCCTTGTGCCGCAACAGCTCTGAACTTAAGCCCACTTCCGCGAGCATTTCCTCATACCAAGCGCCACACTCGTTGCTGGGATATGTTATATCGTAGCCAGGCAGTGGGAGTACAACATCTGATAGTTTATATTTGCCTCCGGCTATATCCTCATCTGTAAGTGGCCGCACTTTACGTTTGAAGATCGATTCCTCCTCTGCCAGCAAATTGTCACCTTCGCCTTCCACAACCTCTTCTATGATTTCTTCGTTTTCAGCTGGAAGCACAGTCTCCTCTGGAGCTTTAACTGGCTGAACGTTCTCTTCCTCGACGTAAACCAAGTCTCCAGGAATAACCTTTAGTCCAAACTCTTTGATGCGTCGCGAAGCGATGCGATTGAAGATCAGACTCTGAAAGGCATGAGGGTATAGGAGTAGCATATTGCGTGGTATGCGACGCAGAGCTGCTGCATAGTCATTCTCGCCATATGTGGCCAGGCCGTCCAAGAGTTTCTTTTCAATAAACTTATTTCCATAGAACTTGGCTGCAGCAGCAGCTGAATCTCGATTCTCCCACCAAGCCTCGCGTATGGCACGCATAAACTCCACATCATTGTCACGTGGCTTCAATATCAACTCGCATGCCAGCTTGTAGTCGCGCTTAAGCAACGCCACGCCCACCTCATGGGTGGGTACACTGGCGCTGTTTCCAAACCGCTGCAGGCCATAATAGTTGATAAATCCGCGCTCTTTCAGTGACACTAATGCCTGCTCAATGTGCTCTCGTGGCTGTGTAATGTGACGCAGTGCAATACGGAATCGATTGCCCTGCAGATCGCCCAACTTCAACGTTTCGGGCCGGAAGATAAAGTTGCCAATGTAGACATTGCCTATGCCTCGAGCAGCATTTGCAATAGCCTCCGGCGTGCGACGTTTAATACAGAAGCGTTGCGTGGTTTTTGCGCGCTTATCCTTGGTGCCACAATAATTCACCTGTGATGGATGCAGACTGTTGATAAATATGGAATAATTATCTGATATCGATCTGGAACGCACTTAGATTGCTATATCGGAACTCACGTCAAGCGATTTGCTATTGTTGAAGCCACTTCACTCGTATCCATATTCACTTTATGTACTAGGAAGCTAACAAAGTCATGTGGAAAGTTCCAGCGGTTGTCAGCTACATATAAGACAGAAATTTAGATTTAATTAGAGTTTAGGACAGGTAACTTACAGCGTCCTGGCTTGGGCTTTGCTATGCGTATTATTTTCTGCTCTTCCACCTGTTGATCTGCCGGCTGGTCAATGGTTTTAGACACCAATTTGTTCTTGTACAACTGTTTCACAAGGTGATGTATTAGAGTACGTTGCTCCTTAGTAAGGTTGCTAACGTTGACATCCACTTTCTGCTCACTTTTGCCATCATATTTGACTGTGGACAAGTCGGCTATTTGTTGCCACACTTCATTGTCAATAACTGTTGCCAGCTTTTCGCGCCATTCGTCCAATACAGCAGGATCCACAGCTGTAAAGGGTAAACAGTTAAAATTTCAATCTAGTTCTCCTTAAATGTAGCTACAAACGTTCAACTTCCAACTTTGGCACATTTAGGTCATTTAGCTGTAGCACGTGTCCCTCAGTGTCGATTTCGTTCACATGGAAATCGGAGAACCGAGATTTCAGGATTCCTGTAAAGCCAGCTATATCTGCATTTGTGAATTCCGTGATGCCAACCTGATTCTCGAGCAGCGTGCATTTCTGCTGTGGTGCTCTGTAAGGAAAGCCGGTCAGTATTTCGAAATCTGTAATATATAAAAACTTCACTTGTTGCGTGATTGTGATTGGCCGTTGCCATTGCTATGGCTGGACTGCTCCTTCTTTTGTCCACGCCAATTGTTCTTGTTATATGGTTTGGATTGAAAATTGCGGCGTCCTCGACCACGTCCTCGTCCACGCTCTTTACCCATTTTTAACTAATTGTTTGTACAAACGTTTCTTGCTGCTCTTGTTCTTTGACAATATCGATATATATGCTGTAACCCACGTTTCGATTTACTTTTGCCATTCACATGCATACGTATATCGATATATCGATGCATAGCGATAGTTACGTAGCTGCAGTGACGATGGCTTTGTTACAGAAGTGTATGAAAAAATAATAATACAAAAACAAATCTACACTAAGCCACGCAACTCAAATCATCAAAAAAAACAAACAAATAAACCTTGCTAGCAAATTGTGATAATAAAACAACCGAAATATGCTGCCACACATAAGCGCTGAAGAGAACATTCCAACCGTAGGACGAAAAGTGTATATAAATCCAAATTTTCATAGTCAAGTGGCGAGTGCTCTGCAGCCTCAAGGCCATCAAAGTCATGCGGTTGATACATGGGAGCGACCAGCCATACATATAAATCCCCATTTTCTGCAGCGGCAGCGCGAATATCAGCTGCAGCAAGTGCAACAGCTTCAACAACAACAACAGCAGCAACAGATACAACAACAACTACAACAACAGCAGCAGCAACAACAACAACAGATACAACAACAACATGTTACGTATTATCAGCAAACTGTTGCTGCGGAATTGACGCCGCCGCCTCCTGCGAAAATCATTAGCAAAGCAAGCACTTGCCTGGTGCGCAAGCAGCCTGTGAAGACCCCACCCATTCTAAGGCGTGTGCAACCGCCGCTGGTTAGCATAACTAAGCGAAAACTCGTTAGACAAAGTGCACTCGTAGTAAAACCCGCAATAACCGCAGCTGCCAAGCCCTCAACTACAGTAGTAACTGCAGCAAAACGTACCAAATACAAACTAGTGCGCGCTATATCCCTAACAGCACACAGCAGCACGCCGTTGGTCAAGAAACGTCGCACTAAAGACTTTGTGGCACGCTACGCATTGAGACGCACCAATGATTCAATTACTGGCAAAAAACTGAGGTAAGTTCAGTGTTCTCAGCAGCAATAGTTATGCTACTAACTCCACTTGCAGCTTAAAGAAATCACATGTGCTAAGGCCCAGCGTCAACAAATCGCTCAGCATGGTGAGCATACATGGCGTCATGTACAAGAAGACGGCCAAGAATAAGCTGACCAAACTAGATGCCAACGCTGCAGCCAACAAGTCAGTGCCAGTGCAGCTGCAGAAGACAACTAGCTCGATTGGTTGCACGTTGTTTGTGCGTGGCACCAAATTCGTGTTGGATCCTTCGGGTTGCCGTTTGACCCGTGTGCCCGCTCAAAGTTCGCAGTTGAGCGTCAACAAGAGTCTGCGTCGGCGCATTGATATTGGCGGCTTGACCTATGTCTCCTCGCCGAAGGCACAAAATGTTTTCATACGCACCAGCAATCATGTGTCCCGTGCCCATTTGATGACTGCCAAGCAGCGTAGTCTGCAGGTGCTCAATCGTTCGCTTGTGAAGACAAATGTGCCATGTGCCATATATCAGAGACTGGGCAAGTGTGCGGCTCATAGTCGAGGCAAGTGTCGACGACTGCACGACAAGCGACAGGTGGCCATCTGTCCAAGGTAAGTACCATCAACTCTCTAGACATGGACTGGAACTCCTGCTCATGGTTTGCTTGCAGCTTTCTGCGCGGTGAGTGCTCCAAGACGGAGTGCCTGCTCTCGCACAATGTGACGCTGGAGAAGATGCCTGTGTGTCGCTACTTTTTACGTGGCGTTTGTGTGCGTGAGGATTGTCCATATCTGCATAAGAAGCTAAGTCGCAAGGCCGAGATATGCATTGACTTTCTGCGTGGCTATTGTGCGCGTGCCGCTGATGTAAGTTTTACTCCAAAGGCTTGGCCGATTCTTATTAACTCCTCTCATATTTCAAGTGCAATATGCGACATGAGTTTGTGTGTCCGGAGTTTGCGCGCAGGGGCAAGTGCGAGCTGACCAACTGCATCTACTGCAAGCAAATGAAGCAGCAAACAAAATTAACTGCAGTGCGGCTTACTCCTAAGTCTAAACCCAAAACCAAATCCAAAGCACAATCTGTTCCAGCTATTGAGGCTGCAGCAAATGAAGTGCCCAGTAGCTCGCGCTATTTCGTTTGCGAAAATGATAAGTTTCAGGTGGCGGCAGTCAGCAGCCAGCAGAAGGATGATGAGCAGCAGGAAGATGAGGCTGAATCGGATGCAGATGCCCCATCCAGCAGCAGTGGATTGCGTCAGAGGCCAAAACTGGGCCAGCTGCCCGCATTTATACCATTGGGTGGCGGCGAGGAGTGAACCAGATGACTGCCTTGGACAAATGTTTCAGGTACAAATTAATTCTTTTAAGTACGTAATTAAGTTGGCATAAGTTTTATTTTCTTTAGTGCTTAGATTTTAAAAAAAAAGTACGTCAAATAAAGTTCTCGCTATATTCAAACGAAAACATTTGAATGTGGCATTTATCAGTCACGCAGCAGAAATTGTGTCTATTTTAAATATTATACACTTAGAGATGTTCAAGGTATTTTTAACTAAAACGAATCATCCTCGCCGTCATCCTCATCATCATCGTTTTGCTCCCCGTTGTCCACCGCATCGCCCTGCACATTTCCGTACATTTCGATTTTGCTGTCCAGAAAACGAAAGTCTTTCAATATGTGCAACTTGTTGCTGAATCCAGCAATGGACATGAAGTTGAAGGGATTCGTTTGCCACACGGCCGAGTAGCTGGCTGTGTGCTCGACGGGTATGTTCGCCTGCAACGCTCCATTGAGCGTATAGAACTGCACGTGATTGTGCTCTCCACCGATGACCACCGAGTCGTCTACAAATTCACAGAGATGCACACGACCAGGATACTCGAAAGTGCGTGTGCATTCCATGGAGCGCAGATGCCAAATGGCTGGGCGTGGCCCGCCGCCACAGACCAGCCAGTCGTCATTGACAGACACAGCACCTATCCATTTGCCCCAATCTGGCCGGAGTAGTTGTGGATTCTTGTGCGGCTCTAAGATTGCAGTTGGTTCCTTTTGTTTGTCCGACCAGAAGTGCACAGTGCCGTCTTCACCACTAGAATAGATCCGTCCATCCGGATGGCCGACAACGCAGTGCACATAATCTGAGTGTCCACGATACTCGCGCTGTATGCGTCCATCCTCCAGATCGATTTGATAGACGACGCCGTCACCACAGCCAGCATACAATGTATCCGTTTCAGTGCATATCCAAAACGAGTTGACATCTGGCACCTCTACAGCATCCACTTGCATCGGTATTTTGATTTCCCAGGCACGTTTTGTGCTCAACGTTTCCTCCTCCTCGTTCCATTGGATGCCATAAATGAGTCCAATGGCGCCGACTATTAGAAAATCGCGATGAAAGGCAAGACAGTTGATGTCCACATCACTGCCCTGCGGAGACACCTTCAGCTTGCTCGGCGGCTCTTCTGTTGCCTTATTCAATTCATTTAAACTGCAAACAAATTACTTAAGTCAAAGGAAAATTCTTTTAGGTCAAACATTTTACCTTAGTACGAAAATATCGCCAAACAGATTGCCAGCAAACAGGAACTTCTGTGATGTTGATATGGCTTGAGCCAATACATTGTTATAAGCACGTTTTAAATCAGTTTCTTTCATGTTTGTTGATAATTTCTTAACAATACAATCCAAGACGCGTTGTTTACGCCGGCTGTTCTTGATAAATCGAATACACACGTATCGATAGTTGGTATGGTTTTGTCAATATATCGATATGTTGATAATTTCAACAAGGTGGCAGCTTTGCCAAAATTTTCGGAAGTAAATTTAAATTAGGTATTTAGTGTTTTATATCAATAAATATTTCTTGCAAGTCGTTGCACTTGATAAGCCATAAATAAATATGAAATGGACAGGATATGTTGACAATCGTTGCATTTACAGTACGATTTTTGGTTTATTACCATAAATTTCAAAATCCAGTTTCCGAAAAAATGCGTTTCTGTTTTAAGCGAAGTTCAGTGACATGCGAAACCTGAGCTGAGGTGAGCTGCTGATGACGTTGTAGCCAGCTCTCAGTAGCTCGAGGAAGTTTCTTTAATTTACCAATTATAAATATTGATTTGTAAACAAGACAACACAAGATATTTGTGCTAATGATTTAATGAACGCCCAACGTCTTTATATTTTTTTTGTTTGCTTAGAATTTTCCTCATCTGGTTTTGTTTACAAACTGAATAATTTAATTGCCTAATTTTTGGCTTTGGAGCCCACTAATTGTGTTGTTGTTTTCGAGTATTTTGACAGTTCTAATTTAAATGCAAATTTGAATTTACATATTCATTGCGATCGATAATTAATTATCGATGTCAATTTAAGTGGCGCCAAATTGCCGTCGCCGCCACAAAAATCAAATAAACGAGAACAAAAAGCTTACACAAAACATTCCACAAAAGGCGTTAAATAAACCAAATAAAATTTGTGTGTTCTTTCAACGCAAATGCGGTTTACTACAACTAGAAAAAATAAACAAGTTTTTACGCATTTTAACCAAATTCGCTTGAGAACTTAAATCAAAGATCGAAATCGTCTGGCAAATTAATTTAAATTATTTGTTTTAACGACTTTCTTTAAGCAAACAAAAAAAAAAAAAGAAATAAAAAATTAGCTTGATAAGCGAATTCGCACATGTCTTGGGAAATACCAGACGCTAAACAAAAAAAAAATGCAGCCGTCTGGCGCCAATCAATTTCTTTGCCTTGAGGCCCGATCAGCTTTGACTAATGATAAAGTTAATAATTTGTTTGTAAAGCGGATCGTCATGGGAGTTTGTTATTGGCTCTTGGCTGTTGGCTATTGGCTATTGGCCCAGTATTTTAGTTTTTTTTATTTATATTTTGGTTTTGTGTTATGGGAATTCCCAATCTCTTTAGATTTCTTTCGACTTGTTTGTTGCCGTTTCTTTCTCTTCTTTCCCACTTTTTTCCTCTCTCTTTTTTTTGGTGTTTAGAATTTTTAGTTTTGAGCATAAACTGAAACTAACCCAACCGGATCTAGTTTGCTTTGAAACAATCTATTTTTTGCTTGTTTTGTCTTCTAGAAAGCATTTGAGCTGGGCAGCTAAATTCTTATCTCCGGCGACTACTGGTTCTACGCATTCACATTTGTATTTAATTTTGATTTTATTTCTTTAATTTGGTTAGCTTATATCAAATATGAAATCAGTGGCTCTGAGCTGACGTCAACATTCGATTTGTTCTGCTCATTGTTTTGTGGGCGTGGCTGGCTGGCTGGCTGGCTGGCTGGCTGGCTGGCCAAAACGCAAATGAATTGCAATCGAAGCGACGAGGTGAATGCACCTTCAATGCCAAGAGAGTTCTCTATGCCTGGGAGAGTTGGGAGATGGGAATTTCGGGTGCATCGACTTTTTTCAATCCCCAATTGGTATTTCCAAAAGTTTCGCAGTCAAGGCCAACTGCTTTCTCTGGCAAGGTAAACAACATTGAAGGCGCCAGCCATCGACCGTTGACAAAAACAGTATTCAAAAGAAATTACAATAAAATAAAACTAAAATAAATAAAAGAAACAGTAAACAAATTTCTGTCGGGTGTTTCCCGCTAAGGGATTTGCATATATTTACATAAAATTTGAAGACGACATTTCAAATAAATCTTTTGGCTTCTGTCTGTGGAATTTTGCATCAGTTCAGGCATTGAAATTAGTTTAAATCGTTAAGACTTGAATGTAAATATTTTTTATTGCAGCTCGATCAACCAGTTTAATCCGCCCAAAATGAATAATGTCTCCCAATCAAAAGTATATATATTAAAATATATATATATCTGTGTTTTTTATGATGTGCCGATAAAACAAATTGGCGGCTGTTTCTAAAGAACGGGAAGTGAAATGTCGTATACTGGATTCTATGCCAGAACTAGACCCAAAGTGTTTTGCATATTTTCTAATTTGGTTTTAGCATTTACTTTGAATATTTATCAAAGCTCGCATCGTCAAACAATTCTATGCAAATTGAATAAAAGAAAACAATTAAGAGTGCTCCAATCAGAGCTGTTCGACTTGAAGATTACCTGCAAAGCTTGCTGTGCTGCTGTTTCATATAAGTATTTTACTCACGCATTCATACTGAAGAGTACCTAAGAAAGAAATAAAGAGAAAAAAGAGTAGCAATTACCTTGACGAACTTTGAAGTTGAGTCTGCCGTTCCAATAAGCCTACATCTCAACACACAGCGCCATCTCTTTTCTATTCTATTAAGCGAATTCCAATTAGAATCGATTCATATGTTTATATGTATGCGTGCACATGCATGAATGAAGCAAAAGCTTAAGCTTAAGCTTAAGCGCTGACTACCGCGTGATTATGCCAATATAGCAAGACTTTTTTTGGCATAACTTCTGTGTTAATTAACGTTTTTAAATGAAAACTTCAACATCGAAACTTAATGCTCCAATGAAGATAAGCTTATTCCCAAAAAATAAAAAACATTTTAAAATACTAGTTTTATTTGCAATTGAACTTTAATTTATTTAATTTTGTGCAACTCTGAGCTTGCTTACAATATATGAAATAAATCAAAAATGTAAATACTAAAACTGAAACTAAATTCCAAATTTGATAGCTGTAACTCTATAAACATGTGAGATGTGTGCAAATAACTGAAGCTCGATAAGGTTTTTAATCGATTTAATGGAAAAATGGAAAAAGCTTTTGATTATTTGTAATAAAATTGGTTTGATCGTGTTATAGGAGTATCTATGTACAGACGGACATGATTAGCTAGACTCAGCTCTTAATACTAATCAAGAATATATATACACTATAGTGTCGGCCATGCCTTTCTCTGCCAATTACATCAACTCTCATAATTTCTGGGTAAGAAATACAATTATAATATTAATAATATATTTAATATAATTACATATTATATTGATTGAGCTTTCGAAAATACAATTTATATTAATTAAAAAATATTTACAAATTTCCCCACTTAAAGCTGCGCTTAGTAGTGCCATGTCTTGGCATTCAGCTCGCTCACCTGTTTAGCAGAGGTGTGAATTAATTGAAGGGGCTTTTCGTACAGTCGAAAAATGCCTGTTACATTTTTGTGTCGCATTTGCTCATTTATTTATATATATATTTGTTTATTTAGTACATTTAATTAATGCTGTAGACGTCGACGCCTTTCATTAACAACATTCCAAGTCGGCGCCAAATCAATTAACTTCCATTTCAGTTTAATTATTGTATTTTGTCTTTATTGTTTGATTTTATTTATATTTATTTTTTGGCCAATCTGCGCAGCTAAGCAACAAACTGGAAAACTCACAGAAAACAAAATAAAAAAAAACTAGAACTTAATTTACATACGTATTTATTTGTTTATAAAATCAAATATTGATTCATCTTTGAATTCCACTTAAATTCGCATGAAAGTTGCAAACGAAATTAGCTGCGACTCAGCCTGAGACGTAAATTAATAATAACAAAAAAAAAAAAAAACTGAAAAAAACTGAAAATAAAAAAATTAATAATACTAAACGGAGTCCCCATGGCTTTTTATATTTTTTTTATATTTAGAAATATTCAAAACAAAAACAAACTCAACTCTCATATTTCTGTATATAAAAAACGTTGCTTAAAGAATTCCAAATTTCGCATAATCAAAGCCAAATTTGTCACGAAATGCCGTGTGGCTAGGCTGGCAACAGCTGTAAGACCTGTTTCATAGTCTAGTCGCTAGCTCTAGCTCCCTCTCTCTCTCTCACACTCACTCTGTCTCGCTCTCCGTCTTATGTTTTCCTGCAAAGTTAGGCATGTCTTAGGACTTACCCCCTTTGGGCATTGCTGCAAACACAGAAAAGTACTTGAACCTAGGGCTAGCAGATAAGAGCTCAGTTCTGATATGGCAACGACTTGAAAACAAGATTCTAACGACTTGTTTGCTGTCATACCAAGCGGCTACTGCTCGCAGAGGACGACAACGTCATCATGAGAGAGAAAGACAGACAGAGAGAGAGAGAGAGAGAGGAGGCGCGAGCAGAGCTTGAGCTGATCAGACAGCGGCGCAAAGAGCGGCTCAGACAGCTAACCGGCAAAAACAAAAAACAAAAAAACAAAAAACAAGCTGTTATTGTTGCTGTTATTGTTGCTATTGTCGCTGTTGTTGTTGTCTCATAATATCACGTATAAAATATCACGACGTCGTCAGAATGAATTCAAACTGAGACGAACGTTTGAGGCGTGCAGAAGCAAAGCGTGAATCATATTGCGTATGCGACGCGTGTTAGTGACAATAAAAAGAACAAAAACAACCAAAAAGCAACAAGCAACAATAAACAATAAACAACAACAGAGACAACAGCAAAATGGAATTAAGCAAAGAAATGTTGAGTGTCAGTGCGCTGATTGTCAGCCTGTTCATCATGTGCCAGCTGGACTGCAGCGCTGGCTATGCCATTGGCCAGGCCAAGTTCGGCAACATTGAGAAGTTTCCCTACCAGGTGATGCTCATCGGGAAGCAGCTGTGGCGCAAGCGCATCCTCTGCGGCGGCACTTTGCTGGACAATCGCTGGGTGCTCACCGCTGGACACTGCACCATGGGCGTCACCCACTTCGATGTGTATCTGGGCACCCGCAGCGTGGAGGCCACCGAGCAGCTGAATGGCCTCGTGCTGCGCACGAATAAGTTTATCGTGCATGAACGCTTCAATCCGGAGACGGCGGCCAATGACATTGCCCTGGTCAAGCTGCCCCAGGATGTGGCATTCACTTCCCGCATCCGGCCCGCCGCTCTGCCCAGCCGACAGCGGGCGGAGCAATTTACGGGCATGAGCGTGGTGGCCAGTGGCTGGGGCGCCATTGTCGAGATGACCAACTCGGATGCCATGCAGTACACCGAGCTGAAGGTGATCTCCAATGCCGAGTGTGCCGAGGAATACGACGTCGTCACCTCGGGTGTGCTCTGTGCCAAGGGCCTGAAGGACGAGACAGTCTGCACCGGCGACTCGGGTGGTCCACTGGTCCTCAAGGGCACCAACACGCTGGTGGGCATCACCAGCTTTGGCCCGGCTGATGGCGAGCCGGGCGGCGGCTGCGAGCGCACCACCGTGCCCGGCGGCTTCACGCGTGTCACCCACTACCTGGACTGGATTGAGAGCAAAATTGGCAGCCACAAGCATCAGCAGCAGCAGCAGCATCCACAGCAGCAGCATCCACACACACAACATCACATCTATCGAGATGACAATCTCATTTAGAGCTCTTGCCCTGTGCCCAGTGATGAGCAGAACTTTGACTGAATCGCCTAGCTTTATAATTGAACGTATATCGAACGTGTGATATTTTGTAAATACTCCAATTCTCACTTAGCTAATTTCCAAATTGTGGCATGAATTTGTTTTAGTTTATAACTATTTAAATACCTATTATTTATTCTAATTGTAAGTCCAGAGCAGAGCCAACGCGCGCTGCCCTCAACAAAAAGAAAGCAAACGAACAAAAGTTGCTATAAAAAATAAAAAAAGTTGAAAACATTTTAAACAACAATAACAAAAACAACATTTTCTTGCATATTTTTTAACTGTTTAAATATAAAAGCGTATAGGGTATATTGGTTTTGTGCATATGGCAGAAGAGATAAGCACTCAATTCAAATATACTTATTCACTCAATGCAAACAATAATTATGCTCATTTAGTTACTCAAAGCATCCTTCTTTAACAACAAACTCTCAATTCTTATTACTCAATGTAAATGCCAAATATTCTCAGTTAATTACTCTATGCAAATGCTGAGCACATTCATTTACTTACTCAATTCGACTTCTCTTGATTCTAATTACTCAATATAAATACTAAGTACGCTCATTTACTTTCCATAGAGCATTCAAGGGAGAGCCTGCTGGTGAGCATAAGAGTGGCGAGCCTGCTGGTGAGCATGAGAACTAACTAAGCAGAGGGCGCCTGAGTGACATTATGTCAGCTATAAAACGGAGAGCCTGCTGGTGAGCATGAGAACTAACTAAGCAGAGGGCGCATGAGTGACATTATGTTTGCTATAAAGCAGCGAGCCTGTTGGTGAGCATGAGAACTAACTAAGCAGAGGGCGCCTGAGTGACATTATGTCAGCTATAAAACGGAAAGCCTGTTGGTGAGCATGAGAACTAACTAAGCAGAGGGCGCATGAGTGGCATTGCATTAGCTGTAAAACGGAGAGCCTGTTGGTGAGCATAAGAGTGGCGAGCCTGCTGGTGAGCATGAGAACTAACCAAGCAGAGGGCGCCTGAGTGACATTATGTTAGCTATAAAACGGAGAGCCTGTTGGTGAGCATGAGAACTAACTAAGCTGAGGGCGCCTGAGTGACATTTTGTTAGTTATAAATGGGAGAGCCTGCTGGTGAGCATGAGAACTAACTAAGCAGAGGGCGCATGAGTGGCATTGCATTAGCTGTAAAACGGAGAGCCTGTTGGTGAGCATGAGAACTAACTAAGCAGAGGGCGCATGAGTGACATTATATCAGCTATAAAACGGAGAGCCTGTTGGTGAACATGAGAACTAACTAAGCAGAGGGCGCCTGAGTGACATTATGTTTGCTATAAAGCAGCGAGCCTGCTGGTGAGCATGAGAACTAACTAAGCAGAGGGCGCATGAGTGGCATTGCATTAGCTGTAAAACGGAGAGCCTGCTGGTGAGCATGAGAACTAACTAAGCAGAGGGCGCATGAGTGGCATTGCATTAGCTATAAAACGGAGAGCCTGTTGGTGAACATGAGAACTAACTAAGCAGAGGGCGCATGAGTGGCATTGCATTAGCTATAAAACGGCGAGCCTGCTGATGAGCATAAGAGTGGCATTGCGTTAGCTATAAAACGGCGAGCCTGCTGGTGAGCATGAGAACTAACTAAGCAGAGGGGCGCCTGAGAGGGATTTCGTTAGCTATAAACCAACGAGCCACTTGGTGAGCATGAGAACTAATTAAGCAGAGGGCGCCTGAGTGACATTATGTCAGCTATAAAAGGGAGAGCCTGTTGGTGAGCATAAGAGTGGCATTGCATTAGCTATAAAAGAGCGATTCTGCTGCTGAGCATAAGAACGAAATTAGCAAAGAGCGCTTGAGTGACATTGCGCTAGCTATAAAAGGGCAAAGCTGCCGCTGCACTTCTTTAGTTGCATAGCTGATTCTTTGCAGAGCAGACGTGTGCCGGTGCTCGATAAGCATGGTAAGTCAAAATAAAACTTATAAGAATAATGAAAAGATCAAATCTACTACCACGGAGCTTAGCGTATTGTATAGTCATAAACACCCGGCTACAAAACTCTTGCTTGTTTATTTTACTCATGCTGATTTGAAGCAAACGGAATTCCCGCAAGATCAGCGATCGCAAGAGATAAGCAAAAATAAACTTTTACGTTGCCGATACGATAATTTCTCCAGCAAACTGTTTGAGTCGGCGAGCTTTACATAACGTATTTTCTTGATGTGGCTTTAGATTCAGCTGTTTTACATAAAGTTCATTTATTTGCCTAACACTTGAGAGCCGAGCTGCGCACTGAAAGATCTTCAGCCAGAACTTCAAAGTCCACTCCAGTTGCGCCCACTTCAACTTCAACTCGGAGATGACGCAGTTCCGTGATAAAGCAGCCAGATGATTCCATTCCATTCCGCTGGCCGAGAACAACAAACTCAAACTGACTTTCAGTTTTGTTTATATATCAATTTATTTATGTGCGCTGTCATAAATTATGCCAGTCGAATTCCATGCTGAAACTGTATCGGGACTTATTTAGCAGATGACGCACATTGATTTACCCATTGATATTAATCTGCCGTCAACTTAACTACATAACTGATTAGTCACACTGGTGCCATATCCTTTAAGAGCTCAACCTGAAGAGCTGCAGCTATATACCTGCCTTGTTTAGTGTTAGTTTCAGTTATTGAAAAACTGGTTATTTTCTTTATGTGAGCCAAGTAGCACATGGAGAACTGTTCAGAAGTCAAGGTAATTGAATTGTGATGTTTTCTATATGTATATTTATCGAGTATGCCCTTGAGTTTTCTATTAAAACTTACATATAACTAGCTAATTAGTCAAAACGTGATTCGAACTTAAACAAAAAAAAAAAACAAATTTGCATTTTATTAATTAATGAGGTACACTAAAAAGTTCAATTGCTTTATAAAACTTGAGTTTAAAGGAGAAATAAATACTTTCAAAATTGTTTTCTTTTTTTTTATTTTACATTAAATTTTTATTGTGTAAATTACTTAGAATTTGTATTGCTTTTGGTTTGTTTTCTTGGTTTTTATCATAGTTTAAAGCAGTTAAAGCTCTTGGCCTGGCAGAAGCAGGTAACAAATCGATTTATAAATATAAATATTTTGGTGCTTGGCTTTCATTGGTGCAAATTGTGCTAGAAAAGTGGATTTTGTGCACTGGGTTAACAGACTTGGGCCGCTCGCTCCTTCTTGTGCAGCACGCAGTCGATGGCCTCCACGACCTCCATGAAAATATCTTCGACATCGCGCTCAGCATTGATCTGCAGAGTAACAAGAAATATAGAGAGCATATATATATATATATATATATAGTGGGATCAGCTTACCGTCAGCGTCTTCTCTTCATACAGCGAGAGTATGTCGCTCGTGTTGCGCTTGAAGGTCTGCAAGCGGGAGCGAATGGTCGCCTCATTGTCGTCGGCGCGCTGCACTGCGGCAGCGGCGGCGCGTGCCAGGATGCGCTTGAGCATTGTCTCCTCGGAGCAGTCGAAGTAGAGTGCCAGATCGGCGGGCGCAATTTGTGCCTCGAACTCAATGCCCTGGTTCTTTTCGCGTGGATAGCCATCGATCAAGAAGCCCTTCGAGCTGCCCCTGGCCCGGGTCACGGCGGCATTCAGCAGCGACAGCACCTCCGCATTGGGCACCAAGCCGCCGCTGGTCATGATCTCCTGCAGCTCGCGACCCTTATCAGAGCCAGAGGAGACCTGGCAGAGCAAGTTGAGAGACGTTAGCATAAGCACTCGCATGCTGTCAAGACTTACCTCATCCCTGAGCAAGTCGCCGCTGCTCAAGTGCGTGAAGCCGTATTTCTCCACAATCTTGGCGCATTGGGTGCCCTTGCCGCAGCCGGGACCGCCCAGAATCCAAATGATGGGTATATCAGACTGTAAGAGAGCAGCAAAAGCGGGATTGATTAGTAGGACACACAGAGCCAACGACGAGTAATTGCAATTAGCCAGGTTAGTGTACACTGGTTGGACGAAAGCCTTAGTCGAGTTAGTTCGAGCAGAGTTTCAACAATATTATCTTTGATTCATAGATTTTTGGATTTTGGATTTTGGTTTTTTCTTTGATCAGCCGCCACATCGCATGCCATATACATACATCAATATAGATATCGTGATATATAGTTGATATAGACTGTCGTGGGGCTACTTACGACGGCTTGGGCCTTACGCCGTTGCTCCGCTTTCTGTTTGTCTTGGGCCTCCTTCTTCATGGCCATTTGGTGACACATAAACAACTAGACGCGAATATTTCATGTGAGAAAAGGGGCAAATGTTGCGTATACGTAAGCAATTGCATTTTTTTAAAATTCTATTTCTCTTACGTTGCAAAAAACAAATTGAAATTTGATAACTTTCATAGTCGAATTTTAGAATTTGCAAATTAAATTGAAATTTTGAAAGTAAATTTTTAATATTTTATAAAATTTTGAAATCTAATATATTTTTAATATCTTATGAAATTTGTTAAATGCCTAACAATTTTATTGATTAAATCCTAAACCAAAACGGACTAAAGCAGAATTTTTATTAAAATTTTAAGTACTAAAAATGCATTATTTATTTTATTTAAATTAACTTTAATTTAATGCCTCAAAGAAAATTATTTTATTTATTTAATTTAATTTTTATGTAATATCTTAAAGTAATGATTTCCTTAGAATTATTTTAATTTTTTCAATAAGCTCATCTATAAAGGATTTCATATCAAAGTTCTAAATTTATATAGATTTGATTTATTTTTTAATTTTTACCCAAATAATATTGTTGACGTTGTAAATCTAGCTAGCCTAGGGACTACTATTAATCAGCAAAAACTACATAAGAACAAGATTTATAAATACAAACTGTAAAAGCTAATACAATGTATACTATTTAAATGCTATGATAATTTATATAGAAGTAGATCAAACTTATCTGATTTATTATGTAGTGCAAAAAGCAAATATCTACTTTAGTGTTATTAAGTCAGAGCTTTCTCAACTTAATATACAGTTATTAATTCTATTGGCAGTGCGCCAATGGCTAAGCGCAAACGACTGCATAATACTTGCTAAATTAAGTGTAAAAGGCAATGGAATTTAAAGAGGGAACCTATATACCCCTGTCTGCTTGTTGAACGAGCATAATCAAACAAAATTGTTTGACGCCAACTTTGAAATACCCACAATTAGTACAGCCTTCAAAATGTGCTATATATACAAATATTCTCTATATATATAATAGTTGTATATATATATATATATAGTATATATATATAGCATGTGTATTGCGTGTGTTTTACAAATTGACATTGATCTTGAACGCATATATAATTGAGAGAGAGAGAGAGAGAGAGAGAGAGAGTGTGAGGGGTTGGGAAGTAGTGTATACTGTTCAGTTGGGATCTATTGTACTTATATACCATCATCTAGTTAGCGGTTCAATTAACGCCCCACAGCGCGTATAACTCATCGACTTTATATAGCACTTGTTTTATATATCCGTTTATTGTGCAGATAAAGCCAAACAAATCAAAATTGATAAACAAATATAATTAAGTTTTACTGCTGCTGCTGCTGTTAATATAGTTTTATGTGGGTGTATAGCTAGTATATATACATATATGTATATATATATTTGCTACCTCTGTTTTCTTGATGTATATTATATATATATTCTATGTGGCCCTCCCCTTGGTAATCGCTTCGACTGTTCCGCATTGTCGCACCTTATGAACAAATTTCGTTTAGAATTTAATAAAAATTTTAAATATATATATACAATGGAAAACAACAAAATGAATGAATTTTGGGTTCTTCTTTTTTGTGCAGTTTGTTTTTCCTCATAAATATTTCAACTTATTGTATTTTGTGGCGCATAAATTTGGTTTTCGCGCTCTTCAGCTTTGCACGTCTTTTCACATCATTTCACATATTTCTTTCTGTATTTCTTTTTTTTGCAGTTATGTGTGGGAAACCAATGATGATGTGGATGATTTCTTCAATGGCATATCATTTACGTAAGTCGTTAAGATTTCGATTTAGAATTGGTTCAGTGACCTATGAATGACATTTGCAAGGATATTTCGAACGTTTTCTTGAGCACGCGAGGCATTGTAAATATTTGATGGAACAGCTGTTCAGATTCTCAACAATTCAACTATTTTTTTTATATTTTTAATGGCTCCCAAACGGAACTGAGGGAATTTTATTATAGCTCCACTAGCTACGTTTGTTTTTGTTTTGCTTGCAAAAATTCCATACGTCGCGACTTTGTGTCGTCGCCGATGCTTAAACAATATTTAAAATCAAAGCCAGCTTTGCTAACAAACTAATGCCAAAAGTCCGGCATGGAGTCGCCATCAACTCAACTCATAATGGCCGGATGAGTCGACCAATTCGTAGCTCTTCAATAAACACATTTCGAGGCGAAGCGCGCGCTAATGAATCAAGCTCAAGCCAGAAATTCCTGTGAGCAGAGCTCCACCTGTCGTTTGATTTATGCAAATCTTTGGACTTTGACGTCATGAAACTTGACTGGATCGGAATGTGAAATTTTGTTTTGTTTCTTCTGCTTCTGCTTCTTCTTCAGCTTTTTGTCATTTGAGATGTTAATTTGTGGCTCAGTTATTTGAATGCCCTAACGAGGGTGAATCAATCGATTTAGTTAAGCTTGCTGCCTATATTGTCTATACATACTATTTAACTATTGAGTATATCAATATATGTATACATACATATATATGTACATATATTTATATATGTATGTCTATCTTCAGTCTGTCAGATTTCAAGCTATAATCGTGCTAAAACTTTGCATAGCTGCGTCATGTCGATCGCATCGCAACATTACAGAGATTACGCAGGCATAATAGTTTATAAATACATATATTGTATATATACAGATATAAATGTATATAAAATGATTTGAATATCACATTTTGCTATGCTAAAAACTTTCGCAGCTCAGTCTGTCTCGCTCTAGCCGCAAGAGTATTCAGACTTCGCTTTAGTCTTCACCTAACTGTTCTCTGCTTGTTTGTATTTACGGCTGCTTCTTTTATTGCTGTTGTTGTTGTTGTTGTTGTTGTGGGAATTTCACAGGCACACTGGTTACCGGTATTCATCGGTTCTGTTTTGTTATTTATAGCCGAACAGCTGTCGCGCAAACCCAAACAAAAAAGGAGAGGGGGAAAAATGGGTGCATAGGAGAGTAGATTTGCTTGCGAATGTTTGTTTGCTAGTGAAATATACAAGTGTATGTAAGCACAAGGTCAAATGTGTGGGAATGCAGCCAGAGCTTTGAGTCGAAGGTCCGAAGGTCATTTGAACCGAGGATTGCCCTGCACTAATCTCTCTAAGCAACAATTCGTTTGTATTTGTTTAGCTTCTGGTATCGCAAATCGCCAATAAATTGCCATAAATTGTTTTTAGAGAAGTAAACTAGTACACACACACGCACACACACACTCGCACGCACGCACACCGACTTACCATGACGATGTATATGAGGTATATGCGACGCTGCTGCGGGCCTTGTGTTGTTAAATAAATCGCGAAATGCTTTTCGTTTAAGAGTCGCGCTGCTTAGACGTGTTGTTGTTGCTAATTCGCACTGATTTTGTTTTGTTTTTGGCTTTTGCTTGATTTGCCTGGTCGCGTCTTTTCCGTTATGTCGAATTTTCACCCTTAATGCAGCGTGTGTCGGGAGCGACTGAGCGCAAAGCTTTCGCTAACGGTTTCGTAAAGCTAATGCCATGCAGCTTTGCTCTGCGAGCTTTTAGTTTTGTTTGCTTAGCTTATCGCGTACGATGGTGCGTATATGAAAAGTTTAAAAAAAAAAGAAAACAAAAACAAAATCTGTTATACGTAATTTTGAATTTTCAAATAATATTTTTTAAATGATTTGGCAGAGTTATCGAAATGTGTGAATGTGACCTAACGGGCAATGGAGATTTTTGGGCCGTGGTTTTTGGTGATTATCTCCATGTTGGGCAGCACTTCCTCAAAGACAGCATTGGCATCGCGATCGCCATCGAGCTGCATCGTCTTTCCGGCATATTGATCCAGCACTGGCTTCACATTTTTCATATAAGTCTGTGCCGTGATGCTCGCTCGTGCGTTCTGTGCAGATCGACGCGTGTCCATCGTCTCCTGGCCCACATTCAAAGCAATTACCAAGTCTGGAGTGCCAACATGCTCCTCCAAACAAGTGGCATCCGCTTGGTTTTGTGGATAGCTGTGAAATCATGGGAAGCCTTACAGTGCAAACAGTCTAGACTAACTGCATACTGTTTAGTTACCCATCTATGACAAAGCCTCGAAGACCCGATTTATTGCTCATCATCTCCTTTTCCACCAGCGGCATGACCTCAGTTAATGGCACCAATTTACCATCATTGACTACCTCAGCGAATTCCTTACCCTTAGCCGAGTTGCTGTCAATCTACGATAGTTTCTAAGTTAAGATTGGAATATGGATGGGCTTTCAGACTTGCCTCATGCTCTATGATGGCATTGATATCCAGATGCTTGTAGCCATATTTATCCACTATACTTTGAGCGAGGGTCGTCTTACCGCTGCTTGGCCCACCCATAACCCATACAATTGGCACATTCTGTGTATTCCAACTTAAATTAGTGGCCTATTTACAGTTTAATACAAACTTTACCATGGTTAAAAAAAAAAGTAAGCTCTCCACCAAAAATTTCTATAAATTTTAAAAAGGTCTAAACAAATGACAAATTTCTGATAGAAATGTTTGTAGCTCGCACGTCAATTGACAATTGTTGACACGCATATAAATTGGCAATTATTATTATATACATATGTATATAGATATACAAAATACATTTAGCTAAGCAATTTTTAGCTGATATAATAAAGAAACGCTTGTATGTGTTTTGACTCGCTAACGGATATGACGAGCAGCGGCGCTCGCTGCTCTGCTCGCAGCTGTTGGCGCTGACAGTGAAGCATCTCGATGTGGGTGGGAAATGGTTCGTCGGGCTGTAGAATAATCACGCTGAAGGCAGGTGTCTTCGGTGCACTGCGCCGAAAGCCTTCGTTATGAAGATGCAAATCGAAGCTGATCTCAAAGGTGCGGGTTGTTGTATTCATATCGTCTTGGTAGTCCTCCCTTTGCAGCTGCACTATATCCAGTTTTTCGAAAGTTTCTTGAAATTTCTTATAGCTTGCCTCAGCTATTAGGTTATCTATAAGGCTTTTCCCCGTTGTGCTTGCTCTTTTGCTAGCTATCTCCTCTGTCGGCTCTGATTGCGCTCTGCGCTTGCGTGTGTCAAACTTGAAGCTGTTTGGTTCTTTATTTCTGCTGGTGTCGTCTGGGCTTGTTTCCGTAATCTGATTTCTGATTTGCTGCTTTAACTGCACCATGCGCTCCTGTGTGGCATTGTAAAATTGGGAGACTTTGATGTGCAGGGGCACAGGCTTATTGCTTAGAGAAGCATCCAACAGAGCCCAAATGCAGTCTTCGCTTGTGACCACGTTGCTTGAGGCTGTTCGACAGCCTTCCCGATGCCTGACAACTATATAGCCAGCGCGTGACAAAGCCGAGTAGACCAAATAATTGTTATACTTTTCACTAGCCTCCTCACCAAGCAGCAAGACGTAGGCCTGCTCAATGGATACAATCATTCCACAGTACTCTAATTGAAGGCGATTCTGTTGAGGCAATAGAAATTATGTTTAACAAATCACATAGTGTAATATTTATACACACTAATTCCAGCAGAAATAAAGCCTCGTAATATTCCAAATAGAGTTTCCCCTGTTGACTGTAGCCAAAGCTTTCAAACTTTCCATCTTTTCGCACAACTTCAGCAGCCTGTTGATCATCCCTCCATATGGCTACAGCTCGACCTGCCTGACGCTCGATACGTCTAGCAGATAATTGAAGACGCAAATTAGCTGTAATAATAAAAAAGAATATTTAACTTATAGGTATTTACTAAAGTTTTATTTGATTAAAAACAAATTTCACCATAGGCATTTTTTAACTCCTCCTTTTCCTCTGCACTGCCATCAATGCTGGTGCGTTTAAGCCCGTTTCTAGTTGATTCAACTTCAGCATGCCGTTGTGCTACAAGCTCTGAAGCACTATAGATACTTTTATTATGTAGTTTTGCAATACAACATTCATGACTTACCTTAAATATCTCATTTTAGGTTTAATTTCAATTGCATTTCCTTGCGCGCCGCTCATTTTCCTAGCTACAAGCAGCTGTTTGTGGCGGCGTTGCCAGACGAATTGCACAAATAAGTCTGGAACAAGTTCATCGTGTTCACCTAGTTCATTTGTTTTCACTGGCATTGTAATATCTAAGAATTAAGGTAATTTTCATAGATAATTGTGTTTTTAACATAAACTGAAAGTTTATTTGTGTTTGCTGAAGCTATATTGCTTAGTTAGTGTTGGCTGACATTAACTGTACCAATTTCAAAACGTGTAAAATCAAATCAATGAAACTGCTTTGATTGCATGCACGTTTTTTTGTTAATGTTTTCCGTGGTCACCAGGCCTCCACCCCCTACCAAAATCGTAAATTTGCTGTTAATAAGCAAACGTTTACGCCACTATTACCGCAACATGGACTGCACGGAGCTGTCGCCGCCTGCCTCAGTACGTGGCATGCGTGAGCTTCAGCGCGCGGACTTTCAAAAACGTGTGCAAATCCCTCGACTGCGAGTGCCCGAATCCCAAGCGCAACGTGTGATTCCGCTGGTAAAGAAGCTGCTGCTTAAAATGGAGCATCTGCAGCCAGTACGTGCGTGGGAGAAGCAACGTGAAATACTGCTGCATCCACTGCCTGTTAAGAATTGGGAATCACTACCCATTGCCGAGCTGGAGCAGCAGCAGGTGACACAAGAGAATTTCAGCCATGCAGATCTCGAGTTGAACTACGAGAATTGGAGTGCCAATGAAATATTGAAGAGCGTACTACCAGAGAACGAAGAGGGACTCTCCTCCTTCTCACGTATTGGCCACATTGTCCACTTGAATCTACGTGATCATCTGCTGCCCTACAAACAGCTCATCGGTGAGGTGCTCCGTGATAAGCTGCCCAATTGTCGCACCGTGGTCAACAAGGCGGCCTCCATCGACAATACCTATCGCAATTTTCAGCTAGAGCTCATTTGCGGTGAGGCGGACTATCAGGTGGAGACCAAAGAGAATGGCGTGCCTTTTGAATTCGATTTCTCCAAGGTCTATTGGAATCCACGTCTGTCCACAGAGCATGAGAGGATTGTGAACATGCTAAAGCCTAACGATGTGCTTTACGATGTGTTCGCTGGCGTTGGTCCCTTCAGTGTGCCAGCGGCCAAGAAGCGTTGCCAGGTGCTGGCCAATGATCTGAATCCCGTCAGTTATCAGTGGCTGCAGCACAATGCCAAGCGCAACAAGTGCTTGGCACATATCAAAATGTTTAACAAGGATGGCCGAGAGTTTATGCTGAAGGAGCTGCGGGATGATTTGCTAGAGCGTTGGCAAGCACCAGCTGCACCTGAGCCTTATACCATTCATATAACCATGAATTTGCCAGCCTTGGCTGTGGAATTCCTGGATGCATTTCGTGGCTTATATACGGTGGAGGAGCTGCCAGAGGAGCCCAACTTTCCGCTGGTGCATGTCTATTCCTTTGCCAAGGGAGAGAATACCAAGGCGCTGGTGCAGCAGCTGGTGGAAACTAATCTGGGCGCAGCATTGGGCGACGAACTGCAGGGCATAAGCTTTGTACGCAATGTGGCGCCCAACAAGGACATGTATAGAGTCTCCTTTAGGCTAAGCCGAACGCTCTTAATCACGCCTAAGCAACTGCTGCGCAAGCGTCCCTGTTCCCCAGAGGAGACAGCGGAGGAGCAGCCTGTGGCTGCCACAAAAGTGAAATGTGTTTAACTAAGTTAACAATAAAGTTTATAAAGTTTATATAAAAACAAAACAAACAATTCGTGTCTCTTCTTTTGTATTTACAGCCACGTCGTCATGGGTCGCAACAAGGCCAATGCCAAAAAGGGAGCGGGAGCGAAACCGGGAGCAGCTGCAGGTACTGGCAAAGCATCTGCCAAGCCAGCACTGAATAAATCCAAGAAGGCCAAAAACGTCTTCAAGGTGAACAACAACAAGGGCAAAAAGAAGCCCAAGGAAGTGCAGGGCAAGCTCAAGCAGGTGAGCCAAGCGAATCGTCCAGAGCGCTAAGATGCACAAGTTTTCAACTGCTCCAATTTTTGCAGCTCAAGGAGACTGTCAAGGCCAAGCAGGAGAAGGTTGATGCCACACTGAAGGTGCTCCACAAGGACATGGTCGTTAAGAAACCCAAACCGGCTGTCACGCCCATTAAAAACAAAAGGAAACCACCAGCCAATACCAGCAAAGTGTCCGACTCGCTGGGCAAGCTAAAATTCTAAAATTCTTAAATGGCATTCAACTCAAGAAATGCAATTTGTTAATAATGTTAGTGCAAATGATTATACAAATATATCTATGTATATATAAATATAGATAACTGTTCGTTCAGATTGTTCAGCTGTATGTTCTCTAATTGAAATTGATTCAAGTTTATTTTTGTTCTATTTCAACTAAGCTGTTTGCTCCTCTGCATGACTCCTATCAGCTCACGCTTTGAATAGAAGTTTGGATAGCGCTTAGACAAGTTGGAGCTGTGTTTCAAATGTGCTCTACTCTGCGATTCTCATGAATTCATGTAGTCCTATTAAGGGACTAGGGCATGTAAGTAAATCTTCCTTTCCTTTGCTCTCTACTTACTTTTCTTATTGGACTTCCCTTAACTTTAACTCACTCTATACTGATTTATTATTAAAATCTTTCCCTTTTCATTAAATTTATATAAATAAAAGATTAAATTTGTAAATATTTGCATATATATATATTTATATTTATATATAAATAATCACACCACACACCTTATTAAGCCAAGTTAGAACTGAGCCGAGGTTAATTAGAGACTAACCTTTAGAGGATGAGTGAAGCTCCTGGTCTCATCACAGCGCCAGCTGGAACAGTTGGTGTGGGCGTCAGTGTTGCAGTCGTTGTATTTGTCACCTGCCAGCCAAATAGCTCCCGCACAATCGTGTCCAGCTGTGCATTGTCAATGCCCTCTGTTTGGAGCTGGTTGAGCACCGTCTGGGTGCTGGGCATGGCCAGCCAACGTTCGTAGACGACCTTCAGGGCGGTCAATCGCTGATAGAACTGCGCAAAGATGCCCATCTGCTGCACCTTTAGCTGGACTTGGGCGTTGATGGCATAACGTGGAAAATACATTTCCAGCTCGTTGAGGAATCCCTGCCAGCCGAAGACGGTGCCAGATAAGTACGGATAACGATTCATCAGCGAGGTGCACACTTCCACTTCTTCCAGCTTGAACTTGCCAGAGGAAGCCAACAGCTGTTGGTCCACCCATTGCCGGAATAGCAGCACCTCCGGCTGGGCGAGCAGGCGCCAGTAGGCAGTGAAGCCGGCATTGCTGTTCAAGATGCGCACGAAGGCCTGGAACTGTCCATCGTTCAGCAGATAGCGCACAAACAGCTTCTGCATGGGCTTAAACTGTATTTGGCCATAGATATCCATTAGATCCTGAGCTAGATTTGGTGGTGGTCCAACAGCGGCCTCCTGAGCTGGCCGAATAGCTGCATTGCCCAGGCCAAAGCCCAAGCAGAGCACACAAATCCAGGCGTAGTTGGCAGACATGCTGGGAATATTGGATGGAATGTGCTTCTGGGCATGGCAGCATCTCCCTTTTATGCCAAATATCTGTTTACATAGATCAGATAAGCCCCACAGAATATTCCACGCAATTTGTCGCAGCAGCAGCTGCGCTGTTGACACACCGAACCACGATAAGGAAAGTCACCCGATTCGATCTGTTTATAGTTGGATATAGCTCTGACGTCTCACCGGAACTTGACTAATTTCTTGTTTTTGTGTGCTTTATTTCTCAAATAATTGACCAACAATCCAGAAAAGACCGACAAAATAAGTCGTAAACAAACACAAAATATAATCTATTAGGCCTAAACAGCGAGCACTGAGCACTGAGCACTGAGCGGGAAGGAGAGTACCACAACACATAACAAAGTAAGCTTAAGTATAGTGATTTAAATTTATATAGTAAACCGATTCTTAGCAAGCAGTCAGTCATAATATGACTAAATATTCAACTGATTCGAAATGTCATAGAAATTTAACAGACTTTTATGTGGAGTAGCTTAGAAAACTCAACTGTCTTTTTGCTAATAGTTTAGATGTTCCTTTTGGAATAGTTTTAAAACTGGGAAACTAAATGAGATATTCCTATCGAATCTATAGTACAGAGGGCAAAGATATATAATATGAAAAGTAGGAATAATTCTCAAATCTGTTAAAGGCAATGTAACTCGAAATGAATTGTGACTAAGCTAAAAGACAAATTCAAGTTATCAAAAAACTTTTATGAAAATTGAATAGGAAATTAGTTAGGAGAAGTCTTAGACGAACAGAAAATGGTAGTATATATGTCTAAAATTTAGTTTTTATAAGAAGAGTAGAATAGTTATCAAGATCTAGAAACTCACGTCGAACTTTTGTAGGTTTTAATCAATTTTGAATAAGCTCGAATTCTCTCAAACCTCTTGTAAGAGTAGAATAGGAAGAGAGCTAGCTAGGAAGCGTATCGGGCAATCAGACTAGTAAAATAAATACATAGTATATACAGCTGTGGTCAGAAAAATAGTAGAAATATTAAATATTGAACAGCAAAATTTTGTGATACAAATAATATTAAAAAAAAAAAATTTGAAATTAGTATTAAAATTATCCAGCATTTCAATCGCACTACTATTTCTTTGAATTATATTTAAAATAAAATCATCCTTGATAAATTGTCTTTAAAAAACATAATGAATAACAAGATAAAAATCAGAAAATCTATTGTAAATAGATAAATTATATAATATAATGGAACACAAATGTCTGTCCCTAATGCTAACAGCGTTTTCCGATCGGACAATATAGACAAAAATATTTTCATACAACCAAAAGCAGCAGGTCTAAGATCGGTTAACTATATAATTTGAAGTAAACGTATACGTATACAGGGCTATCCATAAGAAATTCGTAATAGATCCGAAGTTTGTGGGGGCTTAAGCTTAAAATACAAGTCGATAGATTGATAAGAGCTAACTTAACTGATAAACGCATGACGAAGTGGGGGGGCAGCTGTGATTTAGGTGGCTTAGGCACCACCATCGTTGCCTTTGCGTCGCAGCCAGCTGGGTATGTAGCCACGCACTGCCTCGCCCAGCTGGCGATAGATCATCAGCGCCAATATGGGCAGGACGAGGCGTGCGTCCTTGAACAGATAAACATAGCAGGCGACGAGGAACAGCACCAGATCCGTGGAGTAGCTCAAAGCGGAGCGCACCTTCTCATGCGCCTGCTCTTCGGAACAGGACTGCAGCAGCGCCAAGCTGGCTGCCTTCTCCAGCAGCTCACGATCCGCAGCGGAGAGCAGCAGTGACGCTTGTGAGCTGTGTTCCAGGGATAAGGGAATTCCACCAGCTGCCAGCGGCTGCTGTGGCCTGGTCAGCGAGGCATCGCGGGAGCGCGTGCTGGAGGGCACACGGCGCTTGATCACACGCTTGACCTTTACCAGGCGCGTGCGTCCACGAGCATCGGGACGTGCCTCGACTATTTCGCTCATCACGCTCTCGCTGCACTCGTCGGTGTCTTTTTTGTTCTTGGACTTGGGTGGCGGCACCACCAGCACAGTGGGAAACTCCGGCTCCGGCTCCGGCTCGTCTTCTTGCTGATCCGCCGATGCAGGTGTTTCGGGTGCCTTGTGCATGGCATGTCTGCTGGCTGCATCACGCACATGCACAAGCTGCTCCCGCTCTGAAATGGATAGACGACGCTCCCGACTGACGGTGGGTGGAGCCAGCAGCAGCTGATCCTGATCGGGACTGCGTGCTCGGCGCTGCTGATGCTCCGCTGCAGCACCATCATCGTCGTCGTCGTCTGGCTCTCCCGCCTGGGCAGCGGCTCGCTTCAGTTCATCTCGGTCGAGGTAGAGCGGCTTATGGTATTTGTGGGTGGTGCTCACCTGGCGCACCAGATCGCTGTAGTGATCCACGGCTGCGTGCGCCTCCTCCTGCATCAGTCGTTCCTGCTCTTGGCGACGCAGTTCCTCCTCCTCCTTTATCTTGCGTTTCGACTCCAGCTCCGCCGCAATGACTGCAGCATTGGTCTTCTCTAGCGGATTCGAGATCTCCTCATTGGCCTCGGTGTTCTTCTCGGTGGCGGAGCGTTTGTCCCGACTGAAAAAGGATTTAATACCCTTGGCCAGATCCATTTTCAGATTGCTGGGTGCTGCGGCAGGAGTGGAAGAGCTGCTGATAGCGCCATTTCCCTGTTCCTGCTGCTGTGCATCCGGACTACCAGGCTGGCTAACAGTAAGCTCCACGTGCTCATTGGATGACCGTTTCAGTATCGGCTTTGGTACAAAGTCCGGACTAGGCAGAGGCATTGGCCGATTGAGCACCACAGCTGCCTGCTCCGGAGTGGGCGCACGATATGGAGTAAACGTGCCGGCGCCCATGTTGCGCGGATGATACGTCTCCAGCTCACGTGGACTGGGCGAATGAGTGCGTGCCATCAGTTGCATCTTGAATTTCTCAATGGAGTCCTGGTCGGAGGTGGCGGTGCTCTCGGTATAATCAGTGCCCAGATCGAAGCCCTGCTGCTGATGCTGCTGATCCTCATCCATGTCCAGTTCCTCACTGTCATCGGCTGTGCTCTCCGTGCGATCCTCGTCATACTCCTCCAAGTCCCGTTCACGACTATCAACGTCTCTCGCCTGCAGATGGAGCAACCGTTCCGTATTGGCGCGCGTCAAATTCTTCAGATCAACGATGTTCACATTCTCCCGTGAGTCCCATTTACGTCCCATGGGCACCATGTCCGCCGACTGCCGTCTCAGCTCGCTGCGGCGCTCGAAGGAAGCGCGCTCCGCCTCCGTCATGGAGCCCAGACGCTTGCGGAACGTGGTCGAACCGCTCACGGCCATAGGCGCTGGCTCCTGGGCCTTTGTAGTCTTCACCTTCGCTTTGGAGGCTTGCTCCAATTCCACGGCTTCGTAGAAACGCGCCATGGCACGCTCGTAGAGCAGCTCGGTGGAGCTGACTGAGCGGCGCAGCGGGAAAGTCGTGTGCAAATTGGTAAACTCCAAGAAGGCCAAATCCGGTGCAGAGATGGAGATCGGCGGTGGCTGTATGGCGTCCTCCAGTTCCAGCTCAAAGGAATCTTGCTCTGGGTGAGACAAAGCAAATGTCAATGCGAACTTTTGGAATTATCCTAGCTACTTACTGTCCTTATCCTTGACCTTGCTGTTCTTGTCGAAGACCACCAGCATGAATTCATTGCTCGTGTGGACTTCGTCGTGTTTATCCGCTGGCTTGGGTGGACGCATCTTGGGCACTGGTGGCGTCGACTCCGATGTAGGAGTTGCCGGCACAAGTGGCTCTGGCTGGGCAGGAGGCGGGGCACTAATCTCAATGGTGGGCAGCTGCTCGCCAATGTGGGCACTGGTCGCTATAGCTATGGCCAAGGCGGGCACATGCTTGGCCGGGCTCAAGGAGTGACCAGAGAAGCGTCTTACATTCTGATTGACGCCCAGCTGGACGGGCTCCGCACTGCGCTGCAGAGCAGGCGTCGATTTGATGGGCTCCGGCGGCGTAGGACTCTTGCGCAGCGGTGCAGGCAAACGTTGAGACGAGTCCAAGACGGGCTCCAGTGATGCTAGTGCTGCCATGGGTGGCTGCGGCAATGGCTGTGGCTTCTGTGCTGGGCGACCAGGGGACTTGTCCTTCGGACTAGCAGCCGGCTTGACATTAAACAGCTTCAGCGGCACTACAGCTGTGGGCGATTTGGGTGGCTTGGACTGTGCCTCCGGCTTATCCGCCAGCGCCGTTGTGGTTATCAGCGTCAAATTAAGCTTGGGATTGGAGTCGGGCTTAGTGACTTGCACTGCAGCCGAGTCGGCGCTGCTCATTGATGGACTCTTGCGCACGCTCATCTTCAGCGCCTGGTCGGAGGTGCCATAAGACATCTCGTGACGCAGCTGCTCGCTGTCCACCAGCTGGGGCGTGGGCTTGCGCGAGCCACGTGGCGATTGCTTGGGCGAAGCGGACATACTGGTTGCCGCATCCGCTTGTGGACGTGACGGTGAGAGAGTCTTGCGGCGCGGCGGCACAGGTTTCGATATGTCGTTGTCCTTCTCCTTGTGCGTTGCCCCATTCCCATTGCGTTCATCGCCAGCAATTTTGGTGGCCGACTTGGGCTTGGTAATGCCACGCTTTGGATCTGGTATGAAGAGCAGCTCCGACTCCTGGGAGGGCTCACTCAAACCATAGGGGTTCTCGGCCTTTACGCGAAACTTGTACTCGGAGCCCTCGATCAGATCGTGGAGCGTGGTGCTCAGCGCACGTGTGGTGGCTGCCTTTAGCCAAACGTTCCAGCCAATGCGAAAGTACTCCACAATATAGTTGCCAATCTTGCAGCCGCCATCGTCTAGCGGCGCTGTCCACGATAACGTGGCCGACTTGCCGAACGACATGTTGAGACGTGGAGCACCTGGTGCATTCGGCCTGGCCGTCACGGTGACCAAAAAGGAGGTGATATCCTCGCCCAGCTTGTTCCAGGCGCGCACCATATACTCGCCTCGATCTGCACGCTGCACATTGTCGATCTTCAGCAGGGAATTCTTCTCCGTGTTGGTGACCTCGAAACGGTTGCCGGGCACTATGACCTCGCCCTCGTGCAGCCAGGTGATGGCTGGTGGCGGTTGTCCGGCCACGCCCACCTTCAAACGTAGCGCTTCCTCCGCCTCCACAATAAGGCCATCCTCGTAGGTGCGCGGTAGACGAATCTTGGGTGGTGCCTGTACTTTCAGACGACTCTTGGTGACCACATGACCCGCCCGATTTGTGGCCGAGCACTTGATCTCGCCCTCGTCGGTCAGCGCCACCTGGTGTATGATTAGCACACTACAATCGTGCTCATTGACAATTTTGGTGCGACGACTGCTGAAGATCTCGTAGCCATCCTTGAACCAATTGATCTCTGGCGGCGGTTCGCCCAGAATGCGGACACGGAACTCAATGCGCTCATCCTCCACGGCATCCATGTCCGTCAGCTCGTCCACAAATCGTGGCACACTGATTGCATTCCGCTGCAGGGTCACAGTCAGCGGATCGGACAGTTCGCTGGCATTCGAGCGACCCACAATGTTCTCGGCAAAGCAGCGAAACTCGTAGCGCCAGCCCGGCTCCAGGCCACTTATCTGAATCTCACAGCCAGAAATGGGCGTAGGCGTGGCACGCACCCAATGGGGCGAGCCAACGCGTCGCTGCTCCACCGTGTAGCCCACAATGGGCGAGCCACCGTCCAGCAGCGGGCGTTCCCAGCGCAGATTAACCACATCGGGCTGCTGCTCAGAGAGCGCAAGCGGCGTCAATATGGGACGACCCGGCGGAGAGGGCCGTTCTATGAATCAAGAGAGAGCAAATTAATCACAGGTAAATAATGCACAAAAAATACATTCGAAAAGCTCAAAACTCAAGCGCTTGCGCAGTACTCAAATGAAACTATTTCGAAAACATTACTTTGTCGTTTTTTCAAAATTTTAGGCCAAAGATTCAAGAAAAACAGAAGAGACACGATTTCTAGAGTTGGGAGTGTGCGACTAGCAAATACCCTGTAGCCACATATGAAGTGATAAATATATATATATAATATATATTCATGACTTGTCATACTCTATAAAGTAAAAAGTTCAGCTACATAAGATTACGCGACTGGCAGATGCCCTGTAAACAACTCTGATCTGCTGAATAAATTGTAATGCTGCAAGTGACGGGAAGTTACCCTGTAATCAGCTTTCACCTAAAGACACAAAACATACAAACTGTGTATAACATACAAACTTAGTATATTTTAAAAAGGAAGTATCTCAAAGTTAAAGATAAAAACATTAAATTGAGCTTAACTTTGATAAAGATCAAGAAGAAATATAAGAGAATAGTCTAAAATATTTAAAATAAAATTATTTGCCATTAAGTCAAACATTATACCCATTTTTGATCGGTGTTCAATGGGTATACAAAACAGAAAAACGGGCCGACGGACGGCGTCGCGTCAATGGACGGCCGCGGCAACCACTTGAATGTGCGAGTGGCTAAAAATAGGAATATTTCTAGCGCTCCCACCAACTATGTGGACTAGTACTATGTGTGTGCGAGCTCTCACAGCCAATTAGAGAAGATTTTCAGTGTGTGGAAATTCGGGAATATATTTTCGACTTTTACTTGAATTTTTAATGGAATTTGGAACGGGCTATTCCGTTTAACTTGCCTGCAGATTTCCAATGCACATTCTTTTTGGGCCGTCCACTCTGTGGTGTCTGCAGTTTACCCGGTTGATTGCCCATATCGTATACTTAAATATTTTAACCTATTTGTAATTAATTGTGCATATATATATATATAGAAGTATCTATATATAGGCAAGCCGCTTTTAACTTCACGCACTCTTACGGTCGATTTTTTCTTTATTTATTTTCGTTTTCAATACGTTTCGAATGCGTTTTTTCAAATATAATTAACTAATTTAACAGTGCAATTTTCGTAATTTGCAATTTTGGATGCGCAATCGAAGCCATCTTTACGGACGCGTTAAATAATCCGTTCGCCAGTATAGCCAGGCATTCCCACACACAAATAAGCTTTGGGCGCTAAGAAATGTCAACGGCAACTAACTGGCAGCGTTGCCAGTAGTGGTAAAATATAGAACAGCTGCCTGCAGATCGATACAGCTACTGTTTCGATAAGCAATCGATAATGAATATACTGACATATAGGTCAAAATAAGTTTAACTAATGCAGATTTAGTTTTATTTATTCCCTAATCGCAATCATCAATTTCGTGCATTGTATTATTAATCACTTTTAAAAATGTACTTATATCGATGTCATATGAACTGTATCGATATATTTAGCACATCTCTAGCTGTTTATTTCTTACATCCCCAATTTACAACAAGCGCAACGCAGGTGTTTCGCCAAAAATAAAAAAAAACATTAGATTGTTACTTATTAATGTTAAAAAACTCAACCTGAGAGTTTATCCGCAATATATATTTAACGTTAAGAACAAAAATCTAAGATTTGTTCGAGTTTTCTGTTATTGTTATTGGCAAACTGTTTCTATGCACGCGTGTGTGAGTGTGTGTGTTTGCATGTAAAATGGTTTGGAAGCTGTTAAGCTGTCACGGCGGCAATTGAATTAGAAACAAAGACACAGCCGCCGCTGCCGTTGGTGTCGCCGCTACAATTATTGCATTGACGGCAGGTGCAGGTGCAGGTGTAGCCCCATAAGCACACGCACGCAGGCACACTCACACACACACACACGCACGTACGTACACTGGAAAAACAGCAGCAGCAACAACAACAATGGCTAACACGGCAACCGCAACACCAATGGAAATTGACGAATTCATAAATGGAGCGCTCGTCTCTTGGGTGAGTGGATGAACATGCTCGACATGCTCATAAGAGGGCAGCCGAATAAAAACGTGATTGGCATACACAAATATTCAAGTGTTCGATTTACATGCGCCCGCACATATAATATGTGCATGCATGTATGTAAATACATACATACATGTAGAAGCATACATGCGTACAAACATATTTATAGCCACATAGATTTCCGACGCTTAGCCCCCAAGGTCATTGTAACTGTGGCTTTTTCTATTGCTACCGTTTACGGTACAAAAACAACTTTTTTAATGCTGTCATTAGTAGCGGCCCGTCGGCAGCCTTTTGTTTGCCAATTGCGAGAACTTTGAGTTTTGCTCGACCGGCTTTTATACCCTTGACAAATTAGCATGCTAAAAGAGGGAATATTAAAATGATATTCAGCATCAATTATTTGTCTATCTATATGTATGTCAAATAATTGCATATACTTACGTATTTCTTAAATAGAGTATAGGTAATTCGGTCTTTCGGTATAGGCTATTTTCTAGTCGAGCATGCTTACTTTTCGTTAAAGAAAAAATGAATTTGTCAATTGGCACAAGGTATTCTTGTAAATATATTGGAAGTAGTTCTTTTTATGGCAATAGTTACAGTCTCTAATGTGTGTGATCTTTCACTTTCAGTTGGAATCCTGCCTGCCACGTGCCGAGCTGCTCGCTGGTTACACCTCGCTGCTGGATGGCCACATAATACACAGCGTTTGGTTGCAAATCGATCCGGAGCCGCAGAACAATCCCAGCGAGCTGCTCAGCGAACTTAGCGGCAGCTCGCTGAGCATTGCGCGTGCCAAAAACTTTGAGTGCATAGTTCGCAATCTGAAGGCGCTGTTCGAGGACGAGCTGGGACAGACTATACTGGTGCTGCCTGATGCGTATATGCTGGGCTATTATCCAGAGAGCAAGCATGGCTTGGAACAAATGAAAACTCTGCTAACGTTGTTGCTGGGCGCAGCGGTGCAATGCCCCAACAAAGAGCTTTTCATAGCGCGCATTAAGGAGCTGGACCTAGAGACGCAGCATGGCATTGTGGCGCTCATCAAACAGGTGACGGATAGCCACAGCCTGGTGCTCACCGAGGATTCAATAGAGCGTCTGTCGGCCGAGAATATGTATGGACACATAATTCGTCTAACCAAGGAGCGCGATCACATGTACTTGAAGTGGATCGAGACAGTTTGCGTGGAACCAGAGCTTAGTGCCACCGATGGCGCCGAATGCGGACAAGGTGTCAGTGTTCCACGTTCACCTTCCAGCGGTACAGCCACCTCAACGCCCTCGTCATCGTCCAATTCAGAAAGCAATCATTTAGCCGTAGAGTGCGCAGACCTTAGATCTAAGAATCGTAAATTACGTCAAGAACTGTAAGTGGCTCAATTCAATTACCGAAGCCGTAATAGCTAACTTGTTTTCCGATTGCAGTGAGGAAAAATCGGAGAATCTGCTGGAGTTACGTGAAGAGCTGGATGACAAAAAGCAGCGTTTCGACAAGCTGCGCCAGGAAGTAAGTTGCTTTAAATTGTTAAAGTATAAACTAGCTGATATTCTCTTTATTTATATTACAGAGCCAGGAATGGTTTACGGAGGCGAAACGTGCGTCTGCCTATCGAGATGAGGTGGATATATTGCGGGAGCGTGCCGAACGTGCCGATCGTCTAGAGATTGAGGTGCAGAAATATCGTGAAAAGCTTGGCGACTCTGACTTTTACAAATCGCGCGTAGAAGAGCTGCGCGAGGACAACCGTGTGCTGCTTGAGTCCAAGTATATGCAGCACAATACATCAAATAAATGAAATTTACTAACATATTAATTAATTTCGCAGAGAAATGCTGGAGGAGCAGCTGCAACGTTCACGCAAGCGCTCGGAACATGCCATCACTTTGGAGTCGGAGATCATTAAGTACAAGCAGAAAATAAATGACATGGCGCTTGAGCGTGATGTGGATCGATCCAAGTTAGAAGAGCTTCTCGAAGAGAATGCACAGCTGCAGCTGGTGGCAAAGAATCTCAATTCGACGCAGGAAATCGACAAATCTTTCTCCGACAATGAGGACGAGTGCAATTCAGGCGACAATAGTTTGTCCGAGCAACTCACAAACAATGCACAAACACGTGCTCTGAAGCTAGAACTGGAGAATCGACGACTGACTGCTGCCCTAGAGCAGTTGAAAGAGAACAGCTTCCATGAGTCCACCAGCAAAATGCTGGAGCTTGAAAAGGAGAAGAAGAAATTGTCACTGAAGATCGAGCAAATGCAGGAGAACATACAAAGATTGACGCAACAGAATGTGGAATTGGAGAGCGTGTTTAAGAACGCATTGGAAGAGAACAAAAAACTGCAGGACGCCGTCGATAATCGTCAGAAGAGCTACGATCGCCAGAGTCTAGAGCGCGAGGCAGATCGCCAGAAACTCTCGGATGCCGAACAATACGTGGAGACGCTCAATAAAGAAAAGCAGCGCATTCAAACGCTCAATGAGAGCATTCAGCGGCGAGCCGATGATTTGGAACGCCTAGCAGAAGCCAAGACCAAGGAGCTGGAACAGTATGTTGAGAAGACACATCAGTTCGAGCAAACCAAACAGAAACTTTACGAGATTGAGGCGAAGGTATGTACGTACGAGCGCGAGAATGCCAGCTTGCTCAAAGAGGTGACAAAACTTAAGGAGAGCAGTGAACAAAAGTCTGTGCAACTGGACGAGAGCATCAATAGGCTGGACACCCAAGCCAAAGATATAATGAGGCTCGCCAAAGTACAGGAGGAGGCCGAGCAAGTGCAGCAAAAGCTTGTCGAACTGGAAAAACAGAATCAAGAGCTAAGCTCACAGCGTAACATAGATCAAGAAATGATAAGCACGTTACGTAACGATCTGGTTAATGGTACGCTAGTCACCAAGAAGGTGCGCCACAATCTGGAGAAACTCGGACTGGTCGATGGTGAGCCGTCCGAACTAAATGTGGAGCATGTGGTGGAGAAGCTGGTGCGCAATCCGGAAACCTTTAAAACTGTGCGTGAAATTATGCTCAACGTCAACCGTGAACAGCAGCATGAGGCGGGCGTCAAGTCGGATATGTGTGTGCTCTGTCATCGTCAGGAAATCTTTACCGTCGAAAAGAATATCGAGCTGTCAGCCGCGACCAATATGCCCACAGCGCAGGAGTTGCGCTTCGAGCACAAATTGCTTCTAAGACCGTCGCGTGACTCGGCGGAAGTGACACGCTTACAGGACAGCAATACGCAGTTACAAACGGAGAATGCGCGATTAAGTGTAGATGTGGCAGCATTGGGCTCACAGATCACTTCGCTCAATACACAGCATGTGGCGCTGCAATTGGCCAACTCACAGTTGGCCGCCGAGAAGGATACGTTGCTGAAGGATATTGATGCGCTGCAACAGGAGCACAAGCACGCGCTGCAAGATCAGGTGACACTGCAGTGCCTGCACGATCAACTCTCTGCTGAATATGAATCACTTAACAAGGACAAAGAGCAGTTAAAGGCGGCTGTGCGTGATCTGCGCCAGGACACACGGGATGCACGTGAGACAATCCAATCACAAGAGCAACGCATCGAGGAACTGGTCACGCAGACCAATAGCATGAAAACCTGCCACGAAGATCTTGCCATACTGCGCACTGAGCACTCCAAGCTGACCGATGACTTCCGCAATCTCTTCGCCACCAGCGATCGGTTCAAGAACGAGTACAAGAACATCCAGGAACAGTACAAGATGATACGCGTGGAGCACAGTAGTCTTAAATTGCAAAATACCGAGCTGACTGGCGAGCTGAATGCCAAACAGGATCAAGTGCGTCTGCTCCAAATCGAATACTCGAAGGTGCAGCAGCGTTGCGAGGTGAATTATTACAGCTTTTCCCACTTAATATTCGACTAATCCTAGCTTTCCATCTTCCAGATGCTTATACAAAACAATGCAGACTTGGATTCGGAGCGCAAGGCCTTAATGGATAATGTGTCACAGCTGCTGTCGCAATACCAAGAATTGCTGGCCATTTCATTGGAGGACAAGAAGCACTTCCATGAGGAAGAAAAGAACTATACGGAACGTGTGCACAGCCTAAAGCGTCAAAAGGAAAAGTTAGAGGAGAAGATAATGGAGCACTACAAGAAATCGGAGACCACAGTGCAAAAGAAGTATGTTGAAAGATAGTTAATTTAAGCGCAGCATCGTTAAACCAAAATATTCCACAGAAAACCATTTGCCAGCAGCCTCGTTCGACGTGTAAAGAAGGCCAGCTCCGATTTGATGAACAAGGTGCCAAGTAGGGTAAGAAAATCACTTAATTATTTACATAGTTCAAGCGTTTAGCTAATGCTTGACTTATTTCAGAATCGTCGCTCGTGGGTTGATGATGCTCGCACCAATTCACAGTTTGTGATCGGCTCTGAATCGGGCGGCAATGAATCGGACAATAGCAACGAGGAGCCACTGTCTATTGCGTCCGATACGCATCTGCTACAGCGTAACATGCCACTACGTCAGAGTCTGCAGCGGTAAGCAAATGGTTTTACGGACTATAGGCTTTATTATAATATTTGTTGAAATACGATTATTGCTGCATAAGGCAAGATTTGATTTTATGGGAAGCATATCTCCCTTTATCCAAATCAGCTTAAATTTGGCAGAGTGTAGTACTAAACTATTTGTATTATACTTTACCAAATAATTGCTAAACGGAATAAAATCGTATTTCAGCTTTGGCCGAATGCATTTACTTTAATGGTTAAATGATGTACTTAGTTTTGGTTTATGGTTCTTGTTTTATTTACATGTATATACACAACAACAACAACAACATCATCATCATCAACTTTGCACACACAATCGCACACACTGCTTATGTATTGTATATGTACTCTATAGGGATTTACTGGATAGCTCCTTACAACGCGGTGGCACTGTGCGAAGTAGCCTGCAGGCACAGAAACGTACGGATTTGAGTAATTCACGTAGAAATAGCGTGCACGGGTATGCGCTTTTAAATGTTTAACATACAATAAATTCCCAATATAAAACAATATCCCACATTTCCCAAATCCTTCAATGTAAATCCATGTCTATATTTGTTTGTGTTTTGTGGATACATTTCTTGCTTTACAATTTGTTAGTTATTTCTTTTTACTAATTGCTTTTTGCTTGTAGCAGCCTTGAACCGCCTGACGTAACTGGCAGCAGCTTAACCCTGGGTACCGCTGGCTCGCGACGCACCGTTTATTTGATCGACGAGAAGTTGCCCGATGGCTCCAGCGCCACGGCACAACAGCCGCAGGCAAGTTCAACGCCCACGCCCAACAATAATGCGGCAACAGCAGCTGCCGCTAGCACTGGCGGCGAGCCGCAAACACCGCTGAAGAGTGACAATCAGCCAGCCACGTTTCTAATGTACAATCGTATCAATACAACTATTGGCAGTGCAGCCAACAACACAACCAACGACCAGAGTCCACTCCTGCAGGCCACCGGCAGTGGCGGCAGCGTCGCCGGCAGCACCAATCAGGACGATAAAGCACTGCGCAAACGAAACGAGGATAAGAGCAATAGCATTTGGTATGAATACGGCTGCGTTTAGAGCTTCTGGAACACAAAGAAACAAACAAATAGACATACAAACAAAAACAAACTGCATTTGCTGACGACGAAGTATTATTTCGTTTTAGAAAGTAACGAATTTATGCCTTAGCTTAACAGAAGAGAAATTTACTAAGTGCTTCTTATAATGCTATGATTTGCCTTAAGCTACACACAAACAGGTCTGCAATTTATATACGTAGCATCTATAATTATATATATATGTTGTGTTTTACATTTAGATATAGCTTAGATAATAGATATACAATTTATACATAATTATATATACAATACATTTATATTGTATAACTAAACTAAACAAAGACTACACGGCAACTGTGCGAATTCATAATTATCTTGTAGCATAAATTCTACACGCATACACATTTATCCATGTACTTATATGTATATGTATACCAATACCGAAATGTATGTCCATATTACGTCCACAAGACTAACTATTATTGTATTTATTATGCATTTCATACATTCAAAACTCAAACACTCGAATATATTCCTACACATTTTGTATACTACAGCTAACAGCTAACGAATGCGCCTTCAATTTGTGAATACACATATATACATACATATATATATATTTTTCTAAGACTAAACGTAAAGTAAAAGTTATAATTCTTTAATTTATTTACAAACACCTAAATACGCAATAAACCACAAATAAAAAGTTATAAATAAATGAAATGTACTCGAGTCTCTGTGCGATACGTTAAGATTATATTTTTCTGCTCAGCATTTTAGTATAATATTTGACAGAGGTGCGATCGTAAGTGTGGATGAAGACTGCTCCTAACTCTGGTAACTTCAATATGCATTAATCATTTCAACAGTCGAATATTATTCAAAAATATATCGTTATAGATATAAGCGTAGCTCAACGGATTTTAGAAACTCGAAAATTATATTCATGCTCATCATAGGATACCCAGCTATATACCGAAACAAACAACACTAGGATAACAAAAACGTGATTTTATTTAAATCGAAATAATCCGAATAAAAGACGTAACTTATTATTTAATATACGAAATGGAAGTTCTGTTTAAAATCTATTTGATTTTTAGTTTCAGCTAATGTGCGTTCCCAGAGGCAAACCCTATCTATATCTGAGAAGAAACTGTTATTTTAGTAAACAAAAATAGAAGAATTATTGAAAAGCCTAAATAAAACCCTGACGCAAATAGTTCATAAACAAAGCCAAGATATGATATTGAATTACTAGCGATAACAAGTGTATATAAAGTATCTAAATTCTGCACAGAACATTTCAGTTGGAAAAGTGAATTGTGAGCGATAAAAACAAGATGTGGTTCCGACTACTTATAACTCTGGTAACTTGACCTCTTAGGTAATCCTTTTTTAAGAAAATTATGTAAAGCTCATTTCTGAATAGGTGGTATTGGTGCAATATCTGAATGGCGATTGCGATGTTTGTCAGGCAAACAGGGCGGCCTGTCATACCGAGAACACCTACTCGATCTGCATCAATGGTAAATATGGATATGCATAAAGTATTTATCAAATGCCTAAGGAAATCATTTCTGCTCATAGATAAGGCATCGGACAAGGTAATTACTTGTCCACCCAATTACATTTGTACGGACGGAAAACATATATGTTATCCAGAGAGTCACAATGATCCCATCTGTAAGCCTGTTGTAGATCTCGATGCCTATTGCACAGCTATCGGAAAGCCCGACAACTATGTGAACAAGGATGATCCCACCTGTCAAACGTAAGTAGCAACACTGTACTCAATAATTAAATCTGTAATGTATTTTCCTCTAGATTTGTTTACTGTTTCGAAAATGGTTCAACTGGTAAACTGCAAGGATCCATATACGGCTGTTCAAAGAAAAAACCCTATTTCAATGGAAGTGCCTGCGATGCCGTGAAACCAGATTACTGTACCTAATCTTAAATACCTTCTACAAAATACAAAACAAATTATGCTATAAAGATTAGATTTTTTTCTTCGAATTTTGTTGTTTATCTCAGATGAAATATTTCTCATCCTCTTTGGTTTATGAGTCTGTCAAAGTTTATTGCAGTCAAAAATTTCTTTATTATGTAATCAAACTCAAGGTAATACTGCTTATCTATGCATATAGATAAGCATATAAATCAAGTGGTCCATCAATTTTGGCCAGTTTTTCATATTAGCTGCTCCACTGCACATGCTCCAAAAATGTTTCAGTTGTCAAAGATCGTAAGTATTGTTAAAGTGTTCATCTGACTCATAGGATATACTACTAGTTACTCTATACATCTTCTAGGCAGCTTTTCTTGTAGTTTCCTTAGCACTGCCCAGCAATTTGCTGGCCCAGTGCGATGTCTGCCAGACTGCAGTTCGAGCTGCGTGCCATAGTGAAACCACATTTTCGATTTGCGTAAATGGTAATCATATATAGATCATCTACATATAAAAAAAATCAATTGATAATCTACTCATTGTTCAGGCGCTCCAACTAAGGATTATATAGAATGCCCCAAGGACTATCATTGCACTGGCGGTAAATATATATGCTATCCGAAAACAACTGGTGAGGTGAATTGTACTCCTAATAATACCCCCCGGGATCCAGACACTCTCTGTAAGGAGACCCAAAAAAATGGACAATTGACAAATGAATTGGACACCACATGCGCTACGTAAGCAACAGATTTGATCGATATGATTAGGAATATATATATATATATATATGTGAGTAATATTTCTCATAGGTTTACCGAGTGCAGGAGTATCAATGGCGTGTGGATGGGCCGTGAAGGGAAATGTCCATCAGAGAAATGGTTTAATGGTGAATTCTGTACATCACCTAAACCAGACTTTTGCACATAAACATTTTATGAGCATATAAAAAATATATGCATACATATATATACTATAATATCTATATGTGAGTCTCTAACGTTTTAAGCCAACTTATTAATTTCAGTTCATCTTATTTGATAATTCTTCACAAATATACACATTAAAGGGCAATCCCAGTTGTTTCATTTATATAATAATATTATTAATATTAACAATAAAAGAATACAATTTTGTAAGCAATCTGAATGATTCTTTCGTTAAAACGTCTCTTAGAAATAACCCGGAAATTATAATTAAAAGTTTCGTGTGGAAATTTAGTACATAAATAATTACATATTTTTCTTTTTAGAACATGCGAACAATTTTGCGAAACTTAAATATAATTCAGCTTGTCAGCAGTCAGCAGGTCGCTCAGTTTCACACCGACTTGTCTCTGAGTTATAATATTCGTCAGTGTTGCAATGAAAGAGCCAACCAAGGGTATCTCCCGATAATTTGAAACAGTTCACATAACTGTAAGACGTAAATAAGATAAATATATAGACAATATGTGTGCCTATAGCTACACATCTTACTCTTTGCAGGTGGGATCACTCTCGACTCTAAAATACCCTTCTTTGTTGAGACTCAAACAGTATGCATCGGCATTGATCTCTGCGACCCTTGTAGTCGTTGGTTCTGTAGAAGACTCTGTAGAAATGTCTGGATCCTGCAGAGTCGAAGAATCTAGGGAAGAAACTGTTGTAGACCGCACGGTAGTAGAGGCAGGTGGTGGAAGTGTTGTAGATTGTGTAGACTGCGCGGTCGTAGAGGCAGGTGGTGGAAGTGTTGTAGAATGTGTAGACTGCGCGGTCGTAGAAACAGGGGGTGAAACTGTTGTAGATTGTGTAGAGGGTTCTGGAGACTGTGCGGTCGTAGAAACAGGGGGTGGAACTGTTGTAGATTGTGTAGAGGGTTCTGGAGACTGCGCGGTCGTAGAGGGAGGGGGTGGAACTGTTGTAGATTGTGTAGACTGCGCCGTCGTAGAGGCAGGGGGTGGAACTGTTGTAGATTGTGTAGAGGGTTCTGGAGACTGTGCTGTCGTAGAGGCAGGGGGTGGAACTGTTGTAGATTGTGTAGACTGCGCGGTCGTAGAGGCAGGGGGTGGAACTGTTGTAGATTGTGTAGAGGGTTCTGGAGACTGCGCGGTCGTAGAGGGAGGGGGTGGAACTGTTGTAGATTGTGTAGAGGGTTCTGGAGACTGCGCGGTCGTAGAGGCAGGGGGTGGAACTGTTGTAGATTGTGTAGACTGCGCCGTCGTAGAGGCAGGGGGTGGAACTGTTGTAGATTGTGTAGAGGGTTCTGGAGACTGTGCTGTCGTAGAGGCAGGGGGTGGAACTGTTGTAGATTGTGTAGAGGGTTCTGGAGACTGCGCGGTCGTAGAGGCAGGGGGTGGAACTGTTGTAGATTGTGTAGAGGGTTCTGGAGACTGCGCGGTCGTAGAGGCAGGGGGTGGAACTGTTGTAGATTGTGTAGAGGGTTCTGGAGACTGCGCGGTAGTAGAGGGAGGGGGTGGAACTGTTGTAGATTGTGTAGACTGCGCCGTCGTAGAGGCAGGGGGTGGAACTGTTGTAGATTGTGTAGAGGGTTCTGGAGACTGTGCTGTCGTAGAGGCAAGGGGTGGAATTGTTGTAGATTGTGTAGACTGCGCGGTCGTAGAAACAGGGGGTGGAACTGTTGTAGATTGTGTAGACTGCGCGGTCGTAGAAACAGGGGGTGGAACTGTTGTCGAGTCTGTAGGTTTACCTGTTGTCGATTCTGTCGTAGGGTTTGGAGTTGTTGTCGAAACACATGACGGCTGCAATAAGAGACAATAAATTGAAATATTTAAACACAAAATATTTCAATAAAATTTACAGAAGATTCATCCTGTGGTGTACAAAATGTGCCATCTACATTGCAGTAAAAGCCATCATCACATGGTCGAATGGCGTTTGGATCGACAGACCCAAGATTGTAACAGACTCCATAGCTAAATTCATCCACGCAGGCATAGACACCGTCGGTCAGCGAACAATCAGAGCAGGTGGATACAACTGAGGTTGAGCTTGTGGATGGCGTGGTCGAGGTCGACGAAGTTTCACAGGACGGCTGCAACAAAGGGATATCCTAATTCAAATTTTAAACAACGAAGATTTTAACTAAACTAACGGCAGAGGATTCCCGAGGAGAACAAAATGAGCCATCAACATTGCAGTAGTAGCCATCTCCACATGAACGAATTGTGTTAGTATCAACTTCACCCAGATTGAAACAGATGCCGTAAGAAATCTCATCCACGCATGCATAAACTCCATCGGTCAATGAACAGTCCGAGCATGTTTGACAATGCAACAACGGAAATGTTGCTAAGAACGTTAATAACTGTAACAAGGGAAATGTTAAAGATATACTTTCGAAAATCACATTTTTCTTTACTTACGGCTACATTTTTCAAAGACGATTTCATCTTGAGGTCTTCGTTTGGTATGTCTGTTCTTTAAAGAAACTGAAATTGCTTTGACGTGTCATGATTTCGGATCGCATTATGATTTACGTGAAGGCCTTGTGCACGGATTACAAAAAGTCATAAAGATTGAGACAGGTAAATAAATTCAAAGTTCTTCACAACTTGTGCCTCAATTTGAATTTTTGGCATTGTTGCCAAAAACAAAACAGCCAAATAAGAGTAAGTTTATTATATACACCTAATTAAGATAGCTGCCAATATGAACAGCGAAAGGCACATTTGCGGCTGCTGATTTAGTCATATTAAATGATGATATCTTGTCTTCTATCTTCTTGCTCTATAACCGTTCTCCTTCCTCTATTTCTTCTGCTTGTTTGTCTTCCAGCCAACTGCGTGTCATACGCAACGAGGGCAATCGAAATCGCCACTCGTCGCAGCAGTGTGTGTAGACGTGCTCGCCCAGCTGTAACAGCTCCTTGGAAAATTCTCGTTCATCCTCCTTCCATGGACGCTCTGCGCCGCTGAACATTTCCATGCGCACGAGTGCAGCCATCGTTGCGCCCAGATACTTTTTAATTCCGTTATACAGCTGTGGCTTGGTCAATTGTGGTGCAGCGGAGGTGGAGGCGGTTGAGCTATTGCTTTTTAATACTTCAGTTTGAGCTTCTAGTTTCTTTATTGCTTGCTTTAAATCGGCATTCTCTTTTGAGATCTGTTCAAAATTTGCTCTCAATTGCTCATATTTGAGCTGATAGTCGTCATGGATCTCTTCTGTTATCTTGGAGTCTGTTAAAATCTCCATATCAATTTCTTTTCCACTCAGCTGCTGCTCCAGGTTGCCAGAGTCAACGACTATAGATGCTTCAGTCTTGTTCATTTGCTCATGTACAAGTTTTTGTCTTTTATTTGGTTCAAGGATCAGAGGCTTTGGTGGCGTTCGTCTTCTCGGTATGTATTTGCGTCCAAATCGTGCGTCCTCGGTGAAACCAAGTGGGCATTCGAAATTATCGGGAGCTATCAAATGGTCCAGTGTGGGCACGGACAGCTTCACCATTGTTGCCTCACCATTCTCATCAAGGTCCTCCATGTCCCAGGCTAGATCCTTACTGACGCGCAGCAGAGTGGGCGCCTGATTTGATATAAGTCGATCAAGTTTATAGTTCATAAAGCATTCGTAGCGAAAGTGACGTGCACAAACAGCGCGATTTGATAATTTGTCCCTTGCAACATTTAAAATGTCAGCGTTGCCGCAATTCTTTAGCCATCTCTCCAGGCGAACTGGATCACGAACTGGCAGTTTAAAAAAATGCATTTTGGGATTCCGATGTGTTGAGACTTGACAGTCACGGAATATGCATCGAGTACCACCCATATTAACGCAAAATGAAGGTAATTTGTTTTTTATTTTAATCACGGCATAAACAAAATGCTTCTCTATTATGGGAGTAAGATGTGTGCAAAGAAAATTCGGGCACACTTTTTGTTTATAACAAATATGGTCACCCAAAATTGCGGCAAATAAAAAATATACCAAAAATGTCCAAAATTTGTAAAGTTTATGAAAATTTTATTTGTACCAGTGAAATAATTATATCAATATGCAATTAGAAACTTAGCAATAATAGCAAAAATATTAATAAAAATATTTATATTAGCGATAGCATTACAAAATGGCTCAATATTATTTGAATATTTGTTGTAGCATAGTTTCTAGAACGTTATAGAAATATTCGCTTACAACACTGACAGTTGATTCAAGGCAACACTGCGTTAACAACCGGAAGAGGTAGCCCTGACGACGAGAATTTTCTAGAAGGCTCTAGAAGCTTCGTAGCATTTCGTTCACCCCCTATAAAAGCAGCAGCAAGTAAGCGCCGGCTTGTCAGTATTGAAACAAAATTCGTGCGTCGATCATCGAAGCGTCTGCTTTAAGGCAAAGCAAAAGCATAAAAAAGTGAATTTCATTTTCTGCTCAAAGAAAAAAGAAAAGTGTATTGATTTCAAAGTTAATTCTGTGAAACAAAAACATACAAGGTAAGCAAAATATTTTTATAAAACATTTCTATCATATAAAATAAGGAAAACTGCCAAAACCAACTACATTTCGGTCAATGAATTTAGGCAAAAGTATGTGTGTATGTGTGAAGGAAAAGCTCTTGACACAATTCCTGCTATATCGATTGCAGAAAGGTCTAGAATTTACGGCCAACTGACTAATTTTTCATTAATAACTGGCGACATGTTTGCGAGTCGAAAAGTTCAACGATGAGCACGCCTTTCAGTTGACTCACGCTTGCAAATTATGCCGGCTAAATTAAACTGTCGAAATTTCTGGAAAACTGCAGAATATTAGATAATGTAATAAATGTGCATATTTTAATTACATATTGATTATGTGGACATCTTTATACATCAATATGCACAAGAAACTAATTTATGCAATTAAATATGCAAATATTGGAATTGCACGTGCTTGCATTTTCTCTTTATTTCATTCTCACATTGTTGCTATGCCCCAAAAATGTTCTCGAAAACGAATCTTGAACAAAGAAATAATGCGTTTGCCTAATGCGAAGTGTATGTGCATACATATGTACATACATACATGTATGCATGCATTTTTACATTTAAGGGAGTTTTTCTAGAACATTTCGGCAATTTTTTTTTCTTTTGTTGGCAAGGCAACGCTTCTCGAATTTACTAAAGCGTACATACACATAAACGTTTACATGCATACATACACATACACATTTACATGCATACGCCATGGACTGTTATACATCGCGTATGTATGTACATGTGTGAGTGAGTGAGCAAGCATGTGCGATGCTCTCTTAGGGGTTAAGGAAAATGACCGTGAGAGAAAAAGATTTGATTTAAAGTAAATTTTATTTTATTTTTAGTAAATTAGCCAACATTATTTAAATTATTTTGACTTAATTTTTTATTTTATTTGTTTATTACAGATGCCTGAAGAAACGGAGACTTTCGCATTTCAGGCTGAGATTGCTCAGCTTATGTCGTTGATTATTAACACATTTTACTCGAACAAGGAAATCTTCTTGCGTGAATTGATTTCGAATGCGTCTGATGCACTCGACAAGATCCGCTATGAATCACTGACGGATCCCAGCAAGCTGGACTCCGGCAAGGAGCTGTACATCAAGTTGATACCAAACAAGACCGCTGGTACCTTGACCATCATTGATACCGGTATTGGTATGACTAAGTCCGATTTGGTCAACAACTTGGGCACAATTGCCAAGTCAGGCACCAAGGCGTTCATGGAGGCATTGCAGGCTGGTGCCGATATTTCCATGATTGGCCAGTTTGGTGTTGGCTTCTATTCGGCTTATCTGGTGGCCGATAAGGTGACTGTCACCTCGAAGAACAACGATGATGAGCAGTACATCTGGGAGTCCTCTGCCGGTGGCTCCTTCACCGTTCGTGCTGATAACTCTGAGCCTTTGGGCCGTGGTACCAAGATTGTGCTGTACATCAAGGAGGATCAGACCGATTACCTTGAGGAGAGCAAGATCAAGGAGATTGTCAACAAGCACTCCCAGTTCATTGGCTATCCCATCAAATTGCTGGTGGAGAAGGAGCGTGAGAAGGAGGTCAGCGACGATGAGGCTGATGATGAGAAGAAGGAGGGTGATGAGAAGAAGGAGATGGATACCGATGAGCCCAAGATTGAGGATGTTGGCGAGGATGAAGATGCCGACAAGAAGGACAAGGATGCCAAAAAGAAGAAGACCATCAAGGAGAAGTACACCGAAGATGAGGAGCTGAACAAGACCAAGCCCATCTGGACACGCAATCCCGATGATATCTCCCAGGAGGAATACGGAGAGTTCTACAAGTCGTTGACCAACGATTGGGAGGATCATTTGGCTGTTAAGCACTTCTCTGTTGAGGGTCAGCTGGAGTTCCGTGCTCTGCTATTCATTCCACGTCGCACACCCTTTGATCTGTTCGAGAACCAGAAGAAGCGCAACAACATTAAGCTGTACGTGCGCCGTGTCTTCATCATGGACAACTGCGAGGATCTGATTCCCGAGTACTTGAACTTCATCAAGGGTGTGGTTGACTCCGAGGACTTGCCACTGAACATTTCTCGTGAGATGTTGCAGCAGAACAAAGTGCTGAAGGTTATCCGTAAAAATCTAGTCAAGAAGACCATGGAGCTGATTGAGGAGCTCACAGAGGACAAGGAAAACTACAAGAAGTTCTACGACCAGTTCAGCAAGAACCTGAAATTGGGCGTTCATGAGGACAGCAACAACCGTGCCAAGTTGGCCGATTTCTTGCGCTTCCATACCTCCGCCTCTGGCGATGATTTCTGTTCATTGTCCGACTACGTGTCGAGGATGAAGGAGAGCCAGAAGCACATCTACTTCATCACTGGCGAGTCCAAGGATCAGGTCAGCAACTCGGCCTTCGTTGAGCGTGTCAAGGCACGTGGCTTTGAAGTGGTCTACATGACCGAACCCATTGATGAATACGTCATCCAGCATCTGAAGGAATACAAGGGCAAACAGCTCGTGTCTGTTACCAAGGAGGGTCTTGAGTTGCCCGAGGATGAGGCCGAGAAGAAGAAGCGCGAGGAGGATAAGGCCAAGTTCGAGAGCTTGTGCAAATTGATGAAATCAATTTTGGACAACAAAGTCGAGAAGGTTGTCGTGTCCAACCGTCTGGTCGATTCACCTTGCTGCATTGTCACCTCGCAGTTCGGCTGGTCCGCCAACATGGAGCGCATCATGAAGGCTCAGGCACTGCGTGACACCTCGACCATGGGCTACATGGCCGGTAAGAAGCACTTGGAGATCAATCCAGATCATCCAATTGTGGAGACTTTGCGCCAGAAGGCCGATGCCGATAAGAATGACAAGGCTGTCAAGGATCTGGTCATTCTGTTGTTCGAGACATCGCTTTTGTCGTCTGGATTCTCGCTGGACAGCCCTCAGGTGCATGCCTGCCGCATCTATCGCATGATCAAGCTGGGTCTTGGCATCGATGAGGATGAGCCCATGACCACAGAGGATGCCCAAAGCGCTGGTGATGCCCCATCTCTGGTTGAGGACACCGAGGACGCATCCCACATGGAGGAGGTCGATTAAACAACCATTCAACCAAAAACCATTCATCCACCCCCACCAAAACCATTTACTCACACACCATTTGATACAAAATTACTTAACAGTTGATCACATTTGATTTCCTTTGTCGGAACCGCTTCTTGTGTTGGACTTGACAACAGAGTTATTTAATGTTTCGTTGACATTTGTAATTTGTATTTACGTTGTGTCGCGTTATAGGCGACAAGTATACGCTTAACTCATTCAAAAATAATTCAACAAAAAGATGTAATGATAGGATTTACACATTCACTATGTAAGGGCAGTTGTCGTTTATAAGAAACTTCTAATTTAGAATCCAAGTAATTTATGTAATGAAAGAAACATACAAAGACTACATATGCGTTAGCTATTAAATGGAATATGTAATAAGATTGGATGATCGCATCGATAATAAAGCATACAAAAAAATAAATATTATACTGATCATTTATTTAAAAATTCAGTGCTCAATTTCGAATTATGATTCACATTCCTTTCGCAGAGATTGCTCTATGGCCTCCACTGTGGTGACGCCTTTGCTAACGAGTATTATTTTGTTGCGTGATCGGGAGCCCTTGTCGAGCGATACATCGCTCTTGCGGAGTCCCAGCACTTTGGACAGAAATTTCACCAGTTCGGCGTTGGCTTCTCCCTCGCTGGGTGGTGCTGCGATCTGTACGCCAACGCCTTCCAGTCCAATGTCTGTGATGCCATTCTGTTTGGCGCCGGGTTTGGCCAGAATTTTGATGGCAATGTTGCCACCCTTGTCCAGTGTGACCGGCGTATTGGAGACTGGCTGTGCGGCTGTCTCACCGGCTTTGCTTGTTGCTTTACCTTTTCCCTTGTTTTTCGACATAATGTGAGTGTAGGCCGTTGTATAAATGCGTCGCATTAGGTTTGTTTAATTTTGTAAATTGATTTTTAGATTCATTTTAAGTAAACTTTTTATTTTCGTTTACGGATAGCACTTGTGTGTAAAGTAAGCAGCTGTTTAACTGCTGTGGGGCACACACACGCTACGATTGCTTGACGCTGTTGTTGATTGCTAAATTTAAATTTCAATTTAAATCGAAAAATAAGTAATTGTTCTAAAAAAAACAATTGTTTAGTTTATTTCTCATAAGTTATTTTGTTGTCGCCTTAACTTATTTGACTTAAAATGTTATCAGAACAAAGTATTTCAGTTCGGCTATAACGTGTGAGGGCCATTCAAGATATAACTACCAGGGCTGCATATAATCCTAACCTTGCCCAGCAGTGTTATTTGTTTTTTATATATTGTAACAGTTAAATGAAAACACAAGTTTAATTTGTTTTAGGTAAAAAATTATCATATATTCATCATTGTATTTACTCATAGTTATTTTCTTCTAATCGTCCTCGTTGCCGAAAACAATATTTAAACTTGAACTATTCAAATCGCTGCAAAAGCATTTTAAAATAATGTTTTTGCAGCTTGTGCATTCCTTTTCAGCACAATCAGCATATATATAAGTAATTTATAGGAGCGCGGGAATGCTTTTACATAGAGTTCGGTTTTAAAGCTTAATTATTAATAAAGAATACAAAATATGAACTTAAATTTTGCATGTACATAAAAATACATTGTTCATTAAAAATTCTGTTAATTAAAAAGCCAAGTTGTCGTTCGAGCTTTATCTCTACAGACGTTGCACATAATGTCGGGATAGTTCTGTTACGAAAGGGTTTTTGAGAGAAGACGTCAGAGTGGTTGTGTGTGTGTGTGTGTTTGTTTGTTTGTGTGCCGAGCTTAGCGTTATATTAATAAATTTTGTATTTGTATCTGTTCAGGTTTACGCAGCTCGAATGGACTGAATGATTTGGAAAATTGCTGATCCGCACACGACAAAGATAAATAATGCCAAAAGCCAGGGTCCAACCGGGTATTGTCCCTCTTTCGTTTTCTGAAAGAAAAATAACGTAAAACAGATTAGGGATAAACATCAATTAGTGAGATCGCTGAAGCAACAGCAAGGCAAATCTAGAAACAGCGATAACAACTCGATTCAACTCACACTCACACGCACAAACACAAACACACATATGCGCACTGCAACAACAATAAAATCAATGACGGCGTGGCACTTTTTCCCTATTGGATTTGTTTTTTATATGGCGCGCATGCAGGTGTCATTATCTCTTATGTTCTTTTGCAGTTGTGGCAGTGATTCAAGCTGCGACCGAAAATTTCATAAAAAAAACAACAATTTAGTTCAAGACTTTAACACCTACCGAGGATTTGGGTACATTGCCACGCATTGTCACATATTTGCTGGCCTTTTCGTTGGCGACGCGCATTCTCTGTGGTGGAGCCATTTTATATGTTTTTGTGGCTTTTTAACACTGCAATATGAAAATGAAAAAGACAATGTTTAAATTTGACTAACATTAGTTTATCCAGCACACGCGAGCATTACCTGTGGTTAGAGCGAAAATAACAAAACGAATGTGAAAGTACGTAGTACGACACGTATAAAGAAGCCGAAGGCAGCTACTGACAGTTCGTGCGTGTTTGACAGCTAAGCTCAGAGATGCATATGTTGGCAATTATCGATGCTCGATGACGATAACACGCTTACGTACCACTACAGCTGATTGAAAACTGCATTTTCTGGGGCGGCGTTTATTTACATTCAATACCGTAAAATTTGCAGAAATTTTTAACAATAGCTTCATCATACACATAATTTGTTGTACTGCGTGTGCCTAATGCACCGAAGGCATTGAAAACGCAAAATCCACTCCCAGTTAACAACCAACGACAGGCCTTGAACCAGAGTTTGTCAGCAGCGTGCGGGGAAGCAAATTATATCTATTACACATACAAAACTATGACGATTGATGGCACAGCTCTGCCCTCAGAGCTGCTCGTAATACCACAACCGCTGATAGGTTTCTGTGGGTTGGATATCGCGCATCAGAGTGTTCACAAATCAATTTGGGATGCATTCAGCGGCACCCTTCAACGGAAGCCAGTGGACAGGGACAGGGATCGGGCTGCCGTGCAATACAAACTACTGCCTCCCAACTATGAGTTTCCTGTTGCTAAGCCGAAGCGCGCCTCCTACGAGTGGTACCATCCGAAAGGAATACTTAAGCGTAACTGGATGTTGAAGCATTTGCATGTATTGCCATCCGTGGTGGTGCTCTTCCAGGACATCGAATGGAACGACAGCCAGTGGACAGAGAAACAGGTGCAGTGTGCGGCTATTGTGCAGGGCCTGAAGAATGCGCTGCAAGAACGCAATACAAGGCTATGCCTGGTACTGCTTCAGAAATCAGCTCCACTACCTCCAGGCGAGGATATGATGGCAGCTGAGCGTGCCGCTAGCCTAACTACCGCGTGTGGGATTACGAGCAAAATGCTGTTCATATTGCCGCACACGGAGCATCTCATGGGATACACGATGCGCTTGGAGTCCGCGTTCTTGGATATGGCCCAGTCCTACTATGCACTGATGTCGAAACGAATACGTACGCATCGCGATCAACTCTCGGCTGCCCATACAACACTCAAGATACGCCATCAATATAAGCTGGGCTTTGTGGCAGAGATGCGTCAGGACTTTAGCACGGCACAAAAGTAAGTGAAAAATGCTGCAATACGAATTTCCAGTCATACGAATAATGTAAACTCGGCTTTTAGACACTATTTTCAGGCTTACGGTAACTTGGATGAGATACGGATTACAGATGCCAATTGCATGGAGATCAAAACGATTGCCGGCTTTCTCAACTACAAAATGTGCCGGCTTATGTTTAAGTTAAAAACGCCAAGGGATTCCATCAATCAGTTCATTATACACGTTGATAAATATAAAAACTGCTTGGGGTTTAAGGATTTAGCCTTTGAGCATCACGCTTGGCTAAGCACACAGTAAGCTGGGCATATACAATTAACTTCAAGGATTAAGATATAAGTATATTCTCCAATTTCTTTTTACAGACACTCAGTCTTCGCAGAACTCTTCTGTGAGGCAATCAAAAATGGTTTGCCTGCGCTGCAGACGCAGCATCCGGGCATATATTACCAGAAGGCCGCCGAATATGTGATAAAGCGACGTGAAGCCGCTCAACAGGCCAGCGCCACACTCTTAGGCACGAGTACAGCGAATGTGACGCCAAATCCGAGTTTGTACACCGAGTTCTTTGGTACACGTGCAGTTAAGACGGGTGATCCTGTTGCCGAGCAGCAGGCAAATATGCAGCTCTGCGAGTTGGAGCGCAACTTTAATCATTCGTCGGCAATTATAGCGCTTCTCAGTCAGGCAATGGCACAGTTTAAAATCTACAAGTGCCTAAGGTTCCGTAAGAAATTGGCTATTGACATGGCCGAGGAGTATCTTCGCAGTGGCGATCATGCCAAAGCGTTAACGTAAGCGACTGCTGTTTGAACTAGTCAAAAGTTGCATGTAATCTATCATATATATTCCCCCTTTCAGTCTCTACTCTCTTATGTTGCCCGACTATCGCCAGGAGAAATGGACGACTATTTTTAGTGATGTGCTGCTAAAGACTCTGCGCTGTGCGCTGCTCTCCGCCTCTGTGGCCGATTACATTTCTTGCAGCATTGAAGCGCTCTCTCTGCGTCATCATGGCGAGCAGAAAGAGCGCGTACTGCTGCTAGAGAATCTTTGGCAAGTGTTTCAAAGTGTGCCGCCTATGCCACAAACTCAAATGACGCCCGACGTTCAAGCACTGTGGAGCAATGCGCTGGCAAGCGTGAAATCACCTATACAAATCGATTTAGATAAAGTCAGCGATGTGCTGGAGCTCTGCGCCACATTTCAACAAGTTCAACTCAACAATAGCGATGTGCTGCAGTTGAATCTAATAGTGCGGTCAGTTGGAAAGATCTTATATACATATATATATTATATAAATTCATATTTCTCGCAGAGTTCTTACCGATGTGCCGCTGCGCATACGCAGCTTTCATGTGCTGCTCGCCGATGCCAGTAATCCACAAATAAGCTACAAACTGGAGGCACTCAAGTATTTATGCTTCCCCAGTCTGCTGCAATTGCGTACCCAACAGCAGCCTCTCGGGCAGGAGCACTTGGAGCCAAAGACATATGAGAAGAATATGCGCTTAGAGCCTGGCTGTTATTACCAGCTCATGTGCAGTACGGAGGCGCATCAGTTCAATGAGAATACACAACTGCGAATCGCACGATTGGAAGCGCTTATGGGCACCGATCAAATTGGCGCATTGCTCACGTGCAGCGCAAATTATGCACGCCAACCATTCCGGCATCACACGCGCAGTCGCGATCTGGATGATAATATGACGATAAATACCATTTGCTATATTGCGCCCACGTAGGTCACAAAAACGCTTTATACCGGAAGCCATAAGCATTTGCATGCAGCCATTTCATTTAACGCTCCGTTGAACTTCCATTACAGCTTCCATTTGAACACTCAAACGAACCTTGGCCATGTATTGAGCGATGCTCCGGCAACGACAACAATGCTGGTCAATGAATACTATCCAGTGGTGACGATCATTAGCAATCCGTACAATGTTTATCTGCAGAATGTGGGCGTGCACATAAGCGTTCCACAGGAGCTGCGCAACAGCGGTAAGTGGAATGTGAATTAAATTATTGTCTAATTTGTAGGTTTATGTAGATTTTTCTTCTCTGTTTGAGAAGCAATACTTGACAAAGATTGGCATTGTTGGCGATTTGTTTGATCATTCACATTTATTGTTCAGTTTTTTTTCTGGTTAGCCTATTTGCTTAAAGCCTTATCGATAAAACTCCTAACAGTTTTGACACTTGTATAAACGCCAGGATAGTTGCGTCTGCCACAGCCCATGCCCCAAGAAACAATGCCGCACAGTTGATTCTGATAAACGGCTGGGCCACCAGAGTCGCCTTCGCAGGCATCCTTGACGCCCGGCACTGAGGCACAGAACATGGTTGAGCTGATGGTGCCTCGCATTTTGTACTGGCTGATGCAGCTCTTCCGTGAGACCAAGGGCACGTCAACGCTGCGCACGTGCTGGGAGACACGTTTACTGCCCTCGGTCGTTTTGCCCCAGCCGGACACCTTTATCAGTTCACCTGGCTGCCAGCTGGAGTTGCATAATGGAATGGTCGCAATGTTGTTACCTTCCAGCGGTGACTTTAGCTTCAGCACAGCCACATCCGAGTGCAGGGTGCGCGTATTGAAGGCTTTGGGTGTAAAAACTTTAGACACACTCCTTCGCTCACCTGTTGCATCCGTCAACAGAGTCGCACCGCCCACCACTTGCAGTCTGCTTGCAGACACACCTCTCACACAGTGAGCCGCCGTCACGACATGGGTGGGTGTAACCAAAGCACCGCCACAAATGAAATTTCCTGAGATGCGCAGATTGACCAAGTAGGGCACACTGCTTACATCCACCGGGATGCCGCCCACAATGCGTGCGCCGACATCATTGGCGGCCTTGCCAGTGGCTATCCGAAGCAGGAGCATGGGCAGCAGCAGCAGTGGCAGTAGCAGCGACAACAATCGCATTGGTTTCTCAGCAGCAACAGACGTTTACGCTCATAGCGTTAAATATTTGCTAGCAGATCACTTGTACAAATAGAGTCGAAAGAGTGAGATCTAAGCACGAGTTGTTTCCAGATCCGAGTCGGCTCGCGCGTTTGTTTGCATGCCATTTTATATAGGGCCCATTTTTGAGGAAATATAATTGTAACATTGTTTTATTGTTCAAATAATAATTATTTTTAATAAACCATTTTGTTGTTCTATCATGCGCGGCCCATCGAAAGTGTAACAGAGCCATTAAATATCGAGTCAGATAAACGTATTCAAATGGGTTTCATATATTTGTATACACATATGTATGTATGGTTTATTGTTCATATGGTTTTTGACCTTGGTATCATTATAAATTTCATTGCACCCGGTAAATTAGTTAACTTACTGACTGAATTATAGATATTTGATATTTTGGATGCAGAAAACTTTTCACCATTCAGCCATTAAAACGCACCATGGCAATTACTAGTCATTTTCATAATTTGTTATCATTTTCACTCTTGAACAGTTATTATAATTATGATGATTACCGTCGTTGACATATATATTTTCCATAAACCTATTAAGTGCAGTTCGAAAAATCGTTAAAAATTTCTCCAGTGATAAGTGTGACCATTGCACAAATTTAAAATATATCCATGCAGATCCTGCACGGTTTAAAGGAACCAGTAAACTGTTATCGGAACTATCTTTAAATCTAAAGCTTTCTCAGTGTTTGATCTATAAAACCTTTTACGCGTGCGCTGGCCACACTGGTGTAGACGCCCGGATAGGCAGCGCGCCCACAACCGAATCCCCAGGAAACAATGCCGCAGACCTCACCGCGGTAGACCAAGGGGCCACCCGAATCGCCGGAACAGGAGTCCTTAATGCCACGCACAGCGGCACAGATCATAGAAGCTGTGATATGTGCCTGGCCAGCGTAAGCCAGTTGGCACTCCTCATGGGGCAGTACACGCACGACAGCTGTGCGCACCTGGGCAGCTGGTTTGCGACTACTCTCAAATTCCACACCCCAGCCGCTAATCCGGACATATCCATTGGCTGCCGCTGGCGATTGGCAAGGCGTAATTGTAGCCACTTGACCAGCTGTAAGGGGCACAGGCAGCTCCAGTTGCAGCATGGCCACATCCATATCGAAATTGCTAGGGGAGTAGCTTGGAGCAATGTGAAAGCGGGCTACATTACGGACCACTAGCGCCTTTTGCTCCAGTCGACTGGCGCCCGCATGGACAGTGTAATCCTGCTCCTTGGCGCCATAGACGCAATGTGCGGCACTTAGCACAAAGCTGGGCGTAAGCAGAGAACCCCCACAGATAAAGCTGCCGCCTTGTCGCAGATACACCAAATATGGCACCTGGCTGATGCTTGTCTCCTGGCCACCTATAATCCTCTGTCCATCGACAGCGTGCAGCAGCCAAAGCACCCAACACAACTCAAGCCAGCACATGGCGTGTCCAGACTGAGACATCAACTAAACAGAGAGCCCTACTTCAATTTCAGAACATTCTATTGAATGCTCCATAACAATATATGATAATTATATGCGACGGGCTATTTCAATGGATTCCACCTGGACAATGCGAACTTATTGTGCGCGCTTTAAAATAATATAATTACAATTGCTATGGCAATGGAACTTTTCCGTAAACTCAATTGAAGTTCAAACTCAAAGCTAATCAATCGAAAAAGAAATAGCAGTTAAACTATGATAGAGATAGATTTTCAATATATAATAAAATAAAAATCATTTGCTGAGCAATAAAATACTTCAGAGCTGCGGAACTTATCCTAACAATGTCTCTCCATGAAGCTTTTGAGGAACCACGTCATTGTTGAACTGCTTAAGCGTGTATAGACGCCAGGTAGCCCGCTGCCACAGCCGTAGCCCCAGGACACAACACCAACAGCACGACCTGCATATAGAATGGGACTTCCGGAATCGCCAGGACAGGCATCGGTGGCATTTGGACCTAGAGCACAGAGCATATTATTCGTTATGGGATGTAGTGTGCCCATCTGGAGGCTGCATTGATGTCGCATCACCAGGCTGACATTGGCTGCCTGCAGGCATTGATCCCAGTTGTGATCCCCACTGCTTGTCATGCCCCAGCCAATAATCCTAAGATCTGCAGCTTCAGGCAGATCGTTGAAATCAATGAGCATGGTGCTTGCATTGCCAAAGGGCTGACGCAGCTTGATGATTGCCAGATCCGCGTCCAATCCATATCTAGGATCATATTGTGGAGCTACACACGTATACCAGGCCTGACGCACATGCGCATCTGGAACTGGATCATTGAGGCAGTTTTGCTCGGCATGCACATACAAATCCTGCACATATTGCTGACGCTGCTCTAAACAGTGGGCAGCTGTGAGCACACAGCTAGGCGAGATGAGAGCGCCGCCACATTTAAAATGACGACCACGTCGCAAATTCACCAGAAATGGATAATTCCCAACAGGCTCCGTTTGGCCACCAAAGATTTTTCCCAGCTGGCTAGTTGCGGCAGCTAGCAGCTGGAGCAACGTGAGCCAGGTTAAGAGCTTTAGCCACATTTTGCAGAAGCAGGCACAAATGGGCGCTTATATAGCCAACAGACAGACATTCCCCAGCTAATTGACTGCTGATAAGCGTATCTTTAACTAGTTTATTGAGTCTAGAATGCTAAGAGCTACAACTTAGGAATATTCTGCCATGATGTACATAAACCATCTTCTTATCGTTGGGACGTTGGTGTAGACGCCGGGCAAGCCGCTAGCGCATTCGAAACCAAAGGAAACAATGCCCACCAGCTCGCCTTGGTAGACCATCGGACCGCCGGAGTCACCGTCACAGGAGTCCCTTCTATAGGGCTTCGCTGCGCAGATCATGTTGCGGGTGATAAATTGCTTGCCACGATAGGCTGCTTGGCAGTCTACATGCGACCAGACGGGTATGATGACACTGTGTACATAGCGTGCCGTTTCCGAGGAATTGGGATGCACTGCACCCCAGCCGGAAACTTTAACCAGGCTGCCTGCTGGAGCTGGCAGACTGGCCAATGCAATCGTACCCGCTGCCTCACTACTCATCTCCTGGTTGAGATACAAGGCGGCCACATCCATGTTCATGGTCTTACTGTTAAATTTCGGGTGTATCGCGAGCAGATCAACCAAACGCTGTATGGCATTTTGAGCACCCTGCTCCGAGGTGCCGCCATAGACTCGCAAATCAGCTATGCGCACTCGCTCCACACAATGAGCAGCTGTAATGACCCACCGTGTGGTGATCAACGAACCACCACAGATCTCGTCAGCCGACGACACCTGCACCAGATACTTGAGATCCTTTATGTTGGAGACATAGCCACCAATGATGCGCGGCTGGATTGATGTATGATTTCCCTCGACCAACCAAATACTGGCCACGAGCAGTGCCAAAAGCTGTGATCGAATCATGTTGTATAGAAGGAAGAACTAACTAACTATTGTACTTTTAGGGCAGTGAGCCAAGTGCTTTTATACCTTTTGAGCTGAGATCTCAACAAATCTGAAATCCCAAATCTGAAATCTGAAACATAAATCAACATTTGCACAATTGTTTCTACCAGTAGGGCGGTTTCTTATTGTTGACTTAAATAATATAAGCTCTAGACTTGTTTACTTAAGAGTTGTGAGCGTTATCTATTCGAAGAGCTAACAACTCTTGTTTCCGTCTCTTTGTCAACTCTCCATGCATACATTTCTCTATACCTAGCAGAAACTGTACAAAATGTGGATATTTATTAGAAAAGTCATCTCTAAATTCTATCATTCATTTCGTATCTCTTATTGCTTGAAGTTTTGATATATACTGTTGATATCTATCACGTGAATCAACGCTTATCTGATCTCATCTAAAGTCTAGATATCTATCTATATCTTAATTCCTATCTTGTCCATTGAAAATGGATAGCAACCAAAGGGATGCTTCGTCAATTGCCATATTATTGATATTAAAGATTTAACACCTGCTCTATTTACAAATATATTCTCTCTCAACACTATTTAATTCAATTAGTATCAATGATTGAGTTAATCCATCCAAGTAAGTTGCTCACTCGGGTGTAGACGCCAGGATATTTAAGCCTGGCACAGCCCGTGCCGAAGGATACAATGCCCATCAGCCTATTGTTTTGCACTGCACCGCCGCCTGAGTCACCGCTGCAGGAATCTCTGCCCTTGGCCTGTGCACAGAACATTCTGTTGGTAATGGGGACCGATTTTATATAGGCTTGTCGGCAATAATTCAGATCGACAACTGTCAGCTGCACCTTTCTTAAGTTTGTGACCGAACTGCCGCCCTCCGTTATGGCGCCCCATCCACCAATTGTTACTCTAGTGCCCGGTCGTGGCACACGTTGACCCAATGCAATGGTTCCAATATTTGTGCCCGTCATCGGCGCGTTGAGCTTCATCAGTGCGGCATCCATGTTCATGGCTCTCTTGGTGTAGAGTGGCGCCACGCTGGTGAAGGTGACTGTACGTCCTACGCCATCCGTTCCATTCAGTGTGGATGTGCCGCCGATTATATCAAATTCGGAGGGATCGAAACCCGATACGCAGTGGGCGGCAGTCAGGACCCATTGAGGCCTAATTAAAGAGCCACCACACAGAGTGTTGCGACGATGCACTTGCACCAGATAGTTCATCGTTCTTATGGATGCAGTGGAGCCACCTGTCATGCGCGCCTTGACACCGCCGACAATGCGAGCAGAAGCTCTATTCCTGTTGCCACGATTCCTGCTATTTCCGTTCCGATTGTTCAATCTTTTCAAGCGATTTGCTCTTCTTCGGCGACTCGAATTTCTGTTCCTGTTGCTGTTGTTTACGATCCGAGCCTGAGGACGGTTACGTCTTTGAGATGCAGTGCCCGTAATACCGGCGATTCTAGATTGGACCTGATTCCTCCCGGTACGGGCAACCCCTGTATTGCGTGTCCTCTGAGCGCGATTTCGACGCTGTGCCGCTGCCAGTTGATCCAGCAACAGCAGAAGGAAGACCAAGTATAACCAGCGCAATCGCATCTCGATGTGAAATGTGTTCGCATTTGCCTTGGCCCGGCTTTTATGCCCTGGCCAACAAAAGAAGCCAAGCGCAAACGCCAACTGTGCAAATAGTTGGCTAAGAAAAGAGAGTTTGGCTTTTCGATGGGTTGATTGGGCCATGTGGGCCTTGTGGGCCTTGCGCCAATGCGCGATGACGCGCTCCGCGAAGTCAACATAGCATATGAATTCCAATGTTAGAGTAAACAAAATATAAGAAGAAAACAATCAGGGCTGTTAGCTGCACAGTTTGTAGTTTATTTTTAGTTCTAATACTCAATGGCCTAATCCTAAGTCTTCAATAGATATTAGTGACAATATCTGCGCATATTGTACGCTATCCAGTCGTACAGGTGTGGCACGCTCGTGTACACACCTGGACTGTCCTCGCGAGCACAGCGATTGGCCTTGCCCCAGGACACGATGCCCACCAGCTGGCCATTCATGTCGACTGCTGGTCCGCCGGAGTCCGCGTTGCAGGCATCCTTATGGCCAGCCACTGAGGCGCAATACATGCTGTCCGTCAGATTCCTGTAGCCCTGATAGAGCTGCTGGCACTTGAGACGGGGCAGCACCTTCACCTGCACACTGTGCAGCTGATTGGGCAGCTGGAGGGAATGCTCATCGGTCAGTCCCCATCCAGAGATGCGTATGTAGCTGCCCGGTCGTGGTGGCTGCCTGGCCAGCTGGATGGGCTCAATGTGCTCGCCTTGCAACGGATTCTGCAGTTGCAGCAGTGCCACATCCTGGTCCAAAGTGGTCAGATTATACGCACTGGGCCGCAGTATGCGATTCACGACGCGTCCATTTCGCATATCTCTCAAATAGGTGACACCACCACGCACCACATAATCCGAGGGCTTGTGCTGCAGCGCCTGCAGGCAGTGGGCGGCGGTCAAGACGCAACGTGGAGTCACCAAAGATCCACCGCACTGAAAGCTACCACGACGTCTGATATTCACCATATGCGGCTGCGAATTCACCTCGATGCGTTGTCCGCCCACCACGCGTGGTACACGTGGTCTACGTTCCACTTCCGCCAGACTAACAGCCCAGCAGCTTCCCAACAGAAGCACCACGAAAATAATATCCATCGTCAGCTTGTAACGAAGGCTATGAATCAACTGTCGCACGCGACCTAACTGCCAGCCCTTTATATAGATTTCTTCTGGTTGGGAAAACCATATCCATCATTAAAAAGGTCGCCAGACAGCGTTACTTACCTTACCCAACATCGTATTCACATTACAGCTGCGGGTAAAACATCTGTGCCTACTATTTACATAGAACATCATTGAACTTGGCCAGCTACGCCATCTACTGTTGAGTCTTATTTACCCATTAAACAATTACTAAAGAGGGTATATTGTTTTTCTGCACGTGTATGTGACAGCCAAGAGCATTATAGATGAGGGAATGGAACTCACTTGGTGACTTAACTGGCAAGCCTGGTCGGTGACCCAATAAATTCCTATTTGTAGATTTAGTGCTAAAGCGAAAAAAAACGTTTCAGCTGAGCTTTATTCTTCAATAATCTATATTCTATATAGTATTCCATTCTATGTCTTATATTTTGTTCATGATATATTATTTATTAAAGATAATCTATGAATATTCTTTTTTGTATTTTCTATCTTCTACTTTACAGATTTTTATATTTTGCCAAGTCTTAAATGCTTTACAAGCTTTAATCATATTTAAGAATACACCTTCTAAGCTTTTAAAAGCTCTGTAATATCTTACGAAATTTCAGAAGGCTTACTTAATTTTCTATATTTGCTATATCAACAGCTTTGTCAGCATTCAGAAGCTTTTCAACCGTTTATAAGCTTTAGCATCTTCAAGATGTTTTAAAAGTTAAAAAAAACTTTACGAGTTAATAGAAGCTCAACACAAGTTTTTGAAAGTTTTATAATCAATATTTATTATATTATTATTATTCTTATTATTATTCTTTATTTCAAGTAAAGCTTATCTTACAATTTGATTTTTTTTTCTTCTTTACTTCCAGTCTTCCTCACCACGGACGTTTCGTCGAATCGACAAAAGCTGCACGCCCAGATTCAAGTGGATGTGGGTGAACTGTCTGCCCATGGCAGCAACACCGCCACTTACTACATTTTCAGCCTGGTGGAGGCAGAGATCAAGCTGCAGCAGAGACTCAGCTATACGCTGGATGTGGATCGCAGCGCAGGTGTTGGTGGTGCAGCTAGCCACAACACCACGCCCAGCAGCACGGATACAACGCCCGAGCATGTGAACCAGCTGGTTACCAACAGCCTGGCGCTCATCTCGCCAGTGCAGATAGAGTATCTGGACGAGACGAGGCTGCGCAAGTCCCGGGAGGATACCCTGACCGTGCGCTGTGCTGGTGACTTTAAGTTTAATGCTCGGTTCTACACGCTCAATCGCCGTCCATTGAGTCAGGTGTATCGGGGAGAGAACTTTTTGCTGCGCGCCAATACGCAGGTGCTGGCCATGGATGAGGTGGAGATACTGGACAGCTTCTTTATATGTGTAAGTGGGCGTGCCTCGAATTGTGGCATTTGCAATAACATTTCTCTGCAGGATCACAATTTAGTGCAATCGAACTACAGCTTTAAGCGGAAGAAGTATACCAACAAGTACAGAGCTGGGGATCAGCTGGAGAGCGTCATTGTGCTGCGCACGAATGCCACGCTGCAGGACTGGACGACCGCGCGTGATTTGGAGCGCTCCAAGTCCGAGGAGAGCGTGAGCAACAAGTTTGTAAGTCGCCAGCACAAGGCACAGCTAGCAGCGGGTCAAGCTGGTGATGCGCTGTCCCAGGCCACAAATGTTGGCCAGAGTAACTTTATGAGCAAGAGCCTCTTGGGCAAGATACCCACATCGATGACCATCATCAATAATAACACCAATACACTGCAGTTATCCACAGTGGGCGTTATGAACAACTCACTGCATTCCGATGATGGCAAGCTGAGCATTGCGGGCACGGATGATGGCACTACGCTGCCTTCCACTGGCCAGGATACACACAAGAGCATGCGCGTCGTGTACAATAAGGCACTGGAAGCGGTGCAGGCTACAGGCCATTGTCGCGGTTTCATTAAAGGCGTCTATACCTTGGATGCTGCGGCAGGAGCAGGTGCACCCACGATACCTCGTTTCGGCGTCTTTTGCATACGCTGGCGTCGAGCAGGCGGCAAGGAGGAAAACGAATCCAAGTTTATAATAAGTGGCCTTGACATAGCGGAGCCTCCATTGAACATTTACTGCACCATTGAGGAAAAGATGTTTGTCAAAATGCCAATGGCCTTCAAGGTGGTGCTGAAGAATCCAACAATGCATGTGCTGCACCTGATAGCCACGCTGTCGATTAGCAAATCTGATAACTTCATATGCTCCGGTCACAAGCAGGTTGGTTAGCAAAACAGTCCACTTCATTTCTTTGAGTGTATTCAATGTGCTTTCTGCCTTAGCTGGATGTCTCGATAATGGCGTATGATGAGAAGGAGCTGGTCTACAATCTGTATCCGCTGCAGGTGGCCTGGCAGGAGCTGCCCGTCCTCACCCTAGAGTACAACACAAAGGCCGATCCTCAAAAGCATGATAGCCAGAATGCACTGCTCGATGAGCTGGTGCAGCGAGCTCTACCCAAACGCGTCTTTGTGCTGGTGAGTAAACTGTCAGAATATTGCGCTGTTCACAAAAATAGTAGTGCGACTGAAATGTTGGACAATTTGAATATATCCAAAAATATATAAAAACAAATATATAAAAAAATATATAAAAAATATATAAAAAATATATAAAAAGATATATAAAAAAATATATAAAAAAAATATAAAAATATATATATAAAAAAAATATATAAAAAAATATATATAAATATATATATAAATATATATATAAAAATATATATAAAAAATATATATATAAAAATATATATAAAAATATATATTTATATATATGTTGATTTAGATATACATATAGCAAATTTTGCTGTACAATATTTTAGTCACACTACTATTTTTCTGACCACAGCTTTATATCCATTCCGCAATCCTGGCCTTAACAACAAATTAAATTTCATTGCAGCCACCGCTGAAGCAGCAGACCAAGTAAATGTTATCCTGTTTGTATTTAGTTAATTTAAGTGTTTTTAAAGTCCTCTATTGCTATATCATTGTGGTATGTAAAAAATGCAACTAAAAATTCAAATTTTTCTCTGTTTATTTTCTAAAGTTAAACAAAAGCAGTTGACAACAAAACTAATGATAATAGTTAAACAGACAGACAGACAGACACATGCATTATTTATATTTATAGATTTATATAGCGTAATACTTCTGCTGCGTGTGTGTGTGTGTGTCTTGTGATTGTATTTGTAGTGTGTATGTGTGTGTGTATGTGGGAGAAAACTAAAAAGGGCTCGAGATATTTTGATTACAATTGGCCTGGCGTGGCCGGGCCTGCAATGGGTCTCACAAACGTAAGACGATATGCATATACATACATATTTAAATATATAAACATTTATATATATATAAATAAATATTAGTTGAATAAAGCAGTTAATCGGTTCTCTTGCCGCTCGATTGAAATTTGAAAACGCCGCCGCCTTTTCTTTGGTTTCGATTCTCGTTCTGCAAAAGAAACGTAGAATAATATAAGTTAATATTTCTAGTTTTCAGTTAGTATCAAGTTACCAGCAAACGATTGCCAAATAGCATTTTGGCTTTGTCCTCTTCTTGGGGCGTGGCACGCTCACCTGCCGACAGCACCGGCTGACGTCGATGGATTTGCAGCTTCTGTTTGATTGCCTGCGAGAGAATGACGCGACGGCTGACAGACTTCATGGCCAGCAAGAGATCCAGCCAGGTCCAGGTGACATTGTGATACTCCAGTGTGGGTATCACTAGTGAATAGTCGGTAATGTCCTCCAGATTCTTCTCCTTGTTACCCTTGTAGCTGACACGCACCGGCACCTCGGGTATCTTAATATAGATGAAAAGTTTGTTCTTCTCGGCGCGCTCTTTCATCTTTTCCACATCATCCTTTTCGATTTTCACATAGAACTCGGAATCCTTGGCGCTCTTCTTGCTCTTAGCGACACGCTTAGACGATAATGCAGACTTGGACTGTAAACTCGTTGTGGATGCTGAACTGGTCGAGGCATTGTCATCCAGTTCATCGCTGACCTCTGTTTCGGAAGCATCGCGATCCGGAAAGCAGAACTTCAACATGGTGCTATAGAACTTCTTGGTAATCGCTATGGTTATGGGCGCCACGTTAATCTCAAAGTGATCCTTAACAGAAATGCCGCCAACCGGCGGCTTCTCACGGCAAAAGATGCGGAGCACACGCTTGTGTGTGTCCACGGGCATATCTTTCTGTATTTCCGTGGCCAGTAGAACATCGCGATATATTTCGCGCGGAAGCAGATTCTCCATGCGTATGTTTCCCAGCTCCAGCAGATGCTCGACGGAATCATCGCTCTTCGATTTTTTAGTATAAAGGAAAGCACTCAGCACCAAATCTGCAATACCAATCTGACCATCCGTTTCGGTAAGTCTCCACTGTGCCCGCTTAAAGCAGATCTCGTTGGCACGCACCATTGTGACCGACTTGTCCGAGCGCACATTGGAGATCTTGCTGAGCTGTGACAGCTGGGTCTCCTTGTAGCACAGCAGCATCATGTCCAGCTCCTCGCTGTATGTATTCAACTCCTCCTTGCTCTCGCGAATCTGCTTCTGTACTCGCTCGAAGTCAACACGTAGCTCTAGCGTGTCGCCCTCCTCGATGCGCTCCTTACTGATCAGATGTATGTCCTTCTCCAGTGAGCGTATCTTCATCAGCAAGCTGCGTATGACTGTCTGCTTCTGCTGGATGGGCCGTTTCTGATCCTCCGTGGAGTGCAGCTGCAGCTGGAAGCGCATTCGGGTTAACTTCTCAGCCGCCTGCTTGCGTTGCGGCTCCACGTAGAGCAGTAAATTGTTGACTATGTCCAAGATCATAGCGTACTGTAACGAATTGGTACACACGTCCAGATCATGATGCATCAGCGTAAAGGCATCCACGGGATCATCCTGCTTCTCCCACGGCGACAAAGTTTCCTCGGATGGCGGCGGCGGCACCTCAGTAATGCTATTCGGATCGATGGCATCGCCGTAGCTCACGTAGAAGAATTCGCACTTACATTTGGACACGATACGCTGCAGCTGCACCGGCTGTGCCTGTCCAGAGTTGTCGCTAAGAAAGGCACCCACGGTTTCGGAAACAACGCCACCCACGCTGCGCCCACTGCCCACCAGATTCGAGATGTCCTCGGGCAGGTGATTATTAATCACCGTTTCATCTTTGTCCTGTATATTGTCGACGGTAAGCCACATGATCTCCTTCTCTAGGAGTGAATCATCGCCGGCACTGACTGTTGCATAGTACTGCATGCACTCCAGCAATCCCTTCCACGTTGTCTTCGAGATGAGTGAACGATCCCGCCACACGGGCCGATGCTCGCGTTGCAATATCTCTGCCTTGGCAGCACTGATGATCACATATCCCGATGTCTCACAGCCCTTGAGTAATACCTGAGAGTTGACTAGACTGATGGACCAGTTTTCATGTATAATATCCTGCACGGAGCATGCTTGCAATCCCTGCAGCTGCAATTCCCTAGACTGTGTGCTATGATCATCGCTGTACACATTAAACTTGTGATCCGCCTCCGCAATTAGTTGTTGCAGCATGGCGGTGGCATGAATCTGCCCCGGTGCCTTTTTCAGCGCGGTGTTCGCATTGGCAACTGCAAGGAAAGGATATACTTTAACAGGTTTTCATTGATATTACTTGGAAACTTACTTGGCAACACCTCATTGCTGGTGCTGGACAGAGTGATTGTGCTGTCGCTTCGCTTGTGCTTCAGCATAGCAGAGTTGGCCGCCTCCTTGCGATAGCTTTTGACAGCCTCTGTGGATAGATTGTTCTTCAGTTTTTGCGACTTCATAAAGGAGTCAAATAAAGCGAACGCCACATCCCGATTGCTCTTGGTCCAAGCGCCCTTTAGATCGTAGACTACCAGCTTGTGAGTGGGCGTTGTGCTCTTGGTTTTTGCATCTTCCTCTGCATTGCTGGCCGCTATGGGCATCAATGCCTCCCTGCCATAAGATACCTTGGCCACGCTCAGAAAGTAGAAACGCACAATTTTGAAGGCGTCGGCTGCGCTGGCCAAATTCTCAGAGCTGCTGTCCATCTTTTCAGTAACTATGCTCTTCAGCCAGATCTCCGCATCATTCAGCTCACAGTTCATGTACACCGTTGACCAATCTGCACGTGGCCTATGTATTAGGCCATCGTCTATGGTATTCAGCGTCAGACAGTATTCGGAGCTAAAGGAGACACGACGTCCGTTCAGCTGGAAGCCCTTGTGCAGGGCATGGGACATCCAATAGAGCACCTGAAACTTATGCAGGCACATCTGCAGATTGGCCTTCTTGTAGTGCCGACTAAGCTGCTTCTTGCGTGGCCGCACATTGTTGAAGACTGGGCCACGTCGTGTGGGCCGCGTTACGCCTGACAGAATAAGCTTTAGACTCTCAAACCAGCGCAGTGTGCTGCCGTATAGCACCAGGCTAGGTATATCGAATTCCATTTCCTCAGCCACCTTGGGCTTTGTCTCAAACGATGCCCAGATATTGAGGTTGACCGAGCGAAAAGCACGGAAGGAATCATGCACCTGGTTACTTGAATATTCTGGCAGCTTGTCGGGTGCACAGGGCATGACAGCATGATGATCATTAGGATTGGCCAGACAAACCCAGTTCAGCTTGAAAGTCAACTTCAGATTGGGAAAGTGCAGCAGCCGACAATCGTCATAGCGAGACGCAGTTCGCACCGTCACCTAAAACAATTTGTGGCAATAAATGTTAAGGGGTTCACTAAAACAAACTCCATCTACACACTTACATTGAGCTCGCCCTTGAACATGATCTTAGCATTTGTCCAGACAATGCCGCAATTGTTCCACGTCAGCTCCATTTCCTCAGTTGTATTGTATGGATCGAGAGAAGCGTGCAGCAGCACCGTAAACTGTTTGGCAATCAGGGTTAAGCGACCATGCAGCAGTAAACGCATCTTATCCCAAAATGGAAGCGGTGGACTTGGATCCTTGGACGGTGCTGAAATCTTCTCAAAGCTCAAATTACATTGGGCCATCACGGGTTCCCAGCAGGGGCCAAAGGCATAGCTGCAGCTCTCCAGTTCGCAGTCGAAGTCGTGATAGAATTTAATCGTTGGCATGCTACGCTGCACCACATCCGTTTGGAAGGGCTCACCCACCTCGACGAAGACGTCGCGCTTAGCGCGTTTCGAGGGCATTTGCTCTGCTCCACAAAGATTGCCATAGAGACGCATGCTCTTCACGTAAAACATAGGCTGAGGGAAGTCTCTGCATGCGAAGAATATATTTTTAAACTGTTTAATTTGTTATAGAAATTCAAACTTACCGCAGCATAAACTTCCATTCGGAGCAGCTGATGTTGACGCCACGACACCACAGCGTGGAAAATTGCAATCCCTCCTCCGGCCAGGGAGTCTCTGAGTCGATTTCGCGCATGGTTCGCGTCACATTATCATAGCCGTGTATTGAGGTATCCGCCATCGCCAAAATTTCCACGTCGGTCATAATCCAAGCGAGAAGACGTGTACGCACTGGCCCACTTTCCCGTATCTTCTTCGATCGTTGTATGTAAATCTCTGAATTCTTCTTGACCAGATTCGCGTACAGACTTTCGATGGTGCCCGCGGGCACTAGCAACCGTTCCGAGCACAATTCGGCAATCTTCATGTCAAACAAAGACTTCCGCTTCAGACTCTCCAGATATTCATCGACCAAGAGCACATAGTTATCTCGCAGCTTCACTTCGAATGGATCGTCACTGATCTCCAACAGGAACTCTTTGATCTTTATTACCCAATCGCTGGGTAAAGGCGAATGCACTGTAAACGGCTTCTTCTTGTAGTGGTGCACCAGCTTGAGCCATTTGTAGTGGGTGACACACTCATTGTTGATGGCATCATAAAAATCATGATCATACGGGAAAATAGCCTTGAATGAGCCAATGGTGGTCACCCACACCTTGTTGGTAGGTAGCACAAAGCCTGGAAAGTTGAGTCGTTCATGGCTGAGTGTTTCCAGATGCGACAGTGATTGCATGTCCAATTCTTTTACCGTAAAGATATGCTGATCATCGATTCTGACAAAGGCCTTCTCCGCGTAGATAATATTACGCTCCTTGCGGCTAAAGAACAGATTCTCCACATATAACTGTATAGAATGACGCTCCGATAGCTTCAACTCCAAAATGGTGCTACGCTCCGCGGACAACTCAATGATCAGGGAACTTTTCGGCTTCTCATTATCTACGTTTCTGGGCGGAGGCATTGCCAGCTCTGCTTTAAGGTCTTTCATATCCCGCACAAGAGTTAACAGATGCATGTGCAAGTTTGAACTCCACATGGCCTCCGTGTTGCCGGGTATATAAATGGATAGCTTGCCGGGCGTGCACTCGAACGCTGGCTGATGCTCTAGCCGTATCATCTTGCAACTGGCAAAGACATCTGAAAAGTCTGTGAGACACAGCGACGAGGCAGTCATCGAGCGCATGATGGCCATTTGGAACTCCTCCAGCTTAAGTGTGGCAAAATTGTGAGCACGCGTCAGATTAATCTCTGAGAAGCTCAGCAGCATGTAAACATTATGATGGTTGACAAAATATGCCGTAATATCCTTAACTTTGACTGAAACACGCAGCGCTGTGCCGTGCTGCTCCCCAGAGATGCTGCTAACTCGACGCTGCGACTGCTTGGCACGCTTTGTGCCAAGTCCTCCATACTGTTTAACGCACCACATGGACTTGACAATGAACTCTGCCAACTGCATGCTATACTCTGTGCGGAACGTGTGTATGGAGATGTCCAGCTTTGTAGTATTCGCATAGGAGCACAGCTTGACCAGGCTGACGCCCAGGAAGAATGGTGAGCCCGGTGAATGCGTCTTCTTCAGATTGTTTGTGTCGTTGTTGGAGTTGCCCAGATTAGACCACAGCGTTTCCACCATTAGTTCCATGCTCCATTGCCGCTGATTAAGCAACAAATTGAGAAACTTATTACGATATAAGGAACTGCGCTTCTCCTCGATCTGCTCGAGCAGAAAACGCGTGTGACTAACGCTCATGGCGATGTGCTCATCTTCCAGTTTCATGAGCAGCGAAACATTCCACAGCTCGGCACAGCCTTTGACTACAATGCGCTGCATGATCCACTCCAGAATGCCACCATCGCGTCGCTGTTTGGCTGGCGATGTTAAGGGAGTGAGTGCATCCAAACATAAATGATCAGGTAGTGACATTTGCTTATGGCCCAACTGCAGCAACTGATGACTGCTGCTTGCACGCTGACGAGCCAGAAAATTGTTGTTTACAAAATCATAGATCTCGCTATGATTGTAAATGATTTGGAATGTCTTAAGCTTCACATACAAATTAAATATGTCTTTCTCCAACTAAAAATAAAGGAAAAGAGTGTACAGGATAGAGTGAGTTATATCTAATGAATAGCTAACTAACCACTGAGTCAATTGTAAATTGCTCCACAAAGAGCAGTTTCTCGTATTTGGTATCAATGTCCAGATGTTGAAAGACCAACTTGGCCAACATCGAAGGCAGCAGCGTCTTTTCATCCACGATCTTTGAGTTGAATTTGCCCGTTATCTAAATAATAAATGCGATTATAATCAGTATTATTTATAGCAATTAGCAGTTCGATTTGACCTACGGTAAAAAGCTGTAATTTAGCACTAAAATCATTCTGTGAGTTTTCTTTGACTGCGGAAAATGTTGCTGCCTTAACGCTGAAGTTGAAGTTCTTTGGAATAATAGGCGCCAGCTTCTCATAGTTGTCGTTGTCATAACTGCCTGCACTGGGTGTAAATGCCTGCTGTAAACTCTTCGACTTCTGGCCAGGATTGGTGCGTTGCTTGGCCTCGGTAAGAAACTCGTAGAGACCGCCATGTATCACTGACTTGCAATTGTTAATGACCAAGCTGAGAGACTAAGAAAGAAAAGCAGATTAGTCTATATACTATATATTTAATACCAGTCACCACTTACGTCCATTGAGAGTGGTCCGTGGGCAAAGAGCGAAGCGTCAAGTGCTACATCGAAGCTAACTTCACCCAAACACGGACGAATTTTATTCAGATTCTCCAAGGACTGTCGCCTGGCATTGCAGTGCCTTAACATTTTCGCCTGCGCCTCAGTCAGCGCGGCATTAACGAGCAGAACTCTCGCATTTTGCACAATGCTGCCATCCAGATGCAACTCCTTGGCTGTGGCATGTATAAACCAGCCCGGATCGAAGTCATTATTCATTAGCACCACTGATATGTTATTCACATGCACAGCCATAAACTGTGCAAACGTTATAATGCTAGCGGGCACTTTGCTTTGCCGGAAGTCAGGCACATTCCTGCCCTCTGCCTTCTGTTTGCACGGCTCGTAGTAGAAGCCATCGCTGACGTCATCCTGCCGATTGCTGTGTATATCCTTATTGATGCGTATGTCGCGCACATAAATCGACACCAATTTGGTCACCTCAGTGGTGAAGAAACGACTGCGCAAGCAAACCTCCTCCACTTGCTAAAAGCATGAGAAATTTTAAATTATAGGGGCGTTCAATTACGGTCGAATTAACCCGCACTTACAACTGAGAAGCCGCTTTTGCTGATGTGGACATTCTTGAGCGACAAATAGGGAAGTGAAATCCGACCAATACGAACTTTAACCCGAAATCGCTTAATCAGATACCAGCTTATACCCGTGGGCAAAATCCTAATTAGATAATAATGAACAGCATTTGCTTAACAATTGAGTTTACATCGGTGCGTCTGCACTTACCAGTAAATGAAGAGAAAAATGAGTAAAATAACTATTAGTAACTGTAACATGTTCACAATTTCGATATCATTGCACGCCCATAATATTTAATATGTTAATCTAAACGTAATTAATATATCTCTTAAATTTTGAAAAAAAAACTAATGTGTGTTCGCTTTTGCTCTTTCGATTTTAGCGTCTGTTGCTTGGGCAGGTTTAGCCCATCAAACAGCTGTTTATGTTTATGTCACTTTGTGTGTGACCAAGTATTACATTTGGCGGATAATTTTGGCACAATTTGTAAATAATATCGATAACAACTTATCGTTCAAGCTTGTTGATGGCATCGATACTTTAGTTGGTCTTGCAAATATTTTTCGGCGTTTTCATATAAAATAGAAAATATTAAAAACAACAATAAGAAAAATTATATTCGAATAAGAAAACCATGTCGTTTCATTTAAGTACTAAAGAGCGATTACTGCTGCTAATTGATGACATCGAAATGATCTCCAAGGAACTAATAGAGCAAGCGCACCAAAAAATATCTAGTACCGAACTGGCGGACTTGCTCGACTTGTTGGTTTCCAAAGATGAGGATTTTAGAAAAATGTTGGAGTTGGCAGAGGAGCAAGCTAAAGTAGAGGAAGCGATGGACAAACTGCGTGCTAATGTCGAAATACATGTAAGCCCCCAATTGATACATCTGATTTATATATTTGACCAAAAAACTGAATTTCTGATTAGGATCGCGAAATACAAAAGCTACAAAAATCACTGAAAGACGCTGAGCTCATACTCTCCACAGCCATATTTCAGGCACGCCAAAAGTTGGCAAGCATTAATCAAGCCAACAAGCGCCCGGTGTCATCGGAGGAACTCATCAAGTACGCACACCGCATTAGTTCAGCAAATGCAGTCAGCGCTCCATTGACTTGGTGCATTGGCGATCTCCGACGACCATATCCTACAGACATTGAAATGCGCAATGGATTGTTGGGTAAATCTGAGCAGAACATTAACGGCGGGGTTGTCACGCATCAAAATAGCGCCATCCAGTCAGATGCTCAGCGCAATTTGAGCGGTACTGGCGGCAGTGGCGCTGGCAGTGGAAACGAAGTACCAAGCGCATTCCAAAACCAATTCAGTTGGAATCTCGGTGAACTGCACATGATGGGTGCATCTGGCAACTCTGTGGCACTGGAAACACGTGCACACAAAGAATCTTCAGCTCAGGATGATGTTGAGGTCATGTCCACAGATAGCTCAAGTTCTAGTTCAAGTGATTCCCAATAGATGCACAAATAGTAATAGTGTAGTAACTAAGACAAAGTTTTATATATATGTATATGCGTAAATATTAAAAAGAATAATTTATATATATATGAATAAATACTTGGCTAAGCATTTATTTAAAAAATTATCCTTGCGCGATAACGATGGCGACTTTTGATGTTAGCACAGTTATCGACATTCACACATCGATAAAAGGGCGAATGGCAATTAATTTGCTGGCATCGCCAATCACACGGAAATAATTCGACAAATTTTAGTTTTTAATGGAAACAGAAAGGCTTAAAATTTTGCCTGTATATGATATATAACTCGATTTACAATAAAACAGTCGACTCTGTAATGTGTGAGTGTGTGTGTTTGCGGTATAGCTAATCCAAAGGCCTTGAAAATTGTTACGAAAAATTTACTGACGACGTACGGAGTGGTGAGGTACGTGCTTTAAGAAGAAGAGAAGCCTCGCCAGCGCAATATTAGAAGTGGTGGTCAGGGAACAGCAGCAGTAGCAGCAGTGGGAACCGCAGCACACCCCGCATTAAAGTTACACACACACAAGACACTATTTTTCCATTCAATTGTTGAAAAATTGCACATCGTGCGGATTGACTGCAGCATGATCCATTGCATGTATCTAGTTTACGAAAGTTAAGCATAAAAAGGCCCCCTAGAAAACTGATACTGTTACCGAAACCGGATTAAAAGTGTAACTAGGGCGCCCCAGCTAAAAGAAAAGCTCGTGGCGTCGTGGCGTCGGAGCGGATACAGAGTAGTTTCTACAAACAGTTTGACATTAAATTCAAAAATCATGATGATACAAGAGCCCGTACAGGTAAATCGATAGCAAACGATTACAGCAAAAAAAAACATTTTTTTCTATATTTATTTCCAATCTCCTTTGAATAGGCCGCCATATGGCACTGCCTAAACCATTACGATAATAGGGATGCAGTTTTCCTGGCGGAACGCCTCTGCTCAGAAGGTTAGTAAAGTCTTGACTTTCTATAAATATATATATATATATATGTATATGTATTTAATGTGCTTTGTCTTTGCAGTGGAGAGCGATGAGACAATATATTTGTTGGCCACCAGCTATTATCGTTCAAATCAATTGGAACAAGCTTATTGGCTGCTTCAAGAGAAGTCGCGACGCTCGCCGCAATGCCGCTACTTGCAGGCCAAATGCGCCTATGAGTTGAAGAAATACGCAGAGGCAGAGAGTGCACTGGTTTCGAGCGGCTTTGCGGATAACAAACATTTTGATGAGCTGCAACGTGAGTTTGGAGATCTCGCCTGTTTCGCTTATCAACTGATGGCGCAGATATGTGTGCGCACGGAGCGTCAGAAGCTGGCGGTGAATGCATTACGACGCGCACTCAAACTGAACCCGTTTATGTGGCATGCGTTTGCCGATCTGTGCCTGCTGGGTCAGGATACGGATACAGCGGCAATATTCCAAATTCAAAGCACTGATGTGTTCAACACTTGCCAGGGCAGCAGCGCCAATGCCAATTCGATGGTGCTGTTCGGCGGCAGCTCTGCTAACGAGCAGCAACAGCAGCTAGAGAATATGTTGCTAAATAATATAAGCAATAATTCACATTATATACTAAATACCCCAGTGGACCACAATCAGCAGCAACAGCAACAGCAACAACAGCAGCAGAACAACAATGGCAGCAGCTTGGCCACACTTCAGAATCTGATGACACCAAACAACAACATAAACAACAACAACAATAACAATCTCAATAGCTCCATTACCATGCTGCGTGGTGGTGGTGGCGGCGGTGTTATTCAACAGCAACAGAACACCAATTCAAGTATGATGCTGCTCGAGGACACGCCTATGGGTTATGCAACACATGATGCACCCACACAGCAACAGCAGCAGCAGCAACAACAGCATCCGCAGCAATTGTATGATGCCAACAACGGCACACCGTTCCGGAAGCAATTCAAATATTTGTCTGCAATATCACCGTTGACGCCCAGCTTTGGCGTTATGCCGCTGACTAGTCCCTCCGATGGCGGCTCAGCCGTGTTGCAAGCCAATTTGAGCGTGTCTGCGTATTCGCCATTGCCCCAAATGCTTGTGGAGGTCAACCAAGAGCCAAAAATGATGGGGAAAAAATTTAAGGCGCATGTTGGCGGCCTCATCAATCGTCAGGACAAGAGTAAACCCGCCGTTTTTACGCAGGCTGGCAATATAACGCCCCGTACACCAAACAATGTTGTGGGCAATGGTCCACCCAATCCCAATGCGGCAGTGCGTCGCAGCTCGCGGTTGTTCAGCAATTCGGCATATTCGGTCAAGGAGAACAACAAATCGCCCAACATAACGAATAACAATAAATTTGTACAGCCGCGATCGCCGCCACGTAAAACCAAATCGTCACGCATGACCAAAATCTGTTTAAGCAACGAGCTCATTGATGAGAAGTCGCATCACCATCTCGCCGAGAAGCTGAGCGAAAAGCAATCACGCAAGGAGAAAGAAAAAGTGGAAACAATCACATCGGCTGCCACAGCCGGCGGCAACAATCAATCAGGCATTAACAATCGCAGCGCCGATGACGCCAAAGTCCTGCTAAACAATAGCCTTAACAATGCCCAAACACTGGCGCACCAGCTGCTGACCATGAAGAAGCAATCGGCCGATGGTCTAATGCTGCTGCTCCGCGATCTTGCCGAAGGCTACAAACTACTCTCGTCGTTTCAATGCAAGTCGGCCATTATGCATCTGGAGGCAACGATACCAAAGCATCATTTGAACTCGAGTTGGGTGCAGTCGCTGATTGGGTTGTGTCGCTATGAGCTGCGTGACTACGAAGCCGCTGTGGTTATATTCAAGCGGATACACGAAACGGAGCCACGTCGCCTTGAGTACATGGAAATCTATTCCACATCCCTGTGGCACTTGCAAAAGGAGGTGGCGTTGTCGGCACTTGCCCAGGACCTGATTGGACAGGATAAGCGCAGTCCGGTTACGTGGTGTGTGGCTGGCAATTGTTTCTCCCTGCACAAGGAGCACGAGACGGCCATTAAATTCTTTAAGCGAGCCGTGCAAGTAGATCCCGACTTCGTTTACAGCTACACGCTCCTGGGCCATGAGCTGGTACTTACCGAGGAATTTGACAAGGCTATGGACTACTTTAGGGCGGCAGTTGTGCGTGATCCACGACATTACAATGCCTGGTTTGGCATTGGCACCATCTACTCGAAGCAGGAGAAATACGAGCTGGCCGAGTTGCATTATGTGAAGGCACTCAAGATCAATACGCAGAACTCGGTCATTCTGGTGCACATTGGAGCGATGCAGTTCTTTATGCAGAAAAAGGATTTGGCACTGCAAACGCTGAATACGGCAGCTACGATAGATCCGAAAAATCCATTGGCCCGTTTCCATCGCGGCTCAATATATTTCTCATTGGGCAAATATCAAGAGGCATTGCGCGAACTGGAGGAGCTTAAGGAGATTGTGCCAAAAGAGTCGGTTGTGTTTTATCTAATTGGTAAAATACACAAGACGCTGGGCAACATGGATTTGGCATTGATGCATTTTAGCTGGGCCACAGATCTGGATCCCAAGGGGGCCAACAATCAAATCAAAGATGCCTTCGATTCAATGGCGCATCCCAATTGCTGTCCAGCTAATGACAATGCTCTCGATGTTGACTTTGATCCAACATCGGAGCGTTCCGATGACTCAACGCAGGCGCAGCAGGATGTTAGCTACGACAGCGACTACTAGAAAATGTCTCCAAGTCTGAGCGCTTGTATATAATTACATAATTAATACATACATATTTGAAGGAGAAAACAAAAACCAATTATGAATTATATTGAAGTTTAGATAACGATTAGATTTAGGTTATTTATAACAAAAACAAAAAATAAGATGAAGAAGGTTTAAACAATTCTCTCTGTCTCTGTGCACTCTGAAAGTCTTAGGCAACAAACAAAAATAATATACATTATATACCAATTACCAACTAAATTATACAAAAATACAACAATTTAAATGATCGCTTAAGTTACAAAAACAAAACAAAAATCAAATGCAAATTCAAATAGAAGAATCAGTTCAGTTTCAAAACTGAGCGCGCAGTGACGCTGCCCAGTTTCGATACTCGATTGACGATATGAATAGTAATCGATATCAGTTTGAGAGATTTGCAACTCAATGTAGATCATGATTTAGGTGATTTGATATTTGATTCAGTTAAAACTAAAGACAACGATTGGCATTGCGTCACTGCTGCTCCACATGATAAATGACAAAATAATATACAAATTAACCTACAATTGTACAAGATTTTCTTGTTGGCTTACATGGAAATGGATTTTCTACTAACTCAACCTCCTCATCGCTAGACAAGTCGGGCGATTCGTATCGCGTTTGTTGCAGCTCGTTCACATTCAGGCGCTCTGTTACCTCCAAGACGTCGCGCAGGCGTTCAACTTTAACGCCCAGCATAGACGCAATGTCGGGCAGCTGGGACTCCTGCACTCGATACTGCCGTGGCACTGCAATATTCAGTGCATCTCGTATTCTCTTAGTGCCAAACACCTCGGTCAGGGATTCACTCAAAGATGGCGTCGAGGAGCCCCAGGATTCAACATTTGGTGGTGATGGGGAAAGCTTTTCGCTATCCGTAGATATCGTATCAGACATTTTATTTGATTCGTTGATCATTACTACAGAGCTGGCACGCTTTAATTCGCCTGACAGAATCGTTCCGGTTACATATTTTGGCTCTGATGGCAGCTGATGGATAAAATGTGCAGGATAACGCTCCGGTAAGAGAGTCTGAGTTAAATTCATACACTGATATGAATAGGACTGAGTCGAGCTGTTGATCACTGAGGACACCTTGGGTGGGACTACAGCTGCCACTGGATTGCTCGTCGTGGCCTGCAAGATCCCTGCCGGGTGAGACTCACATCTCTTGCAGGCGTAAGAAGGCAGGATTGGCTGTTGTTTCACAGATGACATTGGTTCTACTTGTAGGTTCTGCACAGATTGTACTTGACTTTTTGAACTCACTCGCTTAGTCGTGCCAGGCATTGCAGCAACTGTACCTGGTAATAATATCTGCTGCTGGGAGCTGCGTTGAAATGTATCCAGAGGCATTTTTGCTGGAACCGGCTCAGACTGTGTTGTTGTAACCACCTGAACTGCTTCAGTCTGCTTTTTCGGACGCCCTCGTCTTTTGCCCGACGTTGAGGGAATGCGACGCTTTTTGAATCCATCATTTTTCAACTCTGTTTCCAGAGTTTTTTCCAGCGCAACTGTCCCTGGTAATAATATCTGCTGCTGGGAGCTGCGTTGAAATGTATCCAGAGGCATTTTTGCTGGAACCGGCTCAGACTGTGTTGTTGTAACCACCTGAACTGCTTCAGTTTGTTTTTTCGGACGCCCTCGGCTTTTGCCCGACGTTGAGGGAATGCGACGCTTTTTGAATCCATCATTTTTCAACTCTGTTTCCAGAGTTTTTTCTAACGCTCTTTTGTTGGAAGTATTTGGTATGGCTATATGGTTGGGTGGAATCTGAGCCAGCTGGCTGCATTCCTCATCTATCTCTGCAAACAGTTGAGGCGAGCCAACTCTATCTTCAGCTGCTGCTGCAACTGCAGCACATTCGAGAGCTTCTTTAGCAGTTTTTTTTTCACGCAAACGTTGGGAGCGACGCGGCTGCGAATCCGCCCACTCCTCTGAATTCAATGCTATCAAGTATTCAAGCTCCGAGCAATATGTACTAGCTGGACTAATGTTTATTATTTCGCTTGGCGTAGTCATTTTTTTATCATTTTTTATTTAAAAAAAAAACTTTAAAAAGACCAAACACTTTAAAACAAAAGAAAGACTAAACTGCCGTTACAGTTACACCATGCGTGACAAATCATTTAGCATTTGCGCGCATGCAACAAGCAGTCTGGCAACGCTTGATATTTTTCTTTTCTTTAGTTTGTTTTCGCCCAGCATTTGGTGTGCTCGCTCTTTATCGAATCATTTGGGTTTTAGTTTTTAATCTTCAGCTGAAGTCTAATCGAAGTAGAACTGTATAATGCATCTCTTAGATCTGCCGGACACTGTGTTAATGGACATATTAGAACTACTCACGTACGATGAGGTAGCGAGAAAGCGCGAGGTAAATAATAAAGTGCAATTTGTCAACCGTAGCTAACTACGAGAGGCTTCCATAAACTTCTACGCTATGTTCCAGGTTTGCGCTCGCTTCAACTATATTTGCCAACAGGTATTGAACACGGGCTTCAACAAAGTTGTACAGGAGCATGCCAAGAATTTCAAACGGATTAAATCACTGCTGCCACGTCGCGAATCAGAGCGACGGTAGGTTATTCAATATTAAACTGATCGCAGAATTTGATAATAGATTTTTTTTGTTCTATTGCAGCAACCATATGCTAGCACGCCACTCCGATATCCTGACTTCCATTGAGACACGCATTTCCATGCTCACAATGACCTACTCCAAGTTTATTGACCTGAACATATGCTGCTTTATACCAGGGCGCGTGCTGGATGAAATCAATAGTATACTGAAGCTGTTGGGCGGCACGTCGAAGCCGCTGCGTCCACACGAAGTGCTGCAAGAGCTGCGCGACATTTCCTCCATGGCAATTGAGCATTTTGACGAGAAAATTGCCGTCAACTTTAAGACAGCCATTAAAATGAACGAGTCCTCCAGTTCAGGCAGCGCACGCGTTGTGGTCTGCGGCGCCCTGGGCGACATTAGCTTCAATGGCGTCAAGGTCAGCCCTTTGAAGAAGGTTCAGTCGCCACAGCAGCAGCCTCAGCAAACGCAATGCCTCAATTTGCATTGTATAAAGCAAAAAAACGATGCATTGCTGCAACAAGCACTGCTATTAGCCAAGACACTGCCCGCCAGCGCTGATGGCATCGATTCTACACAATGCAATTGCAATCCAAACCGTCTAACGAGACAGCTGCAGCGCCAATGGCTGACACAAAAGATGCTGACGTCAAAAGTGCGCCTGCTAGAAAGTTCGCGAAAGGCACAAGAGCGTCGGCTGCAGGAAGCGTTGGGCAGCATTACCGAACTGGCCACGCAAGTATCCGAGCTCAAGCGTCAGCTCGAGGATGTCCTGGCCAAGGGCAAGAGTATAGAGAGCAGCACAAGTGTCGCAACTGGCGCAGTAAAGCGCCCCACCGTGGCTACCGACTGTTTGCAGCCGAGCAAGAAACCAAAGGCTTAGTGCTGCCTCATGTAGGCTGTATAGATCGTACTTAGGATTTGGCCGTAGATTAGGCACTGTACTTTCGAATACTACAATATGAATGGATGTGATTGTGAGGTAAGATAATGTAGTCTTCATAAAGCTGCTGCCGTTAATTAAGATTAAAGATTAACTACATATATGTACTATATATATAGAATTATACAGAAGAAAACTTTTACCGCGTGCAACTTGTAATATTTCGAGTTAAGATTTATTGTTGCACTTGTTATTTAAATATTGTATTACACTTTTACAACTATATAAATACATAGAACATCTATATTAAACTTCTCATTTATACCCCATTTGAATTGAAATATGGACTGCCGTCTAGTTACTTTTCATTACTATTTTTTTTTGCTTTGTCAAAAGTTCTGTGATTTGTGATTGTGTTTCGTGTTGTGTTGAGTGTTTATCCATTTACTATATATAGCACTGGTAGATGATAAATAATGTATACATGTATATTTAAAAAGTACATTACATCAAACTGGAACATCTATGAAATGTAACGCTATATCAGCTGCAAGAGTTGCCAGGAGTTTAGGAAGTTATTCTTGCTTTAGATTAGTTTGGTTACGGCTCTGGGCCAACGGCTATTTTCTATTGCTATTGCTATTGCTATCTAAGAATATGTCTCCCATTCATATTAGATGTCTATACGTTGCTTATAGTAATTGTTAATCGTACATATTATATTGTAAAAAAGGTAGTAGAAATTGCCACTTGTTAGCAGTGTGCTTAAATCTTTGTATTAACTGACGGCGAGCGCAAGCTCATGACTTAATTGTAAGCTAACTAATTCCTAAGTTGATTCTTTCAGTATATCTATATACATATACAATCAATAACACACAGGATATATCTATATATATATGTATACTCAGTAATAACAAAAGAAAATGGAAAACAAAATCATTGCAAACGCGTTACTTAAACATATTAGTTGCTATATACAGCTTTTCTTGATGCATATATATATATATATATAAATATATATGTATATATTCATATTTGTATAAACTAGTCAAATTGCAAGCATTGCCACACTGAAAAACCTACACATATATATCTATATAGAAATCTATATATACTACAAGATTTATAAATACATTTATGCATATATGTAGTCCTATGTACAAAGATTTTTAAACGCTGTCGTTTAAATCGTTTTGGATCATTCATATCATTATTGCGCGCTCATTTAGTAGCGACGCCGACGTTGCTACTTTTTCTTAACGGCTGCCTTGTGCTGAATCTTCTCCTGGAGCTGCCGTATCAACTGCTGGATATCGTCCACATTGTATGCATAGATCAGTTTACATTGCTTGGCCTGAATGTTGCCGTTGTTGAGATTTTTGAGCGCATGCTGCAAACAGTAGACGTTGCCCTCCTCGGTGCGTACCATTGATATATACAGATTGGCTCGACATAGATCGCATTCGCTTTCAATCGACTTGTGTGGCGGTTGCTGTTGCTTCTTGGCCTTTTGACCCTTCTCCGCCTGCACTTTCTCGGTGGATGTGACGCCAGCGGCCTACAAATAGTTCCGAATTTTATTAGTATTTCTATATATTTTGTGTGTTTTAATGTTGACATACTCTGAGCTGTTCGCGTGCCGCTGATTCCTTCTCGCAGACCTCGTTTAGCATGGGCAGCATCTGCTGCAGTGTGTCCGAATTGACACGCTGATCGTAGCCCAAGGCGAAAAGCAATTGTTCCAGCGAGAACATTGCCGGCTCACAGCTCTCATGAATGTCCTGCAAGCGTGAAAGAAACATAATTTAAGTAATTGCTTAATAAGTTGAAGCTCAGATCAAGATTTACCCTGAAATCATCCTTGGCTAAATCCAGCCACGACATAGTTGCGAAATAAACGCTTTCAGAGACCACATAGCCAGTGGCCAGGCTGGAGGTGTAGGCGCGCGGAAAAACTACAATGAACTCGCCCGGCTTCTGTTCGATGCGGCACAGCGAGACACCGCGATCGGTGAGCATGTGTGGCGGCACCATCACCGTATCACAGGGCAACCAAATCGTCTTGTTCTGACAGTGCGTCGGTATCAGCGACGTCAGCGCCGAACGGAAATTTGCGCTCTGGTCATCGGGTATGCCATACCACAGCTTGGACGCACCTGTGTGCAGATACTCGATCCAAGAGAGGCCGTGTGGATCGCGATACCAGCAGCAGGCGGAGAAGAGCATGCCCACGTGGAGTGTGGGCACCGTAACACCCATCACAGGTCCTAGCGAGCGCAACACAGAGCCCGCATTATTGGTCAGAACCTTGAGGTTCCACGGATGACGCGCATAGTTGGAGCCCTTGCCCTTGGGGCCTGGACTGGGAAAGCCATAGCCCCAGCCCGAGCTATCAATGGAGCCCGAATGCACGCACACATGACTGTCGCGCACGGCAACATGTCGCCAGAATTCAGCCTCCACTTCGTTGACCGTGGGATCGGTGCTCTTGAACCAGAGGGCCATGGTGTTGCGCGCTATACGATAGAATTGGCTGAGCGCCATGCTGCGACCCTTGACAATGCACTCCATGGAAACGCCGTCGATCTCCTCCTCCGACTCCTCATCCTCGTCCGTGGACACATCGTCCTCCTCGTTCGAAACGCTCTCGGTGCTATTCACAAAACGATCCGCATTGCGTCGAGCGCGTGCCTCGCGCTTCGCCCAATCAGCTTCGACCTCATCGAACAGTTTCTGTCGCTCTGCCGGCGAGAGTGTGTCGTAGGGCAACAAGTACTTGCAGTAGATGTCATCCAGTTTGGTCACACGATCCTGCGCCAGCTTCGGTATGCACATCTCTTCGGCCACGCGGGCCCATTTCTTCTTTTCGATGACCTCCTTCAGGCCGCCGAGCTCCTGTACGGTGTGATATAAACGCGGCAGATCCACCTCCATGCCACCAATCCAGGGTGCATGATTCATCACAATGCTCTGTGTGGCCAAATACTTTTTGATTGCGCTGAGCTCCTTGGCACTGGGTCCCCAGCGATGCAGCATCTTGTGTACATACTGATTGTACGCCGTGAAGCGCATCTCATCAGAGATGCGGCATTCGGGCTTGAAACTGGCCGGCGGTATGATCTTGCAGATGCCAAATCGGGCAGCAATCGGTGTGATTCGCTCAATGAATTCAATGGGATCGGCGAACTCCTTTTCGGTGGGCTTAAATATGGGCGCCTCGACCATTTGAGTGGGGTCATCGTGACGCGGGAATGCCGTATTGTTGGCCATCTTAATGGGCGTGTCATCTTTGTACTTCTTGGCCAAAGCTGTAGATGCGGCCGCTGCTGCAGCAGTGCGCGACTTGCCCGAGCCGGAGAAAAGCGATGAATTGGAATTGACGCGCACCAGCCCGGAGGTTGCTGCTGCCGCTGCCGCCGCTGCTGCTGCAGCTGAAGTGCTGGCCTTTAGGCTGTTGGTAGCTGCTATTACAGCAGCCACTGCATCGCTGCTTGTGTTGGCCGCATTGAGCAGCGTTTTGACCAGCTCATTGTCCGGCAGTGGCTTCGTGGAATTTGTGTCCATTTGCGCTTTGGTCACGAGCGTCGCCTGCATCACCACTTTTTGATTGGGTCCATCTGGACCTTCGCGCCCTAGCTTAACAGCCACACCCTGTATGCCACCTTCGCCACCGCCGCTGGCGCCCTGCAGCAGTGGTATATAGAAAGTAGCGCCCTCAGCATCCGAATCTCCGCCTGTACTGGCAGCTGCTGCTGCTGCTGCTACCGCAGCTGCTGTTGCCTGTTGTTGTTGCTGTTGCTGCTGCTGCTGCTGTTGTTTCTTTCGTGCTGCTGCCGATGCTGCTGCTGGCTTATTGGGCTTTTCCAGTTTATCAGTGGGACTGAGCGTTAGCTGCACTGCCGTGGCTGCCGCTGTTGCAGCTGCACGCTTTTTCGTCGGAGAGCGTTCGCTGAGCGCCGGCGGTGGCGCTGTGGCATCGTTGTCGGCGTTGCGACGACGATTTGTTGCTTTGCCCGCAGCAACAGTTGCAGCTGCAGCTGCTGCTGCTGCAGCTGTCTCATCATCCTTGCCAAAGGCATAAATCGAAGTTTTTTCGGCAACTTTAGCCGTTTGCTGCTGCTGCTTGTTCTCTGCCTGTGTTTGGGCTTTGCCCTTGCTCTGGCTCTGGCCCTGGCTCTGATAGACAGGCGTTCGTTTGGTTGGTGTGGCTGGCGTTGCTGCTCCTGCTTTAGTGTTGCTGTGGCTGGGCGGCGGCGTGGATTGTTTTGCAGCTGCTGCCGCTGCTGCTGCTGCCTGCTTTTTGTTGGCTGCCTTCTGTTTGCTGGGCGGCGGCGGTGGTGGTGTGGGCGTTGCACTGGGCGTGGGCGTGGCGGTGGCGCTTCGTTTGCTGCCAGCCCCAACGGCTGCTATTGCAGGCTGCGCTGCTGCTGCCGCCTTAGCACTATTGCTGACTGCATTCTTAAGCTTCTTATCCGCCGCTGATGCCTCCAGCTGTGTTTTCTGTGTGAGATTCACAGGCGTCATGCACTTGTCAAAGTCCAGAGTTTCGGCCTCTGCGTCTGCGTCCTTGCGATTGCTGACAATTGTGGAAGCAGCTGCAGCTGTGCTGACCAGCACTGGTGTCGCCTTCAGGGATGGCCCCTTGGCTGACCAGGCGCTCTCGCTTTTGCCCAGCTCGCCGCGCGTATTCTTCGAGGAGCTGCTGAAGCTGGTGCTCTCTTTGTCATCACGGGTTGTGGGTCCGGGCGGTGTTTGCGCCTGCTGCGGCCGCAAACTGTCATCGTAATCATCGTCCAGATCATCCTGGATCTCGTCCGGATTCGAGCTGCATTCGATCAGCCACTTCTGTATCTGCTCATGCGTCATATTCACCTTGGCCTTGCGCCGCTCCTTGCTCGACAGCTGATCGCCAAAGTAGCCCTCGGTGGGCACCACCGGACCCAGCACCGGCTTGTGTATGGAACCACATTTGCCCAGCGTGCATTTCGTGTTGTCCGGCCCGGAGCTTTGGGCCAGACTTACGCTGGCTATGCCAAAAATTTTCCCCGACTCCTCTTTGCTGGGCATGAGCGTGGCTTGGGCCAAAATGCTGCCAATCTCATCCTTAAGCGGATCGGCATTGTTGTTGCTGGTCTGCGCTGCTGGTGTTGTTGCTGGCGTTGTTGTTGCTGCTGCTGCTGCTGCTACTGTTGCGGCTGTTAGCTGCAGTTGGGTTGGTGCTGGTGACGCTTGATGCTGTTGCTGCTGCTGCTGCTGCTGCTGTTGTTGATGTTGCTGTTGCTGATGTTGATGTTGCTGCGCAGCGACCGCTGCAGCCGCTGCTGCTGCAGCCGCCGCCGATGTAGAAGCCACAGGAGTTGGCGTGGCAGTCAGACTGAGATTCAGACTTTGACTTTGATTAACTGTCACACTCTTTGGCGCGGCTGCCACAGGCGTGGCGAGGCTGTTGAGTGTGGAACGCGCTGCTGTTGGCGCTGTAAAACTGCTGTTGCTCAGCACATTGCCCGTGGCCACGCTGCTGCTGCCCATATTCATGTTGTTGTTGTTGTTGACAATGTTGTTGGCACGCGGCAACACGCTGCTGCGCTCATATTTGGGCGTTAGAAAATTGGGATTGATTTTTGGACACTGATACGCTTCGATGGGCGGCGGATAAGTTGTGGGTGGCGTTTGATATTTCAACGGAGATGTCACGCTGCTGGCTGTGGCCAGTGTTGGCGTTAGCTGCAACTGCTGCTGGGGCGTCTTGTTGCCAGCAGCTGCTGCTGCTGCCGCAGCAACACCAAATGTAGACGGTCGCACATACGGCGTGTGATAATGCGGCGATGCTTGCGGCAAATATGACGAGGTCTTCGCAAATCCTACAGCGGACGTGCTTAGACCACCTGCCGCACCTGGCAGCGCATACGTGGCGGGCACATTAAGTATCTTCGATGTGGGCACGGGCGACTTCTTTTCCATGGCTTTGAGTGTTGCTGCAGCCGACGCATAGCTGGGCGGCGATATGGAGTAAGGCATGGGCTTGGCGGTCAGTGGCAACATCGTTAGCTGTGTGGTGCCCGGCAAACTGGGAGGCTGTGGTGTCAAAGGTTTAACAGTGGGTGATGTGGTTGCTGCTGCTGTTGTTGTTGATGTTGCAACAGCTACTGCTGCTGCTGATGCTGTTGTTGTTACTGCTGTGACAGCTGCTGCTGTAGTTGTTGCCGCTACAACTGTTGTTGCTGTTGCATTTTCAGCTTTGCTGGCTTTGGCTGTTGTTGCAGATGTTGTTGCTGCTGCTGCTGTTGTTGTTGTTGCTGCTGCTGTTGTTGCTGTTGTGGCTGCTGCTGTTGCTGCCACTGCTGCTGCTGTGGCTGCTGCTGTTGGCACTTTAATGGCCAATGGCTCATCATCTGAGTCGCTAAAACTCTTTTCCAGCTTGCGCTTGGTTTCGTTCAGCTCCTCATTGATTAAAAAATCCTCCTCCGCATCGGAGTCGTCTTTTTGTTGCTGTTGCTGTTGCTGCTGTTGGTTTTTTTGCTGTTGCTGTTCGGACTTGGCTTTGGCCAGGGCCAGTGCACCCTTTTTTACCAGCATACCCTCAATCTGTGGTTTGCCAGTTGCAGCCGCTGATGAACCACTTGCACCACCCGCCGTTGCGCCTTTTGCCTGTTTGGGCGGTCGTCCACGTCTCGCTGGAGCTGGCGGCGCTGTTACTGTTGCTGTTGCTACTGTTTCTGGAGCTGATTGAGACGTCTGCTCGGCAGCAACTGCTGCTGCTGCTGCAGATTCCGTCTCCGCTGCAGCGGCAGCTGCTGCTGCTGTGGATTTACTTGACTTTTTTGCTGTTTCTGTTGCTCCTGATTTTCCCGCCGCATTTTTCTTCATCTCCTTTTCCATTTTTTCCATTTGCTTGACATTGGGTATGTCCGGAAAGCTGCTCAGCGACAGATCATCCTCCTCGTCATCGGCCAGCTGCAGCTTGTGCCCAATGATGCCCATGTAAATGGCGGCCGCTTCCTTCGTTTTTCGCGACGGCCGCTGACTACGTTGCGGACTAGGACTGACTGAACGCAATTCGGCTTTGTTTGCTTTCAACTGCACTTGACGCCGCACTGGACGTGCATTTGTCTGGGTTGGCTTCTTGGGCGAGGGCGCAGTTGTCTCCGAATCTAATTCGTCTTCTTGTTGCTCCGTTTCCTCTTCAGCTTTCTTTTTGAGCGCTTTGCCACGCTTCGCTTTGGGTTGATCTTCCACCTTGCTGGGCGTCGTTGCTTCTGTCTTCTCCTCTTCCCGTTGCTGTTGTTTCTTTGCTGATCCGCCTGCTGACTTGCGTCCACGTGCGTTGGTTGTGGACGCGGCAGCAGCTGCTGCTGCTCCTGTTCCTGCTGCACTCTTTTTAGCGCCCTTCTTCAGCTTGATGGCCTTGGCCAGCGGCTGCTCATCATCGGAACTAAAGTCGAATACATTCAGCCCCTTCTGCTGTTCGGCTGCTGTTGCCGTTGTTGTTGTGCTGCCGTTTTCTAATTGCTTCTTGGCCGCATCTTTGGCATAAATGCTGGAGTTGATTTTCTCCTTGCTGATCTCACGCTGAGCCTGCTGCGACTGTTGTTTCTTGTTTGACTCTGTCGCTGCATTGGGCTTTTTCAGCTCCTGCACCTCCTTCTCATCTTCGTCTGTGTCCGGCTCTTGCTGCTTGGGCGGCACCTTAACGGGCTCAAAAAAAGCCCGCTGTCGTGTCATGCGCCCCGACGATTCGGGCGAAGGTATGAATATGGGCGATTCACGTTGCCGCACACGTTTCACAGGACCTTTTTCCTTATCCTTGCTGCTGCTGTTCTCGGTGACAGCTGGTGAGACAGCTGCTCGTGATTTTCTACCCGCTGCTGATGCTGTTGCTGTTGCCTGGTTGCGTCCGCGTTTGGCACTCGAGTGCGTTGTTTCCGTCTTGGAAAGCGTCTCATCAGCGCCACCATTGCGTGAGCTCGCATCGTGGGCGGAGAAAAACTCATCATCGTCGTCCTCTTCCTCGTCTTCGCCCTGCTGAGCTGAATGATCTTTATCTTTATTTTGCTCAGCGTCATCTTCCTTTTCCCTGTTGCTGGCGCGGTTCGAGCGACGTTTCAAGACCTCTGGGCGTCTTGCGCCTCGTCTATTGCCCTCGGCTATCACCTCGGCACGCTTGCGCACTGCACCTGCCAGGAGCATAGGAGTTGGAGGCGCTGCTGCTGGCAGTGGTTTCACAGTTTCAATTTTATCACTAGCTGCTAGGTCAGCTGTTACCAATTGCGGCGGCACCAACAGTTGCTGCTGCTGCTGCTGTTGCTGTTGTTGTGGTATTTGCTCAACTTTAGCTTTAGCTGTTGCTGTTGCTGTTGATGTTGCTGTTTTGGCGGGTCTGCCGCGTTTCTTTTTGCCAATGTTCTTCTTCTTGCTGATGTTGCTGGCATCACTGGTTGGCGGAGCTTCGTTTGTTTTGGCCTTGCCTTGATTCAAATAGTCCAAATGGGCGGGCAAAGCGGAGGTGCCGCGTAGACAGAGAAATGTTACAAAATCGTGTGCCTTGGGACACTTATTTGGCAATATCTCAATCGGTGGTTGGTGGCTTTCAGTGGACGTGCTGGGTCCAGACGTTGCTGATGCTGCTGCTGCTGCGGCGGCTGCTGCTGCTGCAACACTGGCGGCACCACTGAAGGCGCCTGCAGCGGTGGGCGCGCTTTGGCCTTGTGCAAATTTACGCTGTGCCTGCACCTTTGTTCTGCAATAGAGTATGGTTGGGACATAGATACGCAAGATACAAGTGTGAGTGAGTTTTAATTGGTAGCAAATGCAACTGAATACAAATCAGACGCAAAATCAAAGAACAAAACAAAAACGCATCGAATTTCCTAACACGTACACAGACCACCCATATGCATATACACTCACATACACGCACAGACATCCACACCCACACCCACACACATGGACACCTGCTCTACCCCAAAGCAACGGCGAATCAGCCCTTGGCCTGTGCAACAACAGCGCCACGAAGCTTGTTCAACAGTGATGCGCTGATTTTTGCCTCTAAATAGCTAAAACAAACTGAATTTATAAACTGAATTTAATTATTTTTAATTATTTTTTTTTTAATTTAATTTTTTTTTTTTATTAATTTAAAAAACAGTTTCCAATGTATTTGAAATTTAGCTTGTTTTAGCTTTTTTCTAACTTCAAGCTAAGAACACTGTTGCTTATACAATGTAGCGCACCACACTTCACGTTGAGCAGCAGATTGAGGGGGAGGGTGATATTGCTGTTAGTACATTTAACAGTGACTGTCGCTGCGTCGTCGTCATCTCTTAATAGAATTTACACACATATGCAGTTATATTTACGATCAACTAAATAGATAGAGGCATTGTCATAGGCTCACCTTTTAGGCATCTCAGGTGATGACTCTACAGCAACGGTCACCGCTGCCGCCAACGACGATGACGTTGGCGGGGTCTCCGTTTCCTTACGGCGACGCTTGTTGTCTTTTGAGACAACCATTTTGTTGCGAATTTTTCGCGCCTCTTTTTCCCCAATATTTTTCTCTCTCTGAGACGTGGGAATGCGACCGTTGTTAATACACAGTTAATAAAAATTTAATATTTTGGTGATAATTGCAATTTGTTTTTATTCCCCCGTACTCAGCATTTACATAAACGTACGCAATTGCCAATTTTCCACTGACACTACAAACACGGATTTTGTTGGTGGCGCCTGCACGAAGTTGAAATCATATTTTCGCGTCATATTTGCGTTATTTTACCTAGCCGTACACATCATAAGTGATATACTAAAATATACATTATTGTCTCACTGTTATTGTTATCGTACACATTATTAGTTTACATTTCACTGGCTGCAGAAAAATTTAATTTTTTTTATGTGAGATTTTCCATTCTGCTTGCACATAATTTTTTTTCCCCACCGCTTTGCTTTGTGTCCGCCATGACATTAGAGATGTACAAATGATTTTAAACATCGTCACTAAACGCATTATTGACAATCGTTATGCAGCTGTGTATGCAGACGTAAATTTCTGTCCTTTAATATATAATATTTTGTAATACTTCATTGTTTAGAGCTAAATAGCAAAATTGATTATAATTATACATCAGAAAATTAAAAATTAATAAGTTGCGTTATTGAAATAGTTAAACATGTGTTGCATATCGATATTATCGTCAAATAAGAATCGATTTGATATACACAAGTGCACGAAACTATCGTATCGTTTGATGTGTCGGTTTTATATATCGTTAAATTATGAACATCCCTAACATTAATCGTGTAGCTTGTGAGTTGACAAAAAATTTTATAGTGCCAATTTTCGCAAATTAATCAATTGACAACAGCGTCACAAAATGAGCGAAGGTGCAGGCAATTGGTGTCTTATAGAAAGTGATCCAGGCGTATTTACAGAGCTGATACGCGAATTTGGTAGGTTAAAAGTACAGCGCGCGCTTTTTTTTTTTTTTGCAACAGGACGTGGAGCCAATGCCGGCATCAAATAATGCTATACGCAGTCTTCATATAAATCAAACTTTTTTTTTTCGTTCTGGCTGTAGGCTGCGATGGCGCACAGGTAGAGGAAATCTGGAGTCTGGACAGTGAATCATTCAAAGACTTGGAACCGATACATGGTCTGATATTTTTGTTCAAATGGGTGCAAGAAGACGAACCCGCTGGCAAAGTTGTCCTGGATCGGGATCACATATTCTTTGCCAAGCAAGTGATTAACAATGCATGTGCGACGCAAGCCATACTTAGTTTGCTGTTGAATCTAAATCATGAGGACATTAAACTGGGCGATACGCTAACCAATTTCAAGGATTTCTGCCAGTGCTTCGATCCCTACAACAAGGGCCTCACACTGAGCAATGCCTCCCAGATACGTACGGTGCACAATTCGTTCGCGCGGCAAACACTCTTCGAGCTGGACATGAAGAACCAAAACAAGGATGAGGATGTCTATCATTTTGTTGGCTACATGCCCATTGCCGGACGTTTGTATGAGCTGGACGGTCTGCGCGAGGGACCCATCGATCTGGGCGAGATCAAGCCAGAACAGAATTGGATTGATGTGGTTCGACCGATCATTGAAAAGCGCATGCAGCGTTACAGCGATGGCGAAATTCATTTCAATCTAATGGCACTGATCTCCGATAGACAGCGCATCTATGAGCAACAAATCGAAAAGCTGCTCAATCCGGCTGCCAATGCCATGGACACTGTAGATGATCGTCAGACTGAAATCAATAGCTTACGCTCGTACATACAGTATGAGATTGAGAAGAAAAAACGATACAAGGCAATATACAAAATCTATATCTAATCGTAATTTAATAAGCATATCTTAATGGGAAACCTTTTTAATTACAGGTAGAGAACGTGCGACGCAAACACAACTATTTGCCGTTTATAGTGGAGCTGTTGAAAATGCTGGGCGAGACTGGACAATTGTTGCCCATCTATGAGAAGGCTAAGCAGCGGGCGCTGGAGCGTGAGCAGAAGCTGAGCAAGAAGGAAACCAATTAGTAGGCGTTAACCAACACTCTCTCTCTAAGAGCAATTCAAAATTGCGCGCGCCAGTTGGAAAATCTACAAAACATATTCTTATTGCTATATTTAAGTAAAAGAAATCTTTTTTGGCAAGGAGTCGCGTTTGCGTGTGTGTGTATTAGTTAAGTCACCCATATAAACTGCCTTGTATTGTATTTTACTTCTTTTGTACCCCTAAACAATGTCTCTAAATTACCGCAAATTAATATTCGTATACAAAAAAGAAAAAACAATTTTGAATCAATGAAATAAAAAGTTTCCGTACAGTTAAAAGAGAAACAAAGCGAGTCGTTGGCGTTTTAGTATATAATATATTTGTTTATGTTGTTTTTATATACTATATATATATATATATGTATCTATATATATTCATTTATGTATATTGAATTTACAATTGCTATGCTTGCTATTTGATTTTTGCATTTCCGTTTATATTACTTTTATTATGTATCTATATTGTTTGTTGTATATAAGTATTGTATATAGGAATAATTGTTTTTGTTAATCTTCTATGTTTTGCTCTACTGTTACGTTCAGTGTTGTGCTTGTTTGTATGTGTCCTGTGTGTGTGTATTTATTATTATGTATTATAAATGTTTGTTCACTCAACTTACATACTATATGCTATAGTTGATGTGTATATGCATATTAGGGAACTTTCTTGGGAGGTCTTTGATTTATTTTTTGAATTTTGGTGTTGCACTTAAAATCTAGCTTAACTCTCTATACTGTATATAGATATATGTATGTATATATTTATATATTATGCTTGTTTAACTTTTGGAAAACGAAAGGAAAATTTATTTTCGGAAACCGAAGCACGAGCTACAAATATATATATATATATCTCTATATATAGGCCAAGAACTGCCTTATGCTTATGCTGCTTCTTATTGGATTTCCTATGTGGCTTGCTAATTGGAATTGCATTCTAATTACCGTTATGTTAATTTCAATTTGTTACACTAACTTTTACACTATATTACTCATATTTTCTTTATAATTTAGCACTTAGTTTTGAATTTCATTACTTAGCATCATTTTGCTTAACAATTTTCCCCATTTTGCGTATAATTTTGTTTATGTTTTTGTTTTTGTTTTTATTTTTCGTTTTGAAGACACAACAGTTACTGGTCCAGTTCCAGGAAGTATATGTAATATGTATGCGTGTGTGTAGGTGTATTTCTTGTTCTTATTCTTGTTGTTGTTGTTGTTGTTGCTGCGGCTGCTATTATTGCTGTTGTTCATGTTGTGCAACTCCTGCGCAACTGCTAAGGATTGCTTTTACCGTGGCACATAACTGTATGGCGGTTCGCTCTGCTGTGTTGTGGCTGCGGTCAATGCAGCGAAGGCGTGTTGTGGGCGCGGCGCTTGCGTGACCAAAGAATGCTGCGTCGCTGTTCCAAGTGGTTGTGATGGTTGGGAAGTAGAATCAAACGTTGTTAGATCGACACTTGTTGCTATATAAAAAAAAAAAGCAACAGGAGAAGAAATGGGTTTAAAATTGATTCCTCGGTGTGTTGCAAAAACTACTATTTTGTAAAAATGAATTTGTTCAAAGGACAATTCAAAATCGTTTCACATGAGCAATAAAACTTGACTAGTTCCGAGCACAAATATATTGCCTATCGGTTCATAGTAGTGTTGTTAAAAACTAATATTTAAAAATGTTATCGAAAAGAAAATTTAACGAACATGTTTTACCAGCCGCATGAAGACGATTATACAGGTTCTTGCGTTTCTTCTTTAGTAGTGCATCCAAATTGTAGCTATCCGGACCGGCTCTGAGAAATTGAAATGAAAATATTTCAGCATTTAAGTTGACGGAACTAAGTTTGTTGAGTTTGCTCACTTGTCCGGTCGTCCGTTCCCCAGCAACTCCTTAAATGCCACATATATCTTGTTTAGCGTCAGATTGGATAGCCCCTGGCCCAGATATCGTACAAATTTAAGTTGTTCACATTTGGATAAAGCGCTCTCGTGGAAGTCCAAAAAGGGTCGATGATCGGATATCTGATATTCCTAAATTATCAAACAGGAGTAAATGGAAATCAATTAAATAATGCGTTGCATTTTAGGGATCGGCCAGAGTTTTGTTCTATGCTCTAGGTATGAGGGTGAAATTTTGAAAACTACTGCAAGTCATAATGAATAATGCCAATGTGTGTGTTTTAAATATAGCCAATTATTGTAGAGGATCGAGGCTCAAGAACAAATCTCCGCTGAACACAACGGCCACAGCTCGGGCTCGGCTCGGCTCGGGCTGTTAGGGATGAGCACGTCGTCGATACACAATTGCTCACATTGCAGAACTTGATGAAATTCTCGATGAGTATGCACTTTTCATAATTGCTCAGACATTGCTGGCTACTACTCTGTATACCGAACTGTTTCAATAGCTCCTGCTTCTTTGGCGGCAGGCGGCTGATGTGCGTGCAGACGCCATCTTCGATGCGATGCGTCTCATGCACATTGAAATTCTCATAGATGATCAGCTGTTCCAGCGAACGTGGCGGCGGTCCCAGTGGCGGCAGCGACGGTGGCGGTAACAGTGACATCGATGCCGGCGCCACACAGCCATAGCGTGTGTCCAAGGACTGAGAAGAAGCTGCTGCTGCTGCTGCTGCGGCTGCTGTTACATAGCTGTTAACAGTATTGCTGCTGTTACTGTTGCTGCTGCTATTGCTGTTGACACTGCTGCTGCTGCTGTTGTTGTTGTTGCTGGTGCTATTGTTGCTGCTGCTGCTGCTATTGCTGGCAAACTCGAGCGTGCCGTCATTGGCGGCCGCCATGTTCTTGAGGTCTACAAGAGAGAGTTGCATTTTTATAGAGGGCGAGAGAGAGAGAGAGAGAGGGAGCGCGATGACCAATGCTAAAGAAATATGACGCTTGGCTTTGGCTAGCACAAATGCAGGCAAACGCGAAAGCAGGCATAATAAAAAAGTCAATATTCTTTCTTCTATGTATATATATATGTATATATGTATATTTGTTGTTGCAAACAAAATTTCGCTTTATATGTTTTGTATATATATGTAGAGGTTGTATATATATATAATAGTATATATATATATATATTTAGGATGGGTTTTGCACACATATATATATCATTTGTTTCTGGCTTACTAAAATATATGTTCATTAATATAGATATATCTATATATTATTACTTTCAATAGTTGCGCATTAGCTTGATTCTCTATAAGGACAGTTTACATGTGTTTTTGTGTGTTTGTAATTGTAATAATCTCTTTTCAAGGAATAACATTGCATAGTTCGGGGCGCATTTATCGTCCAACAATTTAGTCGTTTAACATAATACATATTAAAAAATTTGGCAATAAGCGTGTAAAATTAGACTACAAACGAAATACATATGCTAAGAGCAAAACAGAAGACTTTATAAATGGGACAGAGACAACATGATAATAATTGAAATCAAACCAAATGGTGTAAATAGAAGAGTTAAAAGCTAATAATAGTTGTTGGGGCATTCATAATTAATTTCCTCGTTTTATTTGTAGGTAGCTGGAGCCGCCAATGATTGTCAACAGGTGGCGCCATTGCCGCCATATTTGGCGCCACGCCGACGCCAGTCTCACATGTTGGGCGGCAGCGCATGTGGCGGAGGCGGCGGCGGTGGCTGAGCTGATGTTGGGGGCGCCGTTGGCGCCACCTGTTGGCCATAGCCGATGGGCGTTGCCATATGAGCGTGCGGATGTTGGTGCTGATGTGGATGTGGATGTGGATGCGGATGTTGGTGCGGATGTGCATGTGAATGCGGATGTGGTGGCAGGTTGTAGTGCGGATGATGCGGATGTGCGTAGGCAAAGTGATGCGGATGCGTATGTGGATGTGGATGCGGATGTTGCTGTGGATGGGGATGTGAATGTGGATGTGGATGTTGATAGTGATGTGGATGCGGTGGCGCATGATGCATATGCTGTGGAAGCTGTTGCTGATGATGATGCGGCGTCAGGGGCGGTCCACGCGTAGGCGTGGACGGTTGTTGTTGTTGTTGTTGTTGTTGTTGTTGCTGCTGCTGGTGTTGTTGCAAATGATGCGATGCATGTGGTTGCATCAGATGCGTATGTTGCTGGCTGGCTGGCGTTGTGGGCGTGCCCGGCCTGGGCAGGGGCGTGCCAGTGGACGCTGTAACTAACGGTGACTGCGGCTGCTGCTGATGCTGTTGTTGTTGTTGCGACTGCGACTGCGCTGCTTGCTGCGTGTGTAAATGTGTGCTGCTGTTGCCTGTTGCGTGAGTGTTGTTGTTGCTGTTGTTGGGTGTTGTTGTTGGTGTTGTTGATGCTGGTGCTGCTGGGGCTGCTATGGGCGATGCTGGCGCTGATTCGCATTGCTCGTGTGTTTGTTTCAACTGTGTGGATGTTGTTGTTGTGTTGGTCTTGTTACTGTTGTTGTTGTTGTTGTTGTTGTTCGTATTTTCGCCTTAGTGATTGAAAAGCGTATGCGTGTAAAAAGAAGTAGAAGAAGAAGAACACAAACAAATTGAAAGTCAAAAATTAAAAAATTATTTTCTTGTTTCAGTTTTTTTTTCTTCGATTTCGACAGAGAGCAAAAATAGGCAGCCAATTATTTATTTCAGATTTGTTTTTTTTTCTTTCAGTTTTTAGTTTTCATTTTTCGAGAGAGAGCGAAACAGAAAGTGCATTTTGAAGAACCAACAAAATATATATAGAGCAAATGAGAAATGTGAAATGAGAGAGAAATGCAAAAATAGAAGAAAAAGAAAAACAAATCATAAACTTAAAAAAAAATAGAAAATAGAAATTTGGTTTTTGGTTTTTGTGTATATATTTTTAAAATTTAGCACATTTTCGCATGAAACTATTTTTGAGGTTATTTTTAATTCATTTTTTTCTCTTCTATTTAGCTATATTTAAATAGTTTGTATTTTTTTGGCCTGTTTTTAAATTTTTTCGTTGCTGCATTTGCACTATAAAAATTTGGTATATACAATGTGGAGAGAGGGAGAGAGAGGCGCTGAGTGTCTTACCAGCTGTTGTGTTGGCCAGGAAGCGCTTGGTCTTATCGAGTATATAAGGCAGATTGTAGCCATCCTTGGTATAGCTATGTGAGAATATAAAATATAAATATGAATATGTATATGTATTTGTCTGTAAACTTACATTTCTGTGCGTTTGGTGCAAAATAGATTCTTAAAATTGCTATAAATGCAGAAGAGCGTAAACGTTGGCAATCCTTGGCCCAAATAGCGTGCGAATTTGATTTGTTCAGGTTTGTTGAGGCCACACTGATTCAAGGATAACCACGGTCGATGATCCTTAATATCGTATTCCTGCGTAAGTACAATAAATATATATTAGAAGTGATATAAATCTTAAATGTATTGTGACTTGCTCTAAAAAGTATGCTATATAATCTGTCATGAAAAACATCCTTTCTAAGCTTAATATGTGTTTGCCTAAATAGATATATTGGCATAAAATATAGTCAGAATCTGACTAGACCATGATAGTATTGTGGCAGCAAATCCTGTGCATATAAACCTACATCTAAAGTTCCATCTTTGTGGCTGAAGAAAGTATGCATTATATCCCTTATAAAAACATCCTTAAAACTTGTTATTTATTAAATCTGAACTTTACATAAATAAAAGGTTCACATAGCTAAGTTTAGACCAAAAATCTCTCGCTGAACCCCTATTTTCACACATATTATAAAGCTGAAACTCATTTCCTGCATATAAATGTAGCTATATATTAGATATAACTTATGTACTTGCATATACATACATAAATACAATCATACATACATCTATACATACATATATTTGGCTAAGCCCAACCACCACACACACATTTGCATATGTATGTATGTATGTATACCTATACTAATGCAAATGAAAACTTTGCCCACTACTAATCAAAACTTATAATTCGTGTACAACAAAAAGTTGAAAACGAAAATTTTACAAAAGCCAAAAACTTGCAGACCCCAAAATGCAAACACAATCATAGAAAGGACTCTGCGCCTAAAAGCATGCCACACACAATCCCACACAAACAAACACACACACACATGCAGCCCCCGCCCCCTGCACACACACACACACACAATGTATATTTTATAGTGTAAAAATATAAAATAAAGCAAAAACGGGAAAGAGAAAGGCAACAGCAGCAGCAGCTAAAGCAAACCCAAATAGAAAAGCAAACAACATTTTCAATGAAGCCATTTTCAACAATGTTGGCGGGAGTAGAGCGGGCGGGGTGCACAGAGGAACTTGTGGGAGCTAAAAGGGTTGTCGCATGCCCATGTGCTTGGCTGTGTATGTGTGTGTGTGTGTGTGTGTGTTTAAAATAGGCGCAGCAGCTTGACGGACGTCTGTGTCGGTGTCGGTACTCGTGTCTGTGTGCCTGTGCATGTGCATGTGTGTGTGTGTGCTTTGAGAGAGTCAACAAGCATCGCCGACGCGTGCTCGTGCGCTCGTTCGTCGACAGCGACGTCGACGTTCAAACTTATCAACATCCTCATAATCAGCGCGACGCCAACGTTACCCACCCAAAGCATCAGCCTGCCGACTTCTAAGCATATATGGCAACGCTGTCGAAAATGCCTTTATGTGTATGTGTGTGTGTGCATGTACTTATAACTGTACATGTGTATGCATGTGTGCATACATTTGGGGTTTTGATTATGTTAAAAATCAATAGAGCAAAAAGGAGTGACGACGCCCAGCCACAGCATACTAGTATGCAGCAGCAGCAGCAGCAGCAGCAGCAGGAAGAGGAGTAGGAGGAGTCCAGAACAAGTCAAATTTACCAAAATACTTAAAGCTTGACTTTATGATTGTGTGTGTGTGTGAGAGAGAGAGAGAGCCAGAGCACGAGTAACCAATTCAACGCCTTTTGAATGATGACAGGCCCCTTTAGAGGTGTTGGCCGTGAAGAGGGCAGCGTAACGCTGACGACTCATTAACAGCAGCATGCGTGCAAGTGAGAAAGAAAAAGGAAGAAAGACCATCAAAATGGGAGAGCAATATAGGTGAGAGAGAGAGAGAGAGAGCCAAGCTTGGCTGTCTCCGCTTGATTGTTTTGGCTGCTGCTGCTCTGTGTGTGGGAGCGGGAGGGGTAGCGTTTTGTGTGTTTACATTCCCATAGCCGCTTAACTGTTTCAAAAAAAAAAAAAAACAGTAAAAACAAAGAGAAGCAAAAAGAATGAAGGCAGCAATGGCAATGTGTTGCGGCATTGTGCTCTTGCTTTTCCTTTTATTGTTTTGACTGTTGTTGTTTTTTTTCTCGTCTTTTTTTTTTGCAACTTATTGACAGCACGCAGACTGTGTTTGTGTTTGTGTTTGTGCGTGCCTGTGCGTGACGTATCCTGCCCTGCTCTCTGACTGAGTGTGTGTGTGCCTGCGTGTTTATGTGTGGCGGCTTGCGGTTGTTGTCTGTGGTGTGTGTGTGTGTGGTGTGATGCAGCTTGTTGTTGTTTTTATTGAGACAAGTGTGAATTGTTTTTCTTTCTGTTTCTGTTTTCCTGCTTGTGCGTGCAACAACAGTTGTTCGTGCTGCCGCCGCCCGGCAATGATTTTTTGATTTTTGAGGGTTGCGTGTGCGCCCCAGCGTGTTCGTCTGTGCGTGTGTGTGTGTGTGCGAGGGGAGGCAACGATTTTCACACTTTCACTCTTTGCGTTTAACAGGTTTTTAACAACAATTTGAACGATGCACGTGTGAAAAAAGGGTTGGAAAAGGCTCATTAATTATTGCCCAAATAGTCGTTTGTGGGTGAACTTCTTTGGAGCATTAATTAATGTCGTCAATAGAAGAGTAGCCGTACCTAACCACACATTTTGCTAGTCAGCCCCAATGCTAATGCTAATGCTAATATGCTATAACTATATATTTCATGTATACATATATATTTATATTTTATATATTTTACATTTTTGGCAACAATCTGCATATGCTCATACCCTTTCGTATAACCCCTTGTATTTGCCGCGTTATACAACACTAATTTAATGCGGCCCCAAAGGCGGCAAAAGCGACGCATAAACCTAAATATTTTATATCCATCTGTATGTATGTGTGTGTATGTGTGTGTTGACAGTGTGTATACATATAAATATATATAGTCATCATATAAGTTTGGCAAGTACAGTTATACGTATGCATATAAGTATGTATTTACATTGTAATTTATGTACGTATGTATGTGTATATAATTTAAAATTATAATCAATGTACATGTGTTTCAGTTTCTGTGTGAGCGCGTAAATTGTGCGAACCCGAGACATTGTACCTGCCCTAGCCAAACGCCCAACGCCCAACGTCCTGCGGCCCGCTCTCATCCGCAGCTGAAGCTGTCCCTTACACACCCAAACATATGTATACATACATATATCTATATATGTATGTATGTACATACATACACACAGATTGGCAAAGTTATTGCATATGTGTGTATTGGTGACTGCGCTGCTACTGCATGCGCATTTAGTAGCCTTCAACGACGCCGCTAGGGTACCACACACCTAAAATATACATATACATACAAACATATACATACATGCACACGAAAGGACATACGAAGGCAGCTCAATGGACAGTCCAACAAACGCCCCAAGTAACTTGATGATTGTATGTATGTAGCACAAGAGAGAATGTGTGCGAGTATATGTGTGTGTAAGAGAGAGAGCATGAGAGGGGCGCATATACAATTACTCAATAGCGCCCGCTTGAGCTTTTTGGGGGTTGCCAGACCCACTTACCCACACATAACTATACACACACACACACACACACATACATACATACATACACAAAACTTTGTAGTTTGAGCAGCAGCAAATGCTACCGCTGCCGCTGCTCCCTGCAAGTAAAGTTCTTACTGGCAAAGGAGTGAGTGCGCTTGCAAAGAGTAAGAGAGAGTGAGAGCGCAACAATTTTGAGTTAAACTGGAAGGGAGAGAGCAGAACGACAACATCAAAGCTAGGCATCTTAAAACTAAAATGTTGTAATAGCGGCCGAAGGGCCGAGAAAGCAGCCATGTTGAAATAAGGTTAGGCTCTAGCTACTGCTCATGCTGCTGCTGTTGTTGTTGTTGTTGTACTGGCTCTTGTTGTTGCTGTTCCTGTATTATGCCATCAATGCCGTTTTGTATATAGTTTGAGTGTGTGGGTTGTGCGGGTGCTGCTTCGACCAAATCTAGTTGATTGTGTATGTGTGTGTGTGTGCGTTCCGATAAAGCTGAGCGTAATGAGCATGTGTCAGTGTGTGAGAGTTGGGAGGGTTGCCTAGCATAGTGTTGAAAAGGCGCCAAATGTGTTGGAGGGGGAGTGAGCGAGTTGTCTGTATGTCTGTATGTATGTCTGTATGTGTGTGTGTGTGTTTACATACAAATGTACATGCTTATGTTTGGCTGTATGTAGGTGTTTAGAATACACAGGCACACATTGGTGCCACACATGATTACAGTTGTATTTGTATGCTGAATTTGTGGTTGGCCCCGCTCAGTCGACGCTGGCGTCTCTGCTGCTGTTATTACAATTTATAATGACATTCGTTGGGTGTATGTGTGTGTGTGTGTGAGTGTAAGAGTGTGAGTCTGGGTTTGATATATGTATGTGGGTGGCATATAATAGAGTGAGAAATGCGCTTGTGTAAAGGATATGAACGGTGTATCCGCGTTATGAATATATATATATAAACATATACATATGCATATACATATATACATATATATATATTTATATAAGTGTCATATATACATATACATATATGTAATTTCTGTATTTGTTAGCGAAAATCAAATTCTATTCATATTCATGTATGTGGCATGTGTATTATAATGATAGCGCGCATGTTGAACACTAATTGAAATTGAACAAATGATTTTCATATTGTTGGATTTGTTTAATTAAGCTATCTGTATTACTGGTATCTATAGAATTCTGTTGAAAGAACAGCTGTTGTTCCTATGCTGTTTACAGAGTATCGTTTAGTCTATATCATGCATAGCCTAGTATTTTTATGAACTCACCTCGCAAAATTTGATGAAATTTTCGACCACAATCGATTTATCCGTCAATGTCATTTGGCCCGTGAATCGCACGCCCAACTGCTTGAGTGTATCCTTCTTCTTCGATGGCAGCTTGTTCATGTGCTGAAATATGCCCTCCTCCACCTTGTGCGAGGGATGCACATCGAAGTTCTCCTTGATCACAAAGCTGCCCAATAGCTTGGGCGCCCCACCAGCTCCTCCTGAAGCCGCAGAGCAGCCTGATCCGCCCAACAGTCCACCAAATTCTGCTGCACTGCCGCAATGCTCCTCGGAGGAGGTATTCGAATTGGAGGCATTCAGATGGGAGCTGGGAAAGGCGAGCAACTCCAGCGAGGACGACTCATTCGAATTGGAGCCATTCGAGCCGTTCGAGGTGCTCGTCAAATGCTGCAGCTCAAAGATCGTTTGCTTCGAGTCGTGATCGAAGACGGCGTCTAACGCGGAGGTGCTGGCGTCCAGGCTGTTGGAAGAGCGCGAAACGGAAGACAGCAGCGCGGCGACTTTGCGTGAGGCCGAACGTGATTTTTGCGATGTGTTCGCCGAGTCCAGATCCAATAAACCCACGCTGCAACCACCACCACCACCACCAGCAGCAGCGGTGGCGCCACCTGGCGGCGGTGTTGTAATTCTGCCTGCTCCAATCAATTTGCTGCTTTTCTCTGCTGGCGCTGCCAATGCTGCGCTATCGACTGCGTCGCTGCTGACGCTAACGCCGACGCCGACGCCGCTATTGCTGCCACTGGCATTACTGCTGCCGCCGCTGCTGGGCGTAAAGTCCGTGGAGTGACGCAGATATTTGATAAACTCAAAGGAACCATCGAAATGCTGAGCGTTGGCAGCAGCGGCAGCGGCGGCGGCAGAGGCGGGCACGTGTCCGTTTGGCGTTGCCACCGCTGTCGGCCAGCGATTGTTGGGTAACGGTGTGCTTAACACTGTCGGCGTTTCTGCAGCTTCACGCTGCGCCGACTGCAGCTGCAACGTCGCTGCCGCCTCGAAGCCGAGCTCTGCGCTGCCGACGCCATTTGTGCATGAATACTGTGATTGTGGTTGTTGTTGTTGTTGTTGCTGTAGCTGCTGCTGCTGCTGCTGTTGTTGCGTTGACTGAGCAAACACTTGAAATTCCTCGAAATTTGTGCATTTCAGCTCGCCATTGCTCAAGTACTTGGAAAACTCTGAAGGATCGTTCAAGGAGTTGAGAAAGAATGAGCTAAAATTGCTCGATATGCAGGACATTTTTACAATTCTCTTTTCTTCTCTCAGTTGCTGTTGCTAATACTGTATATATAATAACGCTTATAAATATATGTGTATATATGTATGTATTTATTTATTTATTTATTATATTTTGTTTAAAGCTGCTCCTTTTGCTTAATTATAGTAGTAGTAGTAGTAGTTGTTGTTGTTGCTGTTGTTGAAAATGATGGCACATTGAATGTTGTTCACTTTTATTTATTTGCTGCTGCTTAATTTCTTTTTACTTTTTCGTTTGCTTTTTATTTGCGCAGCCTAACTGTTAATAATTTACACACACACGCACACATACAGCTGCATATCTGCGCTGCCGCGGCCACTGCTGCTACTGCTGCTTGCTGATGTTTCGAAATTTACTTTTAGTTTTCCATTTCCAGCGTTTTTCTTGCGTTCATATTTTATTACAATTTTCCCCCACACACACACTCACAAGAAAAACATTACTTGCACATGTGTGTGTGTGTGTATGTGTATATAAATTTTTCTTCTTATTATAGCAAAAGCAAAGTGTAATTTATTATTCTTATAGCTCGCTCCGCTGCTGCTGCTGCTGCTGCTGCTGCTGCTGCCGCTGCCTCTGCTTCTGTCTCTGCCTCTCTCACTGCCTTTCGCTCCTTGAGACGGCGACGCGGCCTTTTCACCGTATGTGGTCGCTTCTTGTTGTTGTTGTTGTTGTTGCTGTAGCACTGTCTTGGCTAGCATGTGCACATGTGTATGTGTATGAATCTGTGTGAGTGTGTGTGTGTGTACGTTCAATTGCCTGCCACTGCCATTGCCCCTGCTCCACACTCAAAACTATCGCCAGCTCTTTCTCTCACACACACAAACACATAGCATATGCACTGCTTCTGCCAACGGCGGCTGCGGCGCGTGTGTTGCCCTGCAAATAGGCGGCGATTTCAAACTGGTCTCTGCTGGGCTCGTCTTTTGGCTATCTTATTATAATAATTCTTTTTTACTTATTTTCTTCTTATTTTTTTGCACTATTTTCACTTGATTATGCTTCCATTTTCGTGATATATTCGTTTCAAAACATATATGTACACACACATTCACGTACAATCACAAACATAAGTTAGCGAGGTGCGGTCGCGACGTTTTGGTTTATATTTCGTTTTCCTCTTACTTTACTTTCAAAACAAATGCCGCCCATACGTTGTGTTGTGCCGTCGCCTAGCGGAAAACGGACAACGGAAAATCTTCTGTTGTATTTTCACCGCTGCCTTGTGGGAGCAATGCGACGTAACCGTACCGCACTCGAATGAGAACTGAGCGGAAAACTGAGCGCGCTAGTTAATCTGTGCATGTTCTCTCTCACCATCTCACAGACATGTTCGCTCTCTCGCTCTTTCAATGCGCTCAAATCATGTATGTATGTATGTGTGTGTACGTGTGCTTGCATGTGTGTGTAGCGCGCGCTCCTTGTAGTTGTAATCAAAATCAGTTGTTCGTTGTAGTTGTTGCTGTTTTGTTGTTGCTATTGTTGCTGTTGTTGTTGTAGTTGTTGTAGACGTGCCTCAGCGACTAGGAAACGTGTATTTCTTCCTGTGACAGGCTGCTTTTGCTCTTTTTAACCCTTCCATATAAACCTGATTTAATCTTTGATTATTATGCCTGCCTGCGTTGTTGTTGTTGTTGGTGTTGGCGCTGCCTCTGTGGCTGCTGCTCTTGAGGATTATGGTTGCCTTTCCTTTGCTATTTTCGAAAATTCCACTAAATTATCCGTTGTGTTGACTACGTGCGCTTGTATGTGTGCAGGTAAAACAGTTCATTTGCCTAGAGTTGCCACACACTGAAACATTTAGTGGGACCACCTGGAAAGCAGAAAAATCATACATATTTTTTTTATTAGTTTTCCCCTGTTTTAAGCATTTTTCATTTATGACATTTTCGTTAAACGCCGCAGGCTAGTTTCGGCACATTAAAAATAAATGGTTTGCAAGCGAGAGCAACGATGCAGGTAGCAGGTAAAGAGACAGCCAAGGCCAGAACAACAACAGCATAAAGCATGGCTGCAATTTGTGCACGTTGACAACCCTGGCAGAGTCACTAAATAGGATAAGCACCCACACACATCCCTCCTCTCGCTCTCGCTCCCTCTCCCTCTTCCGCTCTTCCATCGACTTAAGCCGCAGCGCGACTTTTAGCAAAAATTTATGGCCATTTAAAATTTTGTGCAAAGAATTTTTATAGTTGTTTTATGCATATACATCCATATAAATATAAATATAAATATATATGTATATATTTATATATATACATACATATATACAATATATTATAGATACATTTTGTATACAGCCACATTCGCCTTTTGTTCAATAAATATAATTGCTATTGCAGACGGTTTTAATTATAAATAGAGCGCGGCAGGGAAGTCATCAATTAGGCAAGAAGAAAAAAAGAAAATAAACGTACACTTTGGCTTATTATAATTACCTTTTTGGCTGCTGTTGCTGGTCATGTTTTCTATTTTGTTCTTCTTTTTTTGGCACAATTTCGTATTTAAATTTTTAACGTGCTTTCATTCCACTTTAATAGGCACACAGACACTTTATTTCATTTTTCGATGTTACAACACACTTCGCATATGTATGTGGGTAATTTTTCAATTAATTTTAATTATAAACTTAATTAGGAAATCAATGAACGAATGCGAACGGAACAAACAAACACAATTGGGGAAAAGTCGCACCAACAAGTGCGAGCGAGCAAATGCATAACTAGAACGGTGCGGCAACAAAAACAATGACAACAATACTCAAGTGCGCTGCGCATACAACAACAAACACCAGCGTTACGTGCCCCCAGTTAGTTTACTGTTTGAATAACATTTATTGTTGTTGTCGTTGTGAAGCAAAGAACGGATGGCAAAACAGAAAAGTAGCTTAACATAATGCGCCACAATAACAGAAACTGTTACGAGCCACGGTGTAGCTGCAGTGAAGAGTAGCAGTTACAGTGATGTTGACATCAGTTGAGAAGCAGCAGAGCTGTGGCGCGGTTGAATTTTGATTTTTTAAAAATAATGTTTACAACTTTTAACCAACTCAATGCTAATAGAGATTAGGTTATTTGTTTGATTCCTTACTCACATTTTTTTTAAATTATTGATTTAAATTCTTTTTGTATTGTTTTTAATTTTACAAACAGCTGATATATTATCGATAGCTATCGATTGTTTATCTTATCATTTATAGGCGCAAAACGTGCCCAAACTACAATAAGTAAAAAATCAGCAACATGAAGTTTATTATAAAAAGTATTAGTAAAAACTCTGGACGCCTTGGTCAGCTGCGGATTAAGGAGAGCCCGGAGTTACAGACGCCGCTACTGCTGCAAACAACAAAAGGCGGCAGCATTCCCTACCTAAGTGCCGATGTATTTGGCTTGGTCAGCCAGGAGCAACAAGTGCTGCAGCTGACACTATGCACCATGGATCAAATGGCCGAGTCGTTGGCACAGTGGAATCGCAGCCTGAGCGACTATGTGGGCTATCCGGACTACAACACACTGTTGCTGTTGCGTGATCCGTGCGAAGTAACGCCAACGGGTGGCAATGATCGGGACGTGGTACCGCTCTTCACACGACGGGGCAAGGAATCTTTAACAGCGGAACGTTATTTGCAACTGGTGTCCAGCTTTGCGCCGGATGTGTATCAGGGCTTGTGCGATGCGGACACCAATCCAGAGAGCACTAAGAAACGAGTGCAAAAATCGGTGGATCGCACCGAACGTTTCATGGAGCACTGCTACAAGCAGCACAGGGAGCTGGAGAGATTGAAGGATTCGACGCTGCTAGCGCCCATTGTAGGCGGCTACAACACATTCGCCCGCACGCAGTCCATTAAGCATGCACGCGAACAGCCAAAGGGAACCTATGGTGGCTACATATTTGAGGGATTCCATACCAATGGCTTGGCTGCCACGAGTCTGAGCCCAGCACAATTGCTGCCCATTGTAGAACATTGTGTGCAACAGATTGAGGAGGAGTTGCCGCGCCTGATGCCAGGTGCTTTTACACCTGTGTTAATGCTGGAGCTCATACGCCTGGGCGTGGATATATTCGACACCTCCTACGCTTACTTGGCTGCCGTTAACTATAAGGCGCTGACTTTTAGTTACAGCATGGATAAGGAGGAACAACATGCTGCATTTCTAGATGTTACGGACGAGGCGATTAAGGAGCAGTTCAAACCGCTGCTACAAGGCTGCAATTGCTTGGCCTGCCAGAAGCACACGCGTGCCTACGTCCATCATCTATACAAAACCCACGAGCTGCTGGGTCCCATTCTGTTGATGATGTAAGAAGGAGCTTATGAACTGCTTTAGTTTTCCTCTGTGACATATATTTTTGTATTTCTCCAAACAGCCATAATTTGCATCATTACATGGGCTTCTTCGAGGCGATACGGAAGAGCATAGCAGTGGATCAATTACCTGCGCTGCTGGATCACGTGAGACGGCAAAATATGCCAAGCGATGTCAATTATTGCATTGAACCCAATAACAAAATTGTGGGCAAGGCGGCCATGGGCAAAGGTTTCATCACAGCAGCCAATTAGCTATCCTACATGATTAAAGGCTGCAAATAAAACTTGTACCACTTGCAACACTTTCTATATCTAAATCAAAAGGGGCCAGAGAGTGCTGTTGCTGCCATCGACAATGCGTTTGGTCTGCGTGTAAGCGGATTCGTAGGCATCGCCGGTCAGATCTTTGATTCTTTCGACCACTGCTTGCTCTGTCAGATTCTGCAGCTTCTCCTCATCTGCAATTTGTATATTCACACATTATTCCATTGTTATAATACTCTTTTTTACTTACCACCCAACGGCAGAAAGCCAACTAGCTCGCAGAAGCCCACATTGAATACGCAAGCATCCTTGTTCACGCAATATTTCGAGCGCACAAAGAGGAATACACGTAAATCATTTGTTTGCCGATCGTGCGTCATGAATAGGTTGTGGGGCAGCTGATTGTTGCACAGCCATTCGGTTACTTGATGAATCTGCTGCACCTTTTCCTTCAACTCATCCTCACTGTCCCTTGTTTTAAAAACAAAACAAATTGCTTCTGTGGGCTCATTGGTTTTCAAGCGATAAACATAATTCCCGGCCAGCGGCTGCAGTTCCACATTGTCGATGTATAGCTTGCGCGGAATGTGTAGCAGATGGAAATGCAGATGGTTCACGGAGGCCAAAGCACCAGGACTATTATAGCCCAGACGTATGTGTGGATCCGTAATACTCCGCATGAATGTAATGCAAAAGTTGAGAGACGAACAGGTGACACGCTGAACTAGTTCCTTTTTCACCTCTGGACAGATGAGCGTGTGGTATTTTGTGATGGGGCTCTTGTTGATAATCATCTGGACCTCGGCGTTGTCACGCTCCTCATCTATGGTCATCATCACCTCCATGGCATCCACTTTGTTGAAATTAAATTGCTTGGGCCGAAATGTTGGGTTTAGGCTCTCAATGGTTTGTGGCACACGTCTTTTCAACGTGCGATCCGCATTCAACTGAAAATAAATCACAAAATGAACTGAAGGAAAGCGCAGTTAGGTTTATTTTGATACGCACCTCTGCATAGAAGCCACATTTGCCTGGCAGCTTGCGACCCGGCCTGGATTCTTGGAGCTGGTAGGCAAACAGTCCGGGTATATCGTGCAACTGCATCCAGCGCACTTTGAGTGCATTTAAATAATGTTGCGCCTTCGAATCCAGTGTCGTTTCGTACTTCGCCTTGCTGATATGACGTCCGCGTTTCTTTGGCTCCATCTCACCGACAATAACGGCGAATTGTAACAGCGTTGCCACACTGTAAAACTGCCTGTTGCTTTTGATTAGCTTGGCTGCGGTTCCTCTAACATTTTCATATAAATTGCGGGAAATAATACGATTTTGGCTTAAAATTTGGTTGATCGTTTGAAATAACCATGACATGTTGGTAAATAAAATAGCCTAAATAGAAAGGATTGTAATTAATTTGTATTCATTTTGCAGAGAGCGACAGCTCTGGCGATGACAGCTGTTTAGTTTTTTGTTTAGGTTTGCTTATTGGGTAAACAAATTGTTGGAAATGATGGAAACCCCTCAAAATATACGCGGCTCCTGTGAACGCTTTTGTCCCTATGCAGAGGCTAGAATGTAAGCAGAGATTATGAGTAAGTGATTCATTTTCAATACGTTTTCTTTAAAGGCGCATACAAAAGAAATTGCTCAACTTCTTTGAGTACAAAGATGGCCAAAAGCACGTACCCGGCGTTTTGGTCAAGGAGTTTACACGTTCCGCTGCCGATGCAAAGGTGCCAAAAGCCAAGGATATGCGCACAGAGTCTTGTCTAACGAAAACGGTTGAATATCTGCTGAAAGAGTAAGAATCTGTGTAGTTTGCATAATGCTTGAATTTATTACAATTTTTTGTTGCAGCATATTTCTTGATGAACGCAAGCCCTACCATTTGGTCTACGATTTTATATTCGATCGTTTGCGAAGTGTGCGGCGTGAAATAGTTATGCAGCAGTACAATGCTCGACAGACCATTCGTCTGATAGAGCCGATGATCATGTTTATGGCTTACAGCCGCTATCGGCTGTGTGAGGAGAGAATCGATAAGTTTGATCCAAAAATCTGCAATCAGCATTTGCAGGAATGCCTTAATGTTGTGCTCTGCTCGTATGATGAGCTGGATGAGGAGGCGCAGATTGTGACCGAAAATAAGCCGACCATACATGAGGCAGAACGACGTTACTTTATTGAGGCCTTATATCAAATTTTCAACCTGGGCACACCGGCGGCACTAGTGCGTGGCCTAACGCTGCCTGTCCAAGTGCGAGAGAGTGAAATCTTTAAGCTGGTATTTGGCATTTGCATGAATTATCATCAAGGAAATATTTATCGTGTAGTTAAAGGTCTACCTAAATTGCCGCATATCATTTGCGCGGTGGCTGGTGCAAAACTGCAAACAATACGACGGTAAATTAACAGTTAATAATGTCTATATATGTATATTTAAATTCATTTTATTTCTATTATGTCTGGCAGACGGCTATTGGAAATATTTACGCATGCCTACAATAGCAAACAACTTACGGTGCCGACTGCGTACTTGTTGCGTTTGACTTTGCTAGAGCCCCAACTGCTAACTGAACAATGTAAGCATTATAATATAGCTCAAACTCCCGATCGCAAGGCTTTGCGTTTTATAAAGACTTATTTTAAAAGCGACGCTGAAACAAAAAAAGCGAAACGAGAAACTTTTATTGATGAGAAATTGTCGCGTGCATATCTGCCTGATGTGTTGCTGTTGAAGAAGTTGTCGATATAGATCTCTGTTAGTATAAGTATTATATTATTTATTAAATGTATGTAAATGTATCATGTTTATTTTTTTTATTTAATAGCCGGTCTAGCAGGCGGCTAGAAAGGCAACCCTGTTATAGGAGTTATCGTTATCGACTATTAGTATTTATAAAAAATAATAGAATACATTATTAAAGCAGAAGTGCTGTTGCCTGTGCTATATAATTAACAATTTGTTGTCGCGTTTGGTTATAAATTCAGCACAATATTTAATTACAGTTCAAAGCCTCCGGCTGGACGCTAGTTGCACACACATATGTATACATAAAGCGCGCACAGGGTTGCATTTTGTTGTTATCGGTCTGCTGTCAAACACTAACACCAACAAAAGTTGTACGCAAGAGAAAGTGCTTGAGCCATTTTGGAAAATACAATTCCGCCATATTTACCGGCAAAATTCAAAATATTTACATTGCTAATAAATATTTAGCGGCACATAAACAAGATTGTGCATTGAACGGGTCGTGTGACAACGCGAGCGGACCAAAAAGCGACAAATTTGATAGACAACGTCTGCCACTGCCGCTGCTGCCGTCGACGCAGCGCCCCACGCACCGATGTCAATAGGACAGCAGTAGAGAAGACAAACAACGCAAACAACAACAGCGACTTGCAACGAAATTGGCCAGCGGGTATGTTTAATGATATTCTAAAATGGTTTGCTCTCTAATTGGCAATTTTCAGTGGGCCCCAATCTACAGACGCATATACACACGAGCGCGCGCGCCTACATATACAACAATTTGTACACACAAACACATACATACGCGCGCAGTCATACACACACGCACACACATTGAGGCGTACGTGAGCGAAACAAACACGCCAGAACGATGACAAGTCATCATCAAGGCGGCAATTTTCAAGCCAGAGCGCCGCCAATTGTTAAAAATCTATCACTGGCCGCAGCAGCCGTACCGCTGTCCCTGCCCATGCCTCTGTCGTTGCCGCTGTCCCTGCCCATGTCCATGTCTGCCTCCTCCTCCTCAGTGCACAATCACAATACAAACACAACATCACCGTTGTATTTCACACACGTTCTGCCTCCCACGGCGGCAATTGTGGAGAATCAGCATCCGTACAGCGTCGAACTGGATGGCACGGAACACATGGGCAGCGCTGGAGACAACGAGAGTTTTCTGATCGAGGAGATCATTGATGATTATGATGAAGATGCCAATATTGTTGTAGATGCTGGTGAATTCTTTGTATCTGGCGATGTCTACGAATACTGTTCGGTGGACCGCATAGATATGGGCATGGCCACAGCAGATGCTCTGCCGCCGCCAATAATAATGCAGCAACAGGAGCAGGATAGCGACGATGAGGATGATGGCCAACAAATGGATGGTGAGATGCGTATGTCGTCCGGCGAGGAAGACGACGAAACGCCGATCATGCAACGCGATACAAATGCCTTTGAAATAGCCTCAGAAATGTTAACAACAATTGAGTCAACAGCAGCGACCATCAAAGAGGAGCAGCTAGAGAATGACTACTATATGAAATCTACAGATGATTCCAATAGTTGTCACGTGCAGGACTTTAAACCATTTGGCAGACCGCAACGTCATAACAATAATATAATCAGCAGCCACAATAACCACAACATCAATGGCAATGGCAGTGGCAATGGCCATGGCCATGGCCATGGCACTACGAAGCGTTGGAAGCAAACGAAAGTGCCTATACGAATCACACAGGATCAGTTTAATGTGACGCTCTGGTCATCGCTTAACTCGGAGGATGAGGATGAAGAGGAATTGGATTTGGATGAGCAGCATGCAGTAGATCAGCAAACACTGGCAGCACCTCAAGCAATCAGCAGTACAACGAACAGAACTAACGATATGCCAAAGCTAATCATTGATGAGCATATGATGCATCATGATGTGCTCAGCGATGGCATTGGCAATGAGTATGTCATATTGCCGGATCCGTTCAGTGCGGCCGCTGTCACCGACGTCGAGGAGGTGGTGAATGCATTTATGGCCGATGGTGAGGATGATGTGAAGGAACAGGAGGACGAGGAAGATAGCCAATCGCTAAGCGAGCAGTATCAACTGGATGAGGCGTATGGCAGCATTGAATTAATTGAGAATATGCCACAACCTGTTGAACTAATGGCAGCGCCCGTCACAACGCCTGCAACAACAATATCAACATCAACAACAGCAGCAGCAGCTGCTGCTGTGGCAGTAACAACAAAAGCCGTGCCCAAGCTCGTGCTGCAGAACAGCAGCACAAATGTGCGTCTGAAAGCTAACAATAATAATATGAACAATAAGGCGACAAAACGTCAGTTGACCACACAACCTCCACCTCTGGTGCCAGCAAACAGCAGCAACAACAGCAGCAGCAGCAGTAACAGCAGCGGTAGCAGTAGCTGTGCTAATCCACAGCAACAACAAATGCATCAACGTGCGGCTGCAATGCCGCCAACGGATGAGGACGAGGAGCCCAAGTTTCGGTGCACACACCGTGGCTGTAATAAGGAATTTCGGAATCACTCGGCCATGCGCAAGCACATGCATACGCACGGACCGCGTGGCCATGTGTGCAACGTTTGTGGCAAGAGTTTTGTGGAGAGCTCCAAGCTGAAGCGCCACCAACTGGTACACACTGGCGAGAAGCCATTCGAGTGCACGTTCGAGGGCTGTGGCAAACGCTTTTCACTTGATTTCAATTTGCGCACACATGTGCGCATTCACACTGGAGATCGACCATATCATTGCCCCATCGATGGTTGCTCCAAGTGCTTTGCCCAGTCCACAAATCTGAAGTCCCACATGCTGACGCACACAAAACCCAAACGCAAATGGCCTCGAGCACCGCAGGTGAGCAGCAAATCTCCATTGGTGGCGCGATACGGACGTCTGGAATTTGGAGAGGATCCCACGCTGGTGTATGTGGAGTCCAACGAGGAGCTGGCGTCGGTGCTGCTGGATAGCACGTCGACACCTTCCTAACAAGCAATGCCGCTGGCTGTTGTGATCTGAATTTGGAATGCCGCGAGTAGCTTCACTGTGTGTGTGTTTCTGTACAGTTAGTTGTAAGGAGCGTTAGTTATCTAAGCGGGCATTGGCACAGAACGTGTTTACGGTAGAGGAGAGCACATGGTGCTGCCATCTACCCTAAGCTCAACTGCTGTTTGCTACTTGGCCCACAAACAAACAAACAAACAAAAAACTAGCTGCTAAGTTTTAATGCTAATGAGAATTATAAGTTTGATGAAGTTGATTGGAATGCGCGGCACGATGGTCAAAAAGTTGTAGAATTTAGTTTTTTGTATGCGTTTAAGTATAAAGTATGTAAATCCCAAATCTCCCTACCTCTCCCCTTATCCCCGGCAGCCTGCATCCTGCTGTGAAATGCTTTTAGCATTTTGATTCTAATCGTAACTCTTAATTGTGCGGCCACTCGAATAACAAAAGGCTGCGCACAATTTTTCTATAAAATCTTACAAATACAATTACTATTTAATACACACATAAACATTTAATAACAAATAGGCTATATATATATATATTTTTGTAATGAAATTGTAACATTTAGTGCATTGAAGTGCAAAAGTAAAGTATATAAAACCAAAATCAAACAAAAAAACTAAGATAACGTCAATTATTTGCCCCTGTCTAGATAAAAGGTTTATCGTAGATTGCGTATTGGCTATTTGGTAAGAAATGTTTATCAATGAAATCGAAGTTTACAGCTTTTATTTGAACGTGCAATACTAAAGCTTAAATCTAAATTAGCCTAAAAAACTGTGTAATTGGTACTTCAAAATGCGATAAATATCGCTAGCGATCTTTACACGATATATAAAGCTTGGTCACATTTACAGTTAGGCAGAATTTATGCGAGATAGGAATAACGGCATACGCCGAATTAGTGAGTTTGAACTTTTTAGTTTGCACAATATATATATATATATATATATTATATATATGTTCTATATCTAAATTTGATATCGAAGCAATCTAGTTAATAGTATTTGCAGAAAGGGTATTAGCTATTGGTATATAGCTGCCAAAGCCATTATGTGACTTGGATGCCCGCAGTTTCTGACACCGCAGGCAAAATATTTCCAATTGGCGTGTATTTAAATAGATTTCCAGTCAACGATAGCAGCACAGAGTAGTTGAAGTACCAGAACACGCAGAACAGAATCACAAATATGGCGTCTGTGGAAAATGGAAGCAAGTGTCAATAATTACTTGAAATGGGCCATGACGAATCACTGTCTGTATGGGATATTAACTTACGTATTGTTACACGCTCCCATTTTTCGACAACGTAGAGCTCAGTCACCTGGTGTCCAACAGAAACGTGCAGATTGATAACAAATAATATGCATAAATATATATGTATTTCTAGGAAGTGTGTATGTATGTATGTGTGTGTATGTGTGCATTGTAGCATCACATAAACTAAAATTTAATATCACAATATATTACTCACCATAAGATAGCGAAACCACCAGTAATTGGCAAAATTGATAATGTTATTAAGCATTTTGTTCTTGTTTCGAATATCAGTCAAAAACACTTCAGAATCGCAGCAACAAAAGCGAACAACCGTAATTGACTGCTATGGCCAATTAATTGTTTAATCTTAATACTAAATGGCTTAGTGTTGACAACGTACAAAAAGCCCCGGCGACTAAGTCAGTGCGGCACAGCTCGATACAAATCGTCATCGTCATCGTTATCGTCATCGAGAACAGCTGTTTTTTTTTTTATTTTTTTAACATACCTAAATTTAAAATGACGAACTATTTTGTTAAAGTGTTACAGCGCACCCAGCTAAGTCACAGCCAAGCGGATGTAAAGCCCTTTATTTATATACACAGCAAGTGGTTGGAGGATGCGATTGAGCTGGAACTGCTACTCACAACTAGTAATAATAGTTATAGAGCGATACTGAAGCATGATGAAATTAAAAGCGCTGCGGAAGAACTGGAGCAACCCTATGACGACTTCTATGCGGAATGTAAAAAGGCTCTTGTAACTCAAATGGGATTGCCTGACTTCGACTATGAGTTGGATGAGCAGCAGCCATGCTTTAAGCTCTTCAAGTGTACCGGGTTCGAAACGCTTTATGTAGATCTGCCCCTGCGCAAGGTATCCAATTGCTATCAAATGCTGGATGCAGCCATTGAGAGTGCACAACAACCAACAACGCTCAATACGGCACCTACTGATCAGGGCGATGTTGCTGTTGGACCCAGTGAGCAGTCCAAGGAACTGCTCACAGAATACAATCAGTTTATAAAAGACTCCAAGATGGCCGAAAAGAAATTGCTCAAGAAGTTCATATTGCTCATCAACAGCAAAAAGGAGCGCATTGAAGAGCTTGAGCGAATGCTGGAGCAACGCGATATTGTTGTAGCTAATGCAGACACTGATGAAGAGGCTGAGAACAATGAAGAGCGTGATGATGAGGACGACGATGCCTATGGCGGCAATACGCAAGTCATGTCCCAAAGAGAACTCATGCAGGAGTGATACTAAAACGAAGCCCAAAACAAAAAGGAGTTTAAGCATTTCATGGAAAGGCCCAACAAACAAATAGTTTGAAAATTCATTTGTCATTTTAAGTAAGTTTCTTTAGAATTGATTTGAAATTTTAAAATAAATTTTGCTAATTCTTATGTTTGATTAAATACATATGATTGTAAAACATTTCCACTCAGTGCAAAGCCATTCAAATATTTTCCATTGCTGTGATTAGTTCTTTTTTGTTTTCTTTAATAAATTAACTTTATAAGGTATATGTGTATATGTATAAATAAACAACAAATAGATTTTTTTAACATAATATACAATACAATTACAATCAATGTGTATGTCTGTGTTTAGCTTAGAATTAGAGCAAAATAAAATTGCATTTTGGAATAAGTTACAATTGTCGTTGCAGTTGTTATTTTTGGAATTCCTTGTTAAGACAATGACGAGAGACTTTAAAAAATACGAAATCCAATTGGAAACAAATTAAAACATTTTACATAAATTTGTATATGTATGCGCTATTTATATGTTATGTATAAATATGTTAGGCGTGTGTAACATTTCGGAAAGAGTAAACAAATTGGAGCTGTTGCCGCGATCATACTCAAAGAGCGAGCAGATCCTCTTCAGCGCCTGGTTTCTTTGGTGTCTTTCGTAAGCTGTTGTCCGTTGCAGATCCTGTCGTGGAATTCGATGCATTGATCGTTGGAAGATTTTCAGCAGCAGCGGCACGTTCCTCCAGGAACTTGTCAAACTCGGAGCTTGTCAGCTCCTCAATGCCATCAATGTCTTTCTGTTGGAAACAAGCCAAACATTAGTTAAAGCATTTTGCACTTCATTCGTTTCTAACAAAAAGCAAACGCAATTCGAATAACTTAAAAGCTAGTATGTGCGATGAGTGCATAAAACAAAAGCAAGCTTGTGTGTTTAACTTGTTTGAAATTGCTGCTTTGCTACTTACTGAGCTGCCCAGCCACGCCTCCATTTCGTCGATCTCGTTCTCTTTCGTCGACTATGTGGGCGCCATTAAAACCAAAGACAAACCAAATTTAAATTTGCATAAAAGAACATAAAAGTAAATAAACAAATAGTAATGCAAATTGAAATATCAAATAAATCAAGGATTAGATAAACAAATATTAGAGCGACATATTAATTTACATCGGTTCTAGGGCGTTCACATTACTCACTTTACTTACCACCGGCGGATCGCCGGCTGAACGTTGTGTTTGCTGTGGTGGTGTTGCCGCTGCTGCTGCTGATGCTGCTCCTGCTCCTGTCGGCTTTGGTTGCGTGTACGGCGAGGACACGCTGCCAGCTGCTGCATCCACAATGGGTATATCGCGCAGCAGATCGCTTTTGCTAAGGTAACAAACAAAATCAAGTTAGCAATTGATGTTTAGAAGTTTATTTAAATATTTTGCTCACTGGTTGCCATCGGTGCGCGACTGCGCCAGCATATCAAACTCATCCGCAGCGCCTGTTGCGGCAACGGCTGGTACAGTTGCTGCTACGCCGCCGGCGCCCAGTTGCAGCTGTCCAAAGCTTTGCGGCAAATTATCCTCGCTGCTCTCAATCAAGTCGATTAGCAGCTGATCACTTTGTGGCGTATTGCTAACAGCTCCTGCTGTTGGTGGTACAACAGCTGCCGCTGCCGCTGCTCCGGCTGTTGCTGCTGCCACGCCTGCAACCGGCACACCCATCGCAGCGCCAAGCACAGCAGATGGTGAGGTGACTGCTGCCGCTCCAGTAGTGCTCTGCGCTCGACTCTTCTCGTAGCGCTGATGACGCAAAAACAAATTGTTCAGCTCATCGTTGATGCGCAGAAATTCCGCCGTCAGCTCATCGTCCTGCACGCGCCCAATAAGGTCGACAATGCGCGACTGCATCTCCTTGCAGGTGGCGGTCAACTCATTTAGCAGGGCATAGTCATCGGGCAGCTCCTGGCCCGGCTTCAATACGCTTAGCATTTCAGCCAATATGCTCATATTGTTGCTAACAATTTCCAGTTCGGAGCGAAGTTTTGCGCCCTGTTCGGGCGTTAAATGCAGCGGACCAGTGGCTGGAGCAGCCGCAGCAGCAGCAGCCGCCGCAGCAGCTGCCGCATGCTGAGGCGATATGCTATGCTGGGCGCTCATTAGCTGTGGATGCGGCAAGGGATGCACTTCTGGCACGCTCTGAAATACAGTTAGAAAGACTTTAGAAGTATTGTTAAGAATGGTTAATAGTCCAGGTGCTCACTCGTTGTGGCGTATATATCGGCGCCATGGCATCCAGATCGGTGGGCGGAAACTCGATGCCCTTGTTCTTCAGTTCCATGTACATTTGCGTAACACCATTAAGATCGGGTTGATTCTTGAATGCATCTGCCCAAATCTGTATCAGACTGAGCACCTTCTCCTGCATGATGGCGGGCGGATCATTTTTGGGCCCAATCAGTTTCACCAGCTCATTGATGAAGTCCTTTTGGGCGACCAGCACATGGAAAGCCTTGCCACAGTTCTTCACGCACGTCTCCAGCACAGTTAGCGTATACATGATCACCTGATTATTTTTGCCAGCATTCTGTGAGAGACGTTTGCGTATAGCACGCATGGCGTCCCGTGCCGTATCGGAGGATTCGTTGATCATGTCGCAGATTTCCATGTTCGCTGCCCAATTTTCAGAAGCCAAGCTCGCATCGGTGGCCGCCTCTGCAAATGTATATATAATATATTATTTCGTTTTCAGCGATGTTAGCATTATAACAATTTGTTTAAATATTTAATTTGTCTTTTAAGTATTTTTTGTTTTGTTTATTTTCATGTCGAGTCATCGCATTTTGTTTACGGGATGAAAATCAACAATAAAAAAAACATGCGGCAGCAATAAATTTTGCAAGCAATAAGATCATTTTATTGCTATTCAAACAACAACAATACAAAAACATTTAGTCATATATATGTAATGTATATTATTGCTTATTCATATGATCAGAAGTTAGTTCGCATTAAAATGCATATCATGTTAACGTAACAAGACATTCGCACCGTGTAAGCCGATCAAATTATAGGCGAGAGCTTGAGCAAGAGAGAGAGGGAGAGTGAGAGGGAGAGTGCTTTCGAATTTTGTTGTTGAGTGCAACGCACCCGCACCTAAATAAAACGCAATAGGCAACAACAAACAAAACCCACAACAAAACAAAACAAGAAATAGCAAAAGCAAAGTGGAACGAAAGAAGAGGTGAAGCAACAAATTAGTGAATTAGTGAGCCAGTGAAAATTAGCGCTAATGCACACACACACACACACACAGGCACGTATACATGTATAGCAGTAAGTGACTACGAAAATGAGCAGAAAGTAGAAATGAATAAATTAACACATTTATGTAACTAGCAAGCAGAGGCAGCCGTAAGTCTCGATGACTAATTGCGTGCAGCGCACTTTGAGCTGGTCAAGGAGTTGGGCGCAGCGATGCGTGTGCCGAATTATTATTATTTGTACATACATATATTTATTTTTATTATTTGTTTTAGTTGCTTTGTACGTGATGACTAACAAATAATCCATGAACATGAAAATACTTCGTTGTTTACGTAGTCCATATTTGTACGTTTGTCATTTGGGAATAGGCCGCCTATCATCACTACCTGTCACATATACATACATACATACACACATACACGCACACACCTTAAATATGTGGTATGTGTAATCTTATCAGACGTTTTACCAATGGGTGGAAGGGGGATTGTCATCGTACCAGCATGATAACGAGTTTATTTTTTGCCATAGAAATCAGATGGCAACAACAAATCGAGCTTTGCGGTAAGCGGGTTGTTTGAGTATGTGTGAGTGACAAACAGAAAATGACAAAACGCCCAAAAGAAAGTTGGGAAAATTCAATTTTCCATGAACAGATTTTCATTACGCTACCGCCTGCAATGCAGTCCGGTCCATTGCAACTACAATGCAAATGCGCAAATAAACACAAATACATGCACACACAGTATATTACCTATTTGAAAAGTGATACAATTTAATAAATATATATTACACCCACTCACATTCACACGCACACACACACACACACCCCACACACCTCACACACATATTACACGACCGCTATTTTGTCATTTACTCACCAATCCGCTGTCCGATAGGTGTTGAGAAAACATTGCCCAGAGCGCCAACATTGAAGAATGAAGCCATTTTGGTGCACTGACTTTTGTGTTATACGTATTTGTTTTATTTATTTTGGTTTTCACTACTAAAGAGCGCAAATGTTTATGCGTTTACATCTGCTGCACTTGTCATGCAGAGTGACCACGATCAATAAAACTGAAAATACCAAAGTGTTTAGTTACTGAGCTGCCAACTTAATGTGAGTTTAAAACTGAACGCAGCTAACTTCACGTAGGCGGCATTTTGCGCGCAGCTAACTTCATGTTGAACAAGTGACAAGTGGTTAGTCTTGTTCAACGAACAGAGATGCGAAAGAGAATCGACAGTCGGAAGAAACACGAGGGAAGGAATTGTCATTATTTTTCTAAAATCAACTTTTCGCTCGCAAAATATGCAAACGTAATTGATAATATCGTAATGTGTAGCTTGCAAATAAATTACGACGGCCGTTTTCGTGTTTCCTAGATGGCTTTCAACAGAATTACGGAGGCAATAGCATAAAGCGAAAAAAGCGTGTGTAACTGTGTTAGTGTGCGTGCGTCGGTTTGGCTGGTTGGTGTGTTGGCCGAAAGCAGTGAAACGAAAACTAAAGGCGAACAAAAAAAATATATAAGAAAAAAGAACAAAAAGACGTACCAGCTAGCAGTCGCGCGGGCAACGAACGTTCAGCGTTATTGAAGGACGACGAGCGGTCGCTGAACGGACGCTGGCAACGGCAACGGTAGCGACAGGGGCAGCAGCAGCAGCGGCAGCCATAAGAAAAACGTGTGCATTTGTCGACCGGGCGGAGGATCTTGAAGATTGCGCAAATGTACAACAGCTAGCTGTGAAGCGTGTGCGCGCGTGTGTGTGCTGTGTGCGTGTGTGTGTTGGTGCGTGTCTGGGTCCGAGTACGCGCAACACGCCCGCCTACGCCACATAACCAACAACAACGACAACAACATCAGCAACAACAACAAAACGAATCGAATGCTTTCATTTCCTTTTCGCCACTCCCCCCATTGTCCCGCTGTAAGCGATTTAATTTAACGCGCTATCGCCTACCGACTCCCACCATACAACCCCGCCCAACTTTACTCGACGTCCCATTATCAGAGTTTCGAGGGAGCGCGGCGTCAAATCCTTCAAAATTCCACCACAAACGCCTACCAGTGCGAGCGCCATGCCCGTCTCGTTGGCTGTGTGCGAAACAGCAAATGTTGTGAACGCCGCACTGCGGGAATCGCTTGGCGGCAGTTGCGTTGCAGCGGCCGCAGCTGGCCGTTCCGGATCTGGTTCAAGTTCCGCTGCTGCGGCTGTTTCGGCTGATGAAGCCAAAATTGGCGATGCATCGGCCACGGATAACTTGCAGAGCCAAATTGTGGCAAATGCCAAACGCGTATTGCTGGCCAAAATTGAATACGAGGAGGTGGAGAACTACCATGAATCTGTGTTGGCCAAACTTAAATCGAAATACATTGTCATAAAGCCGGATAACAATGGAGTTGCCAACTGTAGTTACAAAACTAACGGTAGTAGCACTGGCAAAGTGCTGAGCTCCAACGGTCATGGTAAGTGTTTTTTTCTCATGTTCTGTTTGTATGTATGTATGTATGTGTGCGTGTGCACAAAATTACATCAACTTGTGTATGTGTGTGTTTCATGTTTATTTTGCCATATTCGGCGCAAAATCACGTGTGAACGGGTCAACATAATTGTCTGCCTGCAACATTTATGAGCTCCGAAGTCGACGTCAACGTCTCAGTAGCAGCGTCTCTGTGTCTGCGTGTGAGTGTGAGAAAACTGGGCTGGTGTACGTGGTGGCCGTGTATAAACAGAATGCAAAGAATAGAACTAGCAAGCAAAACAAGTACATGATCGCATAGAGTAAGTTGAATAGGCTGCGACGTCAGTAGCGGCAGCGGCATCGGCAGCGCCTGCAGCAGCGAGCTCACTACAAATTTTTACTACTGTCTACTTCTGAATCACATAGCAGAAGCAGAAAAAAAAACGTGCGGCAAACAATTTTACACGCGGTTGTTCGTTCGCACCCGCTCTCACTCACACTCACACAAATAGCCCACTCGTGCGCTATCGCTCACACTCATTGCATTCGAACTGGCGCTAAAATTTGTGTTTGGTAACTGCAATGGGAGTTTTTTTTTCTTAAATTATTTACTCGATTATTAGCAAATGTTTCGTCGCATTTTGCTGAATATTTTGAATGAGCATACACACATACATACATACATTTACGATTATTTATCAGTGTGTGTGATTCATGCACACACACACAGATACACCGTCGCACACGCATTGCGAATCATTTGCGCAAAGCAGGAAGTAAAACAAAGACGCAAGACAATGCAGAGAAATGGTCAAAGACTTCGCTGCTCTGGCCATGTTTTGCCCGCCGCAGCAGCAGCAACAGCAACAACAATGTAATGACGCCTACAACAACAGGCATTGTTAGACCGCGCCAAAGTTGTGCCATTTGCACAACGAGCTGTCCGAATTTCAGTTGGCAACACTCAACGTAAACGTAGAACTTGCAATTTACATGCGCCAAAACGAGACGACAATACATCGTCGGCGCTGTGTATAGTGGTCACGCTTCTTTTTCTCATTTCTTTTTGTAAAGCCAACGAGTACGTCAAGTAAACGCTCGCTGTTATCAACACAACACAAACACAAAGGCACAGGTGACCACTTCTATGTGCATAACACTCTATATATACATAGATATATGTATATATATTGTCTATATATATTTGTGTGTGTGCGCTCGCTGCCTCTGGCAGTATTTTTGTCCGTCATATTCGTTTTAATTTTAGTATTCAAGCTAATTTCTCGTGTGCCACACAACTGGGATACGTCCAATGTATTATAATGACTGTGTTAATTGCGGATAGCAGCTACGCACTCTGGCTGCTCTATAAATTGGTGTTGCTGCCCTGCCTGCTGCTACTGGTGCGACTCTTTCGACATGTGCTAATGCCCAGGCACAAATTTGCTGTTTCATTCACAGACAATACTAATGGTGTGAACGGCAGCAGCAGCAGCAGTCACACAGCTGCCACTGTGAATGGCAATCGTAAACAGACAGTGGAGCAGTCCAATCAGAATGCCACGGCGAACCCCAATGAGTTGCCCAAGCCCAAACGGGTGCTGTACCCGCGCGAGAACATCCGCATCGGCTGGAAGCAATCGGAGAGGAAGTGGCAAGTGGGTGCGGGCATGCTGAATGTGGGCAATACGTGTTACCTCAATTCGACGCTGCAGGCTCTCTTCCATATACCAGCGCTGGCCAATTGGCTCGTCTCGGATACGTCGCATTTGGAGAACTGCAACATTAGTGAGTCATGTGGCGGCAGTGGCTGCATTATCTGTGCCATGGCCAAGACATTGCAGACAACACAATCCAATCAATCGGCAGTTCGGCCATTTCTCATCTACACTAAGCTAAGGCAAATATGCAAACACATGGTCGTTGGCCGGCAGGAGGATGCCCATGAGTTTTTGCGCTTTCTGGTCGAGGCCATGGAGAAGGCATATCTGATGCGTTTTCGCAATTACAAAGAGCTTGATCAGCTGGTGAAGGAGACGACGCCGTTGAGTCAAATCTTTGGCGGCTATTTGCGTAGCGAGGTGCGCTGCCTGAGTTGCAACCATGTCTCGATTACGTTTCAACATTTCCAAGATCTGTTGCTGGACATACGCAAGGCGGATACCCTGGAGGAGGCCTTCGACGGCTACTTTTCACGTGAGCGTCTCGAAGACATGGGCTACAAGTGCGAGGGCTGCAAGAAAAAGGTGAGTGCACAGTGTGCTGAAGATTCTCCCACATATTGATTTTAAATGCATATTCTCCTCAAGGTCTCGGCTACTAAACAGTTCAGCTTGGAGCGTGCTCCAATTACGCTCTGTATCCAATTGAAGCGCTTCTCGATGATGGGCAATAAGCTGACCAAACAGATTAGCTTTAAGCCACGCATTGACCTCAGTCGATTCGCAGCACGCAGCCCAACGGCCGCCACCCAGCCTTTGAGCTATCGTCTGGTATCGATGGTCACCCATTTGGGCGTCTCTCAGCATTGTGGCCACTACACGGCCATTGGGCTTACGGAGGCGGGAAGCTATTACAACTTTGATGACAGCTATGTCAGACCCATTGCCATGCAAAGTGTCTGCAATACGAATGCGTACATCATGTTCTACGAGTTGGACGTGGCCAGCAGCTGTATCAACAACAGCAGCAACTGCAACACTAGTGTGCCCAAGCTGAACGGACTGCGTCTCACCAATGGACAGCATAGCCCGTCGGCAGCTACTGTAGCTGTGTCTGTGGCAGCCACGGCCACATCAACATCCGCCTCTGCTGTGTCTCCGCGCTTTATTGGACCACAGCTGCCCAATGGCTATGCCAATAACAATGGCCATGCACTGGGTGGTGTAAAGACTTCAATTCAGTTCAAGTCATCGCCACAGAAGCAGCCACAACAGCAGCAGCAGCAGCAAAATGGTCTCCTAATGGGGGCCAATAAATTTCAGGAGTCTGCGCAATCGAAGCATTCACTGGTTGGGGCATTGCATAAGGGAGAAACTGCTGCAAATGCAATTTCAAATGCAAATTCTAACAAAAGTTCCTGCAACAACAATTTAACAATCAATAGCCAACACCAGCAACAACATATTCTGCCAATATCATCCGATGAGGAGGATGAGGAGGAGGACAGTGATGATGATGTTGATGTGAAAGCTAACACAGCGCCACAGCTGCCGAGCATGCCCAAAATGTTTGAAGATAGCGAGAGTGTTGCACAAACTGCCAAGTTGAAGCCAAAGACGCCACTCAAGAGCCTGGTGCCGTATGAGTCTGCCTCTGAGGAGGAGCAGGAACAACAGCAACAACAGCAGCAGGTGTTAGTGCCACAGCAACAGGCAGCTAATCCGCGCAAGCGACGCAGTGGCGCTGATTCAAGCGAATCAGAGGATGATCCACCATCTATCCTGCGTAATGGTCATGCCAAGATCAATGGCAATGACTCCAACACCAACACCAACAGCAACAGCAAATCCAACAAGTCCGCCTCAAATGCCTCGTCGGCCAATGTTAACAGCAACAAACAAAAGACTGATGCCATAGACGAGATATTTAAAAATCTAAACAACTACAAAAATAAACACAGAGCCACAGCAGTAGAAGGTACAACTGCTGATGGGGATGAGGATGAGCACCAGCAGGTCACAAAGAAGCCAAGCAACTCCTCCAGCTTTATCAGCAACAATGGCTGGCAGTCCCAAAATGGCAAGGCGCCGCCATCGCCAAAGACGCCGCCCTCGCCAGCGGTGATTAAATCCAAGACTGGCATTTGGCAGATAACCCGCACGGATGATAACGATGATGATGATGATGATGAAGAGGGGGATGATGATGTTGATCAGGACGAAGACGACGATGAAGTCGTTGTCGTGGAAGAGCAAACAGCGAGCGCCACGGCTAAAAATCTCAATAATCCATTTGCCGCCAGCAAAGCGTCTGCAGCAGATTCCACACCTGGACCTAAGCGACAGAAGCTGCTAAATGGCAGCGCCAAGGCACCGCAGACGCCGCGCATCGGCAATGGCTATCAAAGTGAGACCATGGCCAATGGCAATGCAGTCAACGAGCTGTTAAAGCAGACCCATCGTGGTTATGGCACCTCTGTGCTCAGCTGGAATGGCAAACCCTCCGAGTTGGACAAGGAGGTGAGTGGCAGAGCACCTGCTTTTTAAATGCATTGCACCTGATTGCTTATAGTTTGGCTTTAGTTGATTAAAGATGCGTCGTTTTCACTACAATCAAGGTAGCTATCGATAGCCAGCTAAGCTATTTATAAACATCGATAGGAAGTGAAAACGACGCATTTTTATGAAAGATTTCGCATTCTTTCTCTTTGTTCTTTGTTTTCCATTTTGTATCTATAGTTGGTGATTGTTCTTTTTTGTGTATTTGTAAATACTCAATGCATGTCTGTTTTTCTTTTGTTACGAAAATTGTTTTGTAATTTTTGCATTTGTTTTCACCATTTTACCCCACATTCATATAGACTTTTGATTTGGTTTGTGCGAAACGGATAGCTGGTGGTTACGGCGATACGGATTGGCATGTTGGCGTGAACAGTAACAGTAATATTAACAGTAACACGAACATTGACAGTAACAGCAACAGCAACAGCAACAGCTCGACGGCTCCATCCGATAAATTGTTTTAGCCGCTGTTGCAAGATGTACTTGCAAATCTCAATTTTCCCCAATTTGCCTTGAACTGTGATTGTGTTGAAGTCTCCATGCTGCGTGTGGATACTTCAATGCGCCTAATACTCCCCACCCAAAACCTGTTTTACGAACGCCGTCGAAATCCTAGTGTTCAAATAGGTAAAACTGCTGTTGTAGTTATCCACCTTTTTATCCAAACAAAAAAACAAAAAATGAAGCTTATGATTTGACTGCCAGTTTGATTCCCGTTGTCATCATAAATTCCACCGTGCCCGTTACCGTTTTGCCAAATTGACTGCTAGATAAATGAAACTGGTTAACTATTTATCAAACTATCGATAGGCTTAAGAACATTCAGTGTCATATTTATTTCGAATTTGAATATTCAATATATATAATATTTAAAAAAAAAATCAATCAGTAATGATCAATATCGATTTCTCTAATCGATAGAAAGTTCGCTCTCCAGCCTTACATTAATAAATCGCATGCAAATTGTGCTCGTTAACTCATCTGCATAAGCTTCATTACCAACGACCCACTCCTAAAGCCAAGCAGATTTATATTGAAATAACTGAAGTGTATTAAACTGAACATCTTTTCGTCCTTAGTTGCTGGCAGAGGCACGCGAGCAGCGGAAGCGCGATGCGGAAGATGATGATGAGAATGAAATGGATCGTGGACGTCAGCGCAAGGTTAAATCGGCGTCGGTCAAATGTAATAACGGCATACCCGGCTACAATCCATTCCAGGAGTTTGAGAGTCAGAAGCGCTGGAACGGCAACAAGTCTGGCTCTTTTCCCCGCTTCTATCAGAATTATCGACAAAATTTTCAGCAGCGCAACAAATTCAAATATAATCGATTTGGCGGTGGTGGCGCCAAGTTTCAACAGCAGCGTGCCTTGCAGCGCCATCTGGCGACCGGCGGCGGCTTCACGCGCCGCCAACACCAATCGACAGGCCATCAACAACAACAGCAGCAGCAACAATCGTAACTGGATGTCGTGGGATGCGTTGCATTAATTGTGGCCGCTGTGGATGTTGCCCAGCAGCTGGCAAACGGGTTCGCTTGGATTTTACACGAGTTTTGTAAACATTTTTTAACTGCTGATGCATATATTAGGACTAGGACATGTAAGCTATAAGCTAGAGCAACCTCTACCAAGTTTAATTTGTAAACGTGTTTGGCATTTTATTTATTGTGTTTATTTTTAAATGAGAATTTTGAAATATACATGATTTAAACCTAGTGTCGCAGGGACTGTAAACATTTTCAAAAAGTGTTGCAACCTCCCAAAAAAAAGTAAAATAAAAAAGAAAACAAAATTGAAAAACAAAAAATTATGCCTAAAACCAAAATAAAATTGTTTAAAGGAGAAAAGAAAATAAGAAACACGTAACACACAATGATGCAAACCTTATAAGAAATACAAAAATAAAATAACAAACAAAAACAATATTTTTAAGAAACTAACAAGAAACAAATTCTGTACATATTATATATTAAACAATGAGAGTGTAGATTTAACATCGGTCTAAGTTAGAGGGCGTACGGAACGGATATTTCAGTTGGACGCCACTTTTATTTATAGCATTAGCGGCAATAACCGATTGCTAGTGTTAAAATATAACCCAAAATATAAATAAAAACATGTTGGATATATATGATACAAACAAATACAAAAAACAAAAAAAGAAATGAAACAAACACACATTTACGTATAACTAAGGCATATGAACAAAGAAAACGGCCGGCGCCGGCGAATTAGCAAAATTATATTATACAGTTTATTTCGATCAATTTAGTGTAATAGTAAATAAACCGTACAACAAAAAGAATAACTATACATTATTATATATTATGTACTAGTATGTAAATTGTAAACTCCTTTTGGCTAACGCTAATCGCCGCCGCCGCCTCCGCTTCGTTTGCGTAGCTCCTTCTTGTTCATTAGGCGACCTTTGCGGTAGCGCGTCTGTCCGCCAGCTGTCGACTTGCCATGCTTCAGCTTCTTCCTTTGATGCTTGGGCACGCTGCGGATGGTGTTGTTGCGATCCCGTTTCGTCTTCTGCAGATTGGCCTTCTTGTCAATGCGCTCTTTCTGCTTGAACAGTTTGCTCTTTTTGATTTTCTTCAGCGTTTTCGTTTTCATCAGTCTGTCCAGGTCCTTTTTGCTTCCGATATCTGCATCGACAGCCTTGCTGCCGCCTGTTTCTTCTTCAGCTTTGGTTGCCGCTTTACGTCTGCGTTTGGCATTCACATCGAAATCCATGCCGGGTATGACATTGGTCTGTTGCTGGTCATCCTCGTCGCTCTCCTGTGGTGCTTCCTCTTCTGCGCTCTCGTCAGCTATGTTGGCACCAAGCATATTGCGTTGAGCAGCCAAATCATTCGTGGTCAGCTCCACGATCTTAACTTGGACTTCATCATCTTCATACGCTTCCGTTTGCTGTGAGCCTTCAATCTTATCCTCCTCAGTGAGTTCCCGCAGGGGTTCGAAGGATTTCTTGAGATGTTTGAAGCTATCTTTCACCTCCTTCCGTATACGTTTGTGTTCTTCTTTCAGATTGCGATCCAATTCCGCCTTCGCCCGACTGCGGCGCTCATTTTTTCGCTTTCGAAAGCCAGTTAAAAATTCTCTGTTTTGTATGCGCCGAGTTAATAACGTTGCTTTGACTGACTTATTATATTGTCTGCTACTCACTTGCGTTTTTGTGGATCGAATACAATCTCTACTTTCTTCTTTCTGCGAGCCATCTCAAACTTGATTTGCAGTTTACCAAAAACCTCGTTGTTTACGTTTGCACAAGCCACATGTTGGTTAAAAAACGCAATTTCGGACTCCTGTTAGCGTTGCTTTTTGCGTCTGTTAACGAAATGTTAACGCAAATGCGAGTCGATCTCAAACTGTTTAACGGCTGAGCATATTACATTTCTGTTAATTTGCTGTTATCACTAACCATACTGCTGTTATTCAATTGAAGTCAAATTTAAAAGTGTTTCAATATTTATTGTCTATATTTAATACACGAACATACTAGTTCGTTTCAGTGTAATATTTATTGCAATTAAATTGATAATTTATATGATTTTTTCTTTATAATTTTGCGGCTTTTACAAATCGCATTTCGTATATATATCACATGCTTATATGTATTATCTTTTACAATTCGGATTACTTTATAAAAACAAAGTTTAGTTTTAACAAGTTCTTCTAAAGAAGCGTTAACATTATATAATCGTTGGGCCTAACAACTAGGGATATTCATGACACTACAAACTAAACTCTAAATATATATAACGATATATTTATGTTGACATATGTATGGGTTGCCTTTTTTTTGTAACTGATATACTGTATATATATATATGCTTTGTAACCATAAATTCATTCTGTTGCAATCTAGAGCACCACTCACTCCTCATCAACCTCTAATGTAAATAGTTTTTTACCCCGAAACGAAGACGTTTCCAATACTTTCGATGTGGACAGTTTGCTGAACGAGCTGCTCTCATCTACAGATAATAAATTGCTCTTCTCTGGTTTAGTCTTTCGTGCTGAAGAGCTATAGTATAAGAGCATATAAATAAGTCTGTTCTGAAATATAAGAGTCTTTAATATAAGACTGAGCTACTTGCCTTCTTTGACGGTTGGCCGCTAGATGATTATGATTTATGGGCGTCGAATTCACCAGGTTCTCTCGTCCACAGGCTGTTGGTGTGCCATGCTGCGACAAATCCATATCCATCGCTAGTAGAAAATCTGAGATATAACAATCTCGATTACCAATGGGCGTTGATCCCACTAGCTGGAACTCTAAGCGCGGCACACCAGCAACCGATGTGGTTGGCGATGACGGCGCGGCGGTTACTGTATTGCCATTATACATCGGAGTCTGCGATGATGTAATGGGCTTGTACAGGTGCAAGATTTCTAATATGTAGAATAAACAACGATACGCCGCCGCCTTCAGATTGTACATTTTTAACCAAAATGCGCGTCGCGACCGGCGAAAGCATTTCGACTAGAAAACAGAATGGATGATTGTTGTACAGATATATATTGCTGAATGATTTGAATAGAAACCTACCAACAGCTTTAATGTGACCATGGATTTCTCCTGTTTCTGCATTCGCAGCAGGCGAGGATGCGATAAGAGCTGCTCTGTCGTTGATCGTTGTCGTGGATCCGGCGACATCATACATTTAATGACCTGCTGCAGCTCCACTGAGATTTCTGCAAACACAATGAAATTGTTTTATACTCGTATATATATTTCAATATTGATGGAATTGATGTACTCACTGCTTATGAACTCTTCGGGCAATTTGCCCTGGCGCAGCTCATGCCACAACGGCCCATTGGATGGCAAGTCCATGTAGCATGACAGCTCTAGCATTGCGATGCCCAGACTAAAGATGTCCGCAGCTTTAGAGAAATGGCCCTGCAGTATTTCGGGCGCCATGTACCGCGAATCACCCTCCGTTGCCTGATGGTTGTTCGCTTTGTCCACATCGATGACCAGCCCAAAGTCCGCCAGTTTGCATGTGTCGTCATCATCGATCAGCACATTCTCCAGCTTAATGTCCAAGTGTATGAGATTACGGTCGTGCAGCGACTTCAAGCCACGCAACAAGTCTAGTAATATATGCCAGATACGATCCTCTGGTATATGTCGACAGCGATATAAATACTGTTCCAAGCTCTCGCGGCACAGCTCCATTTGCATGAATAGTCGATCGTACTGCTCCCAGGCCCGAATGAACCGAATACAATTCTCATGGCCAGAGAACTCCTCGTATCGACGTACTTCCTCCAGTCGCTCAGCTCGATATTGTTCGCCGCGGAACAATTGCTTGGTGATTTTGACCGCATACAGCCGGCTGTCAGAGCGATCTCGCACCTGGAACACCTCACCAAAGGAGCCTTCGCCCAGCTTCGTCAGACGCTCGAAACACTGCTCGAAATGGCTCATATTGCAGGACGTCGTGGACATGGACATGGACGAGGCAGCCGCAGCAACACTTGGCGACGTTGGCAATGTACCGGCATCCGAGCAGTCTGATCCGCCACGAAAGGAAATTGCATGGGCTATTTGAGAGTTGTTGGCACTGCAGGATCCGGACGACTGACTGCGATTTAAATTGTTATTCTCAACGGCAATATAGCGTGTTTTCACTTTGGGCGGTCGAAATCGGTTGCTGTCAAAATGTCCATTGAACTGCGACAAACAAAGAAACTTTGAGTTGAAGATATTGAAGGGCGTGAAAAGAGTGAATGCATCTTTGGCTACTGTTGTAGTTGTTGCTACTCACCTGTTTGTGCCGGTGCTTATCGTCATTTATCATCTCCGGCAGCGGCAATCGTTGTCTGTCCATGTTGTTTCTGTGTTTTATTGAATTGTTTTTCTTATGTTGTAGTTGAGCAAATCGGGAACTGAACTTATGAACTGGTTCGTTCGCACGAGGAGCTTCAATTTAGTTTATACGGGTTAAAATATTTATTTCACGAAGAAGTGCAATACAGGTAATTTTAAAATTTTTTATTGAGGTTTAAAAGAAAAAAAAATTGTTTTTTTATTTTATATTTTAATTGTATAAATAATTTATTTACCAAACTAACAATTATCAGGAAAATATATCGACTTTAGCGCTGCCACATAATTTTGATTATCATTTCGATTTTTAACGGCGGTGTGTCGATAGACGACAGATGTGTTTCGATTTTACCGATGGTATCACTTATCGTATCGCTTAGCCCATAAAAACAACACGCAGTTATAGTCTTTAAAACAAATGCAGCAAAATGCTTGGCAAAAGCATTGATAGGTAAATATTCGAGACCTATACAAAAACAGGTAAAAGCAGCAAAGAGCCACTTTCAAAATATGGTGCAATCGTCACTAAGTTATGCAATTTTCGATGCGGTTTCGTTTTGTGTATAAGTATGTAATTGTATTGCACACACATATGTATGCACATTTGCATATAAGTGTGACCATATTCATGTATAAAATAAATACTAATTGAACACAATCGAACTCCGTTAAGATTTAAAAAATTTGAATTTTAATTCTTGCGCTGTTAAATAAGTGGATAAAAAGAACAATTTTTTAAATATATCAACTTTTTATTATAGTACAGGCAAGCAGCCAACATTTCATGTCATTCGTGAAGTCTATGACAGTTCAAATGCGCACGAACGCTTTGAAGCAGAGCTGGAAAAGGCGCTTGAGGCCAAAGTAGATTTTATAATCATCGAGCCACCACGATTAGGCGATGAGACTGGTAAGTAATGGATTGATATGCCCAAGACTTTGTTGATTTATTAACAATTTTTTCTATATTTAGGTCGCTGGATATGGGTGGGCAATTGCCTCCATAAGACTGCAGTGGCAACTGGCGTTGTTTCCTTAATATCTAGCTTGTTGTGGTACGACCGTCCAGTGATTGCGGCTCCCATTTGTGCGATGTCGCTCTTCTGTGCCGGATTGTATACAGTATCCTGGAACTATGATCCTTGCTGCCAATATCAGGTAATGTGAACTTGATTTTAATTAATTGATTTAAATACTAATATGTTTTCCGTTAGGTGGAGGAGAACAATGAAGTCGCATTAAACAAGCTGCCGCTAACCGATGTCTCCTCGCCTGTGATCCTGGGCTATGCGCCAAATACTCAATCCAAATACTTGCATCGTGGCATTACCTTCTTATCGGCAGCTTTGTGTGCTTGGCAGATATGGCGATCATATAAGTAAAAGATAAGCACTCTGAATGGGATAAGTCAGCCACTGTCAAGTGCAGGCGGCAATGAAGCGGCACGTAATCTTGAACTTGACCCCAAGTATTTGGTTTTCTAAGTTTAGTTAAACGCTGTGGCGTATGCATTTCTTTTAGAATTTCGATATTTTTCGTTTTCCTAGTTAAATTTTAAAGTGGTTCAGAGTCCGAAATGTCTATTTGAATGTTTCTCTATAGCTGTGCATGTTTTTTGACAGCTATTAACTCGCGCTTGCATTATAAATGAATGACATACATATATTTATGTTCTAGTATTTAATGCCCTAAAAAGTCTTAAGTTAAATGATTGTTCAAGTGAAGCACTGTACAAATAATTAAGCAAAATTACTTTGTGTGTATAAATAATAATAGTGATTGTTATTAGTATAGAAAACAAAAATTAAAAGCAGTGCAAGAAACTAAATAAACTCAAAGCGTGTTAACATGTTATTTAAATAGAATACAATTATGTATGTCTCTGCATATTTGCATACGTACATAAATACATATGTACATATGTATGTATATGTATATTTATATGTATTTACTGTCCATGATGAAAGCAATTGCCGCTAGCGCAAGTAATCTAACTACTACATACATAAATACAGCGTCTCTGTTTATGCTTACATTCACTCACTTACTCACACACACACACATACATCCATTGTATGGACACTTATGTATGTGTGTGTGTGTGTGTGTGTGTGTGCTGTAGAACAGCTGTAATGAAACGTCATGCGGGCTGCGGCTCCAGTCTGTGGCTCAGTCAGCTTGCCGATGCCATCGCAGTTTCTTCTTTGTGCAATCCCGATTCAAAACAAATTCCAGTGCGAACCGGAGCGAATAGGAACTGCCATTGTGCTGGACTACTGGAAGTCTAATGGAAGTCAATCAGACTGTGGGTAGGTGATGGACACATCTGAAGTGACTCTATGGAAACATGTCTCCTTTGTTTGTGGGCTATTCCCGGACACACAGCCTGAGTCAGCTTTGCAGCTACTAAATGCGCAGCTTAAGCAAACAAATAGCGCCACATGACTTATCTTTGCGGGCTGTTGTTTTTTTTATTTTTTATCATATTTATTTGTTGTTTGCTTAATATTTCGCATAATCATAGTTCATGCGACTGTTGGCGGTGGCCTACATCCCAGTTACACATCCTCAACTGACAGTGAGCAGCCCATTGAGATTTATATGGAGTCCAGCGAGCGAACTCCTCTGCTGCCCAGTGCCAGATCATCCACATCCGAAACAAATGTTGCTTGCTTGCCTCCAGCGATATACACCAAGGAGTGCATCAATTGGCGCACCATTGGACTGCTCCTGATGTTCATCAGCGGCCTGGTGATGGCCACCTATTTGCTCTGGGAACAAAGTAAGTGATGCGAGAGTCTTTACTGTATGTACTCTTTATGATGTGCACAGAAACCGCTGTTGATTGAATTAATTTAATTGATGGAATCTGAATCAGGATTCCAGTTCGCATTGGAATACTAAATCAGTACAGTTGTGTTCATTAAAATAGGTACAGCTTGGTATTTGGACTTAAGTCATTAAATTACAATTTGTTTCACTTCAATTTATATAAACTGAATTGTTATCAAAGTTATATGAGTAAATAACACTATGTAAATTCAATTTAAATGCATGTCTAACTGTAGCTAATCAAATTTCAGATTGCCTGTAAATTAATAAAAAAAGTTTTAGTTAAAGCGAAAGACACGGCATACAGGTTATGTCCAAGTCTGTCAATCAGAGCACTCATAATTCAGAATTTGCTATAATTTTGTATTAATTATGATGATTAACTAATGTGGTTCTAATATGATTTAGCTAAGTTGATTTATTTATTTTATTTGATGCAGTTTGAGAGTCACTGTGTTGGGTTTACAGTCTAGAAGTCACAAAGCAAACTAAACGAAAGACTGTAGTTATACTGAAAGAGTTTCGTTAAGTTTCATATTTACGTCTATCTACATACATATATATTCAGATTAAATACTGATTTATATATGCTTACAGCTTCCGCTGTACCATATAATGGCTACAAACTGAATCTGATCAGACATGATATATGGAGTGGCGCGTATTTACATGATCTGGCCCAGCTGGAGGCCGACAAAGTTGTTAATGTTTTCATTACACACACGGCGAGCGAGGAGTGCAGCGAGAACTGTGCGAATCTGCTGCATGCTTTGCAGGTGAGTCACAGGTGCAAGTCACCTATGCATGTACATACATATGTATATATTGTTGGTAATTATTAAATAAATTTCCACACTTGCAGCGCAAACATTTCGGCGAGCTGCCATTCAATTTTCTGTTGGCCGGCGACTGTGAGACATACGAGGCGAGGGGCTGGCAGTATGTGAGCAGCATTGCAGAGCTGCCGCAGTCGAGCTCGCTGGTGCTGGCCTTTGTTGGTGAGTTTAGTCAGTGGCTGCCGAGCTTATGTCAGCTGCAGATGGCACAGGCGCTGCTCTGGGAGTCGCAGCGGCGTCTAAAGCTGCAGCCCGGCTATCAGCTCTATGCGCTGCGCAATGTGAGTCGCAGCGTGTGGGATGCGGATGCACTGCAGCGGCAGCTGCAGCGCTGGCCGTTCTATGCCGGCCTGCTGGAAGTGAAGTAAATGATGCCGGCCACTTGTTGCTCTCGTTTTGTTCTCTTTTTATTGTACTCCACACAAAAAATTGTATACAAATGAAGCGCAGGATTATTAAAGCGGGGCGCCACCGAAAAGCGAAAGCGAGTGCCCGCTCCCAGCCCAGCGGAACAGTAGCTGCCAGCCGGGAAGATGAGCCAACAACAAAGCAAAGCGCTGCGTGTGTCAAATTACAAATTAAGGATAATGCCTAGAACTAAATCTTATATCTTATATATATATGAATATATCAAATAGCGTTGGAGCCATTGGATCGGGTCTCTGGTTATGCCTAATCGAACTCCAGTTTCCGAAAACTGCCCTCGATGGACTCGATCTGTGAGACGAAATTGGTGCCCGAGCTGCTCTTCTCGGAATTGTAGCTGCTGCGTCGCTGTATGCCACGATCTGAGAGCAACGTGCTCTGATCGAGGGCCAGCACCAGATCTCGTTTGCCAGCCAGCTCCTGCTTCCACAGCTCGATCATCTCACGCATGGGCATGGTGCCGCCCATCTCTTGGGGCAGGCACTCGGCATCGACGCTCTTCATCAGCTCCTTATCACTGCCATAGATGTTGAGACGGTTTTTCATCTTGGAGCTGACGCGATTCTTCACGAAGTCAATCAGCCATTTCAACGTGGAGGGCACATTGATCAGATGAATCTCCTTGTGACGCATGGGCAGCGATTGTTCGCCCCATTTGAAGACGCGCGCAAATTCTGTGGGATTCCAGTTGGTCACATGCGCCGTAGTCACGCCCGCAAAGTCGCCGACATGGCTCAGGCCCGTGATTTGCGTCTCCTGATCCTCCATCAGGCACTCGTAGGTGAGAAAATGCGCCTTCGCCTGATCGCAGCTTGTGTGAAACTTTGGATTCAAACCTTTGGCATTGATGATCACCACGCGCCGGCCGTGCTTGTCCCTCTTCGGCGCCGCGAATATGTAACCCTGTTCGATGAGGTGGCTCATGCGCGGCTCCAGAAAGTCCAGCTTGGTGGCCATGTGTGGGAAGGTGCGTCGAATGTTCAAATATTTGAGTAGCGTCTGCTCTGCCATGGGCACACTGAACTTTTTGGCGCGCAGAAAGCGCAACAGGAAGGTATCATCGCAGCGCACATTCTGCAGATCCTCGTTCTTTAGCACCCAGTTGCGCAGCTGCTCGAGACTCTGGTCCCGCGTGCACTTGTCCTCGCGCAGCTCTCGCTTGGCAATCTTCAGCAATGATTCGGATAGCAACGAGACGTCGCCCTCCTCCAATACTTTGGTCTCCTTCATGGCAACGCGGCTCTTGCTTCTGCTGTACTATGTGGCGTATGCGCAATCTTGTTTGGCTGTTGAATGAGAGAGAAGAAAGGAAAACGGATTAGTTTTAATATGCTGATTATATATGTTTTATAAACAAGTTGAACTTATTTAAAAAAGTTAAATTTTTGATTGTTTTCTTTTTTAATTAAATTGAGCTAAGACTTGAATCAATTGTCTTATCACGATCTTCATACACGTGCCCTAATTTCATTATTTCGCTTACAGATCTCTATCGGCTAATCAACTCTAAACATTGTTTAAACTTAAGACAATCAACGACTATTCACAACCGCCAGAAATCGGTTCAAGGTCTGGGCTCAAGGCTCAATTGGCAAATATTTGCTAATTATGCCTAAAAGCCAAATATACAAATATATATACCTATATACATATATATATATATTTATCCATCTGCAGAGAAATAGAAACAATCACAAACTGAGGCTGATTCAGCGTCTGCTTCAAGTAGCTTTACATATGTAAATTATTTTCTTGCTGGACAATAAATTCAAATCACTTTATGAGCGCACAATGGATGAGCAAAAAAAAAACTGCGAATTGGTTCAAGTTCAAAAACTGTTGTTGACTGAAAGCGGGTCAAGCTAAAGATATATATGTATAATATATATATATACATTTTATTTTTTTATGTATATATTTATATTATATATATTTTTTTATATAATTGGAACATTTCGCACTCGAGCCGTTGTCCCCGCCATAAGAAAGAGCTCAATTGTTTTTTTTGTGCAGCTGCTGTTTTTTGGCAGTAGCTTTAAGCTTAACCTTTTTTTTGCTATTACATAAGTTGTTTTCCTGCTTTTAAGTTTTTGTATGCATGCAGATTCATACAGATAATTGTACATATGTTAAATGTGTCTATGGAAAGCAAGACAAACACTTGCGCAGTCGTAGTCGCAGTCTTTGCTTTAGGCACAGTTACTTGGCTTTCTACACTCCTGCTCCCCTGCAGTTGATGTAGTCAGGCACATATGTTCATAAGACACATATATTTGTTTATTTATCTGTTTAAATATATATATTTGTCTTAAACATTTTATAATTGTAATCAAATACAGCCTCAGCTGCTGATTGCTGTTCCTTTACTTGGTTTCTGAATGCTCTACAGTTAATAAAGTCTTGTCCATATGTTCATATGTAAGGTATATCTTTAGCATCAGGTTTTTTTCAAGGTTTTATCTTTCAGACTTTAACACTTAGCTTTAGGCAGTCACACTTCTTTAGGCACTTGATTACTTAAGATTTGTTTCTATTGTTTCTATAGATTTGTTGCCCTGCAAGGTACGTAAAAACAAATATCACTTTATTATATAGATGCTTTATATATTATAAATTATATCTGCTTCTTCTTCTTCATCTATTATAATATCCAACCTTTTATAGATATGCTTAATACTCAGCTATAATTGGGCATATTCAAATATTTCTGATACCCTACACTCTGAGCATACAGCTGCAATCTTTTCTTTCTTTCTTATATTCCAGGCATATTCAAATACCATATTTCTGATACCCTACACTCTGTCCACATAGCAATGTACAGCTGCAATCCTTTCTGTCTTTCTCAAATTGCAGGCATATTCAAATATTTCTGATACGCTTCACTCTGTCCATACAGCTGCAACCTTTTCCTTCTTCATTATATTCCCTCTTATATTATAAGCTTTACTCTCATATACGATAAATACACTCCAGTATTGTAAGAGTATCTAAGCTTTAGTTGTTCTTTTGAGCTTTTCCAGTTCAGCTCAAAAATGAATTAATTATTCGCTTGTAAAGTTTATATTTGCCTATTTGTTTGTTTCGTTTCGTTTCGTTTCGTTTGTTGACTTCGTTTGGTCTTGATACATATGCAAATCAATTGGCTCCAATGCGAATACTGTGCCATTTAATTGATTCATGTTTGGCGTGGGTTTTTTATGGATTTATGCAATGATTAACTAAGCCTGGCTAAGAGATGCATTTCCAGTAAACAAAAAAGGGAAACAAATTTGCATTTTCTTTACAGTTTGCATCAGCTGAAAATGCGATTTCGAAAATGTCGTCATTGGGCAATGGCACCCACAAATTTTCAACATCTGCCAACGGGCACACACTGGGCACCCGATGCCCAATGCACCTCTCTGGGCTCTCTCTACTAAGGGGTTTCAACATGTTTATAAGTCGCTTGGCGCATGGCGCTTGTCAAGTGGTTGTGCCTGTGGTTGAGCTGCTGGCTATTGCCACTGCGGTTGCGTGGCTCTGTGTGCTTAGCAGTCAGCCAGGCCAATATCGTACTGCCACAGAAGACATCAAACTGAAACTTCGACTGCAGTTTGCTAATTTCATAAATGTTACTTTTCAATTTTTCTGTTTTTTCTTTTTCTTTTTCTTTGATATTTCGAAATTTGAGTTGCAAATATTTCACATTATTTTTGTGGATTTTATATACACACTCAAACACACGCACACTCACACAATTGAGCTGCAGGATTTGGTATCCTTTGCTCTTTTATATATTTATATAAAAAGTCCAGTTATAGCTACAGCTATATAGTCAGATATCCAGTCGATAACTGGCGCGTCGCGTAACGGCACAACTGAGCAGCGCGAGCTCTGAGCAACGAATGACGCAAAAGCAACAAAAAGTGGCTTGAAAAAATGTTTAAAGAAATTAACTGGATTATATAATGACCGCACAGCGATACACTAAGAGCAGCAGCAGCAGCAGCAGAGGCTGAAACTGTCCAAAACCGAATCCGAAATGCAATTTGATCGGTTGCTGTTGCTGTTGTTGCTGCTGCTGCTGCTGCTGCATGGCAGCGAACAAGTTTTTTTTGTTGTAGTAAACCGAAAGTGCGCAAGTCGACAGGCAAACCTTTTGGCCAGGCTAGACTGTTAGCCTGCCCAAGTCCAAGTCAACAGCAATCAAAGGTAGCGGCACAAACTGTTGTTGCTGCTGCTGCTGCTGCTGTGGTTGCTCTTGTTGTTGCTGTTGCTGCTATTGAGTAATCTCAGTCAGTTGGTCAGTCGGTGAGCCACTCAGTCAGTTGTTTGGCTGGATAGTTGTCTTAAGTCGAGCTGTGTTTTTTATTTTTCTTTTAATTTTCTGTTAGCGGTTTTAGCCTTTTCATGCCTTTTTCACTTTGTTTATTTCACTGATTTGTTGAGCTGTAAACATATTAATGATTAGGCTCATTGAAAGACGTCGAAACTCATTGCTCATGGCAAAAATTTGCATTTTCATGGCGCCCATTTCCAATAGCAACAGCAACAGCAGCAACACCAGTTCGAACCTTGAAAACTAAATGCTTTGCTCTTAAGTTTATTGCTGTTGCTGCTGCTGCTGATGCTGCTGCTGCTGTTGTTGTTGTTGTTATTAGATGTTACAGCTAATGATGTTGCTGATGCACACAAAGTTTGGGGTAATATCAAAAAACAAATCTCGAAACGTCATCCGCTTGGAAACATGTTTGTTGAGCTCTCCGCATGTTATTGCTTGATTGAAATTTGAGTTCGATGTTAGACAATTGCATTAGCTGGGCGTTGAGGTCGGGTTTTTATTTTTTTTTATTTTTTTATTTTCTGTTTTTATTTATTTTGAAAAGAGGAAAAGCGAAAAGCGTTGGCTATTTGATTGTCATAACCTTTTGTTTCGCGGCCATTCAAAATGAGTTTCGTATTACACAATATTATTTATTTATTTAGCATAGCGAGTAGGCAGATCTCTCTCAAGCTCAATTCCACGAGCCCTTCAAAGTCTAATGAAATGAACATAAAATAAAAAAGCCAAGTTAAACGCAGATACTAGGGCTGTATGAAAATGATATGTGTGTGTTAATTTGAAGGGATTAGGAGCGCGTTTTCAATGTCAACTGCTGAACTTTGGTAATTGAAATATCATGCGTTTCTTAAGACTAACTGGTTTTTTTTAGCTTGTATATACATATATATAGATATATTTAAGACAACAAATTGTTTTAGTTTTAGTTTTAGTTTAAGCTTCACCTGATTTTCACCACCTTTTTGGCATGAACAGTTTTTGTTTGGTTTTAGTTGTTTCCCCATTTTTTTCGTTTTCTTACAGGCTTCGACCTTCAAGGCAGGTTTCAAAGCAGCTGATCGACCTACTCAACGACTTATAAACATTTTTCTACTTTTTTTATTCACACACTTGTGCGCCTTGTGTAATGTGCGCACTCATCGTTGGCACGTTTTTAAATATATATATAACTTTATATATATGTATATATATATATATATATATATATATATTTTGCCTTTATTCATATATATATATATATGTATTTATTTTCGCGCTCATAACGAGTTTACAACAGAGACTTCGTCCAATTGCTCCACATGGCCATAAAGATGCCGCGGCTCAAATGTGAACAATAATAGTTTTTAATAAACACATTACAGCGCACTACAGCGCACTGCAGCAACTGAAGCAAGAGGGCCAACTTTAAGAGATAGACAATAACAATAACAATGGCAATTCGCAACGACTTCAATAAGCCATCAAACTTTGCGTTTTTTTCTTTCGAGTTAGGGAAACCTTTTACGAAATGCCACAAGTTTGATTGGCAACAGTTTTTCCCCCTTTTTTTTTGTTAACCATAATTAACGGCACTGAAATTTCAGCTCTGTAGCTTAATTATGTTCCCAAAAATGGCTTCGCTACTTCTTCTTCTGCTTCTAATTAATCTTAGCTTCTAGCAATATGTAAATGTCTCGAGATGGAAGTGGTTAAGTCAAAGTTGATCTTGCCAAAAACATATAAAAAAAGACTTTGAGCGCGACGAATTTGGCTAAAACATTTTTGCATAGTTTTTTGAGCATATACAGTGTTAGAACATAATTTATTATCTCTAGTTTGGCAATAGTTGTGGGCGTTAGGCACCCTAGCAACCACAGCAACAAGGGCAACAATCGTTTCAATTTACTTTTATGTTGATTTAAAACGCAAAAAAACATGTTTAATTAAGCAGCATACAACATTGCGAATGTACACGGGGCTTGGGTTTACTTGTTGACATTAGCACTTGCCACTGCACTGTTTAAGTGTTATTGTTGGGTTTCAACAACGGGCTCTCGGCAATAATTGCTCAATACACTGCCAAAGTTTCTTGTTTCTTTCTTTTGTATTTCTTGTATATCCGCAAGACTGTAATTAAAAAAAACTTACCTAATTGATTTTAGTTTTTAGCAGCCAACAAACGTTGATTTTCCGTTAGCACACGAGACTGAAATTCGGCAAAAACCACAAAACGAAAAAACAAAACAAAAAACCTTGCAAAACTGCTTTGGAAACGTCTGCAGCTGACAAAGGTTCGAAGCAGAATCAAACAAAAGCGAACAAATCGCTAACCTAAAGTACAATAACCAGGCTTGAAAATGCTCGCATGTTCAGCAGAGTTGGCTTGATGGTTGTCATTTTAAAGTTGAATATTTTGATACATTCGTAATTATTTTTTCATATTTTTATAATTAAAGAAACAGCCAATATCAATGATTTCTTGTTTTTAACGTACAATATTATCTAAACAATTCATTCACGAACAATCATAAAATTCAAATTGGCGCACAACATTAAATCGATAGCTCGTGATTTGGTTATCGAAGTTAACTAGGAACTCGTGCCTTTACATTTGGTGCTGCACAACTCTCAAATGAGCTTGTTGCGAAGTTTTACAGCACTGATATTTAAATATGAAAGCGAAAGACTGGTGTATTTTGTCTGAGTGGTTGGTTTTTTTCTGTATTTTCTTATAAATAATTATAAATATGTATGTAGTTTAAAGCTGCTAAAAGTATAAGCTGAACTTGTACAGCTGTAGATGAATATGTTGCTTACAGTATAAATTATAGCATAGAAAATCACAGTTGGTAAAGGATACTCTTTACTGAGAATTATTTGCTCACTAGAAGAGTGAAGAGCCGGCAACGTTTATGTTTTCGGACAAAATCATTTGCTGCACATCGCTGAAGACATCACGAATGCAACGAGTATCGGTGGCAACAGTGAAATGGTAATAGCACTCTCTTTCCGAGTAGCTGACGTCGCATTGGTTGCGGGAGTTGCGTTTGAACTGCTCGTGGGTGATGTCAATCATCTTCTGTTTGATGAACATTTTCGTCCAGTCGCACTCATCGAAGCAGCTTTGTTGCTGTTGCGGCCGTTTGCTGAACTCCTCGAACTCCGGAAAATAATCGGCTATATGTTTGCCGGCGCGTATTTTACGCTCCATAATATCATACTTGTTGAGAAACACAATGAGGCCGGCGGAGGCGAGGAAGCGATTCTGCCAAACGGCACGGAACAAATTGAGCGCCTCCTGCAGGCGATTCTGTTTGGGATCCTCCCGTAGATTCTGATCGAATTCGCTGCACGAAATGAGAAACAGCACTGCCTGAATGCCTTCAAACACTTGTATCCACTTGTTCCGCTCGTCCCGCTGACCGCCCACGTCATACATGCGAAACTCCTGCTCCCCACCGCCCAGACTCTTGGGTATGGGCACACGGAAGGTGATTTTCGAGATGCCAGTGGTTACCTTTCGGCTGTGCAAAATGTCCTCAGTGCTGGGTATATAATCTTCCACACATATTCTCGCAAAGTTGTCAAGAAAGCTGCAGAAAAGAGAAAAAACAAATGTTAATACACAGATCTCCCTTGAGAATTGGCTGAGAGAACTTACTATTTGGCACTGTCCAGCAGCGGGAATTCATTCGAGCGATCATAGCAGGCGCGTATGCCCACATCATTCCAGAGTGTCATAACATGATCACAGTAATCCTGCAATAAATGTAAAAGATAATACTAAATCAGTTTCAATGCTGCGATTGTGATTCACTTGTTCTTAGAGAAGGGGAGAAAACTTAAAGGCGGCCTACTACAAATTATTGAATTTAATGACTGGCATTTATCTTATCGATCAATGTTTATCGATTGCGCGCTTTGCGCTTGTGGTGGCACTGGCTATATAAATTGATTGACGGGCTGCCCAAAAAGTGACTAACTCGCTCTACACTTTCACACCTGTGGCCGATCTTTCGCTCCCAGGAAGTGTTAAATGAAAATAAAAAAACAAAAAAAAAAAAAAACTTGTAGGAAAGTTTTTAGACAACTCATTAAGTTAATGGCACTGCAATCAATCAAATCGCGCTGTCTGATAACAAATGGCGATCGCTCAACGAATTGCTCCTCGATCTATTCATATATATAGAAATACATATATGTATATATGTACATGGAAATGGGAATGAAAATAATGGCAAACTAGAAAGAGGAGATATCTGCTGAAGGAGCTGGCATTTGAGTTTCTTTATGTTTGTGGTCGAAACGTGCCGCTTTGACGCAAGTTTCGAGTGTATTAGAAATCACTTTTCGTTTGGCTGATTGTGCAGCTCAAGAGAAATAACAAATTTCTAACTGCGACAGCATTTGAAGTGTGTGTTGCGTGGGATAAGATACTGGCAGAGCCGTTAGCTTTAGGCGGGATTATTGAACTGCCGTCATTCATACTGTCACTTACCTCCGTAAAGTACTCCGGCGCCTCCGCGGGCAGCGACAGAATATAGTGGGCACTGCGTTCACTCGTGGCATTGCCAAAACGCAAACACAGCGGCTGCATCTGCAGCACCAGCTGCTTTATGGAGTCATGAATGTTCTGATAGATCTCGGGTATCTTTTCACGACGTTCACTAAAGTAAGGAGCAGACTTTATAGCGACAACTCACTTGACCAGGTCAGCGTTAGGCTTCACTTACTCATCTGTGAATCCGTTTATATGTAGTATGCGCATTTGCTTAATGATCGTCGTCTTGCCCGACTCGGCGGTGCCGAGCAGCAGAATCTTGACCATCGTATCCTTGAAGTTGGAGGACATGTCTTTGATCATGTGATGCTGCACTTCCTCCTTCTGCCGCGTTGATTGCTTGGGGTTGCGCAAACAGCGCAAAAGTCTGCAATGCAAACAGAGTGGAAAATGAAATATTTACTTACATAGATCTCGCCTGTTGTGAGTTCCAAAGAAAACACCCGCAAGGTCTAATTAGCTATTTATAGAAATGGGCGAATGTTTGCAATCTCGATACGCTTTTGCTAAATTAAAGAGCACACATTTATTTAGCTCTGATGTATGTTTAATTAAAAGCACACACACACACACAGCTACCCACTCACTGTAGATACAGAATACGCAATAGATAAAACCGAACACCGATTGTGCTACACAGTCATAAAAAAAAGAAAAGGAAAGCTTGTCTGGCTCGTTGTCTCGGTCTGCTTTTTCTAGATGCTACACCAATTGGCAATTTCAGCGAGTACAAACATTAATTAGCTGCAACTATTTGCGCTGTTAATTGGGCCGCTGATCGAGCCAAGAGCGGCTCGGGCAGACACGTGTCGTGCCGTGTCTTCTTATCAGAGACGCCAACCCCGCAGCCAAGACACAAACCACAACTCCCAGGTCTGTGTGTGTGGAACAAAGTCTGGCCTAGCTATTGCCGCTAATATCATGCACTTTGCACTGGATAATTTATTGCTCAATTCAGGAATCATTCACAAAATAAATGAATTCATTCTTAGGCGAGCCGTAGAATTTATAACGCCAATTTTAATTGGCGATTGTCAAAATACAAAAAGTAAAAAAATCGTGAGACTCGTTGCTGCGATTACCAATGGCTGGCCAACTGCACCACCAGTGCGGTGGCCACGCCCTCAAGAAGGCCGTTATCAAGTGTCGGGCGCCCCAACAAAACTCGAGATAGCATAAAACTTATCAGGCAACTGGCATCAGCTTTACTGCCGGCGCTCAGCTCTTGCCGTGTGCTCCAAATAATATTATTATTGATAATGATGAAGGTATGTAGCCTTTGGGGCATGTCTTATTAACGGGAAATCTGTCTGTCGAGCTGTCCAACTGTCTAACTGTTTAGCTCTCCGTCCGTGTGTCACAATATCTATGTTTATTATTTGAACGGAACCATAACCTATCCCCCATTCATTCCACGGACTACGCCTAATGTAACGCACGATGACTCAGACTCAGTCCAGCCAACGAATTAGAATTATTTTCTGCTGTTTTTTTTTCGTTTATCTTTACAGTGCGGAATTTGTTGGCTTTTTGATTTTAGCTGGCCTCACATTTATGACTATAATTACATATATTGTCCGTTGAACTCCATTACAACATTCGAGAGCCTAGCAACAGAGTTATTATGCTCCGCTATTTGGCTATCAGCAGCCGAGTTTGGTTCCTTATTAACCCAACTGACCAAGTCCCGTGCTAATCTAAAAAGCTATAAATATTAAGAAACTGTACTATTTACTTAATTATTTTCATGCGCCAAGACTATAAACTAGGATCTTACAAAAACATGTAATGCTGAAGGTTGTTTAAAGTAATTTTGATAATTCACTGCAAAGCGACAACTTGAGATACAGCATTATCTATATTTTTTGCTTGAATATTCAATTTTTATATATTTTATTCTCAAAGCCAGATATTTGAAGAACCTAATGCCAAAAATTCAGCTTGCTAACAGGTCGCATAGAGAATTGGGAAATATTTGCCCAAAAGTTTCAGTTTCAAGAATATTAAATGTAAATTGCAGTTAAGATAAAATATAAAAAAATCTTACTATATGTAATATCTATAATTAGCGTATTTCTATATGTAATATCTTGAAAGGGTTACATCAGCTTTTAGTAAAAACAGTAATGTAATTAGCAACACAAAGACCTTTAACGATATGAACTACTTATGTGTGTGTGTGTGTAGGTGGGTTTGAGAACTGATAAAGTCCTTTCAACTGTGCAGCTGATAGGGTCGATAGCTCATTTGGCATATCACGCTGATACAATACATTATAAGCTTATTTATTGTAGATCTAATGAAATTCAAAATTTACTTTCAATGGATTTCCTAGTAAAAGTAATTGAGGCTTATCGAGCCTTGATCAACATCGCACGTTTGCTCACCTCAGTTTCATGTTGATTAATGTGTCTTCAATCTTGATTGCTTAAGTTTCTTTAGCTCTTTTGTTGCTTGATGTAATTTTATTTGCTTGTATTGTTTATTTTTCTTTTAGCACACCGTTTTCACTTGAATACTTTGAATTCCTTAGCTTGTTTACAGTTTATGTTTATGCCAGAGTTGGGCTTTGTTTTGATAGCACTCGACGGATGATCTTCAAATAGCTGTCCATTTAGCTAGACTTTTTATTTCACTTTCAGTCAAAGAGCTCCGCACGACACGTCTAACGTTCTTTTCTGGTGTCACCGTACTGGAACGCCGAGCGAGTGGGCTTTTTTCTTAAATACCTATCCCGAACCCTGTGCCGTGTGGACGAACTGCAATCGTTTGTTAATTGCTTGTACGAAGTAAGAATGTACAATAGCTGCGATAAGATAGCCAGGCAATTTATACACATATACTCGTATATTGGCCACTATCTGGGAGGGCGAGAGCTGAGCGGCTTTATCGATAGAGAGAGGGAGAGAGGCAGAGCGAGGGTGAGAGAGAGAGGTGTAGAAAGAGAGAGAGCGGAAGCAGATCACGAGAGTTTAGCCAGCTATAATCACGCCTGCCATTTGTGGCCAACAACAACAATAATAATACTAATACTAATACTAATAATAATAATAATAACAACAACAACTACAACATTTGATCCTCTTTCTTTATAGACTCTAGTACCCCCGCTTCGCTCACTTCAGGTTTTATCTCTGACATTGGACAGGACAGTGTTTGTCTAAGCCCTGGCCCACTTACCACTCACATTGCTGGGCCACTTGCCAATGGAATTCTACCTGGTGGACGTGAGCTATATGCAGATGTACTCGAAGCGCTTGGATTACACGAATTACGCGCGGAAATGAGAAATTGACGAATTGTTGTTGTTGTTGTCTGATACTCATTGTCTAGTGTTTACATTTGCACTATATATGATTAAATGGCTTGCAAGCAGCTTTATATTGGTGGGTACACAACAACAGCAATAGCAACAGCAACGCAACAGCAACAATAACAACATCGAAACACTTGAAAGTACATGTAATTAAAATACCATCCCCAAAAGCTGTTACCAGCTCGTGATATCGTGTATATCACTCGATTATTGTTTGTCGATTGTTGCTATGTAAATAATCGACTGGCCAGATTAATCAGGCTCTGCCATCACTAACCAGCATAAGCTGGGATGGTATATGACCATCACTGACAGCCTGTTGCCAGCCAACTCCAACTGCTCTTGGTTCAGGGGCGATTACAATGTCTGTTGACTGTTGAATGATGAATGTCAATGACAGACACAATGCCCCCCAAAAAAATGATCACTGTGTTGTTTTGTTCTTCAGACAACAAATCATTGAACAAAATTCAAGTGGTTGCTTAACTGAGCTCTCTGATCGGCCTCTACGTGCAGAAGGGGTATCCAAGTCATGGGGGCAAGGTCAGCCGCACAGCTCTTTAATTGCCCAGTGAATGCTCACTGTGATTGGGTTTGCTATCAATATCATAATTGTTATATGACTTTATTTGTTTGCTTGTCTGGAATTGAAATCTGTTAAATATTTGGGGCTAGGCAAATGTAGCAATTATTATCTATTTGCAAAAAAATTTTCCTTCAAATCATAAAATCTTTATGGGCTTCGCACGATACCCAAACGTGCCCAGTCATGGATACGATTTTCATTCCTATGCCTTCTCAGGTGACTAAAAAATAAAACCAAGAACGAAGCATGTCCCGAAGATTAAATACCCTCACAGATAAGGGAATATGAAGATTGATTACTTTATAGAATAAGCAAAACATCATTATATTATGCTCTGATTGAACAGGACCTACAAGTCGAGGACAGTTTATATATTTTTCTCGAACAATATCTTTAATATCATTCCTTAAGTTACACGTTTCGCGATACACTCTGAACTCCCCACTAAATAAGTGTATAAAACTAATAAATTGTCACAAAATTTGAACCTCCTGCTGCTTATCGTTGCCTCAAATTTCACAATAATTTGATTAATTAACAACAAGTTTAGTTAGCAATAGATAATTACCAAGTAATGCTTGGAATGCCAACTATGTCGTCTGAAGTTCAATTATCAATAACAATACAAACCCGAAAAACAAGTCGCCATTCATTTCCCAGTATCAATTGGCTCCTTCACTTGATACTCTGGATCGGTAGATCTGCTTGGAGGATTCTCTAGAAATTCGCGAACAAACAAAAAAATAACGACTTAACTGCGTTCAGCTCCAAACACCAATTACTCAGCTATTGAAATGGCTAAATGAGCAATTCGAGCGGATCCTAACCACGAGTTTATGTTATATAAATCAGATTTGAGGCATTGCCATAAATTTGCGCGATTTGGATCTTAGCCAAAAGAGCTGAAAGCGGCGAACGTGGCGCTAATCGCTAATCGCTTTCTGATAAAGCTCTCAGTGCATTCCGTCATCCAAGAACTCTTGAAAAGTCAACAATTTTGTGTATGTCTACAAAAACAAGCAAATTATCATAATCAGTCATTTCTTTTACCAAAGTGATTAGGCGGCAATAATTATCAAGGGGGTCGCTTGTTGAATTTGCATTATTTATTATTTCAATTCAAACTTGGAAAACTCAATTGATACCATTAGATTCGTGTTCTGCTTATAATTCTTCTCGTTTACCTTTGGGTTCTTTCACCTACTCTTACTCCATTGTCTGGACAATTGTTAATGATTTACTTTACTTTTCCTCCTTTACATTTCCCTTTGTTTTCTCTTTCCTCTTCTTCTCATTAACTTGCTCCCTCCATGCCAATCGCTCAACAAATTCATTGGGATAATGATTTTAGAGTAAAGTTTAAAGCAAACCTAACCTAACATAATCTTCATTTATGCCGTTAAGTAGCTAATTAAGTTGTTTATTTAAGTTAATAAAAATACACTCATTTTAATTGTTATACTACAATATTTGGCGAGCCCCTTGCTGCATCTACGTAAAACCTAAAAAAAAACTGAGGAAAGTCACATAATCAGCAGGTTACGTTGGTTCTAAATATGGTATAGGGGTAATTGAGAAACGTGATCTAAGCAATCCATAATTAGTGACAGCTGCCAAAAGGGAATGTTTCAGGTGTGAGTTTCTGTGTACATGAGTATTATATATATGATGTATCCGTATCAGGCTGCAGCCGCATGTACCTGATAAAGCTATATTTTGCCTCTCGCTCCTGTTTGTTTCTAATTTGACAAACAGGCGACAAAACAAGGCCTTGATTATCTATCTGCCCCAGCGATGGGAACTCCGCTGTTGGGAGTGGGGGGCAAATCGGAATTTTCGCAATGTTGACAAGCATTTGATTAAAGAGCTTACTAGCACGTATGCGGTACATGTGTGTGGGGTAGCTGATGATGGATGGAGGTTTGTGTTGAATGATAGCAACGATATAAACAACAATTGAATCATCAGGTCAATGAGGTAAATCTCCTTCTTGTTGCCTAAGTCAGCTACAGTTAACTCTGCTACGCAATATGGGAGGTATATAAGTAAGGCTAATCCAACCCAAAAAAGAATTGTTTTATAAGTCTAAAGTGCCTTTTGCTATCATTAAATGCAAGTTCTATAACAAAATCCCAGTCAATAAACTGATTGGCAAACTCTAAACCTTTTTTACTGACCATTCCCACAATCGATTTACTTAACTTTATTTGAGACATCTGCCTTGTGCAAGTGGTAAGGCGCCATTTACCATACGAACACTTTCTGCGTCGTCTAAAATTAGAAGAGTTCAGTTTATGGAGCGCACTATAAAGATGTTGAGATTATATACCCTAATCGGCCAATAATTAACAGCATTAACTTCGATCAAGTGCCGACGCCTTTGCTACACTTTACTGCCAATACTTCAAATATGTATTTAACAAGAGATTATTGTTGTGCAACAGACATTGCAAGTACAGGGTATCTGACTACTCATACACAGTACACTGTCGACGACTGATACAGTTAGAAAACTTTATTGTTAAATACCATTTTACAGCTTACTCGTAGTCTTTTGAAGAGCTTGTATTATATATATTGTACATTGGCATACAGCAAACTTTATATGAAACAAACGACATTGTCTCCAGTTAAATATAAATGTTATATATGTATATTACACTCTAGGCGAAATTTAATAGATATAGATCGAATGTATTGACAGTGTTACTGATTCCGGTTACGTTTGCGACCGACCCGACCTCATTTCAGTATGGACCACTTGAGCTGTTCGCGCGCCGATTGCAAAACCTGAAATAGAAAAACATCAGAAGGCAATTAACTAATGCATTGGTGAAAATGATAAAAGAAATAAAATGCACAATGCCAATGAGCCAATTCTACACATTTATTATGATCGAATACGAAAGGAATACAACCAATGGGAGTAAACGGCAAAAATAAACTTTTAAATAAAATAACATAAATTAATATACATCATCCGCTGCATAGCTGTGAATACATATAATTTTATCTTGCTTGTGCGAGTATTTGATATGCCTAGGTTGCATTCATAGAGTTGAATTAGAAAACTGATGTGCTAGTGCTACCAAAAGAGACCATTTAGTGTGTTAGTTACCTGAGCCACGGTCTGTTCGGCAATTGGAATATCCTCGTTGCGTAGATCGACACGTTTCACCACTGACGATGGGTCCGCATCCAGAATCATGCTGCAAAAGTCAATGCATATCAATCATATCTTTTATACAGTTGTCCAACTACTACTACTGCTTACCCGCCATCGCAGATCTCATCAAATGCCAGCATAATGATCTCCAGGTTATCCAGCACCAGGCGCTTTTCAACGTTCTTTTTGAGTATGAGGCTTATGGAGTCGTACAAGCAGTTGAGCACTGACAGCAATATCAGCTCATTTTCGTACGCATTGCCCATCACGTAGAAAAACAAGTCCACGTTGCTCTTGTAAACACACGTCAGACCGTCGAGCATGATGATTTCAGTGTTGGAGCGGTGCGTCTTGTTAAACAAATTTTTCTCGAACGCCTTCTGCTCCTTCAACGTGGACAGTATGTTTTTGTCATAGTACTTGGCCAGTATCCGGTTGCCGTCATTGTCCATAATGCACATGCCCTTAATAATATCCTGCATATCAAAAGAGTGTTGCAGTTCAATTCAACTCATTGTAAACATTTAAATGCACAATTACCATCATAAATCCGTCCATCTTGTTGCCAGCAAAACACAATTGTTCACGATTTCTACGCATTAGCCAGCACTGGTTTATGTATTCGATAAGTGACAGCTGTTTGGTTGAGTTATCGATAGGCGTAACATAACATGCTTTTGTTCTGCTGTTAACTTGAATTTGCTATCGTTTTGACAGCTTAACGGTTATTGAAAGTGTAGTGCGGCTCGTTTGCTTTTCCTTAAATGTTATGTGCTCGAACATAATTACCAAAAATATTATTGAACCTATACCGGACTAAATTGTGAAATTAAAACACGCACACACAAACACTTTTGCGAGCTTGCAAACGAAATTTATCATCTCCACTGAATTATATTTTGTTAATAGCTTGATGTAATGGATAGTTCGCCAGATAACGGCGCATATCAAGAGCTTAAGGAATATTCAAAAGACGTTAAGCAAGCCAAAGAGGACATTGGATTGCTCGGGACACGCAAGCCCTCTCGACGCAAGCACGAACATAATAAAGTTGATTGCCATGTCATCGTAGGTACACCAGCTGTCCGACCAAAGTCCCTCAAGTCAGACGGAAAAAAGCTGCGCAAGAAGCTCATGGAGTTTGAGCAAGAGAACCAAACGTTGGCCAAGACCATAACAGACAAAAACCAAGAGATTTGTGCCCTCAAGCGCTCAGTGGACTCACTGAACGAAGTGCTGAATTCAGTGCCCATCGATGAGTTGCGCTGCAATTCCTCTATAGCAGGCACCAAAATATTGGAGCTAAGCAAAAAGAATCGACAAATGCGCGCCGAATTGGAGCAGTTCAAGAATCGCATGAACAAGAAAGATGTGCAAATCGAGAAATTGGAAAAGGAACTAAAGTCTAACGAAGAGAAGTTGCAGCAGAACGGCGAGCTTCTCAAAAAGGGCAATGCCACGGACGAGCTGCAGGCAAAGATCACCAGCATGCAGCAGAAGCTCTTTGAGACACGCAACAAAAATACCGAACTGCAAAACCAGCTGAAGCTGGCCCACAAGTGCTTGCAGCACGAGATTGGGGAGACTGTCAACGTCAATATATTGTCCAATAATCTGAACCAGGCCAACTGGCGGGGTCGTGCACAACAAATTCTAGCATTGCAACAGAAGCTGCAAGAGCTCAAGGCACGTCTGGACTCCTATGAGAGTGGTGTGTCCGATCGCGCTGACTTTATGCCAGTGCCAATCGGATCGGAACTGGAACTGGGCAGCACCACCAGCCTGAAGTTAACTCCACGCGGTGTGAAGGCTCTCCATTCACCGGGTAGAAATAGCTCCAGTCTCAGCCTGGGTGCTGGGGATGCTGGTGGAGCCACGTTCGATCGCTTTACACCGGGCGTGCGCAAAAGCGAGATCCTGCACAGGGCCAAGGTTGAAACAATGGAGAAGGAGATTGCGGCACTGCAGGCACAGCTGGACGAGCAGCGCAGCCGCAATCTGGCGCTGAAGGTGCGCAACAAGACCCTCAACGAGGACATGCTCAAGTACAAGATGCGCTCCAACGAGCTGGAGGAACTGTCCGATTGCAGCGGCGTGAATGCCTCCACCATGAACGATAAGTTGAATCGTCAGCGAAGTCAGTACGAAACCCGTTTGGAGGATATGCGGAATGATGTCATACGCATCAACGAGGAACGCGAAACTGCCAAGCGTCAGATGGAGGAGTTGAGCGCCATGAATCTGGAGTTGGAGACCCAACTGAAGGAGAAGAATTGCAACATACAAAGTCTTGAAGACATGATTAAGAAACTGGAGACGGATTTGCGCGCTGTTACGGGCGGATTTCTCTTCTCCTGTCGCGAATTTCGTAAGGTGAGTAAAAATACTGAATTAAATATTATATGCCGAGTGGAAATGCTTAAAACTCTTGGCAGGAGGAATTTGTGGGCATATTGGATGCCTTGGAGGTGGAAAAGAATCAAATGATGCTACTGAATAAAACCCTGGATGAGCGCCTTGCGGCAGAACGCGTGAAGAACGACTCATCTATCGATCTAATTGCCAAGCAGAAGACACGCATCGCTCGCATGGAGGCCAAAATACGTGACCTGGAGAAGGAGCTCGATGTGCAGTCGGATCGCAAGAAGCGCAGTCAACGTATCACCGAATACGCTAACGCACTCGGACGTACTCCACTAACCGGATCGATCAGTTCCTTTAGCTTTGACAATCAGTCACAGTGCGCATCGGTTACCTCGTTCAACTCCGCAATGAGCGGCGAAACCAAGATCGAAGATATGAAGAATCAGTAAGTGGCATGCATCACTTGACATATCAATATAACTTTTACTTCCTCACAGATTGGAGCTGGCCAATGAGAAAATCACCATGCTCACCGAAAAGCTAGACTATATAACTGAAGAGAAGCACGCCGATGCCAAGTTCTTCGAGGAGACAATGCTGAACTCCAAGAATATCATTTTGGACACCATACTGGGCTCCCGCAGCAGTGTCGGCGAAACAGTTAACAAATCGGAAGGACAGCTCGAGTTGCCTATTCTTAACAGTACTTGAGTATAAGCAATGTTTTAATGCCTTAGTTCTGTTTCTTTAGTTCTTATATCATGTTCCAAGTGGCAGAATTAAATTTAAATGATAAAAATGTGAATTCAGTTATTTTTGTCAATTTGAGGTAGAATAAAGGTGGAGTGAGTTGGATTAGGCTACAACTGATGAGGGCAAGGAATGTAAGCCAGGTCTACAAAATAAAGTAGACATAGTTAGGACAGCAAATTGTACTCTGTTTGATAGTCAGCTAAGAGCTTACAAGTTAAAATCCAAAAGTTAATTAAATTCGGTTTGAGATTCAGTTTAAAGTCAAAAACTGTTAATTAATCCAAGAGCTAAAAATCAAAGCTCAATCAGGAAACTGAGTTTGGCTTGGGATTCAGCTGTACATCAGAAAGGAAGAGATATTAACCCACTTCAACTCCTTGTCCTTGCTCCGCACATTAAAGTTTTCTATTTATACATATTTTTTTGTAATTTTGCAGTTTTATTTGTAACACATTGAAAACGAAGCCTTTGGCGCTGCTTCACTCGATTTTTGTTAAGTTAAGTTGGTTTGTTTTGTTTTTTGTTTTTGTTGTATTAATTATATAATTGTTTAATATTTAGGCATATTCCATAGTACAATTGCAAGTGGCTTTGTTTATGCTTTAAGTTGATGTGTGAATATTCATATTTATATTAGTTAATTATTGCATACTTGCAGCTGTGTGTATGTGTGTAATACCATTTATTGGCTATAAACTATGCGTATGCATATTATATGACAACAATTACAAAGTTTCTCCATAAACACCATCACATATTTATATATTGTATGTAGTATATATATATATATTTTTTTTAATAAAACAAATTGTTTATCAATCGGTATTTTAGGCTTGCTTGAAATTCGTTTCGATTTGTTAGTCATACATATTATATATAGTCAATGTATATATATATATTTAGTGTATTGTTATACGATAAGCCTAGTAAATGGTTTATCTAAAAAACACGTTTAGCAAATTAAAGGCACTTCAAGGATTTTGTAAAACGAAACAATTTCAAATACCCTAGAATTATTAGAAACGAAAACAAATTGCAAGTGCTTATATATTACGTATAATAATGAAGTAAGAGTTAGAAGAAGAAGGCGAACAAACACTTGAGCAGGTGAGCAAATTAATCGCAATTAATTGCCTACCTGCGCTTTAGCATAATTTCATATTCATTCTTCTTCAGTTACGATTTCTAGTTAAATTGACAAAATTGTAGGGATACGCATCCAACTTTGATCTGAATGCCGCAAAGCTTTTTCAAAAAGCACAAGTTTAGCTTAGGCTGGCTGACTATATATATAGTACATATAGCTGCCGATCTGAACATTATACTAACTATGCTGCTTGGTTTATTTCATTCACTGTTATTGTGTATCAAGTATTTAGTGTTTCAATATCTCTTACAAATACTAGACTCTAATTCCATTAGAAGCTATTGCTATATATGTATATATAGTTATATATATTGTATTCTGTGACAATTGAATTTGTTAAAACGTTTGGCTAGGCGTATGTGGAACCCAATTAATTATTGGTTAGCTGTCATTTTATATAGTTGATTAATTATTCAGTTATTGTATATAGTTCAATAAATATTTGTCTAAATTTTACGGCCTGTTCTTTTGTAGATAAATGCAAAATTTTGGCTGGGTTAGCTTGGTCGCTTAAATTGGAAAATGTTTTTGCTTTTTGTTTTCGCTTGTAAAATTACAAAACTTTTCTCTCATTGTTTTGTTGCTATCAAATTGTTGTTGTGGCTTGTTCATTTTTGTTTATTGTTTAATTGTATATGGATATTATTCTTATAAATGGCTTGTGGTTCCTTTTTTCATGTTTCAATTTCACAATCTATTTTATGCTATAAATTTTACAATTGTTTTCCTTCACTTTTTTTTATTATTTTGTTTTGTGTTGGGTTCGTTCTGATTTCCTTTTGTTTTACATATTGGCCTGTCGACTATATATACTCTATATATATATATATTTATGAAATTATGTATTTATATATATATGTGTGTGTGGCTGTCGGCGTGTGGGTAAATCTCAGCGCCGCCTGAATACGTGGTTGAAATAGTAGTAAATATCCTGTTCCGCCTGCTGCTGTTGGGGGGTCTTTCGTGTGGGCTGCTGCTGATGCTGCTTTGGATCCACTTGCGGATGATAATTGTTGTAATGATGATAGCCATGCATATCGTATGGATTGTGGTGCCCCGGATGCATGCCTGGATGAATGCCCGCACCACCGACGCCGCCGCCGCCGCCACCCATCATTGGATTGCCGCCTGCCCGCATTAGACTCGTGTGCATATTACGATCGGCCAGAAAGACATTGATGAAGAAGATCAGCACGAGCAATATGTACAGCAGGCAGACCAGTATGACCACAAACTGCTGGCGGCAGCAGCAGTAGTAGCACATTCCCTATTATATAACCGCCTGCTCCACATAGTTGGCGGGCAGCATGCCGGTCTTGCCGGTGCGCTCCACACGCCCGGTCATCCAGCCGGAGTCAATTGATTCCACCTCAAATATAACATCGCCCTCACGAAAGCTAACCTCATCCACATCCTGCGCCTCATAGTCGTAAATGGCTCGATAGACGCGCTGTGAACAAATATTCCATTAGCTCTAATCTTAGATTATGCAATTATTGGATTACTCACCAGGTTGCCTTGGCGCGACTGTTTCTCCTGCAGCTGTGCGGGCTGCTGGCGCACCTGCTGTTGCTGCTCCTGCTGCTGCATCATTTGCACCTGCTGATAATATTGCTGCTGTTTCTGGGCCTGGGCCTGCTCGGCACTGGTCAGTGAGCCATAAATGCCATTGGCGGGATCTATGTCCGAGATGGAGCCAATGCGCTTGGGATATACGCTATTTCCTGTTGGGATCAACGTTTATGGTTAAACTAGGCATAAGCACAGCTATCGATTACTTGGGGACAAGGACAAGATGACGTTGATGCACATCGAGCTAAGCTAAGCTGAGCGCTACCGAACTACCAGCTAGCCTGTCGCCAACCCCATCGACAATCAGATTTACTTACCCGCGGCTGCGGCGCCGCGCTGGTCGGAGCTGTACACCAGAGTGGTGGTGGAGCGTCCGGTGGCTGGCATCGGCCGTGGTCCATCCGTCAGTGGATCATAATCGGCAATTTTGCCAATGTTGTTGCTGGTGCTCTGCGGTGCGTTCAATACGTTGGGCAAGTGGCCATTGCTGGCCTGCAGCTTGGCGCCCAAAGCGTTCTCGGATGGCGTAACCGCACTATAGTTGGATGCCACATACAGCTGCTGCACATTGGTGTTGCTCGGATGCTGTTGCTGCTGCTGTAACTGTTGCTGCAGTTGCAGCTGATGCTTGGAGTTGTGGCTGTGCACACTCGACTGGGAGCGCACCTGCTGTGGCTGCTGTTGCTGCTGCTGCGGCTGCTGTGTGTAGCTCAGGCTGGCCGGATGCGGATGTGCCAGGCCGCCATTGTTATTGTTGTTGCTGCTGTGAATGCTGCCGTTGCTTGCATTGTTGTTCAGCAGGCTGCTGTGCGAATGTTGCTGCTGGATTGCTGGCTGTTGCAGTTGCTGCTGTGAGTGCTGCTGCAATTGCTGCTGCAACTGTTGCTGGTGCAGTGCCGTTGCCGAGTTCTGACTGTGATCGAACTGATCAGCAGCATTGCCACTGGGATGATGCGAGTTGTGCAAAATGGCCGAGCGCAGCTGATTGTAGCTATTAACCGCCTGCGGCTGCTGTTGTTGCTGCTGCTGCTGTTGCTGCTGCTGCTGCAGCTGCTGTGACTGCGATATTGCTGTGGGATACAGATGTGAGGATTGTTTAATGGCATGTTGCTGCTGTTGTTGCTGCTGCAGCAACTGTTGCTGGCGCAGCGCCTGCGGCTGTTGATAGTGTGCGTATGGATCGTGCTGCGGCTGTTGCTGCTGCAGCTGCTGCTGTTGCCTGTGATTGTTGCTATTTTGCTGCTGCAGCAACTGCTGATGTTGCTGCTGCTGCTGTTGCTGCTGCTGCTGCTGCTGCTGCTGTGGCAGCTGCTGGTGTTGGTGTTGATATGTGGGCGTTATGGCCGCCGTATTGTATTGCTGGTGTTGTATGGGTGGTGGTGGCAGCGTTTGTTGTTGCTGTTGTACATAGTGTTGGTGTTGTTGTTGTGGTTGTTGCTGGTATTGCTGCTGCTGCTGCTGTTGGTGTTGGTGGTGGTGCTGCTGGTGATGCAGTGTTGCTGGCGGTATGGGCGAGGCTGTGGGTGCATATTGCGAGAATTGTTCAGCTGCCAATTGCTCAGAGAAATATTCCGATTCGTCTGCACCAATTAAATTTTTAGTTCATTCCCCCAGAGTTAGATTGCATGTGTGAGTGTTGGTTGGTGTGTGCGTGTGTGTTTTTAGTGTTGTGTAACGTTAGGTTAACGGTAGTTCAGAAAGCACACACAATTTATGAGCGCATTTGGTGTTGTTGTTGTTGTTGTAGCAGTTGATGAATGAGCAACAAATGATAAGCAAAAACGATAAAAAAACAAATAAAAAACAAAAACAAAAGGAATTAAAATCAATAAATTAATTACAATGTGCGAAAGAGATAGATAGCTATGGCATATGTCGCTGCACTGTGGTGCAGAGTTAATTTGTTTTAGTAAATTATATGAAATGAAGTTTATATATATAGTAATGAGAACAGTCTTGGCAATCAGTGTTGGTAGGTGTTATAAAAGTGTGTGAGTGTGTATGAGCCGAGCTTGAACCACATTTCATAGCAAACAAAGCAGACTGGCACCACTGTGCGCGCATAATGCGCTCTAATGAGCATTATAAATGATGATTTAATCTGTTTAGTCACATTTAATGCATATGAATTGACGACAATTGCTGATAATCGCATTCAAAGCAAATTCAATAGCAAATTAACTTCACTCTAAACGCATTTTAGCCAACAATTGCCAGCACTTACAACTGAGATAGTGATATACAGAGACAGAGATAGTTGGAAATGGAAACACACAGAGAGAGAGAGAGAGAGAGAGAGAGGGAAATTTGGTTACTCACTGCTGCTGTCGGAGACCTCGGCAGAGCCGCGCTGCTTCTCCATAGCTGCCTTCTTCTCCAGATCGCCGTGATATGCCACATTCGATATGTGCTTCGTGTTTTGCTTGATTCGCAGCGTTTCCGGGTCGTCTGCCACCTGTCGAGCGGACGCGAAGTTCAATGTTAATTATCATGATGGAAATACATAACTCTATGGGTATATACGCGAACTCGTATAACTGACCTGTGTAAATTTGCCTTTGGCCTTCTCAAAGTCTGCATGGTATTTAACGTTCGATTGGATTTTCGTATTTTCCGCGATGCGCTTCAGCTCGGGCGTATCCGCAATCGCCGTTGCCTTGGCCTTGGGTATGTGCCTGCAAAACAAGAGTCGAAGAGAGAGATTAATTCTCACAAACTGTATAACAGAAATCTAGCAAAAATGTCGGCAGAAAGTTCAAGTTGCCGCCGGTCAATTTCGATTTGGACAGTTGGCCACAAAATTTTCTACTGCTGCATTGCGGAAACAGCAACAAACATCTGCTGCCGCTGCTGCTGTTGCTGTTGTTGTTGCTCCGCCCACCCTGACTGCCTCTGGGCATCAGGCGCATATCATTTAGCCCCAGTTGAACGTATGTTTTTTTTCGTTCTCTCGTCTTTAGTTTCGTGTGAAGCACCCACCTCTGACCCCAAGCTCCCTCTCCCCTTCACCCACCTCTGCTCTGCCTGTTGTTTTTATCAATTAAAACAACATTTGTGGCATTTCGTTTCGTTTCATTTTTTTTATATTTTTTTTTATTATGACTGACTGCCCACCCCCAGCACTTGGGGCAGCTAACGGTTAATGCATGTTGCTGCTAGTGAATTATGCGGCTTAAAGCGCAGCTAAATGCAATTTTCGACCACAGTCGACTGAAAAGTTTTGCGGCTCAGACCTCATTTCTACAGCATTTACTCTTCGCTTCAAGTGTCTTTTGGCAGGTTGAAGAAGGTGCCATTAGCATAAGATTGGAAAATGTTTGCGGGTTTGTGGCTGGATTATCCGAAGCAGAGAAACTCGCAGCTGAATCATATGTGGATCAACTTGAATTCTTGAGAATTGCGCAGAGAGGCGCTATTTAAGACAGGTAAAGCAATTCAAAGAGGGACTTCAAGTAAGGGAGATAGAAATGGAGAAAGTGGAAGAGAGAGAGAGAGAAAGAGAGAGAGGGAGCTGAAGAGAATGAGAGAGGGAGATGAAGAGAATGAGAGAGGGAGATGAAGAGAATGAGAAAGCGAGCGAGAAATAGAGCAAGAGGACGATGAAGAGAATGAGATAAATAGAGATTGATAAAGACAGAGTATTCAGTGACAAAAGAAATAGAGAGAGAGAGAGAGAAAGAAATAGATACATATATATGTAGAGCGAAAGAGATATATACATATGTAGAGAGAGAAAAAGATTAAGAGAGATAGAAGTAAATTTATATATAGAGAGGGAGAGATAAATAGAGCGTAGAAGGAAAAGGAGAACAGCAAAAAGAGAGAGCTAGGGAGACAGACAAAAAGGGTGAGGAGAAAATTAATCTCAGCAAAGTTAGTTCTGTATACAAACAATCGTATAAATATCTTAAAAGCCGATTCAAGTTCATATTTCTTTACTTTATTATTTCTCTCTTTTCAATTCAAAATTCTTTCATCGCTTATAATTATCAAGCAATAATAATTGTTATATTCTGGCATTCTTGTTATCGAATTTCAAACACATTCCAATATCAATATAACAATCACAAAGGCAATATATGTGCAAGCCTATATGCTGAACAACAATACCAGGAATATGCAATCTATCGATATGATTAATGCGACCCCATGGACTAATACATCAATTAAATTATGGCGAAAAAATATATGAAAAGAAGAGGAAACCAAAGCCAAACAAACAAACAAACAACGTGGTACACAAGCGCAATATGTAATCATAAAGTACACACACACACACACACACACACAGTTGGTGTGTGTGTTTGTTTATGCTGTGGAGTCTTTTAACCTATCAGTTGGCTAATCGATCGATTGATTGCAGCGACTGATAACCACAGCAACGGCAACAGTAACAGCAATGACTGCAACAACAGCTAGCCAAAGGTTGATAAACCCATTCCCTAACCCTTCCCCCTCCGCCCCACGTTGCCCCTTTGGCCATGTTCCCTCGCTCCATGTTCCATTCATTTAGTAATTGTAATTGCGCGCAACTAAATTGGCTTATGGAATATTTATGGATTTATCGTGCGTATATCGAGCACAGCTGTCGCCAGTTGTTGCAGACGGCACTGGGGCGAGGTGGGGGTGGGGCAGCACTTTAAAGAGTTGCTTTGCCTTACAATTATTTGGTTTATTAATTGTATCTGTAGCTGTGCAAATTCCATAGCAGCTGCTAATGCCGTGCGGTGCTGCTGCTGCTGCTGCTGCTGGTTGTGCAACCCTCAATTCCAATTTGTGGGTGGTGCAGTGGTGCAGTGGCGCAAGGCCGTTTAATGACCAATGACCGGTCGCTCATGCATGTAGGTCTGCGGCGCAAGTTGTTGGCTGTTGGCTGTTGCAGGCTTTGCTTTAATGCTGTAACAAAAGCTTATGTTGTTGTTGTTGCTGTTGGCACACATTGTGTTGTTGTTGTTGCTGTTGCTGTTAGCTGGCTGATGATGACATAACAATGCTTAAGCGCCAGCGGCTGCATTGGCCAGAGCAGAGTAACAGCGGATGTCTCGGCACGTTCCCAATAGATCAACAGCAGCAACAGCAGCACCAGCAACGGCAGCAACACGCACGCCAGCAACCAGAGCAGCTGCTGTGCGTGACATGCAACTATTGTTGTTGCTCTTGCTGCTTTACTTTTTACTATCAAAGAATTTTAATTTATCTGTAAACAATATACACAGCACAGCACAGCACAGCAACTGCTGCAGCGCGCGCTTCATATAGTGTAAACATTTTTGTTGTCATCGTGTTTTAATATCCTGTAAACAGCATTTTGTGTATATAGACAAAATGACATTTTAGATATATGCATAAAGTCTGCATCAATCAACATATATACATATATCAACTAGCTAAACTAATAAATAAGTAAGCTAAGCTAAACATGTTAAAGGCTATCAATTGCTGTGCGCTGTTATTAACAGGTTTATGTTAGTTTTAGCACTGTTATTAACATAAACATGCCAAGGAAATCCAATCAATTTTGAATTCTCCAAAATGTTAAAATATTGTTAAGCTGCTGTAAATAAGATGTTAACATTTGCATGTGTAGCTATATAACTGTTATCGTACCTGATATAGTCATATATTGCATTAAATTTACATTTGTAGCGCAATTTTTAGCAGCTGAGGCAAGTTTTGTTTAACATTATGTTAAGCTGCTGTTAATAACATTTTAAAGTTTAAGCACTCATATAAATATAATCAAATTACAATTTGATCTAACATTTTGAAAGCCATGACAAACTGTGTTTAACATAATTGCACTCTGTTAATAGAGTTAAAGCACTGTTAATAACATTTATATGAAATGCCTTTCAATATTGAGCACTCTACACTTCTTGCTTCATATACCCGCCCATATTTTGCACTGTGTAATGACTGAATCTACTTTATATTCCATATACCCATAAGACTTACAGCTTTGATTGCAGCGCATCTGTTAGTCGCTCAAGCTGTCATATGTCAGCAGTTGCATGTCATTTTGTGTACTGTTCATAAGTTAAACGTAAATTGCAGTTGATGTGGGAGCCTCGATAGCAGCAAGCGGCGGGCAAAATGTAGTCCACGACAAACTGACCAACAAACGAAACAAATAACCCAACACGAGGATGGGCCAAGGAAAGGAGGAGAGCTGGACATTCATTGGATGTCCACATTTTTTGCATGTGATTTGTGGATTGTTGTGGAATTTCTGCTGTGACAAGCCTTTTGTTGGTTAACATTTTGATCAATGGGCCGGGCAAACAGGACACCAGGCAAAGCCTCAACAAAGAACACGAGGAAATTAAGCAGGAAGCAGCTAGGAAAAGAGCAGAGAGAGTAAAGCGGACAAAGATTGAAAATTATACAAACTGAGCACTGAGCACAAAGCACTGATTTGCTTAATTAACTGTTAATTAAAATTGACATGCCGAGGGAAGAAATTTGTTGCCAATCATTAGATAATATCCGAAATTCGCATATTCATATATTCAACAATTTCGAAGCGCTTTAAATGGAAATGGAGCAAGGGAAAACTTTTGTGATATGCAAATTGCATGCGAAGCTCATTTCACAGCGATAATTGCCAGGTCAGAGCGTAAAAATGAATTGAAATGCGATTAAACGCACAGTTTGGCACATAATCAGCCGAGGCACTTTAATCGAGTGCGGGGGAGCACAAGAGGGCATGAGGGAGAGAGCACAACAAGTCAATTATGGAGCTGCGAAGATTCGAAAATGCCAAAATGAATTTGTGGGGCAGCTACGTATGTGAGGCTTGAAATGCATTATCGGATTTGTGGGTGGGCAACGGGTTGCGTATGTCAAGATTTTAAATGCCATGCGAGAAGAGAGAGAGGGAGAACGAGTGACTGGGGGCATTTGGAATATGGTAAGCTCTAGGTCGAGATTTAAATATCATACGAGAAGAGACAAAGACAGCGACAGTTAGAGAGAGAGAGAGAGGTAGAGGGGCAGGGTATTTGGGCTGGAGGTAACACACCCAGCACTCATTTGTGTTTTGTGTGTATTCCACTATTGTTCATGTGTTGTTTAGCATAAAAAGAGGCAAAGCCAACAGGCCAACAGCTTTTCAGTTTTTTTTTTGGGTAATTGAAAAGGTTTTGGCTTTCCATTGTAGGCGGCTTAAGTAATCAAAAAAAAAGGCAACTAATGGGGCACAGTTATGTATAAATATATATCTAGAAACTCACATATAAATGATTTTTATTACAAATGAAAGTGAACGAAAATAAAGCGAAAAGAATTGACACACAAAATGAGAAGAAGAACTTTCGAATACAAAAACAAAATAAAAAGCCTGAGCTGAGCTATGTGGAGCACACATTGTAGAAATTGGAAATCTCTTCTTTTTTTTTGGTAACCGAGGGCATGGCCATGGTTCACTGATTATTTATGTTAATAAATAAATGTGCAAAAGCGAATATAATACGAAATTCGAAAGATGCGCTCGTTGTGTATTGCAGATGTTTTCAGTCACTTCTCTCTCAATTTCGGTTCACATAAAAAATGAATGTGGAAACACACAAAAAATCTGAATTTGTAAAGGAATAACAGACATATATATACATATATATATATATATGTGAATATGTATATAAATAAATATATAATAAATGTGGAAATTGCCAAAGAGGCCAACACAAACCTAGCAAACACAACTCGTTTTCTAGTTCAATTCCAACTAAATGGAAGAACCTGGTAATGTAATGGATACATGACTTCAATAAGCCGCTGCTTCCGTTTGTGTGTGTGTGTGTGTGTGTGTCTCTGTTTTGTTGTGTGTCCTGTGGCCTGTGCCTCATGTGCAGGTTTACTTTTCTACAAGACACAATTGGGTTACATCCATAATAGAGAGAGAAAGTTAAGAGAGCAGAGGAGTAAAGCAGCAGCAGAAATTTCTATGCCTAGAAATTTGAACAATGTGAACTTTTTGGACTTTGGACTTTTCAGAAACTATTGTCAGGACTTCCAATTGGCTTTCCGAACTAGCTTCAACTGCCTGTTATCCTTAAGAAAAACAATTCAATGTGTTCACAAACTCGCTGTTACTCATGAATTATTGTTTTTAAACTCAAATAATTGAGTGTACACTGCACAAAATTTTGTTAAAATATGTTTTATAAATTTGTGAATAATTTATAATTTAAAGAAATAAATAAAATATATTATTTTATATACTTTAAATATATAGTAGAATAAATATGTATATTATTGGTTTATATAAAATTAAATCAAATATTTTTATCTATTTTTTGAGCCACAGAAAAATATTTTATTATTATTATTATATTATTTAATATTTATTTTTTTATTTTTGACTCATTATTTATTTTTTCTTTTTTATTATTTTTGAATTATTAATTATTTTTTAATTATTATTTATTATGCATTATTTATCTTTCATTTATTATTATTATTGTTTTTTTTTTTATTAATGTTTAATGTATTATAATTTTCTTTATGTTTTTTTCAGTGTTAATATTCTAGCCCTCGACTCAGCTTATCCAATTAAATTCCCAATTCCATGTGGCGCTCCACATGTGGCAAGTATAATTGCATGTCTCCGGCGCTTTAAATCTCTTTAGTAGTTTCGTAGTTCATAATTTATTACAATCGTTATTCCATTGAGGGCAGGAAAACTTTGGCTTTTCTGCTGACCCCAAAGTGGCTGTGAAACTTGCAAAGTCAGAGAAAGAAAAGTGCTGGAAAAACTTCTCAAGCAATTATAAAATCCCAAAACAGGAGAGAATCAAAAAGCCACCAGCAGCAGTAGCAGCAGCGGTAGAAGCAATTGTAGATTCCGCCGGAACGTGGCAGCACGTAAGGTGCAAATGGCTCCAAGGCGTTGACTGCAGTGAAAGTGCTAAAACGGAAGACAAGCCACGCCCCATTGGGGCCAACATGACATCATCCAGGATTGGAGGCAGCAATGGGTGTTGGGTGTTGGGTGCTTGGTGCTGGGTGCTGCGTGCTGGCCACTGCGTCAGAGCAAAAGCTAACGGACGCATAACTCAATCCGCATGGAATTTTTATTCCCGCAGCGGTGGCATCCACAATAAATCTGCATTAGAGAACGTGGCCCGTGGCCCATTGCTGTTGCAGTTTGCAGCCCGCTTGGCTCAAGGCCAATAAACGGGAACGGACGCCACGCACTGCAGTGGCAAACTCTGGATAACCACTAGGCACAATGGTCACAATATATGACAACAACAGCAACAGCAACAACAACAACAACGATATAGAGACAAACAACACAACACGTTTGCTAGAACAATAACATTGGGGCGTGGCAGTGGCAGTGGCACAGTGCCTGCCCCTTGTGCAACACACTCATAGAGTGAATGCAACAACAAGTAGAAGCGCTCTAGTTGGGTGTGCACGACTAAGATATACCCATTACATTTTGATATCCAAAAGGTGGAGTAGTCGGCATGCTACATACTATGTCTATCTACAGATCTAGTTTGATAACTCTAAATGAAGCTAGATACAAATTGGGTATTGGGCAAAGTCTTCTGATAAAGCCATCAATAATTGGTGAAGGTATCCAAATAGCCAAGTTTTTATGTAGACTTCAAAAGAATCTATGCATCTATATATCAAATTAAGATACTTTAAATTTTAAATAATTCCAGCACAATTGAAGCTATATCAAGTCTCTTGATCATCTCTTTCCTTATATCGAATAACGTCTAGATTGACTCAGCTCAGCTGCTTCTGATGTAGAATATAAGACTTTTATTTATGGTCTGAGTCACTGCTCCCTCTATCTGTTACATTCATTTCAGTAAGTTCATCGCGTCGCCTCATATACCCTGTTGCAATGCGTTCAGTGCATACAAATCGCGTTCCTAACGGGGCTAAAGTTGCTGCAATGCTGCAGGGGCAATTGCAACAGTGCGAGTGTGTTTGTGTGTGTCTTTCACTAAAGTGTCGCCGCATTTCCGCACCTTTTTAACAGCTGCAATTCAGCAATTCGTGCGGCAACAGCACGTGACAAGTGGCAGCCGCCGCCGCCGCCGCCGCCGTCGCTGCTGCTGTTACCTGGACAGCTGTTGCTCGAGATTTTCCATAGAAGTGGCTGCTATTGCCGTGTGCTACTTATCTCAGTTCGGACAGCTCCCAGATAAGATAAACGACGCTAATGAAGATTGTACGTCAAGGTTGGGCATGGCTAAGTCCCACACACACCACCCCAGCCCCCACCCCACCCGACCCTACAATTTCTAGTGTAGGGTATTTGCATTCGGTTATAATACTTACGCTTCGCAGTATGGCATTTTGTTGTAGCCCTTGTAGGTTTTCATATTGAGCGTCATTCCGCATTCTGTGCATTTGAAACACGTTTTGTGCCATGTCTGAAACGGAATAGAGCAAAGGAAAGAACAAGAATTAGAGGAAAATTGTTAGCAAATTTGGAGAGGGGAAAAAAAATAAGAAATTGTTGTACTTATACTCTAGGCAAATAAAATATATGTGTATAAGCAGGGTATATTGGTGTCCAGACTTAGACATTGTTTATAGCCTAGATAAATAAATAAATATATATATATATAAACAGGTGAAGTAATAAAAACAAAACATATTTATAATATAGATTTCATGTCTCTGTTTATGACATTCACTTGAGCCTGCCCTTGCATAGTCTACAGGGTATCAGGCTAGTCTAGCATGCCTGCTCAGCTTTTGTTTTGTTTCTTTTCGTATAGTTTCATTGCCCGCTGCTCTCTCAGTTATTATTGTTCTTTGTGCCTTGTTAAATTGGCGCAATGCAACTAAAAACTAAAACTAAAACCCAAGATGAGCATAAAAACTAAAACTTGAAAAGATTTTTTGGCTTTGCGAGCATTCTCTGGTTAGTCTCTAATTGGTCTTCGGTCTTTGGTCTTTGGTTTTGGTCTGCGGTAGCTGGTGGGCGTACGAAAGGGCATGGCTCTGTATGTGGCTAAGAGGGGCCGGCCAAATTGGTAGATAAGCACTTATAAGTTGTTGAAGCAAAACTTCTTTAAAAACTTGTTCGCATTTAAAATGTAAAAAAAAAACTCAAGTTGATTGTAAATTATTGCAGTGTATTTGAAGAGTTTTCCATGAATTCTTGAATTATAATTGCAGAAGTCTAACTTAATTGTTAAGAGTAGCAACTGAATTTATTAGACGTTTGCTTATTGGCCATTTCTATGAATAGACTTCAGAGCCCACTTCACAAACAGGCTACAGCCGTCATATCTCTCACTTCCATTGATAAGCTGTAGCTGCATCAACTTATTCTTAGCCATCTAATTTGTGTGGACTGCACAAGAAATTCGCAGCAGACAGGCAGCAAGAGCAAATAGAGAGAGAGGGGTTCAGGGGGATAATTGTCATTGCTGGCAGAGAAAAACATAGATTGAGCGAGAGAGATGGACGGAGGCAGGGGACACAATTGTCATTGGTGGCTGCGCTTCAAAGAGAGGCAACTCAATGCAAGCAGACGACGTGTTATGCAAATTTGTGAGAAGTTTTATTCCTGCCGTCTTGCAGTCAGCCTCAGCCTGTTAGCCAGCTTGGAGACTTGAATTGGAGGTCAACAAACGATTAACTTGTCTGCGGATTAGCGAGCGGCATAAAGCGCGAAATATGCGAGAAAAATGCGTTAATTGGTTTCACCAACACACACACACACACACACATAGAGCATAGACAGCAACCATAAATAGCGTAGACGCAAACCAGACGCAAAGTGATGAAGTGATTGCGATTTCATCACCAAAGAGTCAAAGAGTTGGCAATGGGAAAACCCGTTTGGCCAAAAACCTCACACTCTCAATGGCAAGCAACCAACCAACCAACCCACTGGGGGCTAAAGGCAACCACATTCCACAGTTCCACTGGAACTCCATTGGAATGGGAATCGGTATGGCCACGTAAAACCATAAGCCACAAGGGTCCAAGAAAAGTTTTCATAAATCAACAGATTTAACTTAACATTGTTGACGACTCGAAAGTTTTCAACTGAGCTAAAAAGTTAAGAGTCAAGATCTTAACGTATACCCTCTCAGTGGATATTAGAACTCAAATGAGTTTAACTCACTCAAATTAGATAAGTATTTAGATAAAGATTGTTAATTTTGCTAATTTGATGATCTAATCAATGCGATCATGCAGAGGCTGCTGGTATATACATATGTATGGGTAGGGTATATTCTAGTCGTGCACTGTCGATTAAAATTATTCCTACTCGTGTTTCTTCTTTCTACATTTTGTATGCTGCGTGTGGCGCATATGTAACCAGTAAGAAAGTCATTGAACATGACAGAGAAAAAGAGAGAGAGAGAGATAATTCGAGAGATAAAGAGAGAGAGAATAAAAGAGTATTTCTCATAATTCATGTGTTTCCCCCTCTGACTTTTGATGAGGTTTTGATGACCGTCACAAAAATTCAATTTCACTTTCACAATAAAATGCAGTTGTGACTGTGTGTGTGAGTGCGTGTGTGTGTGTGTGTGTGTGAGGTAATCATTTTGTGTAGCAGACTGCATTTATTTTCTATGCTCGCTTTAACCCACTTTTCATTTGCCGCTCGCTTCTCGTCTTGGTTTTCAATTTGAGGCTCAATTTCCAAAAAATTAAAAAAAAACCTTAAGTGTTTCATGCTGTTTCCCTTGTTGTTGTTGTTGAGGTGTTGAATTTGCATTCGAATTTGCACGCTTTCAACATTTTAAACGTCTCCACCGCGCGACAATAAAAAACTAACAATTGGCATGAGCCACAGTCCAGACAGAGAGAGAGAGTGAGAGAGGAAGGGAGGAAGGGAGAGAGCGGCCCATAAAGTAAACCAACTGAACGGGAATTGGGGCTTTGGTTTGGTTGGACTAGGGAGTTGGGGCTTCAGCTTCGAGTTGGTTGCTCGGGGTTTGGGAATTGGCGATTTGGCATGGTTAGCTGCGAACACGAACGGATTGGATTACCAGAGTCAAAGCGACCAAACCGAATGACAAATGACTGCAACACCACAAACAACAAAAACAATGGCGAAATAAACACGAAAACAACAACTTAAATCTATTTATAGGGCAACATGAAAGTGTCAAATGATGCGACTTGCTTAAAGTGAGGATGAGAATTTGCCTTAAGTGAAATTAACTATAAAATCCAAATGCGAATACAAAATATTTAAAAATAAAATATCTTAACACTCCCAATATACCCCTTTCACAGCGTAAGCGAGCATAAATATTTCACTTGAATCTCAATGCGCCCATTCTTGACTGACTTTCTTTGGAATAGAAGCGCTTAAGACAGACCGACAAAACACTTTCTAATATAGCACAATTCACACGTACGAAATCGAAATGCGATTCTCGTAAAGCGACTGGCAGCTGGTATATGGCATATGGCATATGGCATATGGCATCTGAGTTGCCTATCAACTGTCTAGTTGGAGAGAGAGAATGCTACATGAAGATTCCAAAAAGGAAACATATATCAAATGCTGAAGTGAAAACACAACTTTTATTAACTAGAGATGGAGATGGAGATGGAGGAGGAGGAGGAGTAGGCAGAGCTGCCTTCAAGTTGGATGTGGAGCATACTTGTGCGACCCACGTGTTTTCGTCTGTGCTGTAAGCGAAACCCACTTACAGCTGTCAGTTTGCTCAACCTGCTGCTCATGCTGTTCATCATGATGATGATGATGATGATGATGATGATGCAGTGCAGTGGCTGATAATCAGGGTAGGCGTGATGATACGGGAGCAGACAGCTAGCCAGCTAGCTAGCTGATGAAGCGGAAGTGAAAGCAACAGAGGCAGAATTAAACGACTTCCACTGCTTCCGCTGCTATTGACTCAGTGTAACACACACACACACACACACAGGCACACACACTTATGTGTATTTACACTGCAACCGAAAACTCACAAGTTCTCAACACAGAAATTCCAAGTTTTTTGGCATCTGCCTTAACGTGCGGGTTTTGCCTTCCAAAGCGCGCCAAATTAAGTTCAAGTTTGCTGCGTCGCGTTTCGGTCAATTTAACACGGCTCCACCACTGCAACCCACCAGCTCCTCACCCACGCCCCAAAGCTCACTGTCTGCACCCACCTCTACAAAATGTGTGCTCAGGTTTAGGCATATATTGTGCACGCTCTGTTTCATTTACAACTGTTTGCAGTTCCAGTTGTTGATGTTGTTGTTGTTGCTGTTGTTGGTGTTGTTGTTGTTGTTGCAGATGCTTGTCTACAGTGGCACTTAAGAATTTTGTCATCAGCTATGCTGTGAAGCATATGAAGAGATTATCTTTATCTTTCAAATGTTGAAAACTTAAATGCCATTAAGATATAGCTTCATATAGTATATGTACATATGTAGATAATATATGTATCATATATATAATCATATGCATCATATATATAATCATATGCATCATATCTATCATACATATCATACATTTCATTCATAAGAAAACCTTCTATATACATATATCAACTAGAACATGGGTTCTATACTTTCTACTAATTTTTGATTGATATCAGTTGATATCATCACAGAAAAGAAAACTTTTTCTATATACACAGTAAGGCCTCCCTAAGCCGTACACATTTAATTTTGATTATTATCCAAGTATGTGGCAAAGCTTTGATGTAGATTAGTTTAATTAATGTTTTTAGTTTACTTTACATTAACAAACGTGTTTCTTAGCTCAGCTCTGATCTGTTGCTCTGATTGGCATTTTATTAAATATATTCAGTTTTCTAGAATCTTTAAAATTGCACAAATATTTCATCTGTATAAAGGTTTCTATATTCAAACTTTTTGCCTTCAGTTTAAATTTAAATCAAGTTCTTATGACTCTGCAGCAATTCATCAAATACTTTCTATTTATTCATTCATTCATTAATTTTTTATACATTTTTCTTAGAACTTGCTGCTATTATAAGTCTCATGCAACTACTTTGAATAAATCTATGTAAATACATATATTTTCTTAGAGCATTCACAATTCGCTCACAAATTTACTTGCGTTTGGAATTTGCATTTCGGGTGGTAACGCCGTCGCCATAATCATTGGGGTCAAGGCGCTTTGCAGCAGTCGCTGTTATGACCAAATGGAATATGCCATAAATGGCTTTAAGAATCATCTGAGTCATTGTCATAAGATACCTGAACGACGCCGACAACAACAACAGCAACAACAAACACCTTTTCCAAGCCGTATTACGATTACAAACTGAATGCCGTTACACGCAATTGTCGCCTTCCCGAGCGGCCTTATATGGCTGGATCAGTGAATCGTTACGGCCTAACTATATATGTGCATACATAGGTATATCTACATTCATATGTGGAAAAGAGAGTGTCATATATATTGCCTGCCTGCTCGCACTCATCATCATTCATGACATAATTGTCATTATCAGGCGGCCGCAAATAGTTTTTAATTGTTGCCCCATTGACGTGACTGGACTGTTGATCAGTTGATCAAGTGGGAACTTAACCAACTTGGTAATGTTATAATTAAATGTGTACACAATGCTGTCCCCTCCATATACCTTATCCTCTCTCTCTCTCTCTCTCTGTCCCTCCTTCCCTGCCATTCGAGTGTTTTCTTATGCAATTCTCACTTTACAGCGCTCACTTTTTCTTTCAATTGCATTTTGCTTTTTCCATCATTTCACACGCCAACAGTTTTCCTCGGCCTCTTTGTCAACACCCTGTATATGTATGTGGGCATATAACTATATCTATTTGCCTGATCTTCCGTATCGCTCACAGCCATCGACAAGTTTCTAATTTGTTTGGAGCTCTGTGCGGCTTTCATTACGTTTCGTTTTTGTTTTCAATTTCATTTAATTGAGTTTTTTTTTATTTCCCTGTTTACAGCTTATGGCTAATTAATATCATTTTGTTTACACTTAGACAGAGAGAGGGGGAGGGGAGTGTAAAGGCGGGGCATAGGTTTTACTTGCTGTTGCCCAACCGAGTCAACTTAAATTGTGACTATAACTGACTGACTTGATTCGCTTTGTTCGGAGTAACTGGAACTTGCTCTCAGTTGAATTTTGCAATTATTACACGTTTCACAAAGCACGAGTGTGTGTGAGTGTGAGTAGATTGTATCTGTTATTTTGTATCTGCACATTCAAAATGTTGTCTCTGACAGGCAGTGGAATGACGTAATCGTGGCTCACTGTCTCTGGAAATTAGATACTCAAAACTCTCGAAAAAGTGTGACAAAACAGTAGCCAACCCAAGCAGCAGCAGCAGAAACAATCTCAAATATGCGAATATTCACATATTTGCATAATGATAAAAGAATGAGAGATAGTTTATCTGAAAAATGATATATTGAAATGGCATTCCAATGCACCGACGACATCCACTCACTGGCATATTCCAGCAGTAAAACTATTTCTAAATATCGTTTGCCTCTTGCCACCAGTTAAAAGAATAAACAATCTCAATTGATATGATTAATGGAAATGGAATTTCGAGATCTACAAACTGGAATATTACAATAATGCAAATCAGAATTCTATATAATTCAAACTATTTCTATATATCATTTATCATTTATATTTATTTTCTAATGTTTGCCTTTCTATCAGTTTTACCCCATCTATAACAATCAAAGTAAACTTTTGCCATCTGATTCAATTGCTTCCACGAAATATTCCTTTTCCCTTTCTTTGTTTGTTGATCATATTTCACTCGTTTGCAATACTTTGGCAAACACTTCCTCTCAGCTGCAGACCTCACACACATTTCGTTAGAATTTGCATTTGTATCTGACAGATACAGATACAGATACGTATTGTATCTGCTGTTGTTGACTGATCTCGAACAGCACTTCGATTGGGATCGTCTGCGATTTCGTAGCATATTTGCACGTTCGCATCCAATAGTGTTTGCGGTACAACTACACAGATACATGCCGCATAATTTGTTTATTAATTTGTACCCCCCTCGTCTCAACTCCCGCTGTCGTCGCTCCTCGCGCAAAAAGCGGCCACCAACTGAGGCGCTGATGGAGCAGCTGCCTTCGCCTGGCGTTCTCCATATCTTGTTTTTTATTATTATGATATTTCTTCTTATTTTTTGCTTTTTTGCGTCAACAATAAAAAAGCATTACATCAACGCAAGTCGAGTGACTCACTCGGAAGCAATGCCACAAAGCGCTGAAGGCGACAGAGTCAACAGTGTGTGAGCCACGCCAACTGCTGGCTGCACCAGAACGACCCTGGAACTAGCAGCCCGCAGACCTGGGAGTCGCATGCTGGAGCTCTTTTTTAACGATGCCCTTTAATCTGGGTAGTCTTTTAACTATCTTATGAAATGTGTTTAAGGGTATAAGAGATTTACTTCTACTGCATTATTCAGTTAAGAAATGGGTATAATATATAAGTTTTATGATATGATATATGATAATATAAGTAATTATAATATATATGATATAATCAGTATACCAATTACTTATATTATTATATATCATAAAACTTATATATTATACCCATTTGTTGACTGAATAATGCAGTAGAAGGATAAGATCTTGTCATATGAAAACCAAATCCATGCAGGAACTAATTCATATTAAAAAGAGATTCTATCTCTTATAGAATATTTTGAAATTTGACAACAACAAAAGTATAAGAGAAAGGCAAATCTCAGTCATTTACACTACTACTACAATATTACTAATATTTTCAGTAGTTTTCATCTGTTAAAATTTCAGCTAGGGTATTCAATCTTTGGCACGTCGCCGGCAAACCCCTTTCTGTTTTTTCTCCATCTAGTAGCTAGCGATGCGAGTGTTTCATTAACTTTTCTAGCTTTTTGTGGCTTTGCATGCTGAAATACGCATCGGGAACAGGTCGGGTCAAATAGTAAATCATCGTGGAGTATCTGCGCTATGGGAGAAGTGTGTGTTTTGTTTTCCGCCTGAGTTTTTTTCTCTCTTTCTCTTTTTCTTTTACTCAGATGAATAGCACTCATAACGGTATCGCCAGTTAAAAGATACATAACAGCATTTAAAGACGGGTTAGCTAGCTAGCCAGCCCCCTACCTCCCTTCCCTTCTCTTCCTCAAAAACTAGTCAGCCTCATCAGCATCATCATCATCATCATCATTCAGCTTATGCTGGAATTGGTGTCGATGATGTTGTTGTTGTTGTTGTATGTAAATGGTCAAACGTTTCTCTCTATGCTCAAGATTGGAGTGCTAGACAATGAAAATAACTTCCTACTGTTCGGTCTCCCGCTGTTGTTCAATTCTGTTCTTTTTAGTTTTCGGTTTTTGCAGCCCAATGAAGTCCAACAGACCATTGGCCCACATTGAATGCCCATAGAATTTGTTGTTGACATCAACAATGTGCATTTTTGGTCTGTTTGTTTTTGTTTGCTTTCTGAAGTGCATTGTGCAAAACTTTTGACAACTGCCAATTGGGCAGCGCTTCATGTCGAATGTTTAAAAATTGGTGCACAAGTGAATTTTAAAATGTGCACTTCAAGAATTTCTAAAGATTTATATCCACTTGAATGGAGGATTATTGCATTAAAGTTTTCAATTGTTATGTAATGGAATAAAAGCAATTTCTTGTACTCGATCTTTTAAATTTCAAATTGAAATCTTAACGAATGTAGCTTTGTTATCGATAGTTTTCCGTGCTTCGCGTGCCATCACTTTGTGCGCTTGCGATCAGTTTACAGTTTACAGTTTTCCAGTATTTCACGTCTCTTTCTCTTCCATTCTAAATTTGCAAATTGAAACGACGCATGCAAACGGTTGCCTGAGTGTGCGTCTCTTCTTTCTAATGCTTCGCTCGTCAAGTTTTTGCTACAAATCTTTTTCGCTCTCCCTCTCCATCTCTCTCTCTCTGCGGCTCAGTCTGAATTCAGTCAATTAGCAAAGTCAATAGTATGCCGCTATCCACGCACCCCTTGCTTTACGCTAACGCTTTTTCCATTTGTTTGTTTAATTTATTACAACTCGAAAGCTCACACACACACACACACACACACACACACACACACACACACACACACACACACACACACACACACATGCATATGCATATGGCAAGCGAGGCTTGTCACTTGCGAAGTTTTATTTGAGCTCGCGTTTTGTAACTCTCTGTTCTACATGCATATATGCAAATATATGCCAAAGTCCGATTGCAAATATGCACGCAATCAGTTTTGCACCCACCCGCCCCCCATTAGCCGTATAACTGCATGTGCGTGTGTGTGGGTGTGTGAATAGGCTCTTATTGTGTTTTATATATAATTAGTGCAGCCGCCTTGCAACGTAAATTGAATTAGCTTGAGGCCACAGGCTGCTAATGGAAGAGGTGTGGCCCCCTGAGGAGGTGGTATGTGGGATGGGCAGGCCAGCATCTTAAGAGCTTGCAAATTAGCTTAAAGCTTCTAAGGGCGCCAGCTGCAAGTTACATATGACGTTTCGTTAATATTTGAGGAGAGCGAACGCAAGAGGCTGGGCAAGACAAAGAGATGCACAAGGCAAAGAGACACAATGAGAAAACTTTTTGGATTTGGTGCACAATGTGGCTGAAACTAATGTGGAGCAGCTGCTTGCTGGAGTCTGGAATGTGAAGTGTGTGGAGCGGGCGGGCAGGAAGACTTTTAGTTTGAATAATGTACGAGATTTGCAAAGCTTGTGAGACCCAAAAAAAAAAAAAATAAAATAAAAGAGAAAACCCGAATTCGAGACGATTAATTTTTGCTGATGAAGTGACAAATCACAGGGCAAAGGCGGGTGAACAAAAAAAAACTAGAGCAAAGCAAACAGTGAAAAGCACAAGCAGAGATCTAAAGCTGAATTTCATGATTGACAGTGGAGCGAGCGAGCGAGAGAGAGAGCGAGTCAGAGTGGAGTGGGAGAAGGAGGCGAGAAAACCCTCAAGTGATGGACAGCAGCGACGAGAGTCAAGCAACCACTTGAACTGAAGAGCCAAAGAGCTGGAAATTGTTATTGCTAAGCATGCATATGTAAGTATATACAGATGCATTTATGTATATATTTTATATATAGATATATGTATGGCTATAAATAGCACTCACACAAATGCATGGACAATACAAAGCGTGAGCCCAAACATAGATGCGATGCAGCGGCTGCTGCTGTTGCTGTTGCTGTTGCATGCGGGAATCAATTGGACGATGCAAATGCTTCAAAAATAAAAAGAAATAAAATAAAAGAGCCGCAACGAGGGGTCGCCAGGGTTGCCACTTTACATGAGCCGCAACGAAGATTGCCACCCCGCGCGACGAGTTAATAAAGATCAATTGAATTTAAACAAAGAAATGTTGTGGCAGGGGTAGGGAGGTCAAATGCAATGAATGCGACGACGACGACGACAATTGTCTTGCCAATGGGCGTGGCATAACAAATTACAAGCAAATGCGCATTAACATAAATTCAACAACAACAACAGCAACAAAAGCAATGCGAGCGGTGGGGAGAAAACAATTAAAAGACGACAACAGAACATAGCAGCAGAAGAAATGACAGGAAACAAGAGACAGCGCAGCGAATGTGGCAGCCAAGAAGAAACAGGGGCTCCGGCTAGAAGAATCTGCGTAACTGTAAGACAAAGACGGCAAGACAAAGCCAATGCATTCAACGGCAATAGCAAGCGCCAATGTGAGCAGAGTGTACTGACCCACATATCAATGGCCGGAAATATACAGCAAGACAGTGGGGCAAAATAGCGGACAGGTAGCCAAAATATTGTATATTGTATGTATATATGAGCCAAGCTCACTCACTCACAGACGCCTCTCATCAGTTTTGGTCATTAGTCAAAATTGTTTGTGCTGAAAAATAACAATGGGCAACATTTAATTGAGGGAAAGCCCCCAAAGCCCCAACCGTTGAATGCCTTAAGAGAGAATAAATAAAAGTCCAAGCCCCCAAAAGCTTGCCCAGCAGCAATTTCAACTTCGACTTCGACTGCGACTTCGCCTTCGCCTTCCACTTCGACTTTAGCTTCAGCTTCTACCACTTTCCGAGTCGAACAAGAAATTCGTTTTTAGTTTAGTTTTTTACATTTTTTTTATCCATTTTCAATGCAAAAATTGGGCCAAAAGCAAGCAAAGCAAATCGAAGTAAAAAAAAAAAAATATGTAAAAAAATAAAAAGAAAACAGAAATTGAAATATAGAAAACTTTTCTTGCAAAATACTCTAATATGATGTGTGTATAGGGTATATATGTGTAAGTATGAGTAAGTTTGTTTGTATATATATATATATATTGACATCTGATATATATGCTCATTCAAAATCATTTCAAACCCCTTTTTATAAGAAAGCTCATATTATTTAAACTTAATAAACCTCCCTTGATTAGTTTCTTAAGTTCCTTTTTCTGGTCAACTTTAATTAGTCATCTACTTACTACCTTTTCTCATTTTGGCAAGCGAAATCTGTTGTTTTTTTCTTCTTCTTTGTCAAAATTGGCAATCGCCAAAATAGGTTGCAAAACTTCCGACCACGAGGCTAATTACAAGAAAAATTGGAGCATAACAAATAAGCTAAGAGCTAAGCTTTAGGCTTTGATTTGCGCGCTGCACAGCGAAAGTGAGCGAGCAGAGGGAAGAGTGGAAGAAGCAGAGACACGGACAGAGATAAGGTAAAAGCTGGCACAACAAATTGCATAATACCGCAAAAAGTTCTCACAGTGAAATAACAAAGCACAAAGTGAAATGACAATGTGTGGTTGTGTCTCTCTGTGTGTGTGAGAAAGGAAATGAAGATAAGGAGATGCAAAGCAGCGATAAGTCAAAGTCGCTGCCTCGGCTGCTGTTTGACCACTTTTATTTTCATGCCTGAATTGTTTATAAAATTGCAGCGCCCTTCTCTCACGAGTGCTTGAGGCGGTAAGAGAGGGAGAGAAAGAGAGAGATAGAGAGAGCGGAGTGTAGGGAGAGCGGTGCAGTTAGGGGCCAAGCGGGCAGCACTCAGAAATGGTTTGTCATGCAAAAGTGAACTTCGCTTTCAGAGTTGAAGAGTTCCAGTCAGGAGTGGAAGAGAAAAGAAATAAATAAAACCAATTGTCATTGTCAATGCGGTTGTCGTTGTTATTCGGTGTTACCAGAGTTTTGCTAGAGATGAGCTCGTGTCGATATATATCTATTTATATTTATAGAAATTGAAAATTATATCGATTTGATTTGAGACTTAAAATTAATATTTTATCTCCATTCTATTACTATTCATTTATTATATTCCCTGCCTATTTCGTGTCACGAGCAAGACACGCTTTCATCCCTAACTTTACACTCATCTTCAACTTCTTGTTTGGCAGTTGGAAAGCGGAAACGATTTTCAAGTGTTGCACGTGATGGCAGAGCATCAAACAGCAAAATCATTTGAGATAAGATTTCGAGCGAAAGATACTTTTCTGTGCTTGGCGGCTCTAGTGGGCTGGCTGGCTTGTCCAAGTTTGTCGCTGTAGTCATTTGTCATGGCGCAAATGCCAAAAATTAAAATATTCAGCAAAGCGACAGCCCGAAAAGTGTGCCACAGTTGGGGCAGAGCTCCAACTGGATACAGCTGAAGCTACCTAAGTGCCAAACGAAGTAGCTGCAAATGGAGGACGTTTTGGATTTGACGCTGCGCTGCGCTTGGTTGCTGCCGCTGCTGCTCTTTGCCCAAACACTAACTGCCGACTCGTGCCACGCTGCACGAATTGGCCAAAATGTTAAGCCTGCTCTTCCTGCCGGCCTGCCTGCCTGTCCCCTTTGGGCTGGCTGACAACAAAGAGGTCATTTACTTTCGTTGTGAGCATAAAATAATCGTCTGTCGTGGCTGCCGCCGCAGTCAAGCATAACAGCAGCACTCGACTATGAGATACCCTGTAAATAAACTGGAACTAGTGATATATTATTTAATTACTCCTTAAAAATCAATTACTGTTTGCCAATACAGTACTGTAAACCGCTATTTATCGATCTAAAACACAGTCTTTAGTAAATGTTAAGTAATATATAGACACACAACGGTATGGCAGCGTCTCTGTGAGCTAATCATAAATATACTTTATGGCTTACTCTATGCTCATATATTATTTAAATTTCATTCGAAATTCCCTTCTTTTTGGAGCAATGAGTATAACAAGCAGGCAAAACTAAAACTCACACATTTCGTGTGTTTGCCAAATAAAAAAGTCAGATAAATGAAATTGGCAACAGCAGCAGGGCTAGAGACAGCGACAGCGACAGAGACAACGACGTCGACTGCAGCTGCAACTGCGAACGGCGACAAGTTGAGTGAAGTTTGGTATCAAAAATCGATTAACAAAGCGCCAGCAGCGAGCGCGAGCAGCGCTGCTTAACTTTTAACGGCATTTAAAAAGCATTTCTTCATTTCATTTACAAGGCAAAAGTTTTCAGCGTGTGTACGTGTGTGTGTGTGTGTGTGTGTAGATAGATAATTGGTATAAAATGCCCGTTTATTGACTGTCACGCGTATCGATTTCTATATCAGGATATGTCACGTGCATTGAGCCCCAACCGCAAATGAAATGGCACAAAACTTTGCAGTAAGAAAATTTGAGGTGCGGGACAGAGAGGGAGAGTGAGCGAGAAAGGTAGAAGCATGCAGAAGTCGCTGCATTTTGCAAACTTAGTACTAGAGAAAGAGAGAGAGGGCGAGAGAGAGCAAGATATACGCCATAGACTACATAGCCCTCAGTATAGTAATCTTCCGCTAACTGCTAAAGAATTTAATTAACATCAAATTCAAATTTTTATAGAACTTAATTTCAAGCAGCTTTGCAAACTCTATGCTTAAATTTAATTATTTTAATTGAATTTAATTTAATTTTCATTTGAAATTCATACAATGCTCTCTATAATTGACTAGATAATCGTATATTATTAATACAAATAATCAGCAAATAATAGAAATTAATATTGTGCATTTCTCATTCAATATAAATGCGTCATAATTTTCAGTAAAAAATAAAAAGAAAAAACAATTCTATTGTTTATTAAATAACATGCCAAACCCCCAGCACTGTATGAGTCAATTTGTTTATTATCTAAGAATTGTTATGAAATACAATTGTTAATAATCTGAATACAGTAATCATTGTTGTGCATGCCCTAACACAGATACAGACGCACAGCCATAGAAACACGTCATATGAGACAAGTTAAACAATGAGATGTAAACTAAAATGCAACGAACCAAAAGGAACATTCAACATTTGTCTGGATACATAAAAATATCTGCTGTTCATTGTTGTTGCTGTTGCTGTCGAGTTTCGTCAAGTTTCAAAATCTTTCCGTGTTATTTACACATTTCAACATTTCCATTAGGCCTCATGCATATTTTATAACTGTCTTTAAATAGTTTCCATTACTTCATAGCTAAAATTAGACTGGGAGAGTGTGTGTGCTAGACAGAGACAGGGACAGACCTATAAAGAGAGCATGTAGCACATCTTGACTATAATTAGACAAACGCTTAAGAGCGGCAGCAGCCGACGATGTGGAACACACGTCGCAACTGCTGATAGTTGGAGCTGATTACAAGGCTGTCGAATGGAATTTGACGAATGATGAAATGACAATTGAGTATTGTCTCTAGGCAATGCCTTATCAGCATGCATACAATACATATGTAAATATAAACATCTCTTTATATGTATTCACTCGTTTCCTTAGTGGAAGTGTGAGCAGAGCCTCAGAACGTGAGTGCTTAAACTATTTTGAGTAAAAGCTCGCTAAAAACTGGATGGGCAAAAAATAGATACAAGACGAACAAAAGAGCAAAACAATAAGTGCTGCTCAGCTCAGCTCAGACAGACGGACAGGCGGACAGAGAGACCGACGGACAGCCGGTCAATAAAAATAAACTGGAATTAAGCATAAACCAATAAGCACAAGAAGAAAGCAACTCAATGACCTGTGTGTGTGTGCGAAAGAGAATGCGAAACTGGAAACGAAATATGCGCTCAAGGTCAGTCAACGGATTGCTTATTTATTTATTTTTAAGTATTTCTTTTGAAGAACCAACACAGAAAGCTGAGATAAAAGCTGCGCTGCAAGTTTGCAACGGTTCGTTGACGGCGGCGTCGTCGTCGTCATCGTCGTCGCTGTTCATACGCAAAATGTACGCAAATTGGCGCAGACAATTGCCAAAGAAGAGAGGTAGATAGGGTAGGTAGGGTAGGAGGTGAAGAGCGAATTGTAGCGGAAACAGCGGCGACGCAAATTAAAAGCAATTTTCAATTTCCTGAGTTGGCGAAAATTGAAAAATTTGTTGCAAGCACAAACAGCAGCCACCCGCGCAATCGCACACACACTCAATGGAATGAAATTTGTATGCCGTTATTTTGCTTAAACTAAATTCCAAGAAGCGCTACGCAGCCGCATCAAACTAGCCGAACAGCTTTTTTCCTCTTTTTATTATTCGCACACATTTGTTGTTGGTAATTATTAAAACGGCGCTGCGCTGTGCTGTTGTTGCTGCTGCTGCGCCCACAACAGGCCACGAATTGCGTAGGATAATAAAACAGAAACAACAAACAAGCGGCACGGACATACATACATAAGAGCAAACGGTACGCATGATCAATGAGAGCAGCGGGCCATGTGACTAGATAGCCGTCTCGCTCTAACGCGCGCATACAACAAGTGCGAAGCAGCGGCATAAAACAAAGGAGCAAAAATTGAAAGAAAAAAAAAATGCCAATACACACAACAATAGCTAAAAACAACAAAATTCATATATTCTTGCACGCTTTTAGTTGCATATAATTTGTTAGTTGTTACTCACCTTGTCCAGACACTTCAGCTCTTCGATGGGATAAACCACCTTTTGGCAGCGCGCACAGGTTTTATTCATTTTCTCGCCGTTGCACAGTAAGCCTTTTCAAAAGGGGCGAAAATCGGGGAACACGCAAACACTCTCTCACTAACACACACACACACACAGATTTTTAGAATTTTGCAACACTTTGAACAAAGTCGAATTTACTTTCGCATAGCGATCGAGCACAAGAGCACAGCTTAAAAACTATTAGCCAAGTATAAGAATGTATTTGAACGACTGTTGGGGTATATGTATATGTGTGTATGTGGCCAGGATTAACATTTAATTTTGCATAGCTACTGAGATTTCAAACAAAAAAATCTGTTACAACTGGATGGCAACTAACTGGTTTGCTTTGTCACACACACACGCGCGCAAACACATACACACGCCGAACACTTTTTAACACTTTTTCGCTAATTGCAAGCGGGTAAATTTTTTAAATATTCAACTCCGACTGCAGCTAAGCAACGCGCGCACGATTCCAATTCGGCAGGGCACAATGACAGGTGCTTGTACAGCTGAGCTGAGCTGAGCTATGAAACAAAATGCTGCTGAGCCGTATACCTTGTGAAACAATTTGTGGCAACAACTTGTATGTTTATCAATGAGTTGATTTTGTGTTCAATAGACAAAATTTACACGCTGCGCACCCGCATAAACACGTCTGTACTTCGCCGAAACAACAACAATTATGACGCACAACATGCTGTAAACGTTTTGGGGCTAGCAATATGTTGTGCTCAAATGGTAATGTTAATATAATCGAGAGAGAGAGAGTCAGAGCTGTTGCTGTTAACACACTGTAATGGCAATCGTTAGTGTTGGGAACGACTACTATCAATCGATAGCACATGTGCCGGCTGGCACAGGGTGCTTACCACAGAAAAACACCCCACTTTTTGTATCCTTGGAGTTTACTATCGAGATTTTTTGTGTCCGAGGGCGAAGGATATGAAACGAATCAAAAAAATCTTAAATTAAACACAATTAAAATAGTGAAATGCATGTTTAAAATAAAGTGTAACAGTGGCTCTATGAATACGATAAATAAAATGTTCATTGAAAACAAAAGAATTAATTTTCCATAAAGTCCTTGCGGAAAATTGCTCTCAATTGTCTAACGGAAAATGTAATTAAAGTTCAATTGCATCATTTGGCACACATTAAAAAAAAAACGAAATGGTTCACAAGTGTAAAACTTGTTTAAATTATTGATTATTCAACTTTCGAAATATTGCTGCATATTTAAAGGCGTCTCAAAGTGATTAAAGAAATAAGAACGAGACGAGAAATGTGCCGATTGAAAAATCGATAATCTTAACGTGAGTATTTTTGTTGTCTGCGTTATGCCGGCGGGGACTATCGACCACCACAACAACAGCAGCAGCAGCAGCAGCAACAACAACGACGACAATAACAAAAAGGAGTAGAAGTAATAAAGGAGAATAGAGACAAGTGCAAATAAGGACTGCAACGTTCACTCGGTCAAATGTCAAAAGTCAGCGCATGTTGTAGACTAGAAGGACCCACCCTGTCTACTACATAATTGCGCTGTGACCGGTTTAAAAAAAAAAACAACAACCGAAAAGGAAGACACGAAACTTCAATAAACCTTCCCCCGTTTTGAGCTGCCTTTAGCGCAGACAGCAAGCCGCAGCCATTAGACGTTACGCGAATGTAAACAACCCGTTAATATTAGCAACCATGCAAACGCTGCGCAAGAAAACGAGTCCTTGTAAATGTAAGTAAAATAATTTGAATTTGATCAATAACTAAATATATATTTCGCTGCAAGGCGTATCGATAACACAATGTAGATTGTGGCGCACGATAAGCGTGTCTGATCGTGTATGCGATACCTAACTGACAGCTGGTGCGCCGGCGTCGCTGCCGCTGTCGTCAACTCTGTTTGCTCTCTCTCTCTCTTTCGGCTGTTCTCTTGGTACACATTCTGTTGTCTTAGACTGTATTGTATAATAGTTAAATTATGTATGTATTCGTTGTTGGTTAAATATAGAATAGTTAAATAAATTAAAGTAATCTGCGAACATTGTCTTATCTAACACAAGTCTATTTACCTGTGCCTCTCTCTCTGTCTTTCTCTCTTTACATCTGTCTGTTCTCTTCTGCCTCTCTCTCTCTATCTCTCTAAAAGGAAAACGTATTTTAGTACATATTATTATTATCGATAACAAGTCTACATACCTGCATCAGGTTGTGCATGACGCGCTTGTTTGATCGTCTTTAAGTCACTTAACCGACAGCTGCTGCTGCGCCGGCGTCGCTGCCACCGCTGCTGCTGCTGTCGTTGTCGGCAGGTGGTGCAGCTGCGTCAAGATTTTTAGCAAACAACAATAGCGCGCTCGTTCACTCTCTCTCTCGCTCTCTCTCTGCCTTTTGCCGCTCTCTCAGCACACATTTTGTTGTTGTTCATTTGTATGCATTGAATATACTGCAAAATAATAGTAAAATTCCAGTGCCTTTTATGTGTGTGTTTGCATGTGTGTGTGTGTGTGTGTGTGTGTGTTTTGTGTTTGTGCTCTGCTCTGCCCACTCCCACAGCAGCGGCCGCAGCATCTCGCTGCTCGCTGCTCGCAGTTCGCAGCGCTGTCGTCATTCATTCATTCCCAGAGCGCGAATCGTTGCGGCTGCGAATGCGGGCGCATTCTGGTATTTTGTTTTTTTTTTTTGCTTAAATATTTTCCGCCAGTTTTTTTTTGTTAATTAAATAAAATACGTCGCGTTCAAATCGTTTCCATTTGTTATTATTGTTGGTGCTGTTGGTGCGCATTGTTGGCCTTTGTCTGCGCCATGGAAATGCCCTGAATGTCACACACACACACAGACGCAGACAGAGAGGGCGCACACAAATACACCAATACATAGCTAGACAGGCTCAGCATGTTCTGAGCTGCGCTGAGTGGCTAACAAAATGGTCAAATCGCTGGTGTCCAAACTTCAGGCGTCCTCGAATCTGTCGCTAGCGCAAACTTTTGGCATTGGCAGCGGCAGCAGCGGCGCAGAGGAAACGAATTACGCAAAACGTTTGTTTATTTTTCCAGCAGATACACACACACACACATGCACATCTATATATACTGAAATATATGCATTTTGCAGATCGGAATGATCCCGGCCGTTTCTTTGGCGATGGCGTCCAGTTCAAGGCCAAGCTGATTGGCATCTTGGAGGTGGGCGAGGCGCGTGGCGATCGCATGTGCCAGGAGGCGTTGCAGGACCTGAAGATGGCCATACGCGCTGCCGGCGAGCATAAGCAGCGCATCATCATCCATGTGACCATCGATGGGTTGCGGCTGCGCGATGAGAAGACCAGCGATTCGCTTTACCATCATCCCGTGCACAAGATCTCGTTCATAGCGCAGGACATGACAGATTCGCGTGCATTTGGCTATATCTTTGGGTCGCCGGATAGCGGGCATCGATTCTTTGGCATCAAGACGGACAAGGCGGCCAGCCAGGTGGTGCTGGCCATGCGCGATCTCTTCCAGGTCGTCTTCGAGCTGAAGAAGAAAGAGATCGAAATGGCGCGTCAGCAGATCCAGGGCAAGACCATGCACGATCATGCCACCCAACTGGCCTCCCTGTCCTCGCTGAAAGCGAGCCACAACGAACTCGCCTCCGGCAGCAGCTCCTCCGCCGCAGCGCATGCAGCCAACCTGAGCATGCTGGCTGGAAACTCTTCGAATGGAGTTGGCCTAACACGGCTCGGTGTCAATCTGGATGTGAATAAGGGCGGAGCAGCCAAGGAGGTAAGCGACAGTTGAATCTCCTTTACCCTTTCTTCCACTTTCACTAATCTCTATGGTCGCTCTGTAGATCTCGCCGGAATCTGTAGCCGACCTGGTTGATCTGGAGCAGGAGCTGACCTCGCTGCAGCGTGGCATTAGCCAAATGGAGCGCATTACGCCCAATGAGCCAGGCACAACACACTCTGGCCATGGCCTGGCCAAGTCAGCCAGCGAGGATGATCCGTTTGGAGACTCCTTCATCTATGTGCCCTCGTATAACATCTTGCCGCCGCCGCCCGAATCTGGACGCACACGTCACAAGCAGCAGCAGCAGCAGCAACAGCCCAACAAGGCGACAGAGAGCGCAGCCTTGGATACGTTGCTATCGCCAGCACCTGGTGCTAGTGGCTCACCGGCCACGTTGCAGGCGACGGACGACGATGACAGTTGGCTGCACGAGCTGCAGCAGCAGAACGACGTCTTCGATACCACCAAGGTGTCCGCCACGCCCACGCCCATGTCAGCTGCCGCTGTGCTCGGCAGCATGCCAATGGCGCCCTTGGCAGCCAGAGAATCCTCAGCCACGCCCACGCAACAAATCAGCGAAATCTCAGCAGCGCCCGCAACGGCAGGAGTAGCAACTACAACAGCAGCAGCAGCAGCCATCGATGCGCTGAGCAGTTTAACGGAGACGGAGAGCACAGCCAATGGAACAGCATCGACAGCGGGAGGAGGAGGAGGAGGAGGAGCGGGAGCAGCTGCAGCAGCGGTCATGTCGGGTGAGTTGTCTACAAAAAAAAAAAAAACAAACGAAGTTCGTTAAGAAAAATGATTGCCATAAGAGAGCTGCCCATTCACAAGGGGCCAAGGGGCAAGGGGCGAGCGGGTTGCAGGTCAGGGCTTACAGCCGCGACAATTGTCAACTGAGACTCGGCAGATGAGCTCAATGAGTCGCAGTCAATTGGTCGCGTTTACTAAGCTCAAACAGCGAACAGATATCAGCTTAAGGCGTGGCTGCGCTGGGCGGGCCTATAAAATGGCATCCATTGAAAGCAATAAAAGAAAAGCAAAAAAAAAAAAAAGAAAATTCATTTAGCAAACGAATCAAAATTGCTCGCTGTTAATTCATTTACACGCGCTTTCAAATTGTAATTGTACTTAAACAGTTAGTTAGCAGCAGCAACAGCTCATTTACATGGGCTGTTAGTGAATAGCAATTAAAATGTTAACTAACATGCTGTTTACATGGGCATTTACATGTGCTGTTAACTTGAAATGTTATGATCAAATATGGAGTTAACAGCAGAACAGCATTTACAGTAGTTAAAGTATTTAATATATTGAGAGTAATGCAAAAATAAATGCATTTAACAAGAAAAGTGATGCAAAATAAAAATGTTAAGGTTCATTTAGTAGGGCTGCTAAAGGCTCTTCTAAATATACAATATTTTTAAATATAATTAACATTGAATGTCTACATTCTACAGTCTACATTCAAAGCTTAAGATGCTAACGCTGCTTAACAGTTGGCAATTTACTGCTTAACAGTGGCACTGCAATAAACGCAACTCTGTTAGCTACAGAGCGCAGCTGAAATATCTAAATTCATTTTCAACTCTCTGCTAACGACATTAGTTCTCTTTGCTTAGCTGTAACTTTACACTACGTCCAACTGTTAAAGATAGGACTCTGTTAACATTTGCATTTTAAAACTTAACAGAGCATTTACAATAAATGGTAGGCAATGTAAATTACAATGTTAAATGTTACTTTTTATACCCTGAACCCATTGAAAATGGGAAATCAGGGTATAATGGTTTTGTTAAAGTGTCAAATGTATGTAACAGGCAGAAGGGGGCGTGGCAGACCCCATAAAGTGCATATATATTCTTGATCAGGGAGACGAGCTGAGTCGATTTAGCCCTGTCTGTATGAACGCGTCGATCTCAGAACATATAAGCGCTAGAGACTTGAATTTTTTTGTAGGTCCCTGTATAGCACGCGCAAATCAAGTTTTTTTTTTTAAATCGATACCTTTTCCCGTTTTATTGTTATCGATTAAAAACCTTATCAAAATCAAGTTATTAAACTATATCTCGTACATCTTTCGAGCAGGAGTCTCCAAATTTTGTATTTAGCTTAATTTATATTTAATACAATTTCGATATTTATTATATTTTGGATACCAGCAAAAAAAAAAAGTTTTTTTTGTTATTATTAAATTTTACAAGCTTAAATTTGATCTGCGTTAATAAATGCATAACTGAGTAAATTTAAAATGCAGATCGAATGGGGTTCAGGGGATCTCCTAGTCGGGTACCACCGACTAGAGTTTTCTTACTTGTTTTCAATTAACATAACATTTATAGAAAATGTTAAGCAATAGCTGTAAACTGTGATTAGCTTAGCCCCAACAAGTTGTCCCTTAGCTCCATTAAGCGTGTCTGCGCAGCTCTTTTAACATATCATTTAATATTTAATCAGTAATACTAACCTATAAGACAATGCTCCTTTTGTTGTTTCTGTTGTTGTTTTCGCGCATTCGATTTGTAGTTAGTCTTGATTTCAAGCTCTTCAGTTGAATTTTTCTCTTCAGTTCTGTGACACAAATTGCACGCTTTTTACTTGGAGTCTCTGCCAACAGTGACTGATGCAAGTCTCCCTATCTTTCTCTTTCTCTCTCTCTCTTTCTCTATCTCTGTCTTGCTCTGCTTCTGTTGAAATTGTGTGGCTCGCCAGATGCGTTCACAGATCTGGATCCATTGGGCATTGGGCGCACACGGCCCTATGTCGATAAGAAATACTTCTTCCAAGAGCTTAAGAATCCGCCCAAGAAGCTGCTGAAGGAGCTTGGCTCCAGTCAGGGCGATAACTTTGATGATTTTCTCGGTGGCAGGGATAGTTCGATCTTTGAGGAAAGCACCACAACAGCAACAGCAACAACAACAGCAACAACAGCAGCAATGACAGCGACAACTACTAACACAACAGCAGCAGCAGCAGCCGCAGCAGCAACTGCTGCTGGCTCAGGTACTGACCACGCCCATGAAACAGCCCCAATTACTAACACAGCTAACATTTGCACTTGCACAGGAAACGCCGCCAATTGCAGCGGCAGCCACAGCAGCAGCAGCACCACAACAACCACAACTAACCCGCTAATAACCACCGCAAGCCTCGGGCAACACCACCTGCTACTAACAAACAGCTCCAACAGCTTCCGTTCCCAGTCAAGTCCCACGCCCCAGGTCCACTCCCTGTCACATTCCCATTCCCAGACCCAAACTCCGTCTCTTTATTTTGGCCAAGTCGAAGACTTTTCGGCTGCTAAACTAAAACTAATGCTACGTCAGAGCGCAGCCCTGTCCAAGTCTATTAACCAATCCGTCAACTATTATACCACAGAGCCCACGATCAACAATCCCCTGGAGGAGCACCAGGACAGCAATCCCGTGCTGCTGCCCCGCGACACGGATCCATTTTCACCTACGCGCAAAAAGAGCGATCCGGATCCATTCCAGGATGGCGATCTCTTTGCCAAGCTGGATGCCTTTGAGTTCGATGTGCCACAGCCAGCAGCCAGCACATCAGCTGTGAGCAGTGTGTTCAATGGACCACTCCAGGTGCAGCTGCCGCCAGAGCAGCAGCAGCCGCAGTCTTCGGAGGGCTGGCAGGCGGACATCTCGCGGTTGGAGCAGGCTCCTCTGCCGCTCAACAGCAGCGTGCGCCATCGACCGACGCCCGCGGCCAGTGTCGTCAATGTGGGTGGCCCTCTGGATGTCATCTCAAGTATTAGCAACAAGAAGATGCCGCATTTGTTTGGCCAGGCGCGTTTCTCGAAGCGCGGCGACTCCGCCAGCGGCATCGGCTCCAGCGTGAACATGCGCCGTCTGCAGGAGAGCGACTCGCTGAGCGAGAACGAGGCAGCGCCGGAGCCGCCACCAAGACCCGACTCCACACCCTATGCCGAGCCGCCGCCGCTGCCGCCCAAGAAGCAGTTCAGCGATCTGGTCATTAGGCCATCGCCCGCAGCGCCACCTGTTGGCCGCTACGAGTACTTGAACCACAGCAGCAATCAGCTGCGCCGCAGCGCCGATGCGCCGCCCATTCCGTTGCCTTCGCGGCGCGTCGGCCGCTCCGATGGCAACTTTCCCGGTCCGGGTCGGCCACGCAAGCCGGGCCACACCGACGACGATTATCTGGCTCCCTTGGGCGGCACGCCACCGCCGCTGCTGCCGCCGCCCACGCAGAGCAGCAGCAGCCGTGCAAGACCCCAGCGACAATCCTCATTGGGTCGCCCGCAGGACATTTACGAAAACAAGGCGGAGATACTGCAGGCACAGGCTGCCCAGGCGCAATCGCAGAAGGAGTCGGCGGCAGCAGCATTGGCGCCCGACATTACGCTGACGCAGCTGCTCACGCTGGGCATGGACGAGCTGGCACTAAAGCTGAATGTGCCCGCCAGCAAGCTGAGCACTATGACCCTGGTCCAGCTGACCGCCTACCTATCCGACTTTCTGCAGTCGAGCAACGACCAGACGCAGCCCAAATCCCGTGCGAGTCCCGCTCAGCCACTGCAGTCGCCAGCCGCAGCCTGCTCCTCCGGCACGGCAGCCGTGTTCAAGGTCAACTTTGATCAGCAGACCTCGTTTGTGGCCAAGTTCGATGATACCTTCGGCGAGGATGTGGGCCAGGATGCGTTTGTGGCCAACTTTGCTAACTTTAGTGAGGCGTCTGCCTGCCTAGCCGCGCCAGCTGTGCCACCAGCGGATCGGTACGCGGTCTTCCGAGAAATAATCGATCAGGAGCTGCAACAGCAACAGCAGGAGACGGATCTCATGGGCGATCTGACGCCACCGCCAGTGGATGAAACGCAACAGGAGCAACAGCAGCAGCAGCAGCAGCAGCAGCAACATCAACAACAGCCACTGGCCCAGCTGGACATTGATGTGACTGAGCTGGAGAGGGAGCCGCCACCGCCCAAGATAGACACCAAAATCACTGAAGTGGTGGCCCAGGCCAAGGATCGCTATGCGGCGCTGCGCGACATCATTCTGGTGGAGAATCTCTTTGACAAGCCGCCGCCCAGCGCTGCTCCAGCTGTTGCTGTTGCTGAGAAGGATCTGCTGCAGGATTTGTTCAGCGATGAGTTCAACGAGGATCAGGACATACGCCAAATCATGGACAGCGGTCACGACAGACGTGGCCTCGTCGACAGCCGCGGCCTGCCCGCCGAGCCATCATCCTCAGCTCTGACTGTGGCCGATGATGATGACGACGACGATGAGGATGCGGGCGGTGAGAGCAGCATGGATAGCAATGAAAAAGATGCAGAGCCTGTCAGCGCACAGGATCAGTACGAGAAGCTGTCCACCAGCGCCGAGAAGCCCGACTTCAAGTCCGAGGAGCTGCTGCCGCCCAAGCAGGACAACAAATTCCTAACCGTGATCAGCGGTCCAGGCTGCGCGGGCAGAGATGACATTGAGATCGATGAGCTGATGCAGCGTGCCATCTCCAACCTGTCGCTCGACTCACGCGACCGCATCTCCCCGGCCACATCCTCGGCGGCGCCATCGCGAGGCCCGCCGTCACATAGCCTGCACACGCCCTCGCAGTTTAACGATGTGAGCACCTCGCCTATTCCGCTGCATAAATCGCCGGCACCTAGCATGAACCAGGCGACTGCTTCACCTGTGCCCTCACAGCTTTCGGCGGTCTCCCAGCTAATCGACACGGCCACCAAGCAGATGCAGGGCGAGCGGGAGCGCGATCGGGACAAGCCCTCGTGGGCCACTTTTGATTCACCCAAGATGTCCGGCCCGTCCAAGGGCAAGGCACGTCTGACCCTGCCGCCGCCACCCGCATCCAATACATCGCAGCAGGACACCGCGGAGTCACCCTGCAGCTCTGATCCGCGCGACGATGCCGGCGGCTGGTCCAAGCAGCAGCAACAGCGACGCTGGGCCAAAAAGGAACGCCAGCAGACGTCCTCTTCCTCGCGAGATCTCAGTCCCTGGGATGATGAGACGCCCGAATATCTCAAGCAGCAGCGCCGCAACCTGCCGCCACCCTCGCAGCTGGCACCGCATCCGCATGCGCATGCGCATGGCTACTACATGCGACACGCTCGACGCCTCAACTCCTGCGACGAGGACTATGAGTAAGTCGTCGCTGCTGAAAAGCCCATGCCAAACCATGTGATGCTCATTTGTTCTGTCCACTTTCAGCTATGATGCCGAACTCTGCGCTCGTCGCGATCGGGAGCATGCGCAACGCAAGTTTAAGCACGGACTCTCACGCAGCAGGGACAACTTTGAGCTGGGTAGGTTCCATTGCAAGCAATCCTTCCACTCATGGGCATTTCATAGCCCCCTTTCCTTTCCTTCTTCCCTCACTTACTTTTTTCAATTCTCAATTCCAGACTCTCCCAGCTGGTATCATCATCCGGCACATAACACCTGGTCGCCGCAGGAGATTGAGCAGGGTGTGCGTGCGCGCTCGTTTGAGCGCAGTGCCTATGAGCGCTCCAGCTATGGTCCGCCAGCGCCCATGTACGACAAGAGGGGACAGGCGCTGCCTCGGGATCGGGAACGTGAACGCTCTAAGTATAGGGATCGCGAGTACAGAGACTATGCGCGTCCAGGCTACGATTTTGATTATGAGAACGTCTACGAGGAGCGACGATCGCCCATGGGAATGGGCTATAAGTCACGGCCCGACTATCTCTACGAGCGGGACAGCAGGGACAGAGAGCGGGAACGGGAGCGTGAGCGTAAATCATTCGATCATGAGAGCGTTGAGTCCTTTGAGAGCTCGTCGCGTCGGCGACGCAGCTTTGGCAGTGGCGGCGATGTCTACGGCAGCCTGGACAGTCGAGATGAGTATCGCGAGCGGGATCGGGAGCTGAAGACGCGTTCGCTACGCAAACCGGCCACGTCATCCGCCAAGCTGCGTGTGACCGGCGACATTGACTATGAACAGGACTCGGAGCAGGACTTCCAGAGGCAGCGCAGCCTGCAAAGACCTAGCCAATTAGGCGGAGATGTGGTACCAGGTGCCCCACAGCGTCTGCGCAAGAGCAGCGGCTCCAGTCCGTGGGATGGTGAGGGTAAGTCAAGACCTTGAATTGCTATGAACGAATGATCATATTGATGCTTGCTTCAGAGCCCGCGCCGCCTGGACAGAAGTCCTGGAAACGACCAGCTAGCGCCGCGGAGACGGAGCGTCGCTTGGCTGAGAGTCGGCGTGCCGCAGCTTTGGGCCAGACGCCCTCCGATGGCGAGAAGGATCGCAGGCATGTGAAGCTGGCAGTAAATCAAAACAGTTCCCAACTCACATCTAAATCCTTCACAGATTCCGGAAGAAGACGCGTGCACGCAGCACCAAGGATCTGGCCACAGTTGGCGCGCGCTATGGCAGTGGGCGTGGCGCACGCGATAATTATGACTACATCAGTTGCCAGCGCAACGATGATGATGACGACGACGAGGACTACGTGGACGACGAGCCGCCCACAGACGAGGATAAATTCGAACGCCTGAATCGACGGCGGCACGAGATGCATCAGCGCATGCTGGAGAGCGAGCGCAGGCATCAAGAGCGGCATGCGCCCACACTGGCCAAGCTGCCTGGCCAGAGCCGTGCACGTGGCGCCAACAGCGATTATGGTTTCGTGGACAGCTATGAGCAAACGCCCACGCCCAGATCCAATGCCAGCAGCACGGCGGTCATGATGAGCGGCGGCGAATCCTCGGCTGGCGTCGCCGGTGTCGGCGGCGGCACTAAATTCAATTTCGATGATGGCTTCGAATCTGACTTCAATCAGAGCTCGCCACCTCCAGCGCCAGCTGGCACTGCATCCAGCTGCAACTCCACGCCAGCTGGCCTAATTTCGACCAGCAGCACGGTGGGCTCCAAGTCACTGTTCCGCTTCTCCAATGATTTCTCTGAGCGCGAGAAATTGCAGCAACAGCAGCAGCAGCAGCAGCAGCAGCAACAGCAGCAGCAGCAACTGCAGCATCGGAATGACAACTTCGAAATGGAAGCTCCGCCCAGTCAGACGCCACCCATAACCCAGAAGCTGCGCTTCGACGACAACGTGAAGGTATCGCAGTTCGATGATGCCGCCTTTGAGGATGATTTCGCCAAGGCCTCGTTCGACTTCGACAAAGAGCAGGCCTCGCCGGCAGCGCCCTCAGCTTCCAGCCGTAAGCAGAACATGCGAAGTAGCAAGCTGCAGCAGCGTCAGGAGCTGATCAAAAAATCCGAATCGGTTAATATATTTGCCAAAAAGCAAGAGGATCCCTTCGAGGACGATGAATTCTTTAAGTCACCCGACGAACAGCCGCTGCCCGGGCAGGAGGAGGACGGCAGCAATGCGGATGCCAACAAATTCCAGTGGAACGAGGACAACAATTTCGCAAAGTTCGATGAAAACATGTGATTTGACCAACTCTTTGCCAAGGCGTCATGCAATAACAAAGCAGCAATCGCCGAGCAGCCAGAAAGCGATGGCGGCAACTATGCCGAAATCGATGTTATCAACGATGGCGACTTTTACTACTTGACCAATCTCAATCACTACTATCAGGAGCAGCGACTACAACTGCAGCAACAACAGCAACAACAGCAGCGGCAGCTTTGCCTGCACGACTACATTAATGTGCCGCAGAAGCAATCGAAGTCCACCTCCACCACGAACAGTCCCTGGCACGAGGCGAACGAGCTGAAGCCGAAGCGAAAGACCAAGCTGATGTCATTGCAGCTGCTGCGCAAGCCGAGAAAATGGAAACTGAAACGCACCTTTGACGAGTTCGTCAAGTGTCTGATTATAGCCTCATCCGAGCACGTCTACGACTACGATGTGCTTTGGTAGAGCAAGTCGTATCCTCGCATCCCTCGGCAATCCAATTTAGTAATTGTCTGTCTGTTGGTCTAGTCAAATTCATTTGCCATATAAACAACAATAGACTGTGATTTTATGTACATGCTTTTAGCCTGCGGACCTCTGACTGTTGGCAAACAAAACGATTTGCGCTACCCGAACTGCTACTATCAACCGCTAGATGGCGCTGCGAAGAACATCAATTTGCTGTTATTTTAGCTATTAATTGTCGAGTCGAGTCGAGTCATGATTGTATATAAAACAAAATTGAGAGATTTGCAACTACTTCAACCACTAACCTAGTTATTTATGCTAAATTTAATTCGATAACAGTAACGATTAACGATTACGATAACTAATAGAGCGTTTAACATTATTTGAATCCAAATACTCATCCTCTAAGTAACGAAAGCAACTAATTAATGCCTATGCTAAATGTCGTCTAGCTTAGTGTTATACTATATACATACATACATATGTATTATCATTATTAATTATCATCAATAATAACTATCCAAAGTGCATTTTGCATACAGACTCGTCGAACACACATACCATACAAAGTGTAACTAGCCTAAAGTGTTTATTATTTAACTACATACATACATACATATAGACGTAATTAACTACATATACATATACATACACACACATATTGAAGCGCCTAAACAAAGCAAACAAAACGAACAAAACTGAACGATCAACAGGTAAATCGCAATCCAAGCAGCTAGACACATATTGAGATATATACGAGATATTTATATATATAAATATGATTTACATTTATACGAATACGAATACAATAGTTATTATTATTATTATTATTATTATTATTAATATTGTATTTGTTCTATAAATTAAAAACATGAAGCGAGCATATAAAAAAGATAGAGTTTTATTATATTTAAAGATTTGTTTATATATACAAATTGTCTTCAGCTTAAAGTTATCTAATATAATTTTTTTATGGAGATCTGTGCTCTATGCTATTTATGGCAACTTAGCAATTGTTATTATGCCATCTTAAGTTCTTTTGCTTTATATTTTTATTTGGAGCTACATTGGAGTTTAGCCCAAAAGCAAGCAAAGCAATCAGAGTTTCTTCAAAACGTTGCCTAGCCCATGTCGTAACCACATCATCTGTAGTTAGATATCAAAACGCCTGCAATTTGCCTAATTGTTCAACCAAATACGTCCAAGACGAGCTGTGTGGAACTGCAAGACCTTTCAGCTGGTATAAAAGCCAAGCGCAACATCAAATCTTTGCATATTCAACATTTGAAGTCACTCGCAAGCAAATCCTTTACAACATGCAGCAAAAGGTGGGTAAAACAAATCTCAGTCTGTGAAATACATTCAACTCTAATAGAAATATTAGTTATATGAAATAGTCTCATATCTAGTATCTAGTATAGTACATAAAATATATTTCAATTAAAAAATCTATAAAATTCTATTCCGATTCACTGCAGTTCTTCGTTTTATTGCTGGCTTCGGTAGCTGCTTTGGCTGCTGCTCAGCCTGCTACTCTGTTGCCTTCGGGTCCGGCAGCCGCTGCCTTTACTGGTCTACCCGCACCTTTTGCTGCCGTGCCAGGAGCTGCTCCTTTGGCCATCTCCAGCAGCCAGCGCTTGGACTACTTCAATCAACTCAATGCAGCCTTTGCACCAGCCGCTCGTCTGCTAGCCACTCCGTCCGGCTTGGCCGCTTTTCCCTCTATTTTTGGTTTTCCACGCTTTGGACAATTGGCTGCAGCCAATGCACCTTTTATCTTCTAATGCTTAACTTTTTAACTTATAACTATGATGGGCCCAAATAAAAGTTTTATATCATTTTACTCTAGATTAAATAAGTTTCATTTAAAAAAAAATCAAATTTAAAAAAAACTTTTTAACTTTCTTTTGCTTTTCTGAATTAATTTCAAGTTTCCAAAAGTTGTATTTTTTAGTATTTTATTATAATTCCTTTATGTTTATCAGAGTAAATAATACTATATGAATTTGTATATATGCATATATAATTTGGTCAAGTTGTCGATTATCACATTAATAGATATTTATATACGAGTACCTTTCCCATCTGCCATTCCTTACCAGACACTCTTATAGCCATAGCCATAGCCATAGCTGGGATAACTGGGATAGTAGCCATAGGGATAGCTGTAGCTGGGATAGGTGTAGGTGGGATAGCCGCCGCTATACTTGTAGTAGGTATTCGGATAGGACGTCCAAGCTGGCCAGGCTGTAGCCGTCGTCGTTGGCACATAGAAGCCATTGTAGTTGCGTGCCACGAATTGATGACTCGCAGCCACGGGCACCAGAGGCGGTGCCGGAATGGCTAATCCAGTGCCGGCAGGTAAAACGCTGGCCTGAACCATGGCCGCAGCCAGCAGCAGCAGTAGGCAACTGTAAAAGAGCTGCACATTATGCATTAGCTAAGAGATACTCTATAATAGGTTAGCTCCTCCACTTACCAGCTTCATTTTGAGTGGTGTCTGGCGAGGATTTGCTGTTGCCACTGGCTAGCTGTTCACTGTTCCATGTTGCCAGCAGCTTAGCTAATTATATACCCAACCCATTGCATCAGTTTCATTGCATTTGCTTTTCAAATGCAAGCGACCATTTGGGGAGTTGAGCCCTTTTTTGTCACTCATGGCTGAGCCCATTTGGGCCGAGTGCAGCTCAAGGCCAGTTCATTTGCATTGCTTAAGCGAGGCTTGATGACACAAAAGTCTTCTTTGAGATTGTATTTATATATATTACAGATATATATTGCAATTTCCATAACAGCTGTATCAATAATTTTGTCTAATTATTCATCAAATATGCCTTTGTTTATAAATATTTTCTTTAAAGAGAATTCTAGATCTATGATTATATACAGTGAAATCTGCTTTAACGAACAGCTCCATTAATAAATATTTCACATATAGAACAAATATAATTACAACAAACTGCAATTCCACATTAGGCGGATGCTTAGCATAGAAACTTTTTAGATACTTGTCGAAACTCTAGAAACCTAAGATTTTAGATTTATTTTAAGTAATCGAATACTTTTATGAATGATTAAAATTGTGCCTGCATTATTCTTTATTTTTCTAAAAGAAAAATAAATATTTGATTCAGATCAATAATATCAGGCAATAAAGCTTTTAGACAGCTTGACTTATCCAAATTACAATAGATTAGAAATAAATTTCAGATTTAAATGTTTTGGCTCCATTGAAAGAGTTGCAACTGACGAAATTCAGCAAATAAAAATTTACTTTTATCAGCATGGATAGCAGCCTGTTTCGAAGAGTTTGGTGGAACCATAAGTATCCATTCACTGAAGATTTTACTGTATTAAGTTATAAACAACATTTATTTGTTTGCAGCTTCACATATTTAGACAGCTTGCAGACACACGTTGAGCGGAAATTCATAGAATGCAGCATAGTAAGGCCTCTGCCGGCAGAGCGTGGCAAAAATCAAAAAAGAGATGAAAATCTTATTTCAATTTGTTGATGCCATTTGACAGATAATTAACCAGCGGGGCAGAATCCAGAGTTTTTGAAAAAATATAAATTTAAAGGGTAAATATGGCCTTGTAAAGTTGACTTAATTTGCAAAATGAGAAAAAAGAACGACAAAATGTGAAAAATGTTCCATTTGTCAGTTGAATTGCAAGAAATCTGCAGCCCAAATAGTTAATATTTTAGTATCGTTTTAAGGCTTGGGTATTTTCTAATAATTAACGTCATGATGTTTGATTTATAAAACTTCGTAATTAGATTTTGCAATTACAACTTAAAGCACAGGTCATATTTAGAGCCAAGATCCAATCAATGGAAAGTTCGAAATTTGTACTAATTTTTATGCAGCAATTTGATTTTGATAAAAGTTTGTAATGAAACACGCATATGGGAAATTAAATTATAAAACTAACATATATGATGACTGTTCGACTTGTGTATCTTTCAGAAGTGATAGCAATTAACATTCAAATAAATTCTTAGCCAGACAATGAAAGTCCAACTAGAGGCTAACAATTGGCCAGAATTATTTCCAATCCCTTAGACTTTTTTGTAAATTAGTTTACTAATTTGAATATTATATAAAATATAATATATAATATATATAATATAATATATATTATATAATATATATAATATAATATATATTATATAATATATATAATATACAATTTATTTTTTATTCTACTAAAATACGTAATTCTGTCAATATCTCTAAGTCTCTATATCTCCTTCCAGTGCGGCCAAGTCTTGATTTGATTATAGAGCGCAGTGCCGGGGCAGGCAGTTGCCTTCGTCTGGCGATGGCCGAGCAGCGTGTAGTCGCTTCTCAGGTGTCCACCTTGCTTGGCCAACTCAATCAGATCCTTGGCATTCTGCAGCATCTGTGCGCTGGGCGCATTGCTCTCGAAGTTGCCAATGAAGACAATGCCAATGCTCTTGCGATTGTAGTTGGGCGCATGGGAGCCCTGCAGTCCGAAGCCTCGACCCTCGTACACTTTGCCATCGCCGGCCACAATGAAATTGTAGCCAATGTCGCTGAAATTGCGACGTCCCTTGTGATCGGACTGTATGGCCTTGATCATGCGCTGGCACTGCTGTGACGTAGTGCATCCATTGGGATTATCCGAGTGATGGATGATCACATATTCCACAGCGCCATTGATACGCGAGGGCGAACGAGCACTCACTGCTCCCCAACTGCTGCGGGGCTCAATGGTCAGCGCCTGTGCTATAAGTTATTAAAGATTTGGATGATTAGCGAGAGGTTCCATAGGTGACTATTCCTATGATTAATTACCAAAAGCGCAAAGCGCTGTGATTGCCAGAAACTTGAATGCTGCTGTGTTCATCTTGTTTGCCGTTTAACTTCTGAGATTCGCTCTGACAAGCGAGCTGTTTAAATAGCCCGCCCGATAAGGGAACTTTACTTAGTCTATATGGGAAGTATACATTTGGCTGGCTGACAAGTTTGTAACAAAATTCCTTTAAGTGAAGGAATAGATAAAACTTACACCTACATATATACACACATATAGAATTAATTTATTTGTACATTTTCCAGTCAAATTTATTGCATAATTAAAATTTATTTTAGTTCGTCAACTTCAGTTCAATCAATATTGCAAGCTTAGCTAGGAAGGGCATACAAAAGTAGTTATGCTTAGTCATATTTTCTTTTTGCTTTCGGTGATGTACCCGTGGGGGAATTACTTGACTCTTGACTCTCTCTCTCAGTGATAAGACAGTCAATAATTACTACATACATAATATATTTATATATATTTTAACTTAAAGCTAATCATATAAATATTTTTTGAGTTCTTTCTATGTAACAGGTAAATACCCAAACAGATAATACCCAAAATGTATTTGCTTAGCTTTCTTTTATTGCCTTCTTAAATCAAAATCTTGCATTCGGTCTGATGAGGCTACTAAGAATGTTGCCAAAAAGCACATGTTGCCATATGCTAATGTAGCCAAGCCCGAATGTTGCCAAGCGCAAATGTTGCGAAGCGCTTGTATTGCCAACACAAATGTCAAGCAGTTGAGCTGCCAGGCTTCAATGCTGCCAACCAGAAGTGCTGTCAAGTTACAATACTGGCAAGCAGTTGTGCTGCTAGGCGTAGTTTTATCAAGCGAAAATGTTCCAAGCAGCTATGTTGCCAAGCAGCTGTCTTGCCAAGCAGTGCAGTTGTGTTGCTAAGCACTAGTGTTGTCAAGGGAGAATGTTGCCAGGCAGCTATGTTGCCAAGCAGTTGTGTTTGCCAAACGCAAATGCTGTCAAGCACTAGAGCTGCCAGGCTTTAATGTTGCCAAGCAGTAATGGTGGCAAGTTACAATGCTGCCAAGCAGCTAAGCACTAGTGTGTCAAGGGAAAATGTAGCCAAGCAGTTGTGCTGCCAAAGCAAATGTTGTCAAGCACTAGAGCTGCCAGGCTCCAATGTTGCCAAGCAGTACTTTTGCCAATTGTAAATGTTGCCAAGTACTTGGACTTCTTTCTATGGCACAGTATAAAAATATAAATAAACTATTATAAATCCTATTCCGCAATATTAAGGGTAAAACAAACTCTATTCCAATAAATCGAACTTTTCTCAATATATATATATCCTTTTTGATCCAGATTTGTCTCTGTTAATACGCTTATTATAGAGCAACGGCGAAAGATCCCTGATCACATATCTGCCATGCTCTACGACAGGTTCCACTGTAGGTTCCCTGAATTCACACATAACAATTTGAATAATTTCTCTACTTAATCTATTATCAAGTTTCTTTTATATATACATTTTATTATAGTTTTACCTTTATTGAACATTCCCTAACAGAAGATTTTTACTTTCTAATGGATTTGCCCTTCAGTTTAGCCCGTTTTTCGGTCTTTACAATGGCATGTTTGGTCGCCTTTGGCGCTGTCGGCAGCACTTGGGTGCCCGCCTTGAGCTGCAATTTCTCCATGAGAGTCATTTCCGATTCAGGTTTCTTGTGCAAAACCGCCTTGCGTGTAATGATCATCTTCTGCACCTTGACTGCGCACTTTTGTTGCTCTTGGCGCCAGCGCAGCTCCTCTAGAGCGCTCTTGTAGATGGCTGCGTGTTCGACCTCAATGTCCGGTGAGATGATAAGCTCCTCGCCCATTGCTTTGCCCACCTCATAAAGCATTTTCTTGAATTGTGCCTGGTCCTTGTCCGTGAGCAACGTTATGGCTGTGCCTTTCTGCCCAGCACGCGCCGTACGACCCACACGATGTATGTAAGTCTTGATGTGACGCGGCGCCTCGTAGGAGACTACAATGTCCACATTGGGCACATCAATGCCGCGCGCCAATGCATCCGAGCAGACGAGCCCATGAATACTGCCACGCGCGAAATCCGTAAGACGTTGGCCTCGGACTGTTGTCGGCATATTCGCGGTCAACTCCTCCACACATGTCGTTGAACCCTTGAACAGATGCTTGAGCACAAAGGTCAAGCGACTGGCTGTGTCGGCACTGTTGGTGAAGCACAAAAACCGTTTCCAATCATTCGACAGCACCATGGCGTACAGTGTTAGCGGCTTCAGTCGCATTTCCGTCAGGCAGTACTGCTCCGTCAGTTCCGCAGGCGTTGTATATTTGCCAATAAATTGACTGGTCTGATCGACGGGCTCTCCATTGTCCAGAGCAGACTGCAAGACGGGCATAGTGAGCACCGTGGTAAAGAGCTTAGGCTGGAACAGACGCAAGTTCTGCAGTTTTTCGGGATCCTGCGAGAGCGTGGCCGAGAAGAGCAGCTTATGCGGCTGCTTGCCGTAGCTGTTGAGCAGCTCCTGATAGCAAAGCGGCGCCTGCACACCTGTTAGCAGTTGATCAGCTGTCGTACGAACATGCGTATCCAAATGATAGAGCCAATTTTGAAAGACAGCGTCCATAATACGATCCGCCTCGTCAATGACCAGAAATTTCAGGGACTTCAGGCAGAAGCCTTTAGTGGAATGCAAATGATCCACCAGACGACCTAAAATATTGCAATTCGAATTAAAGATTCGTTTATAGAAGTGAACTTTACAACTCACCTGGCGTAGTGACCACAATGTCCACCTTGGAGTAGTAGACACCTTTGTACTGCTCCAGTAGCTTGTCCTGCTCATCCTCCAGGCGATGCTGCTTGGAGAGCAGACACACCTCCAGCTCCGTCATGCTGCACAGTGTGCTGAAAACTTTATACACCTGTAAGGCCAACTCTGCCACAGGTAACACCACCAAGGCGCGCACTTTGCATTGCACTCGCTTTGCCAACAGCTGGACAATGGGTATGGCAAAAGCCAAAGTCTTTCCACTGCCTGTGGGCGCTGAGACACAGATATCCCTTGGTCGAAAAGGCTCGGGCTTGGCTTGCGCCTCCAGTATCCAAGGTATAACTGCAGTTTGCACAGGAAACAGACGCTTGATCTTCATCTGCTTGAGTGCACTGCGGATGTATTTCTCCAGGTAGGGCAGCTCTTTGATGGATGTGGCATCCGCCACCGCATCGGCACTGTCATTCGCTTGCAGGTTACCTCCTTCGATAATTGTAGGATGCGCCAGCCATGCGGGCAATACCATTTCCACTTTTTGTCGTTTAGCCGCTGAGGCATCTGCTCCGAGCACTTGGAAATCATTTGAAGGTTCCTCCGTTTCCTTGGGGTCTGCGGGTGCTTCTTCTGTCTGTAGCTCTGCTGCATCCTCCGTTTGCACAGTTGTCTCTTCAGATTTGTCTGGTTGCTCTGCTTCAGGCTTCTTTACTGTCTTCTCGCTGTTTTTATGCTTTCGTTTGCGTTTTTCTGCTTTTTGCAGCAGCTTTTGTAAAATGTCATCTTCATTTTCCGCCTCGCCAGTGCCTTTTGTCACTTTGCTCTGCTCCTCGGTGTACCTGTGTACGTAGAATATAAGTGAATTCGTACTTATTAACTATTAATTTATTTTAATTACCGATTTACTGTGAATAATTCCATTTTATTTTACTAATTTGTAAGACCGCGCACGTGTTGCCAGTTGTTTACGTTTTGGCAATGCAAAGCATCGATATCTGGTATCGATATTTAAAAATCCCAGTTGGCATCGATGTCTTGCTTGTCATATCGATATGTTGTGTACCTATGGTGACTGATAAAGGCGCGTTATTTGAAAACACCCATATCAAAGTTCGCATTAATTGTCACAATAATCTGGAATTATTCATATTCAACATTACTACATTTTTATTAATAAGTAAACATTTGTAATAGCCGCTTAACAGCAACAGAACATATGTATTACTAATTGTAAAATTGTGTAAATCTAATAAGATATACAAAGGGAAATAAGTTGCACTTGCAATGACACAATAATCTAGAATTATTTATATTTCTATTTATTAGTAAATATTTTTTAAAGCCTCTTCACCAAGGGAAAAACATTTTTAATTAGTATATATGCATACGGTGGGTTTTTTTACTGTCAGAATTGACGTCTTTACTGTCTCAAATTCTGCGCTGGTGGTTTTTTATGCGTCATTCAAGCCAGCTTCCACTTTAAGCCGTCTTCCCGTGTGTACTACAAAACCGCAAACTTTGGCGACAGCTCTGCATAAATAAACGGCATTAAGCTTATGAAAACCGGTTGAATGCGTTTAGTGGCAACGAAAAGAACTTGGCTAATTAAATGACCATTAATCATTGCAATAAGCATCAAATATAAATTCAAATTATATGTTAATTGGAGAAATTTTCAATTATTCATACAGTTAGCATATGCTTAAGCACTGATATGAAGATGTCGATTGAAAAATTAAAAACTTTTTATTTCCCGTAATGTCATGTATTTTATTTGGAATACAGCAGTCGGGTAACGGCGTGCTAAGTGTGAAGCACGTATATTAAGAAAAAGGCTAAAAATAAAAATACAGACCAAAAATAAATGGAGTATTTACAAAGCCACAAAATGTGATAAGTACATGGCTTGATTACACATTTCAATAAAATGTGATTAAGTTAAGGAATCAGGAATCAGATTAAGCAATGCTAACCATTTGTCATGTACTGAATCGGAATGCGAAAATAAATTATCCAACACATCAGAGTTTATAATGTAGCTAAAAATACTGCTACAGCTTCTGTCTAAGCTATTTTTCTTTGCTGTATTTACCTGAGAACTTGGCCCAAAGTTAACCTCGCCTATCAATCTTTTTTGAGTCTTTCTTGGGGCTATTGTTACAACATCCTGTTGGGCTGTGTTATTGACTCTATCAGTTCTTGGTTTAACTGTGGCTTGGGCTTGGGAAAAGCCCAGCTCAAGCTCTGCAGCATCAGCAGGCACACCTTTCCTATTCATATATATATCAAGATTTGTATTTATTTATCTGTTTGTTGTTTTTGGGCCAGAAGCAGTAGAAGATAACTTCTCGTCTTCTTCGCTATCTCAGCGAAAGGGAAGTCCGTTGATTGAATTGCTTTTCAACATGTTTTCTCACTCGCTCACTTGTTCTCATGCTCCACATATCATTTGTTATCTGAGCAACTGTTGTAGCTATCTGCACTTGTTTAAACAGAAATCTGTTTTCGCCTGTTTCCAAATAAAAATAAAATGAAATCAATTGGAAAAGTGTGAGAGACGAGAAAACTGGCATAACAATTAGGTCTATACCCATAACTATTCCATATTCAAATTGAATTTGAATAACAAGTACTTTACTTCAGCTAATACTAACATCTATAATCCAAATTAATTTATTGTTAATGCCTATAGTTGCGAATGCACGCGAAATTCATAAGAGAGAGAGAAAAAAAAACCAAAAACAAAACCAGATGATGACAAATTTAAATAATTCCAATGGAAACGCAACGCCCATTGCGTGAATTGCCGTCAGATCGGGGATTTCTCGCTCATCTCACTAAGCCAGCAGGCTACCGGCAAAACAAAAAACAAACAAAAACAAGAATATAACTAGCAACAGCAACAATAAGAACAACAACAGCAATCACACCTGTTGCTCACTGAACACAACTCGTTCGGAGGTGAGTTTTGAACGCTCGTCGATTTGTGTTTTGTTTTGTTTTGTTTTTATCTCGTGAGTCGTTCTCAGCGGGCGTTCACAATGCTTTAAATGCTAGGATATAAAAGCAGCCGCAATCATTCGCTAACGTTTCGCTAACGGGCTCAAAACAGAGCCAAAAATCTAGAGCCGCGCGTCAAGTGACAACTCGCAGTAGTCAACGGAATCGTAACGCTGAAGTTGCTGCAGAGTTGTGTCAAGTGTAGTGCAAAGGATCAAGTGTGAATCAAAATATATATAGAAATCACATATATAATTCATAAAATATATACATAGTTAATATGTGGCTTAAACTAATGAAAATCGCGCTGTTGGCTTTGATGCTGGAGCAGAGCAGTCGCTGCATCGATGCTGCGTAAGTGTTTAAAATCGCAGCTTAGCTAAAATTAAAATTAGTTAAAGCTTCATTTGAATTATTTACCATGTCCACAGCTCAATAATGACCTTAATTTTGACTGAAAGCAAACATGCTGCCTATCTGCAGCTGCATCAAATTTATAAAGTCATAAAATGCAATTGTTGTTATTAATTTAAAAAAAAAGACAACTTGTTCGTAAATTAAAAATATTTAAATTTTTTGTTTGTTTTTTTTTTCTTACAACTAACAATTTTGCTTGGCTGGTTTTATTTGCAAGAATTAGCAACATATTTAACAGCTCATTGCCAAAGCTTGAACTTCATATAGGTATAGGTATAGATATAGATGTATGTATTTCTGTATTTATAGCCAGACAAACTGCTCACATTTGATGTGTCAAACCTTGTTAATTTGTTGTCAAAACTTTGTTATATATAAAGGTCGCCAAAAGACCAATTACAATTTACAAAGCGAATGACACAACTATTGCTGTTTGAAGCAAGCAATATATAACAAGATTTTGATAAGGAAACCCAATACAGCTTAGTATGGATATGATCTGTATATAAGAATATTAAGATCACAAAGTAGATCTTCACTAGCTTTGACTCTCTTGGTCAATACAATTCACAAAGGGTTACAGCTTAGCTAGAGTAGCAAAACCAAGATCAGTCCCTAGTCGATAGCTGATGATTGAAGCAGAAGGCTATAGAAATATCCTTACAGCCGAACTGCTCACATATATACAGCTGTATTCATAGAAATAGTAGTGCAACTGAATTAAATAATACATAATTAATTAAAAATTTTATAGGTTTTTAAATAATTTATATTTAATTAAATAATACATCATTATTTAAATAATGTATAATTAATTAAATCATTTATGATTTATAATTAATTAAATAATTTATAATAAATTAAATAATTATTCAGTTGCACTACTATTTTTATGAATAAAGCTGAAAAAACATCTACAATATATATATATATATATATATATATATATACATATATACAATATATTTAACTCTATTCCAACTTCTTTTTGCAAAACAGCACCTTGGGCAATACGGCGAGCAATACACGACATTTTCCCAATGATTTTCTATGGGGCGTTGGTTCGTCAGCGTATCAAATTGAAGGCGGTTGGAATGCAGATGATAAGGGCGAATCGATCTGGGATTATATGACACACAAGACTCCTGAAAAGATAGCCGATCAGTCGAATGGCGATATCTCATCGGATAGCTATCATCAGGTAAGCCATAAAGGCAATAACAAAATTGATTGACGGTGGCATCATGGCTCAAGGGTTACAGTTGAGGTAATCGAACTGGAACTATAATAATCTTAGTAGTAGAGAAGCGGACCTATCATACATCAAAAACCTCGCCCACACTTAAAATTTTCCCCAACCAACCACTGGCCCAGGTCATTAGTAATACGCATTGCAATTCATTAATCAGCGTAATAATCTGAGCTGAAAACAAAGTCTGTGCAGCTGTCTCACTCTCCAGCTGTCTGAGTGCACAGGTGTCTGATTTACCTGTGTCACTGATTCCAATTTATGTCCAATATTTAATAAACTATGCAAATTCAGCTGTGTCAGCTGCATTTCGTTCTCCTTTAGTGAGCTTCTACAGACATCTGCTGCGACTGCTGAGGCTGCTGCTGCTGCTGCTGCTGCTGTTGCTAGTTAGTTAGTCGAACGAACTTTAATAACTATGACAAATGATCACTAATTGTCATGCTCCATTGATAAGTTAGCGCTAATTGGCTCTATCAATGCGCTGTCTTGCAGATTAAATACCTGAGTTGGTTTATGAATTGGTATCTAATGAATGGGCAATTACGAATCTGAATCTACAACTATTCAAAACAACCATAAAAATGTATTAAAGCTAGAGTTAAGTTCAATTAGAATTTTTAGTTAATTTATGTCGAGCATTTAGAAATCTTAGTTGAGAAGTTGTTTAAGTTTGAGCTAGAATTCTAAAATTATTTTCCAATTTAATAGGATATTTAATATATAATAAAATATAATATAATAGAATATTTAATTAATAATTTTTAATTATTTCTTAATTCAATTCTCACTTGGAGCGAAACTAATAAGATGTCAGAACTAAATCATGAGAAATACTAGTAATACTTATACTCGTTCACGCAATGAAAAGAGTATATTGGTTTCATTGAATATACGTCTAGATGTCCGTCTAGAGACTGGACTGAAAGCGCACGTAGCAGATAAACTTGTGTGTTTTATCTAATCTAATAAAGTGTTAAGATTTTGTGGCTACGCCCACTTTTGGCGTGGCAAATCAAAAGATATTTTATCTATTGCAATATAAATATTATTAAATATAATATTTATGGAGGTCTTGAAGCCAGAGATTAAGAATTTGAAATACATGCTCGAGTATACCACACCCAAATTAAAGTTTCTCAATTATATAGATTGGATCAATGGGGCGTGGCTGAAACTATATCTCCCACTGTTTTAGAGCTAATTGTGCATTTGATTGGCAGTTCACCTGCTCTACCGAAACACCTATAGAGAGGCGTGGCGAATCTGATTAGAGAACATAATGGACAGTTCCTAACTAGAATTGGCTGCTTGAAAGCGGTCTCTAGCTAAGACCACCTCAGTTCGTATCCTGCTTTTAATTAGAATCTTTTGATTAGAATCTTTTAGAGCAATTTTCGATTAGATGTTGAGAAAGATATGCTAGATATGCTAGATTCCGAGCAGAGGCGGTCAGGGTTATTGTAGAGTTTATGAACAAAATAAATATAAATATGAATATGAATATGAATATGAATATGAATGCATATCTGTATGTCTAACCCCTCTGTGAAACCTGATTCGAGTTGCATTGTGTACATGCGCTGCTGGCAATGTCATCGGGCATGTCAAGTGGAGATTACAGAGAGATTGAATGAGTGCCAAGTCGTCTAGCTTATATTTAATTAGTGATAAATCGATTTGGCACAAGACATGAATGAATGCGAACTGATCTTACTGGCATGCCAGGCCATGTCATGCTGCGCCACGCCATGCTGGCATAATATGCCCACTTATGCCACTTAGAGCCAGGTGTTTAACGTACTCAGCTCAGTTCAGTTCAGTCAGAAAGGTAAACGCCCCTCCCCCATTGTACGACCCGTAGTCGTAGGCCAACAGCTACAGCTACCGTAACGAATTGTTGCCTCAATGCAAGGCACAAAATTAGCCAGATTGTATCGCAGTTAGCAAACAAAACAAGCAAACAAATCAAATCAGATCTAAGATCAAAGCCAATCCAAATGACCATATGGTGGTTTGCATATGTCGCCAAACTGATTTTTGGGGTCAACAGGTTTTCTCTTCGGAAATGCTTAAAATTCTTGACCACTTCAAGTAACCAAATTCTGCTTAACAACAATCGAACAATTCTCCTTGATTGCAGTGGCAACGCGATGTGGAAATGGTGAGGGAGCTGCACGTCACCACGTATCGCTTCTCGCTGTCGTGGCCCAGGATAATGCCTGGTGGCTATATGAACCACGTGAGCACGGCGGGCATTAAGTACTACAGCAATTTGATCGATGGACTGCTCAAGTACAACATTACGCCCATGGTCACGATCTATCATTGGGATCTGCCGCAACGGCTGCAGGAGATGGGCGCCTGGACCAATCCAGAGATCATACCCCTGTTTAAGGACTATGCGCGCCTGGTGCTGGAGATGTTTGGCGATCGCGTCAAGCTCTGGACGACCATCAATGAGCCGTGGCATATCTGCGAACAAGCCTATGGCGTGGACTTCATGGCACCCGCCTACAACCACCCAGGCATACCTGCCTACCTGTGCTCACACAATCTGCTTAAGGCTCACGCTGAGGTGGTGCACATGTACCGCGACGAGTTCAAGCAGCGTCAGGGTGGACGCATTGGCATTACCCTGGACACATCCTGGCCAGAGCCGCGCGATCCGGAGTCAGCTGAAGATCGCGAAGCCTCCGAGCGTGCCATGCAGTTCTACGTCGGCTGGTTTGCACATCCGATCTTCTCGAAGCATGGCAACTACCCCAAGGTGATGATCGAGCGCATTCGCAATCTGAGCAAGCAACAAGGCTTTGGCGCACGGTCGCGGCTGCCCGAGTTCACCGCCGAGGAGATACATCGCATCAGAGGCAGCTCCGATTTCTTTGGCATCAACACGTACACCACCAACCTGGTTACACCCAATGGGCACAACAACACTGGCAAGTTTCCCATACCCTCATTCAATCACGATATGGGCGTCGTCGAGAGTCAAGCTGGCGTGGACTGGCCCGGCTCTGGATCTGTTTGGCTTAAGGTAAGTCAGCTGCGAATTATAATTAAGTGGGGAACGGGTCACGAATTGGACTCGCTAATTAGCTGGGATGAGCTAATACTCAAGTGGGTTGGGCGTGCAGGGCTGGCCACAATTGGATTTATGCCTTAAGTGAATGATGGCCAAGCTCTCCAAGGGTGGCTACAACTACTTAGCCAAGATTAAATTGGGGTGGATCCAAGCCGAGGGTGGCAGCTGTGCAGGTGGCAGCTGTGCAGGTGTGCGGGTTCAATGAACCACAAAACAGATTGACTCAACGCAAACTCCCTTCCTCATCTTGCTCTCCCCCAGGTCTATCCCAAGGGCATGTACAATCTGATAATGTGGATACATCGCGAGTACAATGCACCTGAGATTATCGTGACTGAGAATGGCGTCAGCGATCGTGGCGGCCTGGAGGACTATGCTCGTGTGGACTACTTCAATCTCTATCTGTCCGCGGTGCTGGATGCCATTGAGGATGGCGCCAATGTCAGCGGCTACGTCGCCTGGAGCTTGATGGACAGCTTCGAGTGGAAGGCTGGCTTCACCGAGAAGTTCGGTCTCTATCACGTAGACTTCACGGTACCAGAACGCACGCGCACGCCGAAGATCTCGGCGCGTGTTTATGCCAACATTTGCAAGACAAATGCCATCGACTGGAGCTACAGACCCACGCTGAACGAGCAGCAGCTGGTCGTGGCCGCTCGTCTGCCCGCCGAGCAAACCTCAGCTGCCAGTCCAGCTACTGCCTTGAGCTGGAGTCTAGTCTTACTGTTAGGCGTGGCAGCCTGCCTACATCGAAGAACCTAAGCGCGCTTTCTGCCTCCCAATCTACACAAATTGTTGCAAAGTATTTGTACTCATAGTATTTAAGTGGAATGTATTGTGTATATATATATATGTATATATATAAGAAAACATAAGTCCAAATTTATAATAAAGAATTGTGATATTTGCAAATTATTCAAATGGCTAAACGGTTTTTTTTCATGTGTCTGAGCCAAGTCAATTTCAATAGATGATCTCACAGCTGCGGTCAGTTAAGGAACTCGTAGTTGACTATAATAAAACTGTAAGAAGGTGAAGCTTTAAGCCGTTTGAATAATTTCGAAAGTGCCCAGAACTGTGGAGCGCTCAAGGACAAGCTGCGCTCTAGAACAGAAACACAAACACGTTCAGGTGCGTCGTGGCTAATCGGTTGTTAACAAGCTAAGAGCAAAGTCATGGCCACATCAGGTTAGGAGCGGAGCAGGCTTTCCACTTGGACAGATCGACAGAAGTCAAAGACATTTTACACATGGCCCATCGAGCAGCCGAATGTTTCCGCCTAACTAAATAACATTAATAACAAACTAATTCAGCCCAGCCTTTTGTCTGGGCATTAGGCATTATCTAATATCCATTCACCATTATCCACAGCACAATGCGCCCCGAGATCAGATCGTGTTTATGTAATGCCCCCATAGATCAATGCTTGGGCCACAGCTGTTCTCAGCTGAGCTCTCCGCTCATTTAATTGTAGGGGTGTCTGGGTCTGGAGCTGTGCGCATGAACCTGAATAATAAAACACATTTTAGCAAAAATGAATTAAATTAAAAATAATGATAATCTGTGCATAAGCGACATATGTATGTAGGTAAATTGTCTAGAAATGATCCCGAGTTCTGGTTTTGTTGGTTCTGGCTCTGGGCTAATTCTCATCGTATCTTTTCATATGTCACATCCGCTTGGAGTCAACAAATCAACAGATTTGCTTTCAATACACGATAATGGCATTGTCCATGTATGTGTTGTGTATTATTTGTTGTGTGCTTGTTCCTAGTTGACTTTCAAAGCGTTTCAAGTGACCAGAAATAGAATCAAAGTTCGAGACGGAACCAGAACCAGTTGCCTTTCATTTGGGCAGCACCTACAGCATTCAAACTCTTTTATACCCAGCTAACAAACTGGGCAAAGGAGTGTATTGATTTGTCATAAATATAAATGACAGTCAAACTGTAGCTTGATTGATCTAGACAATGGGCCAAGCACACAAATGGATCTTAGCAGTGAGACAGATCAAAATTTGCTAGACAAGTGAGTGAACTTAAAGACTAATGATTATATAATAACAAAAAGCATTCATAGAATATACAATATAAATTGGGTAGTCGAAAAAGTGCTTTTGTATTTCTAAGCAAACTTCAAATCATTTTTTTTTTTAATATTTATTATGAACTTTATTGAACCAAATATGTATTTTTCCGCTAGAGACATTATTCCATCAGTGTAAAACTTTTGGCGAAAAACTGCGGCAAGTAATTTTCACAGGCCTCTCTTGAAGACAACTTTACTACATTAAGGGAGTTCTGCATTGACCGAAACCAATGGAGTTCGATGGTGCAAGGTCAGGGCTATATGGTGGATGCATCAAAACTACCCAGCAAAGCTTCCTTTTTTTATACAAAAATTTCAAAATATAGCGAATTTCTTCATTATTTTTACTCATTTTTGAGCAGCTGTAACTTTTTTTAACTTCTCTGAATTTTATTTTATTTTGTTTGGTTAAATGCGCCTAAAATGTCACCTTTCCAACACCATATAGTATGACACAATCTGATTGGTAGCACTGGAGAAGACGACTCCAATGACATCTATTGACAAAATACGAAAAGACATGTTCGACTACCCAATATATAAGTCATAGTCTTAGAGTTTTACTTTGTGTCAAGTTAACAGCATATCTAACAGTCGGCTAAACTCAACTGCAATGTTATTGTACTTCTAATTTATTTGCATTTAGTTAGATTTATTGTTTCGGTCACACGAAAAGTTTGCCATAAATTAAATATATATAAGTATGGCTATATATATATATATAAATATATATATATATATATACTATATATATATACATACATGCAACTGTAAGTGAAAAGTAGGAAAACCGCACAGTTACAAAACTGAACTTACATGCAATGTCAATGGCAGTAGGGGTTCAGGCAAAAGTTTTAACAGTCTCGACCTCAGCTGCACCTGCTGGCAAGAGAGTCACGAATCATATATGTGTATAAATATATCTAGAAATACGTATGTACATGCATATAAATATATAATCAGAGTCTGGAGCATTGTTTGTCTGAAGTGTTTATCAGACTATATGGGGGACATGGGGGGCAATTATGTTAACGAATTATGTCATTCTCTCTCTCTCTCTCATTCATAGTTGACGTACAAAGTCACAGTCAAAATAACTGATTCCGCTTATCTCTTATCAGCTAGCAAGTAACAAGCAATTTCAACAGTTTTCGAAAACTTGTTCTTTAATTAAAGAACTCTGAGACAACACTGCAGCCGAGCATCTCTGTTACATCAGTTGCCTCGCTGTTTCCTAAGTGAAGTGAAACTTTGTTAAAAACAAACACAAACAAACACAGGCAACAGCAATTGGCAGACCAACAAACAAGATGCGGCGCAATGCAAGCGGAAAAACTTTTTGTGGCTGATGAAATTTTACAAATGTTTTACATCAGTTTTCGTGTCGGCAAAAAGATTTTATGCAGCACGAACTGCTGCATAACAAATGCACGAACTGTGGCAACTAATAACGAATTCCGCTGTTTACTTACATATATTAAATGTTCTAGCTAATTTTTTGCACAAATTTATAATTAATGTAAGCTGTCTGTTAAAATTCAAAAAATTTGTCTGTTAAGCTCAGTTGTTTGGCTATGTAAAGCGTCTTTTATGTTAAGTTAACATTTAAATGCGCTTGAAAGTATGCAATGAAAATTTTGCATTTATATTATTTTAAAATGACGGCCTAAAAGTATGCAATAAAATATATAAAGACAAGGAAAAATAAAATAATAATTAAGAAATAAATAAAACACATACAAATTGTTGAAAAATTCATTTAAAAATTTTAATATTTGATCAGAAAACTAGTGAAAGTATCAAAATAATTAGTTGTATGTGTATATATAAAAGCAGATGAAAAGTACCATTTTTGTTCCAGCCCGCAAGTCCTGCTCCTTGGCTGCTCAACTTTTTAGCCGCCCAACTGTCCAGCAGCTGCTTTTGGGTCACGTGCTTGGCCGCCTCTGCTGAGTCATTTATCAAACATTTATAAGACCTCGTTGCACTTATTGAAAATTAATACGGATTAAATGCCACAATAAAGCAAAATCAGCACACATGCTGCATGCAGGCCCTACCCAACTGGCACGCCCTCGATAAACCACATTTAATCCTGCGAACAGGATACTCAAGCAGTAGTCAAACAGCTGCGCAGCCAAAACGTGCTGAGAGCTGAAAAACTATTGACAGCAACAGCAAGGATTAAAGAAATAAATAAATGATTAACTGCAAACGGGGGGAAAGTGCATTGAGCAGAGCAGAAGAGAAGAGATGCGATCTGCTGGCTGGCAGATTTGTTAAATATAGAAAAAGGGTTTATCAATAGCAACAAATAAATAATAATGCAATAACAATGTGTACACTGATTGCGTCTGTGGCTAATTTGATTAACATTTACACCAAAAATGAAATCAGTAAAAGTGACTGCTTCGCTCTTTATGCGGGCGCCTACATACGGAGCAACAAACAGTATATTTATGCTATTGATTAACCCTTTATTAATAACCAATCAAATTTTAATTTCAAATTGTCAACATCATAATCGAATAAATAACTGTTCAGCTGTGAATACGCCGATTGAAACATTCGTATATTCAGCCACTTTGCAAGTGTTTTGCCCCCATGTGAACAGCAATTCAAGTTTCGGTCACTCAGACCATCCGCCCTCCCCCCATTCCTTGCTCCATTATGTTCCACAATATTACATTAAGACACTTATGCACCAGCACCCTCTGTAGATACGGTTTTTGTCGATAAGCAGCAGCCCCATAAAGTATCGTTGGCTGTGCTTTTGTGCACTCGTTAAATGTTATCCATGTCAATGGAACTTTGAAGTTGTCCCCGCAGTCAGTCGTAATTGGCGTGGCCGAGCGAAGCTTGGGAGTTCAGTGGTTGGCATTAGGAAGCGCTGCTTAAATGGCTTTATAGCTATAGATGTGCACATAAAAGATATCCATTCAATATTCTTAGCATATAAATTGCTTCTGTCGTAAATCTGATGCGAACTTTGCTCCCAAGCATGGGAAATGCTGTAATATATACATAAATCCACACAGATTCGATATCAAGCAGTGCGCGTGGAAAACTAAACTGGTTAGCAGATCCTTGAGAGAGCGGGGAAACGGAAAACAATTCTCAGCTGTAGGGCAGAGTCATAAATTATGAGTAAAAAGGGATCACATAAGGAAACGAACGGACTGCTCTGCCTGCCCAGGGTGGTTTACAAATAGGGCCAAGAAGAACGTGCCAAGTTCGCCAGGCAGCTGAAAAGTTGACTTGGCATCGGCATTGCTCGGCGAGTTCAATGCACTCCAATCACAGTCACACAGCGCCTAATGACAAACCAATTATGTGAGCACAAGACGTGGCTGGCTTGAATGGTTGCGCAACAAATTGCGCAAACGAGCTGTTCTTAAACCCCTTTACGGACAGAGTATCGAAGCTGGTGAGATGTGCCTACTGCAACTGTACCAAATTTGGCTGACAACAAATTGGAATTGGAATTTGGAATTGGAAAAGTAAACGAGGAAAAACAACCACCATTGATGTCGCTGCCGAATGCCGATTGTGTGGCTCAACTGTGGCGCTTGCGCCTGCGCAGCTGTTCCAGATCTCGGTCATGTGCTGGAAGAACGTCGCGCGCCGCTTTGTCTGAAATTTCACGCAATGCTCAGGCGGCTTATCATCAATTGTGATTATGTGTGTGTGCCTGTGTGTGCGTTTGTAACTGCTTATTGATCGATTGTCTTGATATCGCGTTTTTATTGTTGTTTGTCACTGCAAATGCGCCACCATTGCGAACCCATGAATGTGCCCGGGGGCAGTGGTGCTTAGGGGTTGCTCTTCTCGCTGTTGTTGTTGTTGTTGTTGCTGCAGTTTGTACTGCAGTTGCAGTTTTTACTATAGAGGGTAGCTTTTCATGTTTCAACCCTTAGCAGTGGGACGCAAAACTGAACCGGGATTGTGTTTCGGATATCGAAATCGAGGATTTCCATTATGTTGTGCATCGTGTCACAAAATATATATATAAATTTCCATTATTTGTATATTTTGATGGCCAGAAATTCAAGTTCATTGATTTTTGCATGATTTCGCACATTTGTTTTTATAGCTCAGCTGGAATTTGCTGCACAGATTTATTGCTTGGGCATCCCGATGACAAGAACTGTAAATATATGAAAGATAAGATGCATAAGTATTATTAGCATAGGATTCAATAGGAAATAAAATACATAACTTGCTCGAATGGCTTTGGCAGCTTTGGCCTTTAAGTTGGAATCGTCCACATGACAAATGCTGTAATGAAATGAAGAGTAAAATGTTTGGCATAAATTATTATCTGTTTCATAGATTTGAAAACCGAATCAATTTAAGTCTTATTCTAGTGCCTAGTCAATCAGCCTCGATTGGATCACTCTTACCTATCTCAACCGAGCATTTAACTAGTTTCCAATAGTTTCCCTTTTGCTTAACATTGAGTAGCAACGAGTAAGCACATTATCCATTTAGATAAACGATCGCTCATTTGTCCAACTACCATTTGGCTGCCATTATCAGCTACTGCGATCTCTGCTTCTATCCGATCTCTGTCACATGCTACGTTTAATAGTTTTCGATTTGTTTTGCTGGGCATTTATATGACCAGTCGACGCCCACCACCTGGGCGGTGAACAGGCTCTGGTGGTGTTAATTTATAGCGTTGCCCCAGGTAGAGAAGTGCTCCACGGCCTCCAGGGCGTGCGTATAGTATATCAAAATGATATATAGAGAGAGCTGTGCAACATATCACACTTGCCAGACAGCCAGCTGGCTGCACAGAGAGGCAGAGGGAGACCAACTGGCCAACCCATTGTCGTCATTGTAGTCACATTATTAGATGCGCATCGTTGGCCAAATTAATTGTCGCCCATGTCCCATGTTTGGCTCATTGAACAAAGGCGGGGGCGGCTGCCAATGCAACTGCAACTGCAACTGAAACATCTACTGTGTTAGGTTGTGCCCCGTAATGATCGTTACGTGGTGGTTAATGATAGCTGGCTGAGACGCGATCGTGCGTGCTCTATGGGTTTGCTTGACATACACATTCTAAGCTAGAACTAGTTGACGTACAAGACTTGGACATTTGTAGGTCTGACATGGTTCTGGGCTAACGCGTTTCAAAGTTTCACAATTTTATAGCCGGAAATTCTAATTGTTGCCGTTGTTGAGGTTTACCTTTGTGGGGCTGGGCTAAAATAAAAACGTTTATGTCTTTATGTATGACTCATATGCAGTGTCCATAAATTTGTTGTGGCTTACCTGCATGCAGTAAATGCAGCTGGGAAAGTACTCACGCTCCGTCTCTCTTTCTCTCTCTCACGCTCTGCTGTCCATGCTAGCCTGGAAGCAAACATTCCAGGCAACGGCACAAGGATCGACAACCTGCAGCGGGCGCTTGGTTTGGTTTTTTTGGGGTGGCACACGCTATCGATTTTTAGTGCTGCCGCCGATGCGCCCCTTGGCCACTAAGCCATTGGGGTAGTCTCTCAAGTTCGTCTGCCAATTATTTGCCGCTTATTAGTGACGGCGTCGCAGTTGCTGCAGCTCTGCTTCCTTTGTGTGTGTGTGTGTGTGTGTGTTGGTGGTGTTGGCAGCACGTGACTTCTTGCGTCTCGGCAGCCGCTTTGTTTGCATTTGCATAAGTGGGGTGCTCCGCTCCTCTGGTCGACGACGATGCTGACTTTGACATGCAACACAAACTCAAGTGTCGCCCTAATGCTTGGCCATTACTGCATTGAGCAGTCTGTGTGTGCCTGTGGTAGCCACCCCCAAAAGTAAATCAAAGCTAACACCGCAGGGGGTGCTGACCAGCCGCTGTTTAAGCTGTTTTGTGTGCCAAGCGGTGTGGGCAACAACAAACCGGTTTTTAATCCTTTCAGCATGCGAACGCGAATGCGAATGCAAATGCAAATATTTCCCCTGTTTGCTTGGTCAGCGAAATATTTAGCAAGAAAAGGGTTGAAAAGCGGTTTTTCGTTTATTTTTTGCAGCAAGAACTTTTCACAATTCCTATTAAAATGTTTAAAACTGTAAATTGCACTATTTGGCAGCACTGCAACACTGGCTCGATCAAAAAGAAGAAGAAACGAAAGCCGATTTGCATGTGAAACACACACACACACACACACACACATGCTCACATAAACAAAGTGTGTGAGTGCGAACTCAGTCTGTTCTCTCGCTCGCTCGTACGCTGTGCCTGTCGTTTTTTGCGCCTGTTCTTTGTGCTCTGTTCCGTTTTATTCGTTTTGTGGTTGGCATCGCTGCAAGTTCAGTTGTTTGTTTCGCGTCGCGAGGCAAGTGCGCTATTCAATTGGTTTGCATTGAAATTTGTTTGAAATTAAAATAACATAAAAAACGTATAGAATATGCTGTTGTTGTAAGCAATGCTCTTAAATCTAAAATTATAATTCGCAAATGTTAAATGGCAATGTGAATGTGTGCATGTGTGAGTGCAATTGGTGTGTAAAGGAAAATAGGATATAAAAGCAAGCAAAGATCAGTGCTGACTAGCGTAGGTAAGTCAACAAGCAGCCAATTGGCATTATCGATAACAGCATAAGTATCGATGCTTTACTAAACTCAGCAAATGCATCAAAAGGTTGCCACTTATTCCTTCGTTTAAAGCTGCAAATCAAATCATTTACAATTACATCAATACAATTCGGGCTGCTGCGTCAATTGAAACGGCAAACAAAAGGCAAACTCTCGTTGCCAATCTATCTACTTACTCCCGCTATATAGCTTCTGTGCTAAAACAAGAACGGCAGCCAGTGCTGGGTAACGGCTAGGGGGGATAACACAAACAATTGTGCACACCCCAGTTGGAAGGGCTTCTGTCTTACTTCACGCTTCCATGGGCAGCAGTAAAAGCGAATGCATTATTATCCTCACAGCAAGCAACAGCAACGGCAACAACAAAAACAAAAGGCAAACATTTTGCGCTTTGTATTCGATTCGGAAAGAAAGGCCACAATGCTTGGCCAACAACATGTGTAGAGCTCATCAGGGTTTGGCAATTTGGGCGCCCGCTGCTCCCACGGGGATGCAATGACAATGCCGTTGACAACGACAATAACAGCTCAATGCGATGTCGCAGAAGCATCAAAAACAACAGAAAAAAAAACACAAAAACTTGGCAGTGAAAAATGTTTGGCAAAATCAAATTTACAATTTGGGCCGCCCCTTTTTATTGAGCTCTTGGCCATTATAGAGTGTTCTGAATGTTATTGCAGTCTAATGGGCTGCAGTTTTTGCTGTTTGTTTCTTGCATAAGTCGCAACTCCCCAAAGTACCGTTAGAGTTGGGCTTAGTGGGCGGTCTGTAGTCGCGCTGTTAGATCTTTTTGGTAACCCTTGACAGCCCTGGCTGTCAGTTATGTATGTGCAGCAACTATGTAGCGTTTGTTTGTAATTTAATGAAGTTAGTTACAGCATAGCTGGCAGTAAATTTCATTACCTGGCAACTTTCCTAGTAAAGCAGCAACAGCAAATGAACTCTTCCGAGAATCAAATTTCATGCGCACTTTGGTAACCCCCCACTGGAGCTGGAGTCGGAGTCGGAGTCAGAGTCAGAGTCAGCGTCAGCGTCAGCGTTGGGTTAACTTTCAACAGACCTGGATAATGGACAGACAGATACGCTGTCCGACTCATTGTTGTACAATATTTTATTGTGTTTTTGTTTTTCGTTGTATTCGCTTCTACTGCTTTTTTGTTGCTTTTTGTTTACTGTGTTTTTTATGCCGACTGACTCTATCATTGCAATTCATTGCAGTTGGAAGTGGATGCACTCAAGCGGCGCAGCGAGCACTCGAGCTCTCCAGCTATCCGGCTCTCTAGGTCTCCAGCTCTCCAGTTGATATAGCTGAGCTGTACGTCTTTCCATATCTCTGCACTCCATCTCTATTGCATTACAAGTTAATTGTTTTCGAAGAGTAAAACTTAATGAAGTTTTATGCGTTTCTAATGTGCAGACAATTTGCTTTCGATGATATTTCAATTGTCTTGCTTTTGTTACACAAACATATTGAAAGGGAACCTAAATGAATGCACCGCTGATATGTCTTATATGATAGGGATAACGGGAATTTTCAAGTCATCATCTAAATTAACTTTGAACTCTTTGCGAGCTGCACGCAAAAGCCAAACAAATTATGCCAGCTGAGTCCAATTGGTCTGTGATGTCAAGTGCACATCGCAGTTAATTTGCTGCACAGTCATAAAGTCGTTTACTATTTATAACATTTATATATACAATATACAGCTGTGTTCACAAAAATAGCAGTGCCTTTGAGCTTTGACTTCAAAGTTGATAAATAATATTAAAAAGACCATAATTGCACCAATCTTTTATACCGTTAGAATTTATATTTATATATCTCAAAATTAATACCATTTTGGGTTGAAAAAAAAGTCCCCCATTTTCAGAAATGGGGAAGATAATGAAAAAAGGACATTTTGTGCTGTTCATAAAAATAGCAGTGATTACTAAATATAAAAATCTGTCGATTCCAAATTATTGGAAACTTTAAATTCAGGTCACCTTTGGTTCTTAGGACTTAATACTTAGTCGTGAACCACTTATTGGCAATAACGGCTAGACACCTGCGCGGCATAGTATCCACCAAGTCCTGGCAACGCTTAACTGGGATCTGCCGCCATCCTTCTTGGATAACTTCCAAAAGTTGAGCTTTATTGGACGGTTTTTCCTTTGCTACGCTTTGCCTAATGTCTCCCCATACATTTTCAATGGATCTCAAATCCGGCGACTGAGCTGACCATGGCATTACGTCGATCCCTTCTGATTAAAACCAATCTCTACGAGCTTGCTCGTATGTTTTGGATCGTTGTCCTGCTAATATGTCCATTTTATGGGTATATTCCATATGGCATATGGGAGCATAACCTTTTTTTATGATGTTCACGTAGAAATTTCGATCCATAATCCTATCAATCTTATGGATTGGACCAAGTCCGTTATATGAGAAACAGGCCCAAATCATGATTTTCAAGCCACCATGCTTAACGGGTTTTAGTGTGTGGTTTGGGTGGTATTCCGTATATTCTGGGCGACGTACATACTGTCTAGACCCTGCTCCATCAAACAAGACTATTTTGCTTTCATCTGTCCAGAGAATATTATGCCACTTTGCAATGGGCCAATTCATATGGGTTTTGGCGAAATGCAAACGTGCTTTTACATGCTTCGAAGTCAAGAATGGGACTTTCCTTGGACTTCGCGCACTTAACTTTTGTTCTAGGAGTCTACGTTGAACAGTGACATCGCTTACCGACAGGTTTAGATCTTGTCTGATTAAATTGGAAGATGCAAACGGATTGGATCCACTGTATCGAACAATGCGCCGGTCATCTGAAGCCGTTTTTGCACGTTTTACGCCACGTGTTTCGGGTTTTATTTGGTAATTTAGGGCATTAGAGACCATCTTTGCAGAACATCCAACTAAACTTTGGATTTCCTTATAGGTTTTACCTTGTTTCCTAAGGTTTTGGATCCACTCCCTCTTCTCACTAGAGCAATGCGTGCCTCTACCCACTAACATGAAAATTTTAGCATTAATTTAGTGCATTTGAATGCAAATAATAGTAAAAAATAATTATCTAATTAATTAAACTTACTATTGAAAGATTTGTAAACTTTTAATTTACTTTTTTCGCACCTAACCGAAAAACTGCTATTTTTATGAACAGCACAAAATGTCCTTTTTTCATTATCTTCCCCATTTCTGAAAATGGGGGACTTTTTTTTCAACCCAAAATGGTATTAATTTTGAGATATATAAATATAAATTCTAACGGTATAAAAGATTGGTGCAATTATGGTCTTTTTAATATTATTTATCAACTTTGAAGTCAAAGCTCAAAGGCACTGCTATTTTTGTGAACACAGCTGTATATATGTATATATATTTATGATATCTCAACTATAGCCGGCCTCTTTTCCTGTTGCACGAATTGACCAGCGCAGCTCGCGTGTCACTTTGTCAACTCAACTTAACATTATTTAATTATATGAGAGAGAGCAACAAATGCGGCGACAACAACCACGACAAGAACACTTCGTGTCATAAAAAATTATTTAACGCGCGCTTCTAGCAGAGGCATGGAGGGAGGCAACGAGGGGGGCAATGAATGTTAGCTTTAACATCAACTGGTTTTCTTTTTATACTCGTTCACATGTGCCAAAGAAGGTGGATTGGGTTGTCTAGAGGCTTGATATTTGAATATATACTAGCGTCTAAAGCGGAGTCTCTATAATAAAAGCATATCTTCCAGATTCTTAGAGCTGGAATTAGAAAGTTTAGCAGTTGAAGGAATATTAATGTCGATATATATGTACAGTGGTTCACAGCTTATTTCAACCAGCACCTTAAAAAAAAACTTTAGGGATCTATGAAATCTTAACTAAGAGAGATATCAGAAAAATTTAAATGCAAGTTGCTAGTCTAATGTTTATTTTTTGCTGATTTTTCAGTTTTTAATTATTATAAAATGTTAAAAAATATTTTAAAAAATAAGTAAGCTTATTTTTTATAAGTTAAAACATTAGACTAACAACTTGCATTTAAATTTTTTTGATATCTCTTTTAGTTTAGATTTGATAGATCCCTAAAGTATTTTTGAGGTGCTGGTTGAAATAAGCAGTGAACCACAGTATATATAATTGGATATTTAAAAAAAGAGGTTTTTTAAATATATTTTTCAGTTATTGTAGAGTTGGCGAGCATTAGGCAGTCGGTAGTGCCCATCTGGCACGTTCATACTTGTTTCTTTTTTGTTGTGACTCCAATTTGCAACATTATAATTTTGCTTTGAATTATACTCACACACACGCTGCATACAACAGCTGAAATTAACAGTTTGTTGAACTCTGGAAAGCAAATGCAGCTACAACAACAAAACGAACAACCACAACAACAATAGGCAGAAGCACATTCATTTGAAGCTTGCATAGAGCAAGCGATTATTTCTGCACTTATTAAATTTTAGCACACTGAAACAGCAAAGTACATCATAATAATCTTCATTATCTTAATTATCATCATCATCATCAACAGCAGCAGCAGCTGAAGTAGATCTGTAGATCGAACAGCAGCTGCTACTGCAAACAGTCTCCACTCGATCACACTTGAGATCAGCTATGAGAGATGTGCGATTGAGTCACAGTGTAAAGATTTAACATATCTACGCATTTTACAGCACTTAAAGCTCTTACAACTTGTAATAAGAGTGCATAGATATCGTTGTTTGAGACATTTACAACACTGTAAAATGCTTATTAGAAACTTATTAGAATATCAACATTTTATATTGACTATTGAATTAAATACTTAACAATTTACAGCACTTAAAAGGAGATTATCTTGAGGATCAGTCAATTAGTTTATTAGATTATATTTAGATCTCAGAGGTTGTCTCTAAGATATGTTTTACAGCCTTACATTGCATATCTAGGAAGTCTTCTAGCTTATGCGCTGCTCAGCACTGGCACAGTCACTGATCAGTGATCTTCCAATACATCATGCAAATCACATTCAATTGCTCAGCTCTATAGAGCGTAAACTGCGAGCTGCTGTTGCTGCTGCTGCTGCTGCTGCTTCTGCTACACAATGTTTATGTGTCCGTTCGGTCCAGTTCGTCCAGTGGCTGGTGGCTGGTGGCTGGCCTGCAGCTATTTTACACGCCATTGAGTTACAAATGGGCGCTCCTATGTTGGATATTGACGGCTGCTTTTGCTAGTCAGCTAGTCGGCTACTGGCGGCATGTGTTGAGTTGCTGCTTCATGTTGCTGCTGCCCCCAAGTGGCTTCAGCTGCGGCCCGAACACCACGTCTCTATCAATTTCGATCGCAAATCAGCTTTCTTGGTATATTATTTGCGCTCTGTTGAGCGTTGTTTCTTCTATTGATTGTGGATTAAGGCACAGCAGAGCAGTGCCTGCTGCCTGCTGCCTGCTGCCTGCTGCCTCTTGTTGCATGCACCATGTTGTCTATTGTGCCTCGTTTCCTGTCTCTGTGTCTGGCCCTGTGTTGCTGTGGCCCCGTTTTGCGCGTCTGCGCTTCCTTTCACAGGGAGCTGGCAACAACAACAGCAGCAACAACATCATCATCATTACCTGTGGGCCAGGCCAACGACAAAAAAAAATATAGTGAACCATTTTTCAACACTGGCACCGCAAGGCAGCAGCTGGAAGCTTCAGCATCAGCTCTTACCGAGTTCATTCAACTGGCGCTGCCTGTTGAGAGTTTCGCTAAGTTTTACCTTTTTTCGTGCACCAGCTGTGGGTCATGTGGTTTAGTTATGAATTATGGAAGGCATAGCAGAAAACGTTTCTGAAATGAAATTTATATAAATACATTGATTAGTTATATCTATCTGTATGTGTCTCTTCCCTAACCTCTTTCCTATATACTCTTTCCTTTATTCTCTGCCTTCTATCATCTATCCTTTACCCTCTATCCACCTTTATCTTTCCTTATCCCTTATCCTATTCAGTTTTATATATCTCTCTATATATGTATATACCTCTATCCTCAACCCTATGTATACTATCTTATATCTATCCTCTATTCCCTATTATACTTTTTATCTACTTGCCCAATCCTTTAGCATCAAGTGTATTTCAGTCTTCGGTGCAGTTTGTTGTTTTTTTTTTTCTTATGCCAGTTGCGCTTTGCTTCCTAGTTGAAAGTTTTGTTGACAACAACGAAAGCAAAGTAAGGGCGCTCCAGTTGATGGATGCAGTTCTTGTTATAGTTGTTGTGGCTGTGGATAATCCTGTACATTAAAAAGTTGCCTAGCGGGTTTTAACCCCCAGCCGCGCCCCCGCCTTGGGGTGAAAATCGTGAGAGTTCAGAAAATGTGCCACGTTGCACTTGTTTGGACGAGGGAATTGCCAAAGGCAAAGCAGATATTGCCAAAGTGCTCTCTCGCTGGAAGCGCATTTACCGTTGCCAGCAGATAATTTAGAAAAGCAAACTGTGAAAATGGAACACAGAATACAGCGCTAGAGATTGGATTAAAGCACAGTGGAGCAGCTGCTCCATCGCACCATCGCACCATCTCTCTCTCTCTCTTTCACTCACTCCAGCTGCTGCTGCTTATGGTTTATGTAATGACCAGGCTGGAAAACGTGCACGGCCTGCAACATTAAAGTTGCTCCATTGTTATTGCTGTTGCACTTTTTGTTCTTCTTATTGTTGTTGTTGTTGTGGAAAATGCAATTAAATAGCTGGTTGGACCTGGACCTGGGACGTGGTATAAATATTATCAGCACCTCTGCCATCACCAGCATCAGCATTGGTTCAGAGTCAATCAATTAGGTATATCGCAGCGAATGTTATAATTGAAATACCAAAATACCAGATGCCAACTCTACAGGCATCCGACCATGGCCAAGACCATGATTGCAATTAAAAGAGAAGCGAAAAGAAATTATCCATTAACTGCCATAAGAGTATTATATTCCTGAGTGAACAACTGTGCAGGCATGTCAAATGTTTTAATCCTGTTTTTCTATATAATCACAAGTTGCCCTGGCTCCATGCGATGTCACTCAGAGTTCAAACCCAACTGGATTCTCGTCTTTGAGAGTTATTTTCTCAAAATCAAACAGGCATCAAGCCTCGACTACTCTATAAAATACTTACTAATCTTATGCTTGCCACAGATTGTGAAATTTGTGTTTATCTCAACTTTAAGGAGCAATAAAAACCCTTAGACTTAATTTATGCAATCATAATAAATCATAAATTATATTTTGCCAACTCTCATCTTATTTAAAATATGTGCGCAGCTCTGCTTTTTTTTTGCCCAAGCGCATCATATAATAAACAGTTCTGTAATAGAAATCAAAGGAAGTTCTTGGCTGAGTTAACTGAACTTGAAAATACCCTGTACATGCAAAATCAGAAAGGATTTCTGCTGGAGATTCCGAATCTAAATTAGGTTTCTTGAACTTTGCTTCAACTTAAGAAATTGTCTTTATACAGAAGGCATTTGTGGAAAGTTTAAGACCTGAACTAAATCTAAATAATGAAAACAAAACAGAAAATTATAACAAAAATCCAATTAGCATGTGCTGAGCCAATTTGTTCAGAATAAAAATAAAACAAGTTTCCCCTTTCCTTGAGGAGTATTCAAAATGCACGAAAATCTAAGAAGTCTCTTCTGGCCAATTGCAGCTTTTTACAGGGTATATATAAACAGTATAGCATCAAAATCTGCATACGCTATAAATTTATTTACAAATTCAAGCGCTGTCTCTATATATTCGGTTCATGTTCCCCTCGCTGTGACTCCTGCCCATATATCATGATGGGTTTTTCTTTGGCCTGACTCTAATTTGCATATTCATGAAATCTGACACCCGCTCAGACGCAGCTGGGCCTGAATTTGAATTTGAGTTTAAATTTGAATTTTTATTTGCCACCATTTGCCACACGCCACACGCTACTTGCCACTTGCCACTTGCCACTAGCCACCAGCCACTAGCCACAAGCGACTTACCACTAGAGTGGAGCACGTGCTGTGCTTGCTCATAATGACGTCATTAGAGTGGGGCTACCTAACTGTAGCGCAATAATCCTCTCTCCGGGGCAGCGCACGATCATTAATCTCGAATGAGAAGAAGAGAGTCGCCTCCATTCCCCACTGCGATCCGATCTTTGACATTTTTATACATTGCACACTTTTAGCATTCGCAATTTTGCTGGCAATTTATCCTAATGGAAAGTCCAGCCCGATCAGATTTCGCCCCTGGAACATGACCGTCGGTTATTGGTGGGTGAATTATGAGCCGCACCGCCAACTGGCAGCCGAGGCATTAGCCACAGCCAAAGCCAATGCCAGAGTCAGAGCCAGGAATAGATGCAAAGATTAGTAGCTAGAAAAATTGTTAATGTTCGTTTTGGTACGGGCAAATAAATTTGTTGCACTTGCAGAGGAAGAGAGAGAGAGAAGAGAGAGAGAGAGAGAGAGAGAGAGAGGGAGTGGAGCCGAGGGTACTTTGGCTACAAGAAAAAGTCGTGAAAACTGTTGGCTGGGTAATTGCTGATAATGGCAGGATCGAGGCAAATTGACTTCCAGCTGACCCACAATCTGAACTTGAAATTTACTTCAATGTAGGCTAAATGCTTTAGCTGAGATTGGATTTTTCTCTGGTTTCTCGGAGGGTTAACTCAACTCCCGCTCTGGCAATTAAGCATTATTAAAACTGGCCACATCAAGTGGAACCTGTGCAGGGGGAGCAGCAGCTGGAGCGTGTGACAAAATGCAGGCATTAGGAGGAGCAGGAGAAGCAGCAGCTGGAGCATAGCTGAAGTGGTTCAGCTTGACATGCCTGCTGACATTTTTCGGGTGCTAATGATGACGTTGAGTGGCACATAATTCACTCACTCTCTTTCTATCTCTCTGCACATTAACATTCATTTGAAAATTCGTCATAATTGGCCATTTTATTGTGATATTGCTTGTCTCTTTGTTGTTGCTGTTGTTGTTGTTGCTTTTACCATTTCCCAGCACTTGGCACTTGGCACTTGACATTCCGCTGCGATGAATTAAATGACGTTACGTTCGTTACGTTGTCTGTCATATCCATAACCTGCTGTCCCGGTCTCAGTTGATTCCCATTTCATTTCCCAGATTTCTGTGTTTGTTTCACTCTGCTCTGCTCGTTGCTTCTTTTCATTTCTTCTCTTTCCGGCGTGCCAATTAAATGGGCAACTCTTTCGTGTTGGGTTTCCCCCTCTAATTTGCTGTTTGCTGATTTCACATCCTCACGCGTTTTGTTTTGTTTTCATTTCAGTTCCATGGAATTCCTTCGACAAGGGAAGGCAGAATGAGATCAACAAAAATTGAATGTTATTTTTAGTCACCACAAAATTGTTGTCTTCTTCAAGCCGTAAGAGATATGATCTATATTAAACAAAAATAAAATAAAATAATAAATATTCATTCATAAAGAAGTTTATGCTTCATTGTGTTTGATTCCGAGTCTTCAATATAACATTCAAATATGCGCAATTACCATTTGTTCGAGCTATGCCTCACATACAGACCAGACATATATAACTCAGCAGCATCGACATTTCTTTGGAATTGCATAGCCTGACAACAGTCGCTTAGCAAACAATTGAACATTTTTTGCTTTTTTGTATTTCCTATAAAAACATTATGTTCCAAGTTCGTGACCAGAAATAGAGACAGAGCCGCTCATAAGTCGCGTGACCCGACATGAAGTCGAGCTCTGGTGCTGCTCTTGCTCCTTTTAAACGGTAGCCGACAGAGACAACTGCGATGAGTGCACGTACTGTGTTATCTTGGCTATTGCACTTGATTGATTGATTGCTTGCAGCGTCACTCAGACTCAGACTCAGACTGGGACTGGGACGCAGACTTGGAGCCAGGCCAAGCTACTCCTGTGCTGGCAGATCAATCGCAGGAATCGCAGCGCAATTTCAATAATTCACAAAAGGCAACGTCAAATGGGGGGAGACTCCAAAGAGTTATAGTCCCCGACATTTCAACTGCAACTGCAACTGCAACTGCAACTGCGACCCCAAAAAGTCTTGCTGCTGTTGCCCTCATTGTTTTTGTTGCTGTTCAGTTTTCGCCTTTGATTTTCAGTGCGCGATTAAAATGCGCCTGGGCCAAAAAAGGCAATGACAATTTTAGCTGAGCAACGAAAATGTATTGCAGTTGGCGCTGACTTGGCCCTGCGCCCGTTGCCTTCCCATAGAGCACCCCCAACAGCAATTGCTAGCTCGCTCTCTCTCTCTCCCTGTCTGACTCTCTCGCTCTGTTTGTTTTTTATGCCTCTCTTAATAAACGCATCGCTGCGCATTCGCACAGCAACAACAACTAAAAAAATGCCACAAAACAATGAAAAATGTCTAAAAATTGCAATGTACTGCATCCGCTGCAGCTCACCTCGCCCTCGGCCCCCTGCCACACGCCTCCTGCTGCTGCGAATGGGGCGCACGTCAAGAGCTGCTGTTTCTGCTCCCATTTAAGGCGCAATGACGCGCCGCTCATGCGCATCACGCACATGCCTTGTTCCCTGTTCCTTGTCTCAATGCGTTTCACTGCCCCGCCCTGCATACTGGCCCTCCTTCTATCTATCCCACTTGCAGTTACTGTTTTGTCATCCTTTCTAATCGTCACTCGCCTGAGTCAGCTTGACAGCGCAAAATATGCTGCCATTCGCGATCCGTTGGGCCAATTGGTGGGCGCATTATCAAAGTCATCGCAACGTCACGATCGGCCAAAGCAAGCACCTTGAGCGGTACCTAAATTGGGCTTTGACGATTCATTCCAACAGTTGGAGACAACTTTGTTTTGAAAAACTTGCAAGTCAAGGGGGATTAGCTATTATTTGCGTATGACTAGAGTTGTTGATATAGCCAAGCAAATTGATCATTTGTAGATCACTTATTGCTTTTATTTGTATCCAAAACTATTATTAACCATTGCTTGTGCGATTTAATGAGGAACGAAGACTGGGCAAATTCATAATTTAGTTTACAATTTTCTTAATATTTAAGGAAAGTTAAAAAAATATTTTCATATTATTGTTATTTAAATTATACTATTATTTTTATTTGATATTCATAAAATTTTGTTTTATATTAAAATTAAAAATTATTTAATAATTCAAATATTAAAATATTTAATTATTTATTTATTACTAATTTTTTATTTTATTTTTTTGATTGTTTATATTTTTTATTTTATTATTTATTAATTTTTTGATTTATTGAATGATTTTAGATTTCGTTCTATTATTAGTCTTCTGCAGGGCATTCACTTTCGCCTGCTGGCTTAAGCTAATGATTTTCGAGCTCCCTCCCTCTTGTTATGCACATTTTGAGGGCATGATGCGATTGTTTTTCTTCTTTTTTTTTGTATACTCTATACCCATCAAAAATGGGACTTAGGGTATATTGGTTTTGTTAAAATGCTTGTACTTTAGTTAGGCATTTCTTAAATAAGCATGGTAATATAAACTATTTCGAGCAAGTTATAGAAGTTATGGGTATGGAAACAGAGCGTAAATTAGTTCAGATTGTTGGAAGTTGTTTCACTTCAAAATACTTTCACTGTTAAAATACAAATATTGCACATTTGTCTGGAGTAGATAATACCCCCCAGCAAAAGTTGTATAAAACAAACGTAGAATGATTGGAATGACAGTTCATCGCAGGGTTCAGGGTATCTGCTAGTCGAGCACAGCCGGCTAAAGCCCTCTTGTTTTTATTTTTGTCTTTTGGCGCAGTTTCAGTGCGCTTTCTGCTTCATTGCCACATCGATGCTGTTGCTGTGGCTGTTGTTGTTGGTGACATGCAGCTATTTTTAAACACTGATGTTGTTATTGTTATTGTTGTTGTCGCTGCATCTGCGATTTGGAAATTGCGTGTTGCTGGCCCATTTGTTGCATGTTGCATCGTTCCAGTTGCAACTGCTTCAATTTGCTTGTTAACTTTGGACAGTTTTGCGCTTGAATTGCAACAATTTTCAGCTATTGCAGCTGCACTCGAAACTTGCCTTCACATTCGATTTACGCCATCCGCTATGTGTGGGAGTTGCCCAGAAAGGCAATCAAAAACTGGCTTGGGTCTGGGCCTGGGCCTGGGCCAATGCCCATCATTAACTGAACTGCTCATAGAGTATATATATATATCTACCTCTCTCTCTCTCTCTGTCTCTGTCTTTCTATCGCTCTATTCCCTTTGAGCTGTTCTTCAGGTGTTTGCTTGGCAGTCCGCACATGTTGCCTAGCTAGTGTCGTTTCCGGTCATCAAGCGTCCACTTACGGATGTATTCCCCCCAATTCGAAAAGTGTTAACGAAGTGCAGGGCAGCAGCAGCAGCAACAGCAACAGCATTTTGTTAGTTTTGCTCGCACGCTTCAGCGGCAACAACTTCCAACTTCCAACTTCGGCCAGACCTCGAGGCGACAACGTGCTAATGACATTCAACACTTGATCGCTTGGGAACTGTGTGTGTTTGGGAGTATGCTCTTTAGATAGATATCTAGTATAGCTGCACGTCTGTTATTAGCATTTGAATGCGATCATTGGGCCAGTTATTGCAACGGCACATTTAACAGTTAAGGCGATGCTGCACATCCGCTCATAGAGCTATACATATATATTTATATTTAATGAAAAACACAATAAACTGTGTGCTAAAGGCCAAAGGCTCTGACTTGCTCAACCACCCACGCAGCAGCATCATTTGGCAATTTAATTAAACGCGGCCACCCGCGTGGAAGTTCGCGAAGGAGCTGGCAATCGAGCCTCAGCAGTGGCAGCGAGCTGCATTAGCAGTAATATGAACCATTCATATTCATGGGGGCAATCGAATCTTTGCTCGCTTGTAGCTGATGCGAGACAATTGTAATTTTTGCAGCTGGCTGTGCGGCTGTGAGGCTGTGAGACTCTATAAGAAATCAATTTCCGGCACATTGTCAAGTGCAAGATGTCCAATTCAGCTGTTGGCTGAAGCAAAAGAGATACAAAAGTATCTACACAGAGAGGACAAGCAACTGTCAGATACAAAAGTATCTTTGTGCTCGTTGCTGTGCTGGAAAGTTCAATAGCACGCGCTGCATTTGGTCTGTGTGGGTTTTTGCTTTTCGTAATTATTTATCGTTTTTACGGCTGTCCCTCTTGCTCAGCTGTCGGCTCAACGACAATCCGTCTGCAGCTTGGCTCTTAATTTTCTGTACGCTGCATCATCATCATGATCATGATCATCAGCGGCAAACTTCATTAGAGCTGCAGTGCAGTATCTTTGTATCTTGATGAAAAACCAATTGTTTCTAGCCGACGTCCATTAAATTGGAAAATGTGTTTTCCGCCTGGTGTCAGTTGGGGCGCAAAGCGCTTAATTATGTCAGGCAGTCAGTCAGCCAGTCTGACTGACTGGCTCAGTTGGCCAGCCATTCGGTCGCCCAGTAACTTGTGACTCAATTGTATCTTAAAGATACTTTGCCCATTGCTGCACTGGCCCGAACACGCTAAGCGGATAATTGTCGTTGTCGTTGCTGGCCCGATGTCATGTAGAAAATAAAGCAAACAAAACTTTGAAGGGCTTCCATTGAAAATGAAATTGCCGCCCACACATACTCAAACAGCGTGAGATACATAGATACAAAAAGTATCTGCAGTCAGTAACGCTTTAACTGCAGCAGCGAAAATCAATAGCTGAAAGTATAGCGAGCCAAATATGTAACTTTAACGTATCTGTATCTGTATATAAATTAAATGTATCTGTATGCGCTATCCGTATCTGTATCTGTATCTACAGCTTTAATTGTACTTGTATTTGTAGCTCTCGTGTATCGTTCCCAGGCAGCGAGCCATCTAGTCGTATCTGTAAGATACACATACACACAGGCAGCTTGTTAATCAAATCAGTGTTGAGCCGAGCGCATGCATAATGAAACCTGAATAGGACGCGCTTTGTGCATCAATTATGTCGCATTAAAGCCAACATCTTAGCTCGCATCTTTGAGATACAATTTACGCATTCAAATTGTAGGAAGTTTCATATTATGCTGAAACAGAGACAGAGAGAGAGAGAGAGAGAGAGAGAGAGAGTGAGTGAACGAAAGAGCGAATGTATCTGCTTTCTGCCTCCCACCCACACTCACACACACACACACAGAAGAGGAGCAACATTGCTGCATGTCAATGTCAGGCCGTACCCCTGCCGCAGTTGAAACTGCAACTTGCGTCAATTTCGTGTGTTAATCTGGCGCTGCCTCAATTGAAGCTCCCCAGCCCGGACCCCGAATGGGCTCCAAGTGGGTGTTGTTCGAGTGCGGGCAACACTTTAAAAGTGCAACGACTGTGCTGGTGCTGCATCTGCTGCCTCAGTGCCCCATCATCAGCATGTCCAGAGTACTGCAGCTGCAGCTGCTGCAGCAACGGATTGTCAATTATTAACCGTTGTCAAGTTGCTTTCGCACTTTCGAGGCGACTCTGTCTGTAGGTAACTGCTAGCAGTTGTTGCATGCCCCATTGTCTGTTTTCTCTGATTCTTTCCACTCACTTGCGCACACACAGCCGTTGTGTGTGTGTGTGTGTGTGTGTGCAACATCAATTGTTGTAAAATTTTAAGTAACTTTTAATGGTCTTTGTCGCGCCTGTTGTTTGTCTCTTTGCCACAGCCAGATCCAACGCCAGAGTCGAGTGAGAGCTATTCACGAGCATCATTTTGGCTCGTTTTCTGCTCTTTCAGCATCTCTTTTGTTGTGCGTCTCTTGTTGATCTTTTGTAGCAAAGTACTTACACATAAATGTATCTCTACATATACAAGATACTCGATCTTTGGCCAGGCAACGAACCTTAGGCAACTGCCTGTTTTGATTGACCCTAATGTGCTGAAAGCGAGACTTAGGGTCACTCGAAATTATTGATTAGAAATTGTTTTATTCATGACTCATTTGGAAATCCTTTCGTTCGTTCCCTCTTCTTTGTGGTGCTTAACCTCTGCTCTGAGCCACACTTAAAGTGGTCTCATGTTCCAGTCAGACAAACTTCTAACTATGACACCACTTGCTGTCCCTTAGTCATGTCCATGACCACGTAGCTCACTAAATAATGCAGTAAATTATTTGTGTGTGGTGTTGTGGTTGCCAAATGGTTGGGCTGGTTGTCTGGTTGTCTGGTTGGTTGGGTGGTGCACATAAAAAACAAACTACCGACGTCATGCGGTTGTCGTTCTATGTTTTTTATGATGTTTTGCAAATTTACAACAATGCTTGCGCCAAAAGTTTTTTATGCTTCGAATCAAACGTATTTGTAGCTACGAACTTTTTATGGCCTACTTCAAGGCGCTTAGCACAGGATTCACTTACAGCCTGACGGCAGGGAAACAGACACACAAAAAAGCCATATAATTGAGCTTAAACATAAAGCGGATTTTGGGCTCTCTCTACATAGAAGGGAACAGACAAATTGTGGTCTTAAATTACGAGTTGGCCAAAGGGGAAGGACAAAGGGAAGTAGAGTCTGCTTTGGCATGCCCATAAGGCAGACACAGACTATTTTTGTTGTACTTCCTGTTACCCACGCGAGCTGATCCACATTTAAATTAAACATGAACTTGTTAATTACACACACAACCCACATGACAACAACAACAACAACGAGAACATGCCACATGTGTTGCAGCAGTTGCCTCAAACTGCGCCGCTTCCTTTGCGCTTTGGGCAACGCCCCCGTCGCGTCATTTGGCGGGTTTCCTCGATCCCACTGAGGATCTGTGCCGAACTACGTGACAGGCATACGTCATGCTGTCATGAAATACGTAACTCAATACTTATTTCATCGGCAGTTTTCACTTAGTTTTTTTAGGGTCTGCTAACATAGAGGTGCAGCTGCTGCCAAAACATTTCCCAAATTAATTGATTCAGTAGCTAACAAACTGTTCACATTTTCATTGAATTGTTTTGGGGAAACCCCTATGTGGGCAGCAGCTACCAAATGTATGTGGGCTAACGGTTAACATTTAGCCATACTTCGAATTCTCCAACAGTTCTAGCATCACTTTCGCTACGCATCAGAATTTTCAGTTGACATGAAAAATGGCAAAAGCAACAACAACAACAACATGAAACAAGGAAAATTACAAATGAAAGTTAGTTTTTCTCAGGGGTAGGCTCGATACAAAATAAAAATAATAACAAAGGGGTTAAAGCTGTACGACTGGAGGGCAGCGAAGAGGTGACGCATCAATTGCGTGATTTTTGCCCGACAGATGTTTTTCCTGGCACAAACTGCGCCTCAGCCTCAGCCTCAGGCTCATCTACGTAGGCAACACTCAACACTTGTGCCATTAGAGGTGAATCTCAAACGGAATCCCAATGAACTGCCAACCGGTTGCCGCTCAACCCCGCGTTCGCAATAGTATGAGGCGCAGCGCACATATACAATGTATTTTGCATTTACTGTACAACACACAGAGAAGGAAAAATAAAACAACAACAAAAAAAGAGAAATGAAGAAGAAAACCTCAACGAAGCCGTCGCCATGTGCCGCAATAGTTGTTGTTGTTGTTGTTGCTGCTCGCAACGGGCGATGCACAATCCCTGCTGCAGGGCGCCGAGACTGAACATGAGTGTGAGTGAGTGAGTGAGAGAGAGAATGAGAGAGAGACATAGCGCAGCAGAGCGCCCTGCTGCTAGAGTGCTATGGACCAACCCCTATGCCGGCAGTTTATGTTTTGTTCTGCATTTGCCTTCCAGTGAGCGAGCGCCAACAACTAAAAGAGAGAGAGAGAGCGCGCACGTATTTCCAGTTTGACTGAAGTTGTGTGCTCCCGTTGACGGCGTCTGGTTGCTTCGGCCGCCAGTTTGAGCCACGCTCTGCTAGACGCCGCACGCTTTCGGTTCTGCTGCTTTTGCAACGCGCACGCGACGAGCATTTCTTTGCAGCTCACTCACAGCAACAAAAGAACACAAAAAAAAAAAACAAAAAAAAAACAAGATATAAACTACGACCGGCTTTGTAAAGGATAACAACTTTTTTTCCTATTGCCAGATCCGTGACTAATAAAAAACGTGCGAAAAAGAAAAAGAAAAAAAACACAACAAAAAATACGTGATTATCTCTTGTGTGCAAAAATTGTATTGCAATAAGGCATAAATCTCTGTGCGTGTTATACACACCTAAAAGTGTCCTGCAGGATAGCTCGTCACGGATTCTGTATACATATGCTCGCTGTATGCTGCACACTCGGATTATTTCCATTTGCACATATTTTGCCATAAGCGAAACAAGTAAGATTTTAATAAGAATATATTTTTATAATTTAAAAAAATATACATATATATAAATATATATGAATAGGCAAGAACTGAAGTTCGTATAAAAATAGAAACATCTTTCTCTGTTTTACTTAATATATTTGTTTATCTGCTGCTAATTGTTAATTGTTATTTATGTGTTGTATAATATTTTTAAACAAATTTCCACTCAATTTCTTTTTTAAAGAGTTAATCTTCGAATTAAAATTTCAATTTGGAAATGCATAAATATTGTTAGCAGCTCTTCCATATTCCTGCTAATAGCTCGTGTCATTGCTTTGCCACAACAACAACAATTTGAAACTTCTTGCTTTTCCCCCCCTTTCCATTAGCGGGCCATTTATCACAGCTGCATTCGAAAATCCTTTGAACATTTCATAGACTGAGCTCCCCTTTTCACATATGTCAATCTGCCAGCTCCTAAAATCTCGCCCATGAAAAGAAGCTTGAATTTATTGTTGCCTTTCGAGGCGGCAGCTAAAAATAGGGAAGCTAATTAATATGCAAGCCAACGAAATGTATCCAAAATTGAAATTGATGTAGCTAAAGCCTACGCCGACTCCACAATAATTCAATAATAAATTTATCGCTGCTGGCAATTAAAACAAAAAACTTCATCCGGGCAGCTGTGCTCCAAAAACAGCAACAACAACAATGAGTAAAGGCGCCCAAATGACTTCCGGGAATCATTTGGAAAAACAAAAAAAGCTAAAAAATCAAAGTAAACTTCGTGAAAATCTGACAAAAGAAAAGAGAGAAGAAGAAGCTGACAGCTAAGGGAAAAACAACATTTGCATTTTCATGCGTTCAAGATTTATTGGTCCGCGACTGTTCCAGTTCCACTGTTTCCACCCCCGCCCACTGTGCACCTCCCCCATTCCGCCCAACTCGATTTGATTGTTTTGCCCGCTTTCAAAGACAAAAGCCGCTATTAGTTTTTCACTCTGGAGGCTTTTCACATTTTCACTGCGTAATGAAAAATAATAAAAAAAACGTTGCTTTGCTTTAAATTCAATTGGAATTGTGTGTTATATAAGAAGGGGAGGCGGGTGGGGGCGTGCTAGGGCGGCACGGCTTTCACTGCGAATGTAAACAAAAACAATTAGAGTTTTCAACTGGCAAAAGGTTTTGATAGCACTCAGCTGGCAGTTGGGACCTGGGACCGAAGTTGGAGCTGGGGTGTGGGGAACGAGGAAAGAGGGAAAAGGGAAAAGGGAAAACTAAACAACATTTTCAACACTTTCCAAAGCTAGATAAATAAAACGCTCAACAGTTGTGCCCCACACCCAGCGCTCCCTCTTTCACGGGTTCATGGTCAAATGTTGCATTTCAATTTTAATTTCAATTTCAATTGGCTGTAGAATAAATCCCTCAACGAGCCCAGTCAGATCTCTAGATCTGACTTTCCACTCGACTCCTCGCTATTGACACTGACTAATGAGGCAGCCATTGGAACGACTCATAAATTTCACTGTCCAAACTGTTGACACACAAAGTAAACAAGTCGAGCTATAAAGAATAAACGTTGCTTCCAAGGGCTCCTAACTCAAAAAGACACACACGTACACACGCACACACACATACCCACACACGCACACACACACACACACACACACACACACACACACAGAGAGGCAACGCTCATAAACTTCCATTTTGAGTATCCTGCGTGGTTTGCCCTTCGTCTTCTTTTATGCTTATCTCGTTGGCTCAATCTATGCCTTATCGCTCATGTTCATAAAAAAAGAACCCAACTAACGCATCCTTGAGAGCGGAACGGAGCACGAAAGAGTGACTGAGAGGGGCAGATCGACTGAGCTGTACTTGGAAATCCGAAACGCTATCTTGTTTGCTTGAAGTGCGCAATAAAATCGTACATTGATCCGGTTTTCGTTTTCCTTTTAGATAAACGAAATATTTATTTATTCGAGTTTTAAGTTCTTACACAAAAATAAATGTGTAATTCTAGATGTGTGTAACAGCCAGAAGAAAGCAGTTACGAGTCTATAAAGTGCAAGCAAAACAAGCTAAGGTGATCTTTAAATGTTTGTGGTTTATTTACTAAAATAAAGTAGAAATAGAAATAGAATAGAAATAAATATTCTATTATTAATAGCAAATATATGTAAATTTTCAATTTTCCGCTAGAAGATTAAAGATCTTTATTCAAAACAAGATCCATGATCATTTAAAGAAAAAAAAAATTTTAATAAAAATAAGACATATAATTTACGCTAAGATATTACAAACAAAAGCATTATACCCTGATTTCCCATTTTCAATGGGTTCATAGTATAAAAAGTACTTCTTCAATTGAGAAATATATACATTTAAATTTAATTTATGTTTATAATTAGAAAACAATAAATTGCCCATATCTAGCACACACAAAGCAGATTTATTTGACACTACACAAATTTTCCAAATCTACAAAGAACTCAAAGCTTCAGCAATGAAAACTTTGCGCATTTTGTTTATTCCTTTGAGCGCAATTATAAATTCATAAAAGTTGGCGTTGGGGTTTGATACCCTAGAGAAATGTCGCCCTGGTAATGGGTTGCTTTGAGCACGTTCGCTACTCAAAAGTTGTGCTTGCCCCATGGGATTGTGAGCTGTGCACGTGTGCCACAGTGTGGTTGGCTTGTTTGGTGGGGAGATCGAGTGATTGGGCTTATTTATATTACATTTCATGCCTGGCTGAGTGAGCAGCTCCTGGCACATCCTTTTTCCTCTGCGGCACGTGCAATCAAATGAGCTTTATGCACAAACAATTGGCAAATGGGGCAAGTTCATTAGCAGGCAATGTGGCAGGCAGTGCTGCTGTTGCTGTTGCTGTAGCTGTTATTCAGCTGCTTCTTAACATATTCTGATTAATGGCCCTGAAATTAAGAACAAGAACAACAATAACAGCTAACAGCGGCTGGTGGCTATTAAAAGTTAATTTCGAGGCGGGCGTAGCTTGATTTTGATTTTTCATTTCTTTTTTTTTTAATAAATTGTATCTCTCAGATACACGCGGCAAAAGCGCCCACAGGCATTTGTAGCTTGTTAGCCAAAATGAGAAACCTGGCTAACAGCTTGGCCCTGTCGGTCCGCTTGGGCCCTTCATTGGAGCCGCTTGTCGGCGTCCGGATGACAAATTGACTTCGTTAGAGCAATTTCTTCTTTTAAATGTGAATCGCAAATTGAAAAATGATTTGCCGCAGGTTCGTTGAATATGCCACTTGATTGCTTTGTGGCGGTGTTAGTGGTGTTGGTGGTGCTGGTGGTGCTGTTGGCGCTCTTCCTCCCACTGTTGCACTGCAATTTGCAGCTCGCTTAGTGGCGCCTAAATCTACCGCCATTTGCACATTTTTCACCCACGGCGCCGCGGAAATTGCCGCCGCGTGTTAATTGCATTTGCTCCTGCTACCGCAATTGTTGTTATTATTGTTTTTGTTGTTGTTGTTGCTGCTGTCTAGACATATTTGCCTCGTATATAATCAACACAAAAAAAAACTTTATACAGAATTGGTTTGGTATTGGGGTTAGAGCTGAGTTTGTTAAAGTGCTTGAAATTCGATCACAATCATGTTTTTTAATGGACAGTCCGCGTGTGTCCTGCAGTTGCTACCAATGCCAATCTAATATCCTGTTTAATTGTCCATAAAGACGCCCTCGCAGCGCAATCCAACTACATGATCATAGTTTTCATATATATATACGCTGTGAAAGTAGTGTAAATAGGGTATATATATATGATTGAGCTTATGTAATTTTTACAGAATATTATAAATGTCATATTAGAAACTACATCTAGTAATACCTTTATAATGCACAAGTTGTTCAAGTCTCTGAATTGGAGTCTACAATCAAAATCGATTTCTTTTGTCATTTTCAATCCAACATCCAAACTAAGCAACTATCATAAGTAGTTTAACAACTTACAGGGTATATCGCAGTCGACTACTATTGCTTGTTTTTTTATTATGCTTTGTTTACCTGCCGCCTGTGGTGAGTGACAACCCTGTCGCTGCTAAGTTTACGGCGTGTCAACACGCACATGGTACGCCATCTGGTGGTGGATGTAGGCAACAGCAATTCTTCAATTCATTTTTTGCGTGTGCATGTGTGTGTGTCTGTGTGTTAGCCTACACTAATCATAATGCAAACAAATAGATTGCTTTCAATCTAACAACCTTTCAGTGCTCAACGTTCCTATTCCTGCCCATTTCATGACCACACTTTGTTAGACACGCCATCTACTGGCAGAAGTTGGCAAAAGCAATTCTTCAACTCACCTTTCCATGTGTGTGTTTGCCTGCATGTGTGTGTGTTAGTCAACACTAATCATAACAATAACACAAGCAAATGGATTGCTTTCAATCTAACTGCCTTACAGTGTTCGCAGTTCCTGTCTCTTTCCCTCGCCCACGCCCCCTTTCTCTCTCGCCCTCCCCCTCATTTCATGGCTGGCTGCCTTTTGGTTGTACAGGTTGCGCCTTCGTCGGCAGTTAAGTCAACAGCATTTCGCTGACAGTTGTCCGAGTTCTCACTGTACCCTCGACACTCCTGGGTGTGCACAACAATTGCATTTTTATGCGTTTCAAAGTGTTTTTTGGACATGTTAAGCATAGACCAAAAATATATTTTCTGATTAGTGTTTCAGCTAATGCGTGGTTAGTTCTTGCCTGTTTTTATTGTTTTTTTCTTCTGTTTTTTGCTTGGGGTGGGATTAGTTTTATGTGTGGTTTGGCTTTAATGCTGCATGCCTCTTAGCGCTGCACAGTGGTGAGAAATAGATAAGAATAACAATTCTATAAAACTATAATCAGCTATAATAAACGAGGATGGTAAATAAAATATAGAGAACTAAAAAAAAAGAATTTATTATAATTAATAAATAATTATTATAAAATATAAAAATTATAAATAAATTGATAAAGTGTTATATTTCTATCGGTTTCTATTTTCACTTTAAATTCATAAATTATTCGAACTACTCTCGCATATTAGACATAATAAAATCTCCTATTTTATGTTAAAACATTTTGTTGTTATATTTCAATATTTTGCCCACTGTGCACTCCCCAAAAAAATATAAAATATGTTTGCAGCATTTGTCGACACAAAACTTTTATGTTTTAACGGCAATTTTCGTGTGCGTCGAAAAAAAAACAACAAGAAACCGAAAAACAATAGAAAAGCAAACCAAAACGGAAAAAAAGTACAGGAAAAACGGATCGGATCGCATGTCAAACGCAACTTCGTATTGTGATTTAATTTATGAGGCAAGACAAATTATAGAGCCCAACACATATGCCACATGCCACATGCCACTTACATACATACGCTTATAGACTAATATGGACAGTCGGATATAGCGAACAGATAACTGGACAGCGGAAAGTGGAAAATGCGTGACAATGGGCGCGTCAACTTTGGCCCCTTGGCTGTGTCTCTGTCTGCCGCCTGGTCAAAGACTTTCAACACATTTCTCAGCCAATTAACAATGATGATGAGTGTTAGCAGAAACTTTTTGCTGTTGTTTTTAATTGTTTGCAATTGCAATGAAGAGGCTGCGCAGGCATGGATACATACTGATACAGCTATAGATATACTTACAGATGTAGATGAGGATACAGATACAGAATCGTCTATAAGTTCTGAGGAAGTTAAAGATGCAGATACAATTGAATATGCATATACAACACTTACAGATGCAGTCGAAGGTACAGATAGAGACATAGATACAAAGGCAGTCGAGGATGCAGATACAGAATCTGATATAGATTAACAAGAAGCGAAAGATACAGATGTAGATACAAAGACAGACACAGATTGACTTGAAGATATAAATGCATATGGTATTAAATTTAAAGATACAGATACAGCTGCAGTTGTCTCAGATATAAATGCAGCTACTGTCGCTCGGATACAGATGCAGCTACAGATACTTCGACTATGCATAGTTCAATGGAAGTAGTTAACTCGAGTACGTCGTAATTACTTTGACCTGCTTCTGTTAGCGCGTCTATAGCTGGGCAACTAAGCAGACAGCCCCAGCTCCTACTACGCCGCTCCGTCTGCTCGGGGACTAATGCTTTGAAATCCGCTTCAATTGGATTTTCTTGTGGCACAAGTGACACTTTTTTCACTTTCGATACGCAACATTCTGTTGCGTTCTATACGCTGCGTTGTGTTTTCCCTTTTGCTTTCCACTAGGCTGCACAATTTCCATGCAGTTGACCAAACTGTGATAATGATAATGATAATGTCCACAGATTATGTCACGCAACAATTTGAACTTTAAGTTCACATTTTAATGGAATTTCGTTTGATTTACATGCAACGGCAGGGTTCATGACTTGGCATCGTTTTTTCCCCCCCAACATTTTCTACTAATGCGTGGTGCGTATGGTTTTTAATGTAAGTGCAATATGTTAAGGATTTGTTGAGGCTTCGTCTGAGCTGATTCGGAATTTGAGTGTGTGGCAAGCATCTAAATACGGATAGAGCTGACGGCGTCTTTATCAGGCTGAGGGGGGACAATGGTGTGCTCTATATATGGATTCATATTCGAAATATGCCAGAGTAACTTGTTGATAAGGAAGTAAATGTTTAGCAGATTGGAAAAATATTGATAGATTTCGTGAGAATTAGTATAGAAATGATTGGGCAGAGCCTCTGGCAGACTGCGACTCTGGCTGAGAAAGTTTTGAAGTTTGAAATGCTCTTAGTAGATATGGATTCATATGCTTAAGTGGGCCAACTGAGAAAGAACTTAGAGCATAGAGATTAACTAGTTGATAAGGAAGTAGGTAATGGAATTGATATTAATGTCAATATGAATTGGCAAAAATTAAAGGCAAAGCAGAAAGGAGATCAGTATTTGTTTACATATAACTAAAGTTCTTTCAATGAGTTCTTTATAGAATTTAATATATTTTTTCAAAGAACAACTTCATATGCTTAGCTAGAAGAGCTGCTGGACAGACTAACTAGCTGACAGAGATTAGTTACTCCGAAAAGTACAAAGAAATAAAAGCCACAGCAGAGATCAGTTTAGAGTTTCTTAATCTCTAGCTAATACGCTTTTAATGAGTTTCAGTCTAAAACTCTCCTTGTATTCCTAATGCAATTCTGAGCTGCATTCGTTACACACACAGAAAAAACACTCACTATGAGTTTTTTAAACGACTTTCTCATGACTTCTGTCGCTTGGACTGCGGTCAATTAGCCAAAACTAAAATCCGGTACGTGCTACTGTGGCAAAAATATCTGGAAATTTCGCAGCCGGCGTCGCTCTTAATGATTGCTGAGACACAGTGCGGGCCAAGGACACGCTAGCAGAGCGAACGTTGCGTCCGAAGTTTTCCGCTAATTAAAGAAGGCGATTTCGTTTTTCTTAGCGAGATGTGTGAAAACCGTTAAAGCGCACGTAGCCTGAGCCAGGGGAAAAGGCAAAGGGAGGGAAGTTTGTTGCCTGTTGGCTTGGCTTGTGCGCAGCTGGCTGCTTAATAAATTTGCGGTCTTCCCGCCCCGAAAAAAAAGAAAATGACATGCGGCAGCCAGGATATGCAAGCGAATTTCCACATTTACCTGAGACGCTTTTCCAGGTAGCCCAGCCAAGCATATGCCAGGTAGAAGACACGAACAAAGAGACTTGCGCAGCCGGCATTGACAGTTTGGCTCAGCTGCTCGGCCTTTTCAATTTCCTCGTATAAATGCGAAGCGCCGTTGCGTCCGCCAGCTAGAAGCAAAACAGCACGCGATCGTGATAGATCTTAGATCCTTAGCTGCATAGCAACTACGACCAAAGTTTAACATAGTTAATCACATACAGAATAAACAAACTAAGTCCAGGTTAGCAATACGAAGAAGAAGATTTCGTTAACTATCAACAACTAACTCCAGTTTCTGTTTTCTGTTTTCGCTCTACTTGCAGAATTCCCATAGAGTTCTCTAAAGTAAGCCACAGCAACTACAATAAACAGCAAACACTGCACGATGGGTGAGCTCGAGGAGAAGGAAACGCCACAGACTGAAACACAAGCGGCACAGGAAACGCTAGACGAGCCCAAGGAGACGGACAAAATGCTAGACAGCAAGAAGGACGAATCCAAAGATAAAACGCCCAGTCCACAGACATCGAAGCCAGCAACGCCAAATGCAGGCAAAAAGTCGCCGGTGCCGGCCGAGAAACCAGCTGGCGAGGAGATCATTGACATACCCGCAGAGAATGGCAACAAGCCCAATGGTGCTGGGGCCGATGGCGATGAGAAGAAGATCAGCAAGGAGGAGCGCGAAGTGAAGCCGAAGAAAATACCAATTGGTGGCCTGAAGCTGCCTGGTTTCTTCATGAAGAACAAGCCCAAGGCGGAGGGCGATGGTGCCGAGGGTGAGCTGCTCGAGAAGGACAAGGAGCTGGCGGAGGAGAAGGAGGACAATGGTGATGCTGCGGCAGCAGCAGCTGGCAAAGAAGGAGAGCAGAAGCCACGACCTGGTCTTGGCCAGCGTTTGCGCAATTTTTTTGTGCGCAAACCAGCCGCTGACAAGGAACAGCAAAAGAAGCAACTGACCAATGGCGATGCGGATGCCAAGTCGGGTAAGTAGAGCGCAAATGGGATGAGCCAACAATTTGCTAATAAACCGTATTCCAAACAGAAGCCACAGCTGAAGCAGCTGCTGCCGAGGATGCAGATCCTCCACCAAAACGTGGCTTACTCAATGCCATCAAGCTGCCCATTGCCAACATGATACCCAAAAAGCGAGGCGGTGATGATGTGGAACTGGGTCTGGGCAAGGCTGGACTGGCCTCAATGGAGACACTCGACGATTCGCTTAAGGATCAGGACACTGTGGATCGTGCGCCGCTCAAGAGCAATGGCGCCGATGAGCTGAAGAGCGAGCTCAAGGATGAGAAACTGGCCGCAGAGCAAAAACTGGCCGCCGAGGAGGAGGAGCGTGAACGTCCCGTCTCATTGTGGTGCCGCCTGCGCGGCTACAAATGCAGCGTCGATGATGCGCTAATTGTGTTTGGCATTCTGCTGTTTATGCTGCTGCTAGGCGTGATTGGCTATGTGCTCACCCATGAGACGATGACGTCGCCGCCATTGCGCGATGGTCGCTATATCTCCACCGTCACCGGCTGTGGCCTGGTCGAGGGCGTCAAGGATGATGGCGCATTCGCCTTCCGTGGCATTCCATATGCCAAGGCGCCGCTGGATGAGCTGCGCTGGCGTCCAGCCCAATTGATTGAGCATATCGACGACTGCTGGAACGGCACACTGCAGACGCACAATCGAAGCACCGTCTGCACACAGCGTCTGGGCAACGGCACAACCATTGGCGATGAGGATTGTCTCTATTTGGATGTGGTGACACCGCATGTGCGCTATGAAAATCTGCTGCCCGTGGTGGTGCTCATTGGCGCCGATTCGCTGGCTGGTCCCTCGCCTGGAATTTTACGCCCTTCAGCACGCTATTCGCGCTCCCATGATGTGATCTTTGTGCGTCCGAACTTCCGCTTGGGTGTCTTTGGTTTCCTTGCACTGGAGGCCCTCACCAAGGAGTCGCATCCGCACACCTCGGGCAACTATGCGCTCACCGATATCATTGCCGTGCTCAAGTGGATTCAGCTGAACATTCGGAATTTCGGTGGAAATCCTCAGTCTGTGACTCTGCTGGGTCATCGGGCGGGAGCGACGCTCGTCTCGGCTTTGGTCAGCTCAAATAAGCTGGATGGTCTGTATACACGTGCCTGGGCCTCGTCGTCGTCGGCCATTTTCCCCGGCAAACCGCTGCAAGAATCGGAACGTTTGAATCAGCAGATCATGGCCACTTTGGAGTGCCAGGATGCGGCGTGCTTGCGTAAAGAACCCAGTGAGAAGTTGTGGGAAGCCACGCCAGACATCTGGTTCCAATTCCCCGCCACGGTGCCCCAAGCCCAAGAGCTGACCACTGCCAATCGTCACGAGTGGCTGGTGCTGGACGGTGATATACTGTATCAGCATCCATCCGAATCCTGGAAACTGGTGCCGATCCAAACCAATACCAATCAACTGCATCAGCCACGCCTTGTAATGGGCGCCACTGCCCATGAGGCACACTCTTTGAAGCTGCGTGAATTGCATGCCAACTGGACTGCCGAGGAGGTGCGCTCATATATACAAAACTCCCAACTGGGCGCACTCGGCTTAACCGATGAGATTATCCAACGATACAATGCCACCAACTATGCCGCCCTAGTGGCCATCATCACAGACATACGCACCGTTTGCCCGCTGTTGACGAATGCCCGCCTGCAACCCACTGTGCCCTTCTATGTGGTCACCCAGGGTGAGGGCAACGATAAGCTGGCCACCGTGGATGCCGATGTGCAGGCCATCCTCGGACGCTACGAGCCCCATACCGTAGAGCAGCGACGCTTTGTTTCGGCAATGCAGCAACTCTTCTATTATTATGTCTCCCATGGTACGGTGCAGTCCTTTGATACGCGTCGTCGCGTCATCATTGTGGAGCAGGATGCGCAAGCACAGGAGGATCACGATCACTGCAACTACTGGATCGGAAAGGATATTGTGCCGCGATTTGCGCGCGTCGATTAAGCAACAGAAATTTCCTTCCACGTCAACTCCTATACCTATACCTATACCTAATCCTTATCCTAATCCTAACCTCCGTAATCTATGACAATGTTCGACGGTTTATTAACTGTCCTGTAAAAGTTAATTTTCTCTATTTCTCTCTCTCTCTCTCTCTCTCTCTGTCTATCTCTGTGACTTTGTATCTGTCCCTTTTTAGAGTTTGTAGTACTCTTTAGCTTTTCCAGTTTTTCCCGATTTCATTATGAGTTTAGTTTAGCCTAAGTGAATCTAGTGTTTATATACGAATGTACATTTAGTTTTCGACAATTATTTAAGTTGTAAGTTTTTTAAGTGTAACGCATAACTCCACAGCAGCAAAATGCATCTAAGTATGCCTCTACTAAACATAAACATAAACATATAACATACATGCATATATCTATGATAATGTATTCTTTAATCTTAACAACACACTCGAAACACACACAAATAAAACACAACAAAATATATTTGAACATATACTTGAAAAGTATAGACAAAACTTCACGTCTTTCAACTATCCAAACCACACAACACACAACACACTTTCACGAATTCTATATAATAATCAGATATATATATATATACATATATATCACATATAGCTGGAGCGTTAAGCAAAACCTTTGACCAACGATCGTTTTTGATACAATTTTTACATAGCAATGGGGCGCCATAAAGACAAGACTCAACAAATAAACAATGAAAAATCAAAGAATTTAGATTTCGTAAGGCTAACGAACAGGAGAACGCATCAAAAACAATTATTAAAATATATATACATATACAAAATGAAAATATATAAACGTGTGTTTAACATTTGAGACTGTATGTACTATACATAGAGACATATATGTACTATAAACAAATTCATTTCGTTTCAAAATTCACTTGCCCAGAAACACAAAATATTTTCTATAGCTTTAAATGTATTGTATATTAGTCAAGCATTCAGCAAACTTAAATGTAAATTAAAAGGCCGTATTCATATTTGATATTGTCTTTCGCTGCATTTTTCCATAAATGTTTTTTACTTTCCAAATATACTCAAATATCAAAATGATTTAGTTAATCGTACATGTAATTTGCACATTCAAACAAAAAACAAAAATAATTAAACACAAAAATTTAAAAGAAAAGAAAACTAGAATCAAAAAAAAAAGCTCTGCAAAAACATATAGCATTTAGCATTATGGTCAAGATCTGTGTGTTCAAGTGATACAAATAATAATGATTAAATGAATATACTTCTATTTCAAGTTTGTGTCTGAAAAGCAAGCATGAGAATGTTTAAATAAAAAACCACAATGAAATATAACTCTTAATTGTTTAACTTATAACTAGTCACTAACTAATTACGCTTAAAACACATGGAATTGTCACAGCCTTGGCGACAGCAAACAGGGATTACTTTTCACTTCAGTTTCTGCTGCTGTTGACCTTATAGATGCGGCATTTGTTATCCGTTAGGGCGGCTAAATAGGAGCCAGCCGACGTGCTCACTGGACAGATGTCGTAGACGACCTCATTCACTGGCATGGTTTGGACGCGTTCCTCTCTCCGTACATCGTACATCATTAGCTGCTTGTTGTCCTGCAAGTAGCCCACGACCAACGTATTATCCTCCACGCACAGTTGTGTGGGTCGTGTCATATAGGGCGTGGCAGTAGAGCCAAATATGGTTGCCTTCACTTGCAGCACTGGCACGCCATCAATTTTGTCCAGCTTGGTAAGTATGAAACGCGACTGTGGGTACTGGGCATTGGAACGTGCTGAGAACAGCACCGTGTCCTGCAGCACATCATACTGCATGGATAGGAAGGGGCCATCGACATTGAGGCGTGTGGGCACGGCCGTCTCACTGGCATACTCATAAAATTTCACTACGGTCAGCTGGCAGACCAGGAAGCCACCATTGGTAAATGTCTTGCCCGCGGGCACGGCAGCTATGTTTATCACAGGACTAAAGTTTTCTGTAAATGAGATCAGCATAAAGTTAACGTTATAAAGGCGTAACGAGCAAATCAGTTAACTTACCTTCAGATTGAAACTCGCTGAGGATCGTCTCCGGGAAGCGCATATCGAACACATAGACGCCGCCTCTAAGGTCGCCTGCATAGAGGAAATGTTCACGCTCATTGCGATCCACGCCGCAGGACCAGAGCGGCTTGTCATTGGCCGTGAACATGTTGCTGCACAGGCGGGTGCGTATGTCGAAGGTCTTGATGCGGGTCTCTCGACTGGCCACGGTTAACAGACGCTGGCTCTCGCTAAAACCAATGTCTCGCACTAGCAACGCCGAGGTGTGCAGAAATTGCAGCGGCTTGAAGCTGGGCGGATCGATGAAGCGCACGCCATAGCCCGGAAACAGATTCTGTGCACTCTTCTGCGAGGCAATCAACGTCGACTGGGCCGCAGAGTAGAGCAGCACACGGCAGCCGGGCTCTCTTGTTATCTCAAAGTTCTTCTCCATGTACAGTCGATGGCTAGCCAATTGGCTGATGCTCTTCAGTGTGCTCCCGCTGCCCATGTCATCGCCATAAGCTCCACGACAGCCGCCGCCCGCGCGCACCAGCTGACGCAGTCTCTCGTAGTCCAGCTGCAGGGCGTTCATCTTGTTGATTGTCAATGAGTGCGACATTTTAACCGTGGCCAGCTCCGTGGTTAGCGACTGACAACGACGTCGCTCCGCATCCAGCTCCCTGCGCATGTCATGCTCCTCCGTGCGGTCGATGGCTCGCACCCGCTTCGCATAGAGGCAGCGTATGTCTCGATTGGCAGCCTTCGTCTTGCATTGGGGACACACCTTAATTGCCGACTGTCGTTGGCTCTCGATCAGCCAGCGTCGTATGCAGGACTCACCGAAGAGATGGCCACAACGCAAGGAGACCAAACGATGCTCCCCGCTCATTTCCCATGACTCCAGACATATGGAGCACGTCATGCCGTCATCTTCGTCGTCTTCAGTCGAGGATCGCCTGGCTACTGGCGTGCCTACCCCTCTGCTGGTCTCATTAGACAGACGCTTACGTTTCTTGGGCGGCGATGGAGAGTCAAGATTAATGACGTCGTTATCTCCTTGCTCTGCTCTACGTGATGTTGCAGGCTGCTGCGCATTCGCTTCTACCACAGCAACTACCTCCTGCTCAACAGCAGGCAGCTCTGGATGATTGATATTTGCTACCTCATTGTCTACAGCTTCAAGCTCATCCGCTGCTTCAAGCGCATCCGCCGCTTCAGGCTCATTCGCCGCTTCAGGCTCATCCGCTGCTTCAGGCTCATTCGCAAGCTCATCTGCCGCTTCCAGCTCAGCCACCGCTTCAGGCTCATCTGCCACTTCAGGCATATCTGCCGCTTCAGGCTCTGCATCTTCTTCGTCATCATCGAAAGGTAGCAAATCTATACTGCGCCGCTGCGCAGTTGGCTCTATATCGTCCTGTTGATGCTCAGGTGCTGGCTCGACCATCTCTTCCAATTCACGATGGTCCGGATTCTGAGTTGGTCCAAGACGCTGATACCTGCGCGAACGGTTAAGAAAAACAGGCTGAAAGTCCTGGCTGTCCGCGTCCTGCTCCGTTGCATCCGAGTCACTGTCGCCCATGATTTATGTCTTGTAAAATTATTCAAGCTTGAGAGATGTTAGCCAGCAACGTTCCAATAAAAATTTAATTTTTGATGCTTTTATGGGCTTAGCATTCTGTTGCATTTACTTGTTTTATTTGCCAATTATAATAACATTGATAAAGCGCGTTGATTTTATATACTTAAAGATGATACATCTGGCAACGCCAGAACTCTGGCAGCACCGGCATCGACGAAAACGAGTAGATTGACGAAAGTATCGATATTTTGCGAATCATTTCGACGCCGTAGACGCCATTCATTTTTAGTTTTGTAAAGAAAAGAACAATTTCAATTAACGATTTATTGGCAATAAAGTACGAATAAAACGCCAAAATCCAAGCGTAATCATTGTGAACGGAATTTAGTTTTGAATTGTATAATACGCTCGCGCTGCTTTCAACGAGCTCCTTTGCCGGCAATCATATTGCATATTCCGGCAAATAAATTGCATCAGTATTAGTGACTGGATACAAATTGCCAATTCCCAGGCATCGTCCAGGCACACTGAGGAATATTTTCGAAACTTTGGTAGTTGCTTAAGCACGCCGCAACACACTGCCCACAGCCCATTTGGTAAGCGACAATTCGTGTAGGTTTGTGAAGCGCAACGCAATTTGCTGACTAACCGCTCTGTCCTTGAACTCGACAGACTTGGCTGCTGTCCATTTGAGTGAGAAATCTAGACACACGCGAAGCAAAGCGAAAGCCGACGCCGCCGACGCGCCAATTTAACTTCAATACATATAGTAAATCATTCCTTTGCTGATCCGCTAACAGGGAAGAATTTACACTAGCAATGGCCGAGGCAAAAACACCCGAAAAGATGCTGTCTGCCAAACCGCCGGTCTATCATCAAAATAGCCATAGTCCAAATGCTACGCTCCAGCTGCCGAGCCCCATCATCACGCGGCGCACACGCACGGCCTCGACGTAAGTCGCCCCCATCCCCTGCTTTCAGCCTAGCATACCCGACCCGACCTTCTCATCTGGCATTGATTTAATTGTCTGCTCCTCCTTCTCCTTTTTGCTTGCACAAACACGCGCGCGCACTCGAACAAAAACAAAACCAACAACAACAACAGCTCAGCGCGTGCCATGGAAAATCCAATGGTGGCCGGCATTGTGAAATCCTTTAGCCGCAGTAAAGGACACGGCTTCATCACGCCGCATGGCGGCGGCGAGGACGTTTTTTGCCATGTTTCCGAGTAAGTTCATTTAATACTTTCTCACTGCACAGTTTTCTACACGCAATTTAACAACCAACAAATTATTTTGCAATAGCATCGAAGGCGAATATGTGCCCATGCCTGGCGACGAGGTCAAATATCGCCTGTGCGCCATTCCGCCCAAGTTTGAGAAACACCAGGCCGTGCACGTGCAGATAAGCAATCTGACGCCCGAAGTGCACCACAAGTGGGAGGAGCCCGTCTTCTGCGGCTCTCCCGCCAAATAGATGCTCGCTTCTGTAACGGCCTTCCACACAATTTAATTAACTGGAGCACGCAGCAAACGAAAACATAAAACAAAAAACAATATAAATAATGAACAGTTGGTAAACGAACGCCGATCAAGACAAACACAAAAAGATAAAAACAGAACAGTAAATGGAAGCATACAAAACGACTTAATCAATCGTACGCCACACAGCCAGCCAGCCAGCCAGCCAGTCAGTCAGCCAGCCAGCAGCCAGTTTCAATTAAAAGTCTTTATTATTATTAAGCTAAGCAAAAAATATATTTAACTCGTGTCACAATTGTGTTAGACTTTTTTGAAAAGACCAGTTTGAAGATTTGAAATGGATTCGTCTTGAAATCGGAAATATTGTTATTTAAGATCGACAGATTTGGAGCCTGTAACAGTATATGAATACTTAATTTTTGATCTTATTGAATTATTTAATTTGTAAAAGCAAAGCAATTGCCCGAATATCTTTATTACTAAAAAAAAAAGTTATATAAAAGCTGAAACATTCAATATTTGTGTTTTCTTTTGTTTGCATATGGGAGCAATTGCCTTATCAGCGCGTACAAGACGCTGTGGGCCGACATATGTACATATATAATTGGTTTTTTTCTTTTACATGGTAAATATTTTGAAGAGCAGCAAAAAAGCTATCAGAAAACCGGTTGTGAAATGAGCTTTGCAGGGGGTATCGATTAATCGATACCCGCACTCACTTTCGATACGTTCGATGTTGCTTGGGCAAATCGCTGCTCTAAATATGAAAAGTACTTGAATTAAGCGAAACGCGAACGTCAACAAACCAGCGCCACATCGTCACACAATGATATAAAGCGCAGAATTGAATTGAATCAACTAAATTTAAAGTTAGGTTTAGAAACCTTAACAAAAAAAAAATCAAAATTATTTTGTAAACGCGTTGCTAACATAAGCCGCCTTTAACTGACGTGGACCTGCAGCAGTTGTTGTTGTTTTTTTGTTGCTGCTGATTACAGACGCAGCTGAAGGTGAGGGCAAATCAAATAATGAGTTAAAACATGCATAGCAGACTTCATTCTTTCACTGTATGCAGGCAACAACATGTCCGCTCGCCGCCGGGGTCAAGCGCAAGACGAGCAAAAGCTCGTCGAGTCCATGGCACAAGGGGACAAAGAGGAGAAGCCCGATTTGCGGGGCGATAGGCGCAACATAGCCATATTGCTGTTCCTGTACGTGCTGCAAGGCATACCCATTGGCCTGATTGCTGCTGTGCCCATGCTGCTGCAGAATCGCGGCGCCAGCTACAAACAGCAGGCGGAATTCTCATTCGCCTATTGGCCCTTCAGCATCAAGCTGCTGTGGGCGCCCATTGTGGACTCACTGTATGTGCGACGGTTCGGGCGTCGCAAGTCGTGGCTGGTGCCCGTGCAGTATCTGTTGGGTGGTTTCATGTTGCTGCTGTCGGCGCACGTGGATCGCTGGCTGGGTGGCAACGACCTGGAACCGAATGTGCCGCTGCTCACGCTCCTGTTCTTTGTGCTGAACTTTTTGGCCGCCACGCAAGACATTGCTGTCGATGGCTGGGCTTTGACCATGCTAAAGCGCTGCAATGTGGGCTACGCTTCCACCTGCAACAGTGTGGGCCAAACGGCCGGCTACTTCTTGGGCTATGTGGTGTTTATTGCACTCGAGTCGAAGGACTTTTGCAACACATATTTGCGCTCCGTTCCCGAGGATGTGGGCATGATAACGCTGCCACGTTTTCTCTGGTTCTGGGGCATCACGTTCATTGTGGCCACTACGCTGGTGGCGATCTTTAAACGGGAGAACGATATTGAGGATGCTCACACCGATGCACGCTACCAGGAGGAGCACGAACTTAACATACACGAAAGCTACAAGGTCCTCTGGGACATGGTGCGCAAGCGACCCGTTCAGATTTTAGCTGGCATTCTACTCACCGTGAAGGTGACTTTTGCTGCCTCCGATGCGGTCACCTCACTGAAGCTCATCGATGCCGGCGTGCCGAAGGAGAAGTTGGCCCTGCTGGCTATTCCCGTGATTCCACTACAGCTCATCCTGCCCATCCTAGTGGGCAAATATACCAACGGACCCCGTCCATTGGATGTGTACCTGAAGGCTATACCCTATCGTATATTGCTGGCGACCGTGGCCACGATCATAGCGTATGCCACTCCCTATTTGATTTCCGGCGGCGAGGTGCCCGTCTACTACTACGTGCTTCTTGTCGTTAGCTATGGCTGCTATCAGGTATTCCTGTACTCCATGTTTGTGGCAGCCATGGCATTCTTTGCCAAGATCTCGGATCCCGCCGTGGGTGGCACCTACATGACATTCCTCAATACGTTATGCAATCTCGGCGGCAATTGGCCAAATACGGTGGTGCTTTGGTTAGTGGATGTGCTAACCGTAAAGCAGTGCACCACCCAATCCGAAAATCTCTGCGAGGACAAGGAAGGACAGCAGGCAAGTGGCCGCCACTGCAATCTATCTATCTGCAGATTCACTAATTGCTTGTTGCTCTTCTCTTTCAGGCCTGTACCTCAGCTGAAGGCAAGTGTGAGATAATATTTGATGGCTACTACTTGGAGGCGGCGGTGTGTGTGGTGTATGGCATCATTTGGCTGCTGGTGGTGCGCAAGTGGATAGTCCATCTGCAGAATCTGCCCACGAGTGCCTGGATGGTGGTCAAACCATCCGCAGCCAAGCTGAAAGTGCGGTAGCAATTAATGGTCTGATCTTCATCCTGCGCACCACGCGCACAGTCATTGATACAAGAAGCTATACATAGATATCTAGGACTAGGACTAGGACCTCTTTGCGTTGCGGGCTAGGCGAATTGTAAATTGTTTAGAAGCCACGCCCATCCCCTCCGTATTGTTTTATATAACTTAATATTCCATGTGGAAATAAAATTAAATTCAATGTTGAGCATATAAATCAAATATGAATATGGATATATATATGTATGTGGGCAACAAGAAAGGGTATGCGGGCTGCGAATAGAGATGTTGTTTTATTCGGGCCATGTTGGGTTTTCTACAAATCGCTGTTGGCATTGTTGCCTACGTTTTGAAATACAAAAAATACGTGTTTATCTTATGCTTAATAGTACTTCCAGGAGTCAATGGATTCTTGATTCTTTTGTTTGCTCTTGCGCTCGATCAGACCTGCCAAATGCTCTGAGCGCATGGACAGCGAGTCAATCTTCTCCACCAGCTGCTGATACGGACTCAGTGGCTGTGTACCCATGACGACATGGCCAAGTTTCGAATCGATCTTGGCATTTAGACGCGCATTACGTATCAAATTGACAATCCAGCATTCGGCCTCGTTGGGCTTCATGTTCAGCTTGTCGGCGAGCATGCTGATGGTGATGCACTGATGGATGCGACAGAATGTTTCGAAGATCATCAGGCGCGCATCCTCCACGAACTCATTGAGGCAGGCGACAATGAAGAAGTCATTCAAGATGACCGTTTGGCACTCGTGCAACTTGAGGCGTGCGCCCTCAAAGTCAAAGTTGACGTAGAGGCACTCAAGGAACTCGGTGATGGGATCACGATACGTGTACGACTCTTGCTGTATAACCTTAATCAAATCCTTGAGTGCATTGCGACGAGTGCGATTGATGACGACGGCGGTGGCCAAGTAACGCATTATGTGTGGGCACATCGTCTGTATGGCGTTCAGATAAAGCGGCTTATACAGGAACATCTCGATGATGAGATCGCGACCCTTTGGATGATTAAAGAACACCAACACGGACCAGTGGATCAGCCAAGTGCGCTGCTGCAGCGCCTGAATGGTCGAAAAATTGGCGCTATCAATGTAGTCACGCAGACGCGTCAAATCCTCCAGAGCGGTATTCCAGTTGAGCGTCAGAATCTCAGCGGCCAGCTTGCCCCATAGCACATTCAGATAGTTCTACAAGGATCAGGACAGATAAGACACCAATCCTCATGATAAATGCAAAATAAATACCTTGTCATTGGGCGACATGACAATAAGGCAAAAGTACAAGTATGATGTGGACTCCTGGTAGTTGCCGCATTCATACAAGTACTTGGCCAACTTGTAGGCGCTCTCCAGGTGCTCCACCTTGAAGTTGTAGTCCTTCTGCAGGGCATTCACAAAGGTCTTGGAGTCCTTCATGCTCTCGCCGTTCTTCAGAATGTCGGTGGCCTTCATGATGGGGGCCACCTCGTTTTGCAGCTGCTTCAATGTAGCCAACACCTCGGCCTTGCGCTGCACAAGCTCATCCGGCATCTCCTGGCTGAGATTGAGACGCTTGCGTGTGTCCATGGTGTAATCGATCATGTTCGTCTTGTTCACCGTCTCCAGAATGTACTCCAGCAACTCCTGCTGATTGTAGATCTGCGGAATATAAGCCAAATACAACAATTATACGTATTTCTGAAGATTTAGACATTTGATGACGGTGACACGAAGCAATGAATTTTTCTAACCTCCTTGCCGCATAAAAACTCCAGCAGTGGGAAAGTCAAATGTCTGTCCAGATATTGACAATTGATGCGTGTTAGATCAAATTGTGCCATGATTGCAACTGTATTTTCACTATTTTCACAACAAATTACTATTAATTTCCACACAAAATCTGCACAAAAATACGCGTGCGAAAGACGCACAGTGCTGCCCTATGGCGAAAAGAAATGTTATTTTTATGTTTTTAGCATGTATACACTGATCGTTGTGGTACATCGATATGTAGTCTAGTATGCGATGTTTTACATATATCGATATGGCAAATGATGCTATAGCAGCCAGCTTTACAATTTATAAGTATTTACGCGCTAAATGAAAAGCTCTTTGAATTTTTGCTTGCAACACTTGAATATATTTAATACTTCACCATTTGATTTCACATATAAGTTTGTATATAGAAGGTGTATATTGTAGTGAATAATTTGTTTGTTAAATATATATATGGATTAATAATGGTATCTTGCCAAAGGGTCATTAAACATACGGCTTTAAAAATACCAATATTTGTGTTTTGTTAATACATATTGTAAATAGTTTATAGGTACTTTGCAATTAACGATCATCAGTTGTAGCTCAAAAAACAAACAACACCTACAAATGCAATTTGATATAAGCTGAGAGACTACAGAAATCTAAATATACTTGTTCAGTGCCATAATTACTTGTCATTTTGTTAATTGAGGGAATCAGCATACCAATTTTTGGCCAAACAACTCTTGAAACATAAAGCGAGTAAGTACAATACCTATATGAAACACAAATACATATCTACAATATTATGTCATATTATATGTCTTTTTTTTGTTGTTGATGTTTATAACGCGTTAACGGTTAATTTCTAGTTATTGTCCTTGAATTTGGATATATTTTTAAGCCCAAAATTTGTGAATTTTGGGATTTTCGACACATTTTCTTTTGCACTCATAATTGACTCTCATTCTGTATCAAAGTCTTGGAGGGCATCGCGGCCGCTGAGCTGGTCAGCAGCGCATTGTGGGCGTGGCGTCGCAAAAAATAAAACGATAGTTAAAAGGTGTTTAATATGTAGTGTAAAAAACTGAAGTCTTTTTTAGAAGTAAACTAAACTAAAATCGCGAAAATAAAAATCACAAATTGCAAATCGGCTTTCACAACGAAAACCTTTACGAATCTTTCTATGCTAAGGACGACGCACGCACACAGACAGAAGACAGACACCCCGCATCACCATCCAGCATCAGCATCATCAGGTACTTAGAATCTGGGTACTGTTGGATCAATGACACCGCCAGGTCCGGGCAAGCCGCTGGGTTTGCCCGTTAGGTAGGAATCCACTTGACGCGCCGCCTGGCGACCCTCCGTAATGGCCCACACCACCAACGACTGACCACGCCGGCAATCTGTAAAGCAGCATATTTTTAAATTTGTCTCTTTCCATGTCATCTCATTCCATTTCACTTACCGCCTGCTGCGAACACCTTGGGATTGGAGGTGCCATACTGTCCATTGCATGCTTTTATGTTGCCGCGAGGATCCAGCTCCAGGCCCAGCTCGCTGGGCACCGTCTTTTCGGGTCCAAGGAAGCCCATGGCCAGCAGAATCAGATCAGCTGGGAAGTATTTCTCCGAGCCGGCCACCTCCTGCATGCGCCACTGACCCGTTTCTGTCTTGGTCCACTCCACCTCGACAGTGTGGACTCCCTTAATATGGCCATTCTCACCCACAAACTCTTTGGTTGTGGTGCAGTATTGGCGAGGATCTTTGCCCCATTTGAGGCGCACCTCCTCATGGCCGTAGTCCACACGGAACACCTTGGGCCACTGTGGCCAGGGATTGTCGTCGGCACGCTTCGATGGCGGCTCTGGCAATATTTCGAATGTGGTAATGCTCTTGGCGCCCTGTCGCAGCGAGGTTGCAATGCAATCGCAGCCAGTGTCGCCGCCACCAATTATGATGACATCCTTGCCTTCGGCCGAAATGATCTCCTTTTTGCCGCCCAGCTGCTTCTTCTGCTGCGCCTCGAGGAACTCCATGGCAAAGTGAATGCCCTGCAGATCGCGATTGGCCAAAGGTAAATCTCGCGGCCAGGTGGAGCCAGTGGTCAGCATCACTGCATCATAGCTGGAAGTTGAAAAGTTGTTATTGAGGATCTCAATAAAAGTCCATAAATTGATGACTTACCTCTGCACCAACTTCTCTGCGCTAGTCTCCTTGCCAATGTGCACATTGGTACGGAACTCAATGCCCTCATCGGCCATGAGATCCACACGCCGCTTTACCACCTCCTTGGATAGCTTCATGGTTGGAATGCCGTACTGTAGCAGACCTCCGACACGATCGTTGCGCTCAAAGACCGTAACAAAGTGTCCGGCACGGTTCAGCTGCTGAGCAGCTGCCAGGCCGGAGGGACCGGAGCCCACAATGGCCACTCGCTTGCCGGTGCGTGTCTCTGGTATCTCAGGCTTGATCCAGCCCTGCTCAAAGGCATGATCGATTATGGCGCACTCGATATTCTTGATGGTCACTGCCGGTTCCGAGATGCCCAACACGCAGGAGCCTTCGCAGGGAGCTGGGCAGACGCGTCCCGTAAATTCAGGGAAATTGTTGGTCTGGAGCAGCTGTCGCAATGCCTCCTGCCATTCGCCATGGAAGACCAGATCGTTCCACTTGGGTATGATGTTGCCCAACGGACAGCCCGTGGAGTTCGACTGACAGAAGGGTACACCGCACTCCATGCAACGGGCGGCCTGCATCTTCAAGTTCTTGCGCACATGTGGGAAATTGTAGACCTCATTCCAATCCTGCTGGCGAGCTCCTGCATCACGATAGGGAGCCGCCTCGCGCTTGTATTTGACAAAGCCGTGCAGCTTGTCCAGCACACGATCAGCGCGCTTCTGCTCCAGAGCCACATCCTGAATGGCCTCCTCGATGTCCTTGATGTGCGGTTCGCATTTACCGTTACCATTCTCAACGGCTGCCACCTTGGCGGGCTGCTGCTCTGCCGCCTGCTCGGCCATGTCCTTGAGTGCCTTCTGGTATTCGTATGGGAAAACCTTGACGAATTTGGACTGCTCTTGTGCCCAGTTGTCGAGCAGCTCCTTGGCCACCTTCGAATCGGTCTTCTCAATGAAGTCAGCCAAGAGCTGCTTCACCAGCGACACATCTTCGTCCAACTGCAGCGGCAACAACTCGACCGATTCTGGATTGACCTTGGGCTTGAACGAACCATCAATATCATAGACATAGGCAATGCCACCGGACATGCCCGCTGCGAAATTGCGTCCAGTCAAGCCAAGGATAACAACCAATCCACCAGTCATGTACTCGCAGCCGTGATCACCCACGCCCTCCACGACGGCCGTCACGCCTGAATTGCGCACACAGAAGCGCTCAGCGGCTATGCCTCGGAAGTAGGCGTTGCCCTCGGTGGCGCCATATAGGCACACATTGCCCACGATCACATTTAGATGCGACTCGAAGGGAGCGGTGTCTGGTGGCGTGATGATTACATTGCCACCACATAGACCCTTGCCCACATAATCGTTGGCATCGCCCTTCAGGGTCACATTGACGCCACGCGCCAAGAAGGCGCAGAAACTCTGACCAGCCGAGCCCTCGAGGAAGATGTCAATGCTCTTGCCAGCAGGCAGACCAGCCTCGCCATATTTACAGGCAATGTGATAGCTCAGGGTAGAGCCAAACGCACGCTCTTCGTTGTGTATGGCCATGTTGATGGTGACGTTGTCACGGGCACCGTTAAAGATCTGCTGAGCCTGCTCGATTAGCTTGTTATCGGCACGCTTTTCCAATTGGAAGTCCTGCTTTACAGAGCCGCCCACAATGTTGGTGCCGGGACGCAGCTCTAGGGCTGGCTGCAGCAGCAGCTTGAGATCCAAATTGCTTGCCTTGATGCCCCGCTGGCTGGCCATGCGCAGCAGATCGGTGCGTCCAATCAGATCCTGGAACTTGCGGATGCCCAGATTGGCCATGATTTGGCGGATCTGAAAAACGATGAAGGAATTGATTAAGACAAGGTCAAAGGGAGTTCTAAGTGTGTCGCACTTACATCCTCAGCTAGCATGAAGAAGAAGTTGATGACATGCTCCGGTTTGCCAGTGAATTTCTTGCGCAGCACCGGATCCTGTGTGGCAATGCCCACGGGACAGGTATTCAAATGACACTTGCGCATCATGGTACAGCCTAGAGACAGATATGAGAGATTAAGGAACATTAGAGGGATAAATAATCTACCTACCCATGACAATCAAGGGAGCTGTGCTGAAGCCAAACTCATCGGCGCCAAGCAGAGCAGCGACCACCACATCGAAACCTGTGCGCAGTTGTCCATCAGCTTGAACGACCACCCTGCACATCCACAAGCGATCCATGGTAGGAGGAAGAGATGACATAGAAAGGAATGCAATGTTAATTGGATACTCCAAATCGAGATTAATGTAATGAGAAGAAATTACGAATGGAGCACAGCGCGGCGCGACGATCGTGCGAGCGAGCAAGTGAGTGGATGGCACCGATCGATGGTTCGGTTTGGATCGGTTCAGATCGGATCGGTTCGGTTCGGATCGTAATCAATATCATTTCGGTTTGTATTTTGTCTGATGTCTGATTTGACATGTGGCATGTGTGTGTAGATGAATTGTGTGTGAGCAATCAGGCTATGCATATACAATATATATATATCTCGATATATCCGTTGATCTCATGACCATTGACTGAATTTTGAGTATGAAAGACAGCAGCATTAACGACTTCATCGAGCTATATGCAATGTTATGTGTAGGTTTATATGTATGGATGGATCACCTTCCTTTATCCGGCTTGCCTCACACACAGATCTGTTGATCAATCCGTTTCTCGATCGTTTCTCTTTAAACTCAATTCTCAATCTCTGTTTATCAACGAGCTTTAATCTCAATACGTTTTCCAACGCTGTCATCTGGATAACCAGGCTCTTCTTCAGTAATATGTTTCTTTCATGATTAGTAACAAGTGGGGGGTTGGGGAACGTGCCCCAGGGGTCTGTTGGTCGAAAACTTACCTTGATCGTAGATTATTCAAAACAAGTACTTGATGCGTCTCTGCAACGCCAAGCTCCCAGGGCAGGCCAGCATTCTTAATGCCCGTCCAGGAGCTGGCACCGGTGCCGCCATCATGCCCAGAAATGACAATATGTTCTGCCTTGCCCTGTAAACATGTCAGCATATAGTCAAAGAGTTTGTATTCAGATTAGATCTCGTTAACTTACCTTGGCCACGCCAGAGGCCACCACACCCACTCCCACCTCGGAGACCAATTTGACGCTAATGCGCGCATTGGGATTGGAGCACTTGAGATCGTAGATCAGCTCGGCCAGATCCTCAATGGAATAGATATCGTGATGTGGTGGTGGCGAGATTAGACCCACGCCCGGCACCGATTTTCGTGTCTTAGCAATGTCCTTGGTCACCTTGTAGCCGGGCAGCTCACCGCCTTCACCCGGCTTGGCGCCCTGAGCCATCTTGATCTGCAAATCATCCGCATTGGCCAGATACGAGGCAGTCACGCCAAAGCGTCCAGATGCCACCTGCTTGATAGCCGAACGGCGGCTATTATTTGGATCTTGATCTGCAATAGATCAAAATGAAAGAATTAAGATTAAGTTGAGCTAGAGACCCAGACTTGTTATTCCCAAACTTACTCAGATAACGATCAGAGTCTTCGCCACCTTCGCCGGTGTTGCTCTTGCCTCCAATGCGATTCATGGTTATGGAGAGCGTTTGATGAGCCTCCAACGAGATGCTGCCGAAGCTCATGGCGCCAGTGGCAAAGCTGTGGAAGAAAACTGCATTGAAATCAGGATCAAATGCTATAGAAGACAGTTTACAAACCGTTTCACAATCTCGCTAGCCGGCTCCACCTCAGATATGTCAATCTTCTGGCGATCGGTTACGAATTCCAGCTGGCCACGCAGCGCACACTTCTGCACACTATCCAGCGTGGTCTTCTTGAAGGCCTCGAAGGCGCTCTGATTCTTGTTGACGGCCGCCTCTTGCAGGCTGCCAATAGAGGACGGCTCGTTGATGTGTGCCTCGCCGCCATGACGCCAATGATATTGTCCGGGATTGCGAAGGATATGTGTATCGGGCGACACCTTGCCATAGGTCAACTGGAAGCGTTCGAGACCCTCTTTGGCCAGTATCTCCAGGGTGACGCCGCCAATGCGACTTTGGGTGCCGCGGAAACACTTATCAATGAGTTCGTTGCCCAATCCCACTGCCTCGAAGATCTGGGCGCTCTTGTACGACTGTAGCGTGCTGATGCCCATCTTGGCCATTACCTTGGCAATGCCAGTATCAATAGCCTGGGCGTACGCGGCGTAGATCTGCTTGTCGGTGACATCTGCACTGATGACGCCATCATCCCGTAGCGCCTGGGCCAGTTCGAAGGCCAAATAGGGGCAGATAGCATCGGCGCCATAGCCCAGCAGGACGCATACGTGATGCACCTCCCGCGCCTCGGCAGTCTCCACAATAATGCCCACCTTCATACGTTGCAATGTCTCGATCAAATGATGATGCAGTGCACCCAGCGCAAGTAGAGAAGATACCGCCACATGTTCGTTGGAGCCAGCCTCACGATCAGAAATAACGATCAGCTGATAGCCCGCCTGAGCAGCACTGACTCCCTCCCGACAGATGCGCTCGATGCACTCCATGTAGCCCCGAGTTCCCTCGCTATACTGGAATGTAATGTCCAGGACCTTGGTCTTCCAGCCGCGATGCGTGTTGCGCTTAAGCAGCTGGGTATCTGGAATGCTCAGTATGGGATTGGATAGCCAAATGCGATGGACCTGCTGTGCCGATGGCTGCAGCAAGTTCGCCTCCGGTCCCAGGGGACACTGCATGGACATAACCACCTTCTCGCGGAATGGATCGATTGGTGGATTGGTCACCTGTGCGAAGAGCTGCTTAAAGTACTCATACGGAATGGGCTGAAAGCCGGACAAACAAGCCAGCGGTGCATCGTTTCCCATAGATCCAAGTGCCTCTTTCCTGCCAAGCGATTAAGGAAGTTATTAGAGCAGTCAACTAAAGGATTGAGGTCGAGCACCTACTTGTTCTTAAACATGGGTATCAACAGCATGTTGACCGTCTCCGTGGTGTAGCCAAAGAGCGAGAGTCGCGGATCGAAGATGCCGCGCTGCGAGGCTGGCGGCTTCGGTGGCTCAACGATAGGCGTGTTCAGCACATTCGCATTACGAATCTCATCCAGCGTGATCTGATGGACGGAAACAAGTGGCGACATGGATTAAACTAACAGTTTTTTGGACAGCTGTGAAACAAGGACATGCGATGCAACCCAACGTAAAGCAACAAAATGTCTACAACGACTACGACTCGGCGCAACATCCGACAAGACAACTCACCATCTGCGATCAGTCCACATCAGATACACACATATATATCACATTGTGAGCATGGTAGAGAAATGGACAACAACAGTTACAATTACAATTACAGAGAGTTAGGCATATTAACATTAACCAATATATTGCGTGTCGACTCGTTCAACTTCGTGTGCTTCGTGTGTCAGAGTGAAGGATGGTTGGGTTTTCAGGGATTCGGACTCGGATTCGGATTCGGGCTTTGTGAAGCCAACTCACCTTCTGCTGCAGCCACTCGGAGTGGGGACGCGACTTGGCAATGCGCGACTTGAGTTCAATGTCCTGGATCAGCTTCTGCTCCTTGGTGTCCACCAGCAACATGCGACCTGGCTTGAGACGACTCTTGAGCGTCACCTGCGATGGATCCACATCGTAGACGCCCACCTCGCTGGCCATGACCAGCACATTCTCTTTAGTCACATAGAAGCGAGATGGACGCAATCCATTACGATCCAAGACGGCGCCAATGTAACGACCATCGGTGAAGCTGATCAGAGCCGGACCATCCCAGGGCTCCATCACACAGGCGGCCCATTGATAAAAGTCGCGCTTCTCCTGCGGCATCGTGCGATCGTTTTGCCACGCCTCCGGCACCATGGTCATCACGGACTCGGGCAACGAACGATCACTGGCCATTGTAATGAACTCCAGGACACAATCGAAGGAACCCGAATCGGATAGATTGGGCTCCACCACGGGATATAGCTTCTTCAGCTGATCACCAAACAGCTCCGACTGCATGACACCCTCACGGGCCTTCATCAGATTCACATTGCCACGCAGCGTATTGATCTCACCGTTGTGGGCCAAGACGCGCAGCGGATGAGCTCGCTCCCAGCTGGGGAACGTGTTCGTGGAGAAGCGCGTGTGCACCAGGGCCATGTAGGTCTCAAATTGCGGATCCTTCAGGTCCGTATAATAATCCCACAACTGGTCCGAGGTGAACAGACCCTTGTAGACCACAGTGCGATCCGACAAGGAGCAGATGTAGAAGCGCCTGCCCTGCTTGGCCAGCTCATGGCTCGCACGCTTGCGCAGCACAAACACCTGCCGCTCAAAGGACTTCTCGTCCAAGCCCTCTGGTCGGGCGACAAACACCTGACGGGACAACGGTTCCGACTTGCGTGCCACAACGCCAATGGCCTGCTGATTGGAAGGCACGGTTCTCCAGGCGAGCACCGACAAGCCCAGACTCTTGGCCAGCTCATTGAACTCCGCTTCCGCAGAGGCATGCTGGGCTTCATCCAAGTAGAAGATGCCCGTGGCATAGTTGCCCAGCTCAGGCAAGGTTACGCCCTTAGCAGCGCTGCAGAGAAAGCCAAATTGATATAGTTAGCATAGGGATATTTACTCCACTTAAGATTGGGAATTCTATTCTAATCAGTTCGGATTGCCCCAGTTTTTCTCTCAGTGTACGTCAAACCCTTGGAGAGCTACAATTGCTAAAATTGCGCGGGTTTTCATTGACAATCGCATAGAAACGCTTGTCTAGCCCGCTTGGATCAGCTGCCATTCATTTATCACCATTCATCGAGCATTTCGCTTCCATTACGTCAAAATGACGAAACATCTGACGCCTTATCAGCAGCAAGCGTCGCCTGGGTTCGTCCGCTTGCCATTTAAACGCGCATTAAAATCTACAAAAACAGTGGGTTTAGAGAACTCTCGTTAGCTGATTGCACAATTCGCATAGCATGTGCTCATGTGTCTGACCCAATACACTTCCTGAACTTGAAATCATAGAAAACTTGTTGCTCATGCAGCCTTTCCACTCTCCACTCGCAGTCCACACTCAGACTTGCAATCTACACCTTTTACACACTCACAATCCACATTTCAGTTTGCTATCAATATCCACACTTGTAATCCACATCTTCGTCCACATCCACATATACTCAATCCACATCTATACTTGTTAAGATATGAAGATATCCATCCACATCTAAACAGCTGTTTCCTTCCAACTCTCTTTTTCTTTCTTTCGCTCTCTCTCCCTCTCTCCCTCCCTCTTTCACAAACACTCGGCCCATGCGTGATTAGCACAAATTTCTATTTATTTTCAGGCTTTAATTAGGTGTCGAGGTCTAAGTGTTAATTAAGCAATGTTTATAGCCAAATATAGACTATTTAATATGAATTATATAAATAAGTCAGCTAAACAGCTGCCGCATTAGTCAATTGAAGTGAATCACAGGGTATTATCAGCCTAAGTACTTTGTATATTTAAATGTCATAAAATACGGGCGGGTTCGGGTTAATGCTCCCAAAATCAAGTTCAGGTTTAAAGTTATAAAAGTGAGATTAAATTTTGAGAATTTTAAATACCATTTTATGAACTTAAATTGAAGCAGAAACAATTCAAATATTCAAATTTTGGTCAAATTCATATTGTTTTATTTTATTTTATTGGATTTGAGAGTAGAAAAATTGAAACTTCATAAGGAATTTAATACTTTCGAAAAATCTGGATAGATTCAGTATAATAACGAAATTACAAAACATAAAAAGCACATTGAACATTAAAAGAACAGAAGAAATTAAAAAAAAAATACTTTGCACATTCCAATATATTCCAAAAATATCCATTCATATACATACATATGTATGTACATACATATTTCCCTATTTCCCTCGGGTATATTTTATGCTAAAATATTGCAGCATGCTAATTTCTAATAATATAATTTAATATCTTTTATCTTTTTTTAATCTTAGCTAAATAAGAGTCACTTTCATTTATCAGATTTATATATCATCTTTAAAGTCTGTTTTATAAGCTTGTAGAAACCCCCCTTATAAACACTGTAGATAATATGTAAATATAACGTTAAAAAAAGAAGAAAAAAGAACTTATTATTGTTCATGTGTCACATTTGGCAAGCCTTGTCATATTTCATTTGTTTTATTTCGTGCTGCGCTGTTAATGAATATAATGGAATAATTTGTGCTAAGTTATTACCTGTAAATTGCGGAGAATTCTCTACTGAAATCCCCTTGACTATTTTCTGTACAAAGCCGAAAATTGTCTGAATTATTGAATAATAGCTAAGCTAAGCTAAGCGTGACGAGAACGGAAAGCGCGTATCGAGCAAACAGCGAAATTTGTGTACATGGAAATCAAAAAAATCTACAAAACAGAATTCTGCAAAAAAAAAATAAAAAAATAAAATAATTTCTAGATTCTGCTACATGGGAAGGAGTATTTCATTATGGCAAACTATTTTTGACGTGCTCGCCTGATGTTCAACTGATTTTATTATATTTATTTGTGGGTCGAGACCGAGCCAATGAAGCAAATATGTATACATATACATATGTATAGTATACACATTTGTAAAATAACAAAATAGCATGTAGAACATTTTTAGAAGAGGCCACATCGCACTCTAAATGCCCTCAAACAAGCAAATTTTAATTAATAAAATATATCACGTGAAATTCTATAAAAATATCAGCTATCTACAATCTCTGCAAAATTAAATCAATTTTTATATTGAAAATAATTATGAATTATTTTATAGTTATTTATAAACACCAAATATACGCAAGCTTTATCATTTATGCATTAGATTAGATAACTCAAGTCAAGTTCAAACAAAGAGAGAGAGAGAGAGAGAGAGAGCGCGAGACAGAGTTTATTTTTATGCAGCACCGTTATTTGCAAAGTCCCGTTAGATTCAATACTCTCAACTGTAAGTAGGGCATACAAAAGCTAATAGCTTTGAATGTTTTTTTTCTGTATTTCGCGCACGAGATCGCAGCGATATCGCCGTCATCGTCAGCAACGTTCAAGACATTCATCAATGGCAGCCGGCAAATAGCTGTAAAGTTGCCAAGTGCAGGTGCCCCCATGTCTTCGCCCCTAGCCACCCCTATTCCCATCTACGATGTAAACTTACAGAGCCTTGGCATAGAGTCCGTGAGGAATGGAAGCCAAGACACCAGCGCCATCGCCGGTGTCATTGTCACAGGCGCAGGCGCCGCGATGATTCATCCGTTCTGACAGGGTCTGGGCATCACGTAGAATCTATTGAGAGGCAAAGAAAAGAAGCAAAGAGTAGCAGTAGATCAAAGGATACCGCTTTTAACAGTTAATAGTACAAGAAATTTACCTTGTGAGAGCGTTTGCCATCGATGGCCACAATGAAACCCACGCCGCACGCCTCATGCTCGTTCTGGGGATCGTAGAGTCCTTGTTTACCAGGTGCCTCCCATGGCATCTGCTTCGGCTGCTGCTCCTGCTGCTCTGCAACATGTTCTTCAGCCTGAACTTGACTCAAATTCGAATCATTCGACGCACTGCTCACAAAACGTTCGTTATCGATATTAATATCGTTTTCAAAGTTATCGGTATTGTTGCCGCTTTCAACACTTGTTGCACATTCAAATTCGCAATTGTCAGTGGTTATTGGTGCCATTATACGTTGTTACCGTTGCACTTGCTTAAACTGTTTTTCGCTTTGCGTTGCTCTTCGATAAATAATATGCAAATTGTTTTTATTAGGTTTTTTTTATTGTTTTTTCTTTTGCTTTTCAGTTTTGTTTGAACTTTTCAGCTGCACTTGGTTATAACAGTTAATTTGGCACAGAAAACGTGATTGTATTTGCTGTAAAAGAATAAAAATAAATAATTTATTTCAATTGAATTGACATATTTTTGCATTACAAGTTTTGATTTTGCACTGTTTTTACATGCATGCACGCACATCACTACACAAACAAAAATACGAACACACACACACACACATGTACACACGTTCACGCATTTATTCACTATATTTTGTGCTTGCCTCAACTTATTTATTACACACAAGTGCTTATTTGGGGCACACGCGACACTGACGGCTGCTCACAAGCGACTGAGCGCCGACTGTGAAACGCAGCGACGTCTAACCCCCAACAGCGTATACCTGCTGAGTGAAAACAGCGCAGCAGCAGAGCAGCAGCAAAGATCTTTCGTTGTGTGGCACTCAAACTCTCAATCGTTGCGGATCAGTCTGACCAACCCTTTGCAATAGTTTTGCATGCATAGCTGAGAGGCGCTCACTTTGAGTTTTATTGCATCTTGCATTTGTATTTGCTGCTGCTGCTGCTCTGACTAAAGAAATTCACACTCAATAGCCCTCTCTGAGAAAGGAAGCGCGTGCGAGAGTAGAACAGTGAACGCCTGTTGAGTGAGAGCAGCGCAACTACAAATATCTTTCGTTCTAAATGACTCTCTCTCTCTCTCAACTCTAACAGTGTCTCGCCAATCCTTTTCAATAGTTTTTGCATGCGACGCTGAGTGTCTCAATTTCATTTCTATTGCATTTTGCATTTGCTTCTGCTCAACTCAAATTTACACTCGCACAAAGAGAAGGGTTATGAGAAATGCTGCTGCGTAAAATAAATGTTCACTTGAGTCAATTTCGTCAATATTATTGAGTAGAATGTCGAGAAGAGATTTGCAGTTTTATCAAATGTTCGTTTGCTTAACGTTATCAAATTGTGGAATATTTATAATTTATAAACATTTATTACTATTATTATACATATATTTATATTTATTGATCAGTTACAGCACATGTACTTTACGAGCGCAACGGCTGCATTTAAAATTGAAATTCCCATATACGTTTCAGTTATAAATAAATGCTGCTCAAAACGAGAAAAACAGCCACAGACAACAAAACAACAACAACAAAGCCAAATACGTAAGCTGCAATAACAACAACGTAAAATCCATAATTTAGGGATGAAAATTAAAAAAACAAATAACACAAAATACATTTAAGAAACCAAAAACAATATAATTTTCAATTATTTGTTTTGTATTTTTCTGTTAAGCAAAAATTTATCAAATTATTTGATACATTGAAAGTTTTTATGGCAGCAGCTAAAGGCATTCTAATATTAATAAATATAAATTTATATGTATATTATATACATACATACATACATACATACATATGTATGCACATATGTCTTGTGAAAAATTGATCATATCGACGATGTTTTCTCATGATGAGTTTATCAACCTCAGCTTCATAAAGCTTCATTAGCTGAAGTTGCATTTAAATATTATCAGTTTTTAATTTAGCATGAATTTTTAAACAGTTCTATATTGAGATAAATTAGAATTATCTATTTTTAACGAAATGCAAATTTGTTTGTCACAGCGAAAAGCAAAAATGAAAAAACAATAAAATCACCACAACAAAATCGCACGAAAATTTTCCATGACACGCGCCACATGAAAGAAAGAGAGAGAGAGAGAGAGAGAGAGAGAGAGAATAGAAATTATCTCTAGCTCGTGCATAATTTCGGTATCGCTGAAGCTATCTTTGTTAATGAATGCTGCACAAATTAATCAATCAATGCCGATAAAACTACAAGTTCAGCGCTCCAATGAAACACACGTGGATTGACTTGCCTTGCCTTGCTCTGATACGTATTATCAGGCAATCTGTTGGTCTGCCATAAATCAGTCAGTCATGTACATATATACACACACATACAAATATACTAAGGTGTATTGTAAATTGGCCAAAGTCCCAGCCCAGCCAGCCAGCCGACCGGCCGGCAAGAGAGCGATTGAACTTATCTGCCAGTGCAATACGTCACGCTGCGACGTCGACGGAAACGTAAGACGTATGACACATTGCTCTAAACTCTCTTTTCGCGTCTCTCCCCATCACACTCTTCATAGACTGTGCTTGTGGCGAGCGAAGAGAGCGGGAAGCTACGACTATAAACAGAACCAGACCGGTTTTTTGGCAGCCGAAAAAAAAAACAAATGAAATAAAAACAAAAGAAAAGAAAAAACAATTTTTAAGCGATAATCTTTGTGTGCGAATGTTGTTATTGGGGGTCTGCGATTAGTATCAGGTGTCTAACATGCGGCTGGCGAATGTCTGCGGCTGTGGTGGAGCCAGGAGCGGGGCTCATTACCGGCATACTCTCTAGAGCTACTCAGTCACAAAAGGGGTATATAGTGGTTGTGGATAGGCAACCTTTGAAATAGGTATACCTATAGTCTAACACTCTTCAGTCTCTTAGCTTAAGCAGCAGACAGGGCATCTGCTAGTCGAACCCTAATTTAACTCATAATCATATTTCATGCATACTTTATGTGCTTTGTCACACCTATGGAGCAGACTCTCCCATTCCAGAGATAAGCACAGGTTCGACGGGCTTCTTGGCACACTGAACTTGTTCCGAAAGTGCGCAATAAGCGATAAACGAACTTAGAGCTAAGATTGATTGATTTCAAATTTGGAAGAATCGATTGTATCAGACCAGTGATAAGGCGGCACGATCTAGCCGCATGATAGCAAACAGCGGAAGCTGTATTTCAGCTAAAAATAAAAACCTTTTTTATGAATGGGTGTTTAAGGGAATTGATAAGATTTTCAATGTAGGCGTGGTGTAGGTCGGACCCGAGTCCAAAAAACTGCCAAAACAATGGAAAAGTTTAAAGAGACAATAAAAGTTTATAATCAAAGCAAAGATATACAAAATATATTTCTGCTTACTTTATGAGCAATGCGAAGCTAGTTATACTTGGTCTATCTTTATAACCAGAGTTTTGATTATGTCTGCTACTGAAGAGTAACTATCTTGCATAACTTTGACATATGTTCTTTGTCAAGACTGTTTAAGATGACTTGTAAGATCTTCTTCAAGTTCTCTATGTAATTATGAAAGAGAGATATTAACTGCAGAGTCTCAGATAATGAAATATCTTCATCTTTTGGTATATAGTAAATACATGACATAAGCGAAAAGCGACAACAAATGTGAATCGAGGTGGGGAAGATGTGCCAACCCAGTCCAGTGCGTCGGTTCAAAGTCCCAGCCAGCCAGCCAGTCGTGTGTGCATGCCTCTATATATAGTCTAAATTTATACACATATACCTAGATATACATATACACATACATATATATCTGGCCTATGATATATTTATAATGTAAACAAACGGTGCGATTACGAAGAATGCAACAAGTTTCAATAACCTCCCAGCGAGTAAATGTTAAACAATCAAAAACGCAAACTAGAATAAATATCGTTTGCGATAAACAAAAACTGTCTGAAATTTGTTGTGACTGGGCAATGTTGCGTGTCCACTAAATCGGAGAGGGTTTCGTGTTGCGTACAGTAAAAATAGATGAGAATGTTTTAGCGGCGAAACGTGGCTATCAAATATCGTAAATCTTGTTGACTAGTTTGAAAATATGACAAGCAAATACCGTAAAACACATATTGACTTTATATTGATTTTCTAATTTAATTTTGATTTCCGTTGGCAATTTAGGCACTCGAATATCGTAAAGTTTGAATTAGGTGTCGACTGATAAAGGAATATCGTAAATTTAACATTTGATCGTAATCGAACATTAGACTTATATTCATTTTCGTTGACAATTTAGGCACTCGAATATCGTAAAGTTCGCATCAGCTGTGGACTGATTATGGAATATCGTAAATTTATCATTTGCATTTGAGTTTTATTTTCGACAATAGAATATCGTAACTCGTAAACTTTACATTTGCCCTATACGGTATTCCAGTTTTATTTTCGACAAGTGAATATCGTATATAAATCTTACATTTGAATTATACTGACTTCCAGTTTTATTTTCGATAATTGAATATCGTAAATCGTAAATATCTATCCTTGCCTTTTACTGACTTCCAGTTTTATGTTCGACAATTGAATATCGTAAATTCACTGATTTCCAGTTGCATTTATAACTTTCGACTGATTTACCTTTTACGATAAAGAATTAGTAAATTTTTACTGTTAACTGTTAAAGTCTTATCGTTCGGTTTTTTCAAGTAGTCGCCAGCTTTATTGGCATACTATATACTTATATACCATATACCTATATACTATATACCACTATAGGTTCTATATCATAGATGAGTGTACGTGAACCAGCTGCGCAAACAGAGCAGCTGTAGCAGCTATAGCAGAGCAGAGATAGCGCCAATTAAGCGTAAATCCACAAGATTTTAATAATAGTAACAATTTGTGTTCATTATCGAGATATTGCGCTCGCCTCCCCTATTTAATTAGCCAATGGATTGTATATCCCATAGAGAAAGCAAACCTCTCTTCTCTGCCCTCTTTTTTTTTTGCTTCCATAAAACGACTCACGCGTCGGGCGATTTTTTATTGCGCTTTACAATTACCTTGAGTAAATAACAAAAGTTATTTTTTTCTATTTTTCTGTTTGTTTGTAACTAAATATTTCGATCGGGCATATGCACTGGGCTAGCATTCCAGACTGGGCTGGCGTAGCCTAGGGTTTCTGTAACTACCTCTGAAGTCTATATACATATAATATAGTAGTTAGTGCTATGCTAATAGAATGCTGGACATGGCACGATTTCAGCTCTATTATGAAGTGTTAAGTGGAGAGCATGGACAATTCCGGTTGATTTAATACCTTCTACCTTCTATTACTACTAAATTGCTCTCAGTGTATGCCAGTTGTATCTTTACAGACTCATCTGGTAATAATAATATTGTTACTTCTCCAATTTCTTGCAGTGTATGCATGTTCGATATTAGCCAGTTCTCTACCCACTCGCATCGCACTTGTCCAGATACTATAACGTGCTATGTCTATTTATAGCAGGTTCGACCTAGGCGCGGCTCTTCCCCGATCCGCCGCGAGCAGCGCGTCAATTAGGCAATGGCTGGAATGAATGCACTTGCACAGTCGAATAAACAAACGACGCATTTGCATTCCAGGGCGCTGGCCAAAGCTACGGCTAAGGCAATAGCTGTTGGAATAGGTTTTCCGAGACCTTTAAGGCCACTGCCTCATAGATGACTTATGTAAGCTGGCCCTATGTGCTGGAATAACTGTAACTAACTAGAACTTGTTATTCAGATTAGGTCTTATATATGCTTTATGCTGGGTTTTCATTGTGGGGAGGTGAACTCTAATATCTGGGTTAGGTTTACTTAGCCTTTTTTATGGCAGGTCTTATATAAGGCTTTATGGTTGGTTATCATTGTGAGAGAAGAACTCAAACTACCTAGAAATAGGGTTTCCTTCCGTTTGAGCCAAGCCCATTGTTTATACAAAGCTTTTTATTCAATACCTTAAAATAGGACTTCAGAGAGTATTAGACTTATAAAAGGCTTTATATCAGTTAATCATTGAAAGGCAAATACTTTCAATGTCTATGAATTGAATTTTCCTAGAACTTCCATGCCCACATCTATGGCCTTTCCCCTCCACATCTGAAACAATACAATACATTACCCCACTTCAGTTGGCAATCAGGACAACTCCATTGTCTCGCTTGCTGACGTCACTTAATGTCAATTTCTTAGCATGCGTGTAGGAGAGGTCGCAGCGTGTTGGCTTATCAGTGCGTGGTCGCTGTCATAATCCTAGCAATAGCGAATCGGTCAGGCGCTACCTCCATTGTTATACAATATCAGTGCATGCAGTGCCTTGATCAGGCCGCTGACGCATTTTAAGGCAGTCAGTCAATATAGAACATAATGCCACATATAAATCAAAGGGCATTAAGTGCAATGTAAAATTCAATTAAGGAAATTGGCGTCAGCAAATGCAGCTCAATCAAGTATAACAATCGTACATAATAACAATTTGTTATCTTAAGTATTTATTGTTGTTGTTTTGTTTGTTGTTATTGTTGTTGTGGTGCAGCTACTTGGCATACCTTGAGCAGATGCCCTGTTTACGACGCAATTGGGGCAGCATTTTATCACGTTTTTCCCCGGTTGGAAAATCACTGATGGATGCAACTGGAATTGTGGGTCTAGGGCTGGGGTTGGGGTTGCGGTTACAGCGGCGCCTGTCGCCTAACCACACACAGAATGTATCCAATTTCTCTCTGTCTCAATTCGCTCGATTCGCCAATCAAGACTTGTTACTGGCTAACTCGAAAAGAAATACTAATTGAAATGGAAATGAAATTGTTCACGTTGTTTTTCTAAACGGCACCTGCCCAACACCTGTTAGAAAGAATTCTGTTCAGACTGTTGGAATTTTATGGAATTTTACAAAACTGCTTTGAGAATTGTATTAGAAAGCTCAAATGCTTAATTCTTACAAAGAACTCTATATAGAATAGTATATAAATTCAACATACAGTAAAGACTGGCAAAGAAAGGTTTGACTTGAGACTCTTTAAAATACAAAAAAATTAAAATTTAATTTTATTGCATATTTTTTAAGAATATATAATAATATTAGTAAAAATCAGATATATCACTACTATGTCTATTCGATTTAGCGAGGCTGTACTGTAGATATGCTTCATATTTTCATGCGAAACAGATTTAGTCTCAAATACGAATCAGTTTGGCATTCTTTTAGCTAATTATTTACTTTGCTTTGCAAATTCGTATTCAAATGTATTTTTAAACTTTCATCTCGCTTTGAATTTCGTTCAACTACTTTTGCACATCCATAATTCTCTAGATTTCAATGCAAACCGGTTCGTTTAGTAACCGGTCCAAAGTACTTGGTCGTGAATACCCTTTACGGCTCTATAACAAGCGCTGTGAACTACCAATTAGGGCATTTTCTCCAAGTCGCACAGCTAAACAAGCATTTAAATGGCTTTTATGCTATTGCCTAAGAGGCAACACACACACACACACAACACACAAAGCCAACATTGTTATCCTTACGATTGAAGTGCACTTGAAAATCCTTTAACAGCGTGAAAAGAACTAGAAAAATACAACAAGCTAAGTGTTTGCAGCTGATTATGTAAGCTTACGTAAAGAAGAGCGCAAGAAACACTGGAAAAGTGCGAGAGATGCTGTGAAACACAGCACAGCATATACAAGGCAGAGAGAGCGAGCGAGAGTGAGTGAGAGAGGCAAAGAACTGTATAAAAGCGACTTCCATGTATTTATTGTATGCACACACATACATACATACGCACAAAGTTTATATAAGAGATAAATGTCAAAGGGCATGATGGTATAAGTGACGTAGAAAGGTATTGGCAGAGCTTTAACGCACACACACTCTCACAAACACTTGCGCACAGGCGACATGTTGACGCCTACGTCACGTACGCAAAACGCTGTCGCAGTCGCCGTCGCTGTCGCAGTCAGCGTGGACGCTGTGGGAGGCTGCTCAAAGGCATGAAAAAAAAAACAAATTAAATTGAGAAAGGCGTGCACAAGGGAATGTCAAATAATTTGACGAAGGATACGCGCAAGCAAACACACACATCTAATACAGATGAATGTGTGCATATATAGTATGTATGGCCATTATGGTTGCTGGGCACACATTAAATGCCAAGCGCCCCCAATTGCTACTCGACAACAATAACAACAACAACAAATACAATATTGACAACGACCAACGCGCAGAGCAACGGCGACGACAGCGGCGTCAAAATCACTGCCATGGCCTGCGCGTCGCAATTGCAGAGCTAACCTTACACTGACCTTGAAGCGGAGCAGTAGAGCAGGCCTGGCTGTCTGCTCTGGAACAGCTTTGGCGCGCACATGGCAAGATAGCGAAACGAGCTGTAGTTATCATCGTCGTCGTCGTCGTCGACGTCGCGTGCAAAGAATCCCAGAAAGCATAAAAACCGAAAAAAAATAGTAAAGCGAAGCGTAGAGCACGATTGAGGAAGGGGTGGAGCAGCATAAACATTGTTAATACATACAGAAGCTGAACGCACACATGCACACATATACACACACTCACACGCACACGAATAGAACACTCAACTTCAGTTAGCCAACGACAAGGGCCGTGTACTTGTGGCAGGACGGGGGCAAAGAGAAAACTTTGCTTGTGCTGTCACAGAGCCGGCCATAAATAGAGTACCATTAAGTAATCACTTCAAATCATATAATAGACACACATTGCTGGCTATATTAATAATAGCTGCCTGTTTGCACAGAAATTTATTTGAAGCGTATCTAATTGTATGCACTGCACTGTCAGCTGTAGGCGGGCCTACTTCGTTCTACTTCATTCTCTCCCCAATTTTCTTGTATACACACATTCATATGCAAGTGTGTGTGTGTGTGTGTATGCGCTTCTATGTGAAGTTTATCGATTTTTGCAAACGCATATTCGCTATGCAGGAAATAATTATGTGGGTGCCCCAACTGAAATTGCACATTTGATTTGTTATTCAATAAGTTAATTAGAATTCACTTTTCATTTGAATTAAACTAAACATATGTTGCATTATTACTTTTCTGTCACACTCTTTTTCGTTGATTGTTGTTTGCCGTTTAACTGTTTTCACGTTGAGCACAAAATGAAGAACTTTTTCAGTATATACGTTTGATTTTTATCACTTCGATTTACTTATTTTTGTTATCAACGTCCGATGGATTCAGAATGCGACTGATTCCTTCAAAAGACCGAAAGAGAATGAACGAGAGCCTAGGACGAAAGTCGCATTTTCATGCACTGAACAGAGCGAGAGGAGTACGGCAGAGTGAGAGCGAAACTCAAATTGAGAGCTTTTGCTGCCCAGCAGATGTTGCGTATGAATTGACCGACGCAATTCCCTCATAACTATTCTAAGCGGCGTTTGTGTTGCAAGCTTAAATTTACCTTTTCTTATGCTACACAAATTTTTTTAATTTAAGTCCGTTAAAGTAATACAAAACCTGACTAAGAGATGATTGATATGAAAAACTATCGCTTGCGGCACATATCGAATCGGGCTAAGTTTTGTGGTAACACTGGATGTAAACAACAAAAAAGTTATTGCCCAAAAATAATAATTCTTTCTTAAGATAATATAGATATAAATATATTAATATTATAAATATTAAATTTGGAAATAGTGGCCCTGTTTTCGTTGAGTGAATTGTTCGTTGGATTTTTCTTATTGAGTAAAAGTTATTTTTTGCTTTAGTCAAGCTGGTCACACTCTCAGTAGCCGGCAGTCATCCGTCGACTCAGAATAAAATTCAATTCGGAAATTTCCAGAAAAATAACAAAACTGACGTGAATATTTCTTAACCAAGTTTGCTATTTACAAAACTAAACACAATGTCCGCCGACGAAGCGCAGTTCGACAACATATTGCTAGCCGTAGCAGAGAAGCATCGAGGCGGAGTGCCCGACGTAAGTTTTCACTCTGGAACTCTGGAAGCATGACACAAAGAAATGTGGAAATATTTGCCAATCCTTTGTTAAAACTAATGCATATATAGCAAGATATTAAAAAATAGCATCAGCGTCTTTGTGAGCATATGTATAATGCAAACATGCCATATGCCCTTGTACCGGCCGAGGACAGTGACAAGCAAATCTAAACGCACGTTTTTTCCATGCTTTTTGCAGTTTCTGCATACATTGGCCAGCTTCTTGCGTCGCAAGACAGACTTCTACACAGGCGCCAAGCAGAATGAGTGGGAGAAGATGCTGCTGGATGTGTTCCGCAAGGAGTCCAAACTGGCCGTAGCTGCGCACGAGGAGAAGGTCAAGGCACGCCAAGCGACGCAGCGTCTAAAGGAGGAAAAGGAGCGAGTTGAGCGCGAGACGCGTCAAAAGGAAATGGATGACAATAAGATTTGTGATATTAGCGACGAAGAGGCCGCTGCCATTATCAAAGAGGAGGAGGACAAGTTAGTTGAGCTATTGAATATTATTTGAAGAGTCGCCAATTTAATGGGGCTGCTCTGATCTCTTCTAGGAAACGTCAGCAGCTGCTGGATGGCGCTGCGGGTGACTCGGCACGTGTGACAGCAACCAATGAGGAAATCTCCAAGCCCATTGAAAAGGCGGAGGACGACAGCGAAAAGGATGAAGTGGGCAAATTACAGCCGAATTCTGGCAATGGCTGCACGCTGGACAAATACATGTGGACACAAACGCTGCAGGAGGTGGAGGTGAGTTAAGGGTCTTTGACTTGAACAAGCTGATAGAGATGAGAGCTTATATATACTTAAATTGTGTGCTATTTGGACATGGCTTGAATGTCTGTGAGGCTAAGAAAACTCTTTCTTGGCTTATTTTTATTAGTCAAAAGATTTACTTGATGCCAAATTTATATATTGTTGGTATAAGCCTATGAGAAGAGATGTTTTTACTTTAAGCAGCTTGAGTTTGTTTTAAATGTGTAACAAAATTTTTAAAAAAATGATGTTTATTATAACATTTTTATTAGCTGAAAGTTTTTAGTGATAAAGAGTTTTTCTTGTTGACTATTTCTCTTGTTGAGCTTATCTTAAGCATGAATATGCTGCTATAACTTATATTAAATGCCTCCAGCGCCATGAAGTATTCTTCAAAATATTGTTTAAGAGTTTTCCCTGTTGATCAAATCAAATGTTCAGTTTTTGTTTTAATAATTTCAACTTTCTTTTCGGTTTAAGGCCTTCTTTATAATATTCTTAGACTTTATACTTGTTGCTACTAAAACTTATATTAAGTGTCTCTAGCGAGCAGAATTCTTCTTCAATTTGTAAAATATTGTTCAAGAGTTTTCCTTGATGATCAACTCAAATGTTGTTCACTTTTTGTTTTCTTCCTTTCTCTGCTTTAGGCCTTCATAATAATATTCTTCGCCTTTATCCTTTCTAAGTCTAGCTTAACTAATTCTTATGCCAAAGTACAATTATAATATAGACAATCTCTTTTTAGTTTTCAGTGGGTTTAACATATAGAGAAAGTTATTTCTTAAGCCTTCAGCAGTTGTTGATCCATGATTGTTGTTGTTGTTGCTAAGGCAATGTTGATTCATGATTGTTGTTGCTAAGGCTTATGTTGTTGTTGATCCATGATTGTTTTTGTTGTTGTTGTTGCTAAGGCTTATGTTGTTGTTGATCCATGATTGTTGTTGCTAAGACAAATGTTTCTTAGTTGTTGCTAAGGTGCTCAGCAAATGTGTTGACGTGCGTTGGCGCAGGTGCTGCTAAGCGTTTCGTCAGCTCAGTTATTGAACTCCCTCTCGCTGTGGAGGCATGACTCATATGTAGACAAGAAGAGCACAGATTGGATCAGAATGCTCTTAACCTCTCTGGAGTTCATGACTCATAGAACTAAAGGAATTCCCAAGACAATGTTTGGTCATACAATTTGAATTCTGTTTATTTTGACATATCACAGGGCTAAAAAACTTAATTGCTTAACAGAAAGAATACATTTGCGCTTCTCTGAATAGATATTAAAGAACTAATTATATATTTCTTTATATATATATAGATGTTTGTGTATTGGCTAATCGGTATTCACTTCAGTATCGGTCCATTGTCCAGGTTTTGTTGATCCACTAATAATTTAACGCTAATTAATTGTAATTGTAAGTTCGCTTAATACTAGTATGACGCCGCAGGCCATACGAAAATTTCGCTTCTGTGTGTTTGTGTTGGGGTTTGTGTTGTGTGTAATAAATAACTTAAGCAACTAGCACAAAAAAGACGATGACAACGCATATAACAATAATAATAATTGACACGGAAGTACAATAAATAATAAACTAAGAAGCCAAGATATGTTGGAACTCTAAATACCACACGCAATTGCGTTAGCTCTTGGGCATATCACGAGCGCGCACTGCAAATGAGAGAATGGAGACAATACGTTAGCTGAGCCTATACAGAGTCGACTGAGTGGGTGGGAGAACTTACTCTCGAGTGCATAGACCATGCCCATGATGAGCAGCATGAAGATGGTGCTCATGCTGACAATGAGAACCGTCACCTGTCGTCCGCGATCGCAGAGGCCACGCTTGGGCTTCTTGGCGCCGCCCGGCTCGCCATTTACCATGGTGAAGTGCATGGAACTGGCTATGGACACGGTGTCCAGGTCTTTGGTTCGTACATACTGCAGATTGGGATCAGCATCAATGGGTATTACGGCATCCTTGGCATTGCTGGCCAATGCCAGATTCGCATTGTAATTGGCCGACGAGGAGCTGTGGCCATGCACGCTGGGCAGCTGCTCCGACAGCAGCATCTTGTGCTGCCGCTCCTGCTTCTTGTGTATCTCAGCAAATCGTTCCAGATTCGCAGCCGTCAGCAGCAACGAGCCGGAAGCAGCGCTCTGTGAGTGGGTGAAAATTCCAAATGAGTCACAATTCAATGTTCGATGTTCGCTGTTCGATGTGTTACTCACCCGTGTGCTGTTGTTGCTGTCGCTGGAGCCCTGTGAGGAGCGTGATCCTCGCTTAGCTGCCGCCAATACAGCCGCCGCAGCAGCCGCTGTGACAGCTGCACTAGTTCCATTCGAATGAGCACTGGAGTGGATGCTGCGCTGTGCAAGCGTGGGCGGATTTGAATTCGATTTGTTTGATGATTTCGAGGAGCTGGCCGAACTGATGGCCGAGCTGCTGGAGGAGACGAGCGAGGCGCGCGGTATGTGCCAATAATCCTGCATCTGCAAGAGCAAAGTTTGGTTATTAGACTTAAAGAGTTATATAAGATAAATGTAAATAGTCTAGAATTGGTAATAGATATCAGCTAGGCTAGAGAAATGTATCTCTAGACTGTTCTAAGCTCTTTCATGCTGCAAATTCTAATACTAAAATGTTTTATGAATGTGAAAGATATAAAATACAAATTTGATTGCCTACATAGGCTCTTCATATATCTATAAGCTGTCCATTCTTATATAATCTATTTATATATTTGATATTTGCTTTGCTCTTGCTCTGCGCCCTTTTGGCATTTCTTATGATAATTTCTTTGTCCAAGTTTCGCCCTTTTTTCCCATAATTTTCAAATGTCATTTGGCACTCGGCTTGCCCCACGACTTTAAATCTGTTTTAGGTTTATTTTATTTATTTTTTTCCTTTATTTCAGTTGAGTTTGAAACTTTTTCATTTTGGTTTAAACATAAAAAGTGAACTTTCGAGTCTGCGCTGGCTGGCTGGCTGGCTGGCAACCCGTTTGATATTTATGGTCTGATATTTGCCTGGCACACGGCTTTTAAAAGGCAGATTCGCATTCTATTATTTATTCAGCTAGTTTTTGTTGTTGTCATTAATGGAACTTCTCTGGTTCGATTTGGATTGCCTTTGTTGTTGTTGCTGTTGTTGGTTTTTATCTTTTGCCTTTCCCATTTTATTGGCAGGCACTTTTAGAAATGCAAATGACAATTTGTTGCTGTTGGTTTTATCTTGCTTTGTTGTTTTATTAAATTGTTGCAATTAATGAAATTAATTCTAAATTTGTTGCACGCACGCACAGACACTTGTCAAGTTTGTTGCCTAAGTCTTTTGTTTGCGTGCACACATTTATTTGAGCTTTTTTTTATTTCTGATTTAAGCATATTGTGTAAATATCGTTTTAAGCATGCGGAAGTCTTATCAGTGCTCAAAAATATTTTTTTATTTATATATTTGTGTATAAAGTCTTTTTTGAATTTTATTTATTTTTTTTTAATTTTTCAACTGGTTTTTCAACAGGCTTTGTTACTTACTTTTTGTTGTGTCTTTCTTTTTGGCAAATTTACTTAGCTTATCTAAGTGATTATCACACACGATTGAAACTTATTTATAATATCACAAGTTCTATATAAATATATATATTTATGCCAGTTGTCAGTCTTGTTGTTTGGGCACAAAACACTCAACTGGGCGTCAGTCGCTGTTTTGGACCGTTCTTTTAGTTTGTTTATTGATTGTTTGGCGACTTTGAAGTCTTTGATTTATATATTCCAAAATATTTCTGCCTTTTTTGTGTCTTATGACTTCTGTTTTTAGCGCGCGCTAAAAAAAACAGAACCGATCTAAACGGCGTCAAGAATCAAACTGAAGCAAACGGCGCGCGCCGAGCAGCTGAACTGCCCAGAGCAAACGGCGATAGCGACGATGTCTGCTGCTGCTGCTGCGCTGCCTGCGTTGGCGTTGACGTTGGCGTTGGCATCGCCGTTGACGCTAACGTTAACGTTGATGTTAAAAGCTGTCGACAGGTTGTTTGCTTCGCGATGCGCAAACTTTTTGCTGTTGTTCTCGTTGTTTGTGGCTTCGATAGCTACTTTCTTGCCGGATTTCGCATGTCATAACAGCTGCTGCGACTGCTCATTGTGCTATATTTATAGCAGAAAACATTCTCTGATCAATTGCCGCCTGATGGCGTGGGTAGTTAGGCAGGCAGTCGAACAACCCCTCTGCCCAGCTCTTGATATTGATTTGATATTTGCCGCGCTGTCACTTTGATGTTCTCTGCCTCAGCTACTTTCTCAGTTCTGGCTATAAATAGACGACATCATCTCGACTGTTCAGCCTGTTTGCCCTTTTGCTATGGCCTGTAGGCAAATTCGTTGGCAAATTGAGCTGCAACTCAATTGTAGTTTTGGGCTCTTGTCTAATCGCTTTTTGAATATTGAAATATTGAATCCCACGGCGCAGCCAATACAAGAGCTGATGAAGGGCCCACAGCGTGGGTGTATTGTTGCCCAGATCCGGCTTCAAAAGCCAAAGATGATTTTATCTATATTATATATATTTTTTCTTCATTTTTATAATTGCTAAAAGGCTGCATAGCACGCCCTTTTCTTGTTAGCCAATTAATTGGCACAGTTTGCCTCCAAATAATAAAAAAAAAACAACCAAAGATCATTAATTTATTATTTTTTTTATTTATTTCTACTTTTTTTTTTTTTGGCAAACTTGAACATTTTAAAGTGAGTTTATTGAATTTATTATAAAGCTATTGTGGAATATTAATAAAAACATTTAGCGTCAAAGTTTTGCATAAAAAGCTTTAAATAATACGCTGATGATGACAGTGGTGCAACTGCTTAAAATTCTAGACAATTTAATCAAAATGTGAATTGCTTAAGTCTGAAGCTGAATTTCTATGGAATTAAGCGAATATTTATGAGAACTCCATGAGATCATTTGGCACAATTAATTGTGCGATAATTGCTTATATTGTCACACTGTGCCAATTGTTAGAGCAAATAAATTGTTACACATTTTGTGTGCTGCGCCAACAACAATCAGCAAATTTGTCTTCAGTTTTTGCTCTCTTGTTTTATACCCCTTGAACAGGCAGCTTGTTATCACCTTTTAAGTGAGACAAGTGAGTGTTGCCCAGCTGCTTGACTCTACAGCTATATATATAAATGTATATGTATCTCCTAAATCAGCTGAGTTGACAAAGATTTAGACTGACACTGCCAGTTACCAGCGTAGAATCAAAGCAGGCAAACACTTTAGCCAAATGGAATTGAGTTAAGCTAAGAGCTGAGCGAATCAACAGCAACACTAGCTACACAGCACACAGAATAACAACAGCAACAGCAACAGCAACAACAATAACCAATCCAATTCAAAGCAATCTACAGTCATAGCCAATATGTTAAGTCAACAACATTCACCAAAAAACGTTAACTTTGTGGCTTCTTCGCTGCGCGCCAAGCCAAAACAAACAGCCAACAATTCTTCACGTTGTTTTTGTTGCATATAATTAAGCATGCAAAAAAGCACATACATATGTACATATACACAACGATATATATATGTCTATATATATATATATATATTTTATTTATATATTTTATGGCCAGAGATTCTATTGACGTGCGCTTGCCGGCTGCGTATGATATGCGAGGCATTTTAATATTTGAACGCTTAGCTGCCAACTTTTAATAGCAGTTTCTTTTTTGGTGACATTAGTTCATAATTTTGGACGGTTTTTGCGGCTTGGGGAAATCCCCACTACACAATACGGCCCATTGATACGCGTCACTGCTTACACGTATTCCACGAAAAAATCTTGAATTAATTAACAAAAATCAATAAAACGCTAAATATTTACATAGGGAATTTAGTTAGCGTATTTAGTTAGGGTAAAGAAATTAATTGTTAAAGGAATTTCATTTAATTGTCAAATATTTCTCTCTTGGGAACAAATATCATCAAAGGAAATACTATCGATGTTTGCTTTCAAACTGTTACTATCGCGATAACAATGAGAATTTACTCCAGCTTTCTAATTGCTCCTCTCTATGCCACAAATATCCCTATGCACAACAACCCAATCGATAGCTTGCACTTTGCTTCAATACTCATCGATGTCTAGTTGCTCCTCTCTATGCCACAAATATCCCTATGCACAGCAATACTATCGATAGCTTGCACTTTGCTTGAATACTCATCGATGTCTCGATCACAATATATCCTTTAATTTACCCCATTTCCCTTTAAATATCCCAAAATGAAATCGATGTCTTCGCATATTATTTGAATAGTTATCGCTCGATGTTCTTTCAAGCTGCCATAGCAAAACAGCAGAAAGATAATAAAACAATAGCCCCAGCTGAACGCTCGCTTTGTATAACAGCATTTGTCGTAGCTAATTTCGGAGATTAACGCTTTAGAGAAAATATGCCTGGGGGCGTCTGAGCACGAGCTTAACGCCAATCAATGATGCTGGAAAGCCAGGCACACAGCTGATCGACTGAGTCATAGAGTAAACGGAAATACTATGCTGAAATTCTTAATGACGTCAATTGTTCATTAATATTTTGTGGGTTTTTCTAGCTAATTACGAGTAAAACAGGCAAGTTAATAAGAAAATGAAACTACATTTACGATCACTTCTTTATGGCGCTCGTAAAGCTAGTTAGTTATGCATTAAAATGAAGTCTCTATATGGACAACTTAGAGCCGAACTCCAAAATTGTCAACTACCAACAACTGTGTGGCATGACAGCAGACAAAACGATCCTCAACAATGACAATGACAACCAATTGACAGCGGGGGAATGTCGTCCAAATAGGTAAATGAACTTTTGATAGTGTGTTATAGTTATTTCTTTTCATTTCTTTTCTGTTTTTGTGTTTTTGTTTGTGCCGGAGATCCGTTTTAGCTTGAATTTCGTTTTGGCTGCTTATGGTTCCTGGTAGATATAATGCGTCGCTTAATTGGTTTCTAATGCCAGATTTGTATCACATTTTTCCAGTTTGCATAATCCCGGGCTATCGATCAATTAGAGTTGAGTTATGAATAGCGTTCGCTTATGCTAATTTGTCTCCAAGTAGGCCAATAAGCTGTCGCATGGCTTTAGCTCTTGTGACTGATCTCTGGGAATTCTTTATGGGGGTCTTAACTGCTACCGGATCTGTGCGAACTCTCGGCTTTAGAGCGAACAACAATTTCAATTGGTACAAACAAACTCAGGCAGAGACAGACAGAGAGAGAGAGAGACAGATAGATTTGAGCACTTGAGCTACGTATTTTTGGTGTGTTTTATTCGTTTGGAACTAGTTTGCAGCTTGGTCGCCATTCTAATCAGATTTAAGCAATTCAATTGATGATTTGGCTGTCAAGTGGCGACGACACCGATCTACTCCAATATACTATGCCAGTCGATCAGTTCTGATTCAGGTTTTGTTTTATTAAGGGGCACCTCTCGGTTCTCTGATAATGTTATCGACGCAGTCGCGCCACTCACTCGACTCTGGCTAGTTTTGAAATGATTTTTTTCCTATTTTATTTATTTTTTATTCTTTTTTCTGTTGCTTTTTTTTTTTGGCATTTTTGATTGTTTCCACGCTGGTTTGGAGATCGGGGTTTCGTGCCAGGCACCGTGCCGCTTCTTTCAGCATAAATTATACGTCACACATACATATTTAAGAAAAGTCAAACGAATTTTTAGTTGTTGTCGATTTTGTTTCGAAACTCGTAGAATTAAGCAAATTGAGCAAAACAAAGCGCGACAACAAATACAGTTAACTGATTTTTTGTCAAAATCTCTTTCACTTTATCTAATTTAAATAGGCCCTTAATATAGAAATCAAGCGTGGATTTATTGTTGCCAAGTTGACGAATTGGTGCACAGCACTGTTCGATGATCGATTAGCTGCCTATCGATTAATGCAGGCAGACGTCATTTGCATAATCGGCAACTGTCAGACTTGCTGTCTGCTTCAGCGTCTCCATCTCGCTCACACACACACATGCGCGCACTCCCTCGCTCTCTGTTGCTGCTCATAAGTGTGCCATAGGTTTTTGGCATGTTAATCATTAATTCAAATGCGACACCTTTTCCGTATGCTTTGAACTTTGACTGACGACTAAATGGTTGTCCATGTTGCTGTTGTTGTTTTAGCTTTGGCTTGGCATCATTTTGTTTTTAGCCGCATCATGTTTGAGCTTTGTTGCTGTCTTCATAGCTTTCAGCACGCCCATTTGCATGAACCATTGTTTGCCTTTAATTTTGATGCCGTGCTTTAATGTGCGCCTTTGCCTGTATTGGTGTGTGTGAGTGAGTGATTTGTGTAAATTTCCTAGTTGTAAGCAGTATACAGAATAGAACTGTTGTTTGCACAACCTTCGCAGCACTGTGAAAGCTTTGACGTTCGAAAAAAAACTCCCTTTCAAATATCGCAGCACACGCCGAAAGGCCATTAACCGATATCGGTAGCCGTTTCGATTAGCAATTACAACCACACAAACACACACACACACGTGTTGCACAATGCAGTAGCAGCTGCTAACTGCAGTCAGACTCTGTTAATTGCAGCCATGTTAAGTGTGAGTGTTGTTGTTCTTGCTAATTGCCATCACCCACACATTGGCTGTTCAACCGTTTACATCCGCGTCGCTCGCCATGCTTCAAAAATCCCAATTGACATCCGCTTCAATTTCAATTTTGACACATTTTTAAGTCCAATTTGTCAAAAAAAAAATGTGTGAGCAATGCGCGTCGGCGACAAGATACGATTGAAGCCTCCACATTGTCGTTGCAGAGTGCGCGCAAGTGCTGCTAGAGCTGAGCGTGTTGACAAAGTATCGATTAGAGTTTGTGCAGTGTTTTGTTAGTGACACGCACAATCTCTAATATAAATATAAATAAACGATAACTTGATTCAATATTTAGTATTAATGGCACGAAGCCTATTGCACGATGATTAGTAACACACACGCTCATCTCTATTACTTATGAACGGAATGCCTCGATCATAATCATGCTCATCTCTAGCGCTTGCTGTTGTTGTGTTGTTGGCCGCCCGTTGTGTTTGCTACTGTTGCTGCTACTTGATTGTTGTTGTTGTTGTTGGGGCACCTTGGGCAGCCACCCACACACACACACACACACGCAGATCTGCGCTGAGATGTGCACGCACGAATCTTCGTGTCGCCGGCTGCTGCTGACTTTGTCTTCTTGAACGAAAGCGTCCTTGACGCTGTTGCTTTTGTCTGATTTTTAATTAAAGAGCCGCATGAGCCGCTAGCATTGTTGTCGACACCAACTGTGACTGCGTTTCCACATGCGACGACGACTGCGGCAAGTGGGTCGCCCGTTGTTGTCGTTGCTAATTGATTGCAGTGTTCTCAGCTGGCTACGCTGAGTATCTAATAACTTAGGCTTTAATTATGTTGCCGCTGCGGTGTTTTAAAATCTTTTTTTAAGTTTTCTCACACACAAATCGCATTATTAATTTAATAAAAAAAAGGTGCTAATATATGTGCATGTGGCCCGGCCTTATAATTAATGGGCAGCGGGCACAACATTTTAGACGCCACTGTAATTGCTTTTTGAGCTTTGGAACAGGCCGCACTCAATTAGCTGTTGTTGCTGTTGCGGTTGCCGTTGCATTGTTCGTCAAACAAATCCAGGCAACCTGTTGAGCGACATTCCAACTGCTGCTCCTGTGCACTGTGTGCAACCGGATCTGGCTATATATATATATGTATGCATGAGAAAACAACCGCTGTACGTCCTTGAACTCTGCATTGTAGGCAGTTAAGCTAAACTCCCGTTGAATGCAGACCTCAGTCCTTGAGGCAGGCCTGGTCTGGGCCCGGGCCTGGGTGAAGGGCAGCGTTATGCTGTAGCTCCAGTTTTCTGATTGCAGCTGGCGATACAAGACGTGCCTCTTGGCCAGAGCTGCAAGTGTGTGTGAGTTTTATTTATAGATCGTTTTTGTTGTTGTTGTTATTAGCTGCCTCAAGGCTGTCCAAAGCACTGGGCATCAGCAACAGCAGCAGAGCATCATCATCATCATCATCGACAACATCAACAATTGTTATTTCTGTTGACTTTGTTACGTGGCCACTAGAATGTCGAAGGCGTTCAGATCATTAATCACAAATTACATGAACCGGAGATGTTTGCCTCCGTTACGTTACGTGCTCATAATTGTTTGCAATTGGCTGTGCTCTGCAGTCGAACTCGAACTCGAAGCTCAAAGTCAGAGTTATCTTGATCATCATTAACTGGTTATCTACACATTCTAATTGCAGCTGAAGATTCCCTTCAATGTGCCATTCGCTTTGCGTGCGCGCGACATTGTGGTCAGCATTGGCAAGAAGACATTGAAAGTGGGCCTCAAAGGTCAAGAGCCGATCATCGATGGTGAGCTCTGTGGCGAGGTCAAGCAGGAGGAATCGCTTTGGGTGATCCAAGATAGCAAAACGGTGCTCATCACACTCGAGAAGATCAATCGCATGAATTGGTGGAGTCGCTTGGTTACCTCCGATCCGGAAATATCGACACGCAAAATCAATCCAGAATCATCCAAGCTATCGGATCTGGATGGCGAGACGCGCAGCATGGTTGAGAAAATGATGTACGATCAGCGTCAAAAGGAGATGGGTTTGCCCACCAGTGAGGATCGCAAGAAACAGGATATACTAGACAAGTATGTAAATCTCTCTCTCAATCACTTTCTGTAATATTAATCTTCCATTATCTGTCTTAGATTCAAGCAGCAGCATCCCGAAATGGATTTCTCCAAATGCAAATTCAATTAAGATGCAGGATATTCTTTCATATTCCACAAGTTTTCTCTACTTCAGTATCTAACACACAAACTCAAATACACCTACACACACACACACAGCCTTACACTCACACACACACACACATGCACACATTTAAAATGTGTTTCGCATTTTCTAACACTAACACGCATAGATTAAAAGCAATTTATTAAACATGTGAAATAAAACAAATTGTGAACAAACGCCGATGCCGTTTTACATATGTTAATAGTCAACATTTTCGATGTGGGTATTTGTGAAAGCGAATAAGTTTCTATGATAGATCGACGGCGGGTCGCTCTACAAAAAGCTTCAACAGAATTAAAACAAGTAGGAATTTAAATAAAAACTCGACTGATTTCGGTGGGAGCGACCCAAAGACACGATCTGAGCCGTGCGATAAAAGTAATTTTTCATTTTTATTGCTGCTTAAATGCAATTAATTTCGTGCTAATTTGTTGCCCACAATCGTTCGCCCAATTCTCTCAGCGCGGTTTTGTTTTGGACTGTCCGTAAATGATCGGACCATAGTTGTGGCGACTGGAGAATATATCGAGTCGACTCGAGTCGTATCGGCATATAAAGTTCTCAGGCTATGTTTAATGATCGATTCGAACGGATAGATAGATAGATAGATCGAACTATTCGATAGATAGCTCTCCGTTCCAGGTGCTGCTGCTACTTCAGCCGGTATTTTCAGTAGTTCTCTGGGTCATTGCCTCGATCTGTATAAGCGTTTAACCCGTTTCAGCGTTGGGCCATAAATTTACCTGGTTTCTGCTTGGTGCTTATGTTCTTTGTTGTTTTTGCTTTTAATAGCTGTAAAGTGCTAAGCAAAATTTTGTTGTTAACTGCCTAATTTGTTTTTTCGCTATCAGCGACAAATCAAAGCTGACACGCGTCGCCATTCAACATCTATCGAATGTCGCGATCAGCGAAGAACGTCGCCCACATTGACTAAACAAATCGGTGTTTGAATTTAGGCAGTTTAACTATATTGGCAAATCGTTCTAATCGTTTGTTGCCATTAGATGTGAATGCCTTCTGGGGGTATCGATTACAGCTGCAGATATCGTTTCTAGCGAATGCTGCCATCACAGTTGAACTCTTGCAGGCTATCGATGAAAGCGGCTGTAGACATCATCTATTTGCTATTGTCATTAGAGATGAACGTGTCCTTTAAACTATCGATTAGATGTTTCTATCAGATTAGAGACGAACGTCTCCTGCAGGGCATCGATTAAACACTCACTTGCATTTGCATATCGCTTCAAATGAACATTCGCAATGGAGTTGCTTTTTATCATGTTAACATTTCAACATATAATAAAAAATGCATTAAATGCGGGCAGTAAAAAAATGTATTAAATGCCGCAAGCGAAATGCAATCATCGTTACTGTGCCAGTTTTTCTTCTTTTGTTTAAAGCGAATTGGGTTAAGCAAATGTTATAGAGTGGAAACGCGGTGATTACATCAACCATCAGAAATCTCTATATATATATTTATAATAAAATGATAAGTAGACATGATATTTAACCTTTTAGAGCGTAGCCAAGGCTAATATTTTCATTTGGCAACTGTTCCGCCTGTTCCGCTTCGCTGCTCAACTCTAGATCACAGCTCAAATCCCCAAATTAGAGAAAAATGGCAGATACGCCCCGTTGTTGTACATGCAAAGTCGTAGTTTAATAGCCCATTAATTAAGCATAAATTTATTTGAAGCCATGTTCAACAAGCCGAAAAAAGCACTAATTGATAAATGGATGCCAGCGCACACTGGGATTAGAGCATTAAAACAAAAGAAGGCGAAGAGTGGAGAAAAAAGGAAAATAAGTGCAACATTTTAATTGGCTTTAGCGTGTGGGTGGCTGCAATTGATTAATAATTAAACAATAATTAATTAAGTTCTGACAAATTTCGCACAGCTGGAATCGTGGCTTATCGCACGTCCAAGACCAAAAAATCAAATCAAACATTTAAAGTCGAGAATCAAGCTTCAACCGGATTTGTTTTAGACTTAGCTTTGTTTTAATTCATTTGTATTTATTTCTTTATTTTATTTTTATTTTTCTGTGTTTGTTGATGGGGCGCTACACATTTGAAAGTACAAACTGCTTTCTATATGCAGCATCCATTTATTTTGTGGGGAATTTGGCAATTAGGCGAGTAGTCAAGCCACTACAGTGAAAGCCATTGAAATGCGATTAAGATAAGCAGCAAAATCCAAGTCAAATTAAAACATGTTTGCCAAATAATTAAAATGATGAAGAGACAACCGCAGGGAGATGCTGCTAGATAACTGAATTATAAATAAACATAAGTGCGCTATGCCGTTAATTGACCTTCAGCTTCATGATTTTGAACTCTATCTGAAGACACCAAGAAATGACTCCTTCAGTACAGTTGCAAAGAATATGCTGAAGCTGAGGCTGAGGCTGAGGCTGGGGCTGGGGCAGCGATTGAACTGTTAAATGACGCACGTGATGAATTGTGTCTGGTGAAGAGGCAGAGACCCAATAAAAACATATATAAATTTTCTAACCGTCGTATGCCATAAATAACGAATCCGGGTGCCTTGCTGAGACTTTGACTGTTGCTGCTGAGTGGCTGCCCCGCCATACCCTTTTTGTCATGCTTGAGGTTTTGCTGTTGTTTGTTCTCGTTGTGTTATTTGTGCTAATAACTTTTGTTGTTGTATTTGCTATTTCGAGTGTTTCCCACATCATCAAATCAAGAGATATATGCACACACATATGTATGTATGTATGTCTATATGTGTGTGTGTGACTGTGGGGCGTACTCAGTCGCGTGGGTTATTTCACAGACTGTCTCCGTCTGGGCTCTGGGGTCTGCTGTCTGATGTCTGGAGTCTCGTAATTGCTACTCATTTGTTATTTTTAGCATTAAATCTTGTTAATGCCGTCGCGCGCAGCCATTGCGGCCCATTAACTATAACAGTCGACGGACTTGAATGTTTATTTTTATGCACGCGTCATGCTGCCGACCAACTCCCTCCCCCTAGTCCCCTGCGCCCCATCACAAACAAAAGACTTAGGCAACGAACTTCTTTCATGTCTGCAAACAGCAGCCATCAACTTTGGTGGGTCAGTTTAAAAACGGAAACACTAGACGCTGACATCTTGAAGGTCAGCCCTGAACCAAACAGCCAGCCAACCAGCCAGCCATACAATTACCTCCATCTTACAAGCACCAACAGAAACTGCTGCAACTGTAACCGAAAAACCAACGTCTGAATCATTTCGAACTGGGGCGTGTGTTGGCCGCGCCGCCACGTTATTGAGATATTGAAACGTTAGCCATGGGAGGCTCGATCTGTGCTGTCTGCGTCAAGTCTGTTGCCAAGTGTGTTCACTGTGCCGCCTGTTGGTGGGCTTGTCACGGCGCCAATGAACTGTGAAGTGTCAGCGATTGCCACCGTGGCCTGCCGCGGCTCTGCTTGGCATGCAAATGTTGCCGCCTGCCAACTTGTCCATGACGAAGATGCGCCAAGATTAATGTCATAGCTTTAGCTCTGGCTCTGGCTCTGGCTCTTGCTCTTGCATCAGCCAAATGTTCTGCATTGATTTGCATGCCAATGCATATCCGGCTGACTGCTATTGTGACTGTGCTCCCGGACCTCGTTGCGCACTCAGTCGCCCACATCGCCAGAATCCCATTCACTTTGCTAAGCCGACTGCCTGCAGGAATTTCGCAATTTGCTTTGGTTATCGCCTGTTGTATTTGCAATGCTAATGCGCTCAACTGCAACTGCGGGCAAATGCCAGTCTGGCAGCGCTGGTATAACAGCTGAACACAAGCCACAAACTGTTATACAAAAATAAACTAAGTTGCAATAAAATGTGGGCTTAGCTTAGTGTCATAAATATAAATCAATTACAAAGGCAGCAGCAAGGAAGTCAAAACTGTTATACATACTGTTATACAAACTGTTATACATAATGAATAATCGAACTAATATTTATAAAGGTCTTTTAAGATTTAAATTTGAGCAATAGCTAACTTTCAAAGCGAACTAAAACTGTTATACTAATTGGAAAATTACTCTATGCATCCAGAGCATAACTTATAGATTGTTATAACATTCTGTTGCTAAGACTGTCACACAAAAATACATTTAATTAATTGACTTTATCAATTCAATTGAAAACTGTTATACGCTTGCGTGCTGAACAAGCTGGCTGCAACTCCTTTTGCCGCAGCTGCCGCATAGCTTGTTTACTGTGATATTTATCAAGTGATTGTCCATTTTTGGCGTGGCTTTTTTCTTTTATCTGAACTATGACTAATCTGCTGGTATTTAGAGTGCTGGCCATTGTATTGCATTGGCTATTCCATCGATAAGGCGAAGACAAATGTTGGCCATTTGGAAAGCTCGTGGGTGGCAGCCGGCCACCATACTTGTATTGAGCCCAGATAATCGCCGTTATTAACAACAATGGATAAATTGGCATTTGCAAATCGTTTTGGCTGTTCTTTATGCTGGCGTTAATCGTCTGGGAATGTTGTGAAAGGCAGTCGATGATGCATCGCATCTAAATACGAATGCCTAATGAAGATGCGATTGCTAATGTGTTCGGCAGAACTCAGCTCGGATCAAATGCAATGAATAATCAGCGAATAATTACAGTTATGCAAGATTTACGGAAGACAAGTTGATTAAACTCTTGAATACATTCTAAAGTATTAGAGATATGCGAGTGGGAAGATTAAATATTTCTAAAATTATTCATGAATCATTCACATATTTGGGGAATTTGTCGCTCAGCTTTAGTTAAGATTTGTAATTTACCTAAATATCTCATAGTATTCACACTCGATAGCTCAATGCTGATGCCGATTATTTAACATTTCTACATTTGCGTATTTCATAAACTAATTGATGTGCAAGCAACAATGCTCAAACAAGATTCCCAATTAGAGTCTCTGATTAACTAGTCACTTAGCTCTGTGGACTGAGTGACCTTTTCCACACGCCCAGCTCAATCAAACAACTCAAATTAACGCGAGAGCTGCTTTCGTAACTAACTAATGTGCATAGCTATAACATATTTGTGATCCATGGACTTTGATGTGAAATGCTTAGGCTTTGACATGGGAAATGCCCCCAAAAATTCAAAGGTGACAACTGCCACACACAAGCACAAAGCACAATCCCAAAATAATGAGTTGAGCAGTTAATGGCTGTGCCAACTTAGCGAGTAAATACTGTGGGTGCTGCAGCATCATAAATTTGCATTCATAATGAGGGAAGTGTATTAAGGCTTTGTTATGCTCGTAGCAGCGCCTATAGAAAAGCAAGACAACAATTTGACAGCGGCTCAAATCCCATGGCTTGGCTAGTTAATTGTTATTGAGCTCAAAGTGCAGCTCGCTTTGGTAAGAAATTGAAGTTTTTTATTTTTTGAAAATATTTAATGAGGGTAGGCTGAAAAATGTTTGAGCTTAATGTGCATATAAAAGAAGATTGAGCGAAAAATAAATGGTTTTTAATATATTTTAGTAAATATATAATATATATATTATTTTATATATATTTCACAAAGTTTTCACACCTTAGAAAATTATAAAAATTAATTTAAATAAGTTAAATTAAATATTTGTGATTTCTATTTATTTTTAAAACAATTTCAAAATATAAATTAAGTTATATTTTAGTAATAATAGAGTATAACAATTCGATTTGAAGTTCATTCAGTTTTTTTCTCTCTATTTTCTATTTGTTGTAGCTACAATTTTCTATTTGCTTTGACACCTTTTCTGGCTGTCTGTCCATTGGGTCGTCTGTCGCTAGCAGCCAGCTGTCAGTTTGTTGCTCTCCGCCGACATTTGCATAGCAAACAGCGTGGAAAAGAGCGCGACTGACTGTTTGCCAAGCAAACACACAGAACAGCTGAGCAGAGTGCAGGGGCAGAGATAGAGACTGAGACCGAGACAGAGACAGACGTCGCCAAAATGCCTCGCTGCCCCTGGCCCTCCCACTGCACAGCGGCAGCGTCGCCGGCGCTTAGCGTGTTCATGTAAATTTGACCTTGACACAATTACGTTTCATAACAGCTAAGGCAAACAAATGAGGCGGGGGCGACAATAAACCAAAGGGGGCGGGGCAGCAGGGAGGGCTGGCTTGGCGTGAGCATGAGCACATGTGAAGATAACAATACAGCTGGATAGAGTGCGAGAGAGAGAGAGCGAGAGAGAGACGCTGTTGACGGCGAAGTGTGTAAGGCAAAAAGTTTGAGGCGAAGAGAGCAAGCGACTCGCGTAATAATTCAAACACAACTCAAGTGCGGGGCCAACTAAAACAAAAAAAAGGCAGCTGGCGTCGGAGTCAGCGTCGCTGCTGGCAGCGCCACAGCAATTTCATATCGAAAGAATCGCACGCTCTGAACTTTAGCTATGTCTATAAACAAATATGTGCATTGCACAAGCAACTAAATAAGATTCGAAAATGCTAATAAAAGAAGCGAGAGAATTCAGCAATTCAAATATTTAAGCACACTCCATTGTCCATACAGATATACAGATATACTATATATATATATATATATATATATATATATATATATATATATATATATATATATATATATATATATATATATGTTTAGGAACAGTAAGGAACTAACAATAAAGTTCCAATGATAAGATCAAAGTTGATTTGCCGCCACATTGAGTCATCTCTGAGACCCGAAACCGAACCGTAGCAGAGCCACGCTGGCTGGCACATCTTTTGGCAAACGAATTAATTTTCATTTCGCTTTTTGTCTTGAAGCAATTTCAATTTTTATTATTAATTTGTTAGCACATTTCTCAATCGGTGATGCGATGCGACGCGATGCGATGCGATCCGATGTCATGTTTTATAGCCGGCACGTGGAAGCGTTTCATAAATATGCATAGGCCAAATCCCTCTGTGTGCGACTGCTGCTAATCCGTTGAGAATGTCACGCTTTGTTTTCATTACCAGAGAAAACACTTTAAAAATTATAATTAATTTACATAAATATATTTTTTTTTTGGCAGGGCAAATGCTAAATGGTATTTGGAACATGGATTATAAAGCGACTTTATAGCCAATTAGAGAGTTAAAGAATATTTAAGTTTGACAAGCAGCATGTACCATTAAAATGCTAAGAGATTTATAAATAGAAATGGTTAAGAATATAATACTAGTCGAGTTAGGAGTGCCTGATTGGGTAATACTTGCAAACCTGTAAGGGTATTCGTGTTGGGAGTGCCTGACTAGGAAATACCTGCACCCATGTGGGAATCAAATCTATCGACTTTAATTTGCAAAGAAAATAAAATGTGCTGACTGAAGTTATATAAGTTTTCCAATGGATTTCGTGCAAATGAGAAGAAATCGCTAACTAAATTCTGCTAGCCAATTCTGATATCGAACGAACTCGATCAGAGAGTTGAACATATGAACAAACGCATTGATGGACAGTTTGCCTGATCAAGTATATATCAACTTAATGTGTTTAGTCACTCTCATTTCTACCTACCCCAAAAGTTATTTTCAATGTCTAAATTAAGCTCTCTTGACTCACAACTTATGCCAAAAGTAATTGCATAATTAATTAAATCATATTATTTAATACTTTAATTCACTTAATTTCATTTTACCTTTTCTTTTATCATTTATGTATTTTTAAAATTTATTTTTAATAATTATATTTTTAAATTGTTGTGGGCATTAAAATTCTTGCTCGCAATTAAAACATACAAAATCTTGTCACTCAAACAAAAGACTTAAGACACAAACTTGTGCCTTCTTTTTTATTGGCAAAGCGATAAAAAATGTATTTTAATTGGATTTCGAAAGTGAAAAGCGACAGATGCGGCAGACATATTCGGATCTGCGATTCACAGCATCAGCTGCACACAAAAAAGGAGCCAGCCAGCCTCTTCACGGCGTTTATTTGTGTATCTCTTACAGTTTAATTTCTGTTTTGACGTTGTTGTTGTTGTTGTTGCTGTCGCTCATCATAAATTGGATTCTGTTTGGCTGCCGCATTCTGATTTGGAGCCCGAATTTGTCAATGTTGCTTCCCCATTCGCGTTCCGTTCGCTCCAAAAATTTGCTCAAACAGTGGGCGGGCTACCTGTGTGTGTTGCTGTTGTTGTTATCTGTCAATTGTGAAGTGGCAACAACTTCTGCTCTCTGATTGGCAAAGTGAAGGGAACATCAGATGTCTGGGAATGCGTTCCAATTGGGCGACACGTGTAAGGCTGCCGTGAGATATTTATTTCATCTCAATTGAAATGAAAAATGTCAAAGCAAATTGAGGAACTGAACAATTCATAATTCTTTAATAACGAATTGAATGGCCATTAAATGCCAGACGGTCGCTAACCAAGCCAAAATCGTATCGAATCGCCAGACAATATGAAAAATGCTAAGCAACAATTGGCCAACATTTAACATTTACTTTGGCCGCAAAATATCTTTTTTTTTTTGTCGGCTTGTGAATTGTGCACAAGGTTATCAAACAACAGCAACAGCAACAACAACTACGACTACAACAACAACAGAATTAAATTGAATGCAATTAAAGTTTGCATTGAAAGCCAAAGGCCCAAAAACTCACATTTTGGGGGCCTTTTGTTCAACAATTTTAATAATCGAATGCAATTTTTGTGTATTTAATTCATTTTGCCACTCTGAGCCGACAGAGGAAAAACAACAACAACAACAACAACAACAACAACAACAACAGCAACAGCATTTGGGTGTGCTTCAACATTTAATAGAATCGCTGCCCACAGCTGATTCGTTTATATTAAACATGCACTTGTTCTGAAGTTTTTAATTTCATAATTGGTTTATCATTAAGGTCTGTGAGGAAATCTGAAGTTGTTAGTTCTATTTGCACGGATATCGATTAAAGTGCAAGCTGTCTAGAATATGCAGCTCAAACGGAGGGTTTTTTGCTTGTGACATTATAATGTTGTAGTGGCAGCTCTGCGCCCTTCTATGTAATTTTTAAAGCGTCTGTATAGTCAGTTTTTTTATCTCTCTTTCTCTCTATATATATATCGTTCTTTATCTGTCTATCTCTCTCTCCCCCTCTATCTCTCTTTCTATCTATCTCTGTGTCTCTCTCTAATTCTCTCTCTGTCTCCCCCCCCCCCCTCTCTCTCTCTCTCTCGCTCACTCTCTATCTCCCTCTCTCTCTCCTTCTCTCGCTCTCTCTCTCTCTATCTCTCTCGCTCTCTTTCTCTCTATCTGTCTCTCTCTCTCTCTCTCTCTCTCTCTATCTGTCTCTCTCTCTCTCTCTCTCTCTCTCTATCTCTCTCGCTCTCTTTCTCTCTATCTGTCTCTCTCTATCTGTCTCCCTCTCTCTCTCTCTCTCTCTCTCTCTCTCTCTCTCTCTCTCTGTCTGTATTTCTTCATCTCTTTCAATAATTCTCACTTATACCTATTATATTATATTTCCACTTTTACATTTTATATTATTTTTCTTCATTTCTATTATTACTCTTCTTCGCTTTTAGGCCCTTCCATATGCTTTTCATAGGCTTTTGATATTATATTAATTATATTTATTATTAATGAACATCTAATATTCTACCTACAAGGTTTTTTCAATATTATATATTTCTCATCTAACATATTTTTAATCTAAATTCTTATAAATGACAATATAAAGATTTACAATAAATCAAGTCTATGAAGTCCATATTTGTCTAAAGTATTGTAGATAAAACTCGCTTGTATAATTAATTATTTTGAATAAACAAAAAATTTATATATGTAATATTTTACTAATTTTATATTTTTTTTACAAATAAAAAAAAATATTGAGAAATAAATATGAGTTAATATTTATTTGTCTAAATTTTTCTTTAGTTTGTTCTTTTTCTTTCCACTTTTACTTTTTTTAATTATTATATTATCCCCCAAGCCATCGCATCTTTCTGACCGTACACAAGAATCAAATTTTATGCAATTTGCTTCTCTGTATTACTTACTCAATATAATAACTTAGAAATCTGTAAGATTTTCTTTATGAGTATACAAATTATAGCAACCAACCGATAACAAGTAATATTCCTTCATAATTTTGCTTGCTTTCCTTGGCATTTGCCTGCTATTTTTGCCCAGACTCCCTAGCTTTTTCCCTCAATAAATTATGCATAAAATAATTTAATTAAAACTCTAAGCATTTCTATGAATTTATGAGAATCAACTATAAAATTCATATATGCTTGAATATTTCTCCTATTTTTCGGTTCTGGCTTTTATCTTTCTTTAAATCTGCGCACATTACGTGCGCTGCAACATGCAACATGAAGATGAGACAACAACAACAACGGCAACAAATAAGGTGACGAAAATCTCTCGATGAGAATGATAATGATCATGCTGATAATGATGATGATGATGTGCATAAAGTGCCAAAGCCTTAAGCAAAACAAACAAATTGTAAACAAGTTTCTTGAGCCTCGGCCCACAGGCTGACGGGGCGTGGCAGGGAACAACAACACAACAATGTGTACAACAACTTGTCACGCAGCTGTAAATGTTGCTGTTGTTGTTATTGCTGTTGTTACTTAGCCTAGTTAAGTTGTCATACAAAACAACAAAAAGCAATTTTTTTGCCAAATTTATTTTGGAATATTTGTTTTTGGTTTTTTACCTGTTTTGCAGGCGCATCCATCGTTGACAAATTTATGTTTGTACGAAAAAGGTATATAGACGTGTGTGGCTATATAGTTGGATAGGTCGGGGAGTCACTTATTGAACACTTTTGAAGTCTTTACACCTTTTTAGCTTTTACTCTGGGCGTGTTTTGTGTGTGTTTATTTTAAACTTTGTTTTTAGTTTTATTTTCGAATTTGTTTTTTGGGTTTTTTTTTAGTTGTAATTTTGATTTGAAGGGCAAACACGAATTGTTGTTGCTGTTGTCGCTTATTTGTGTCACTTGTCGTTACTTTATTTTGTTCGTTGCTTGTTTTTCGTTTTTTTTATTGATTTTTTGTTGCACTAAAATTTGCAATAAATTGTTGAGAGACTATTTTTTTGTTGTTTTTGTTTTTGTTTTTTTATATTTTTGCGAAATCAACTGGCTGCAAAACAACTTTGACTTGGCCGCCACTTGTGCTGGTTAACCGTTACAGATTCGTATTGATGCACTTGCAACAATTTGGGGCAACACTTTGAGCCGCCGCAAGCAACTTGAGCAAATATTTTCGCATTCCCCACCGGATGGATAAACTTGTTGGGATTTTTCGAAAAAATTACTTTTGCTCATGCGTTTTCTCACTGGCCAACTGATTGCGGCTGGCTGACTGACTGACTGACTGACTGAATGAATGATTGACTGGCTGGCTGCTGCTGCTGCTGCGCGTGCACACTCCGTTGCGGCTGTGCTGAGACTAACTGAGACGCCAGCCGCCCGACGGCTCAAGTATTAAAAAGCATTAAACATTACCGCGCATTGTTGTTGCCCATGCTGTGGTTGTTGCTGTTGCTGTTGCTGTTGCTGTTGCTCTGTCTATATGTGCAGGCACTAGTGTAAACCTACACACAGATACACACGCAGCTGTACACACACACTCAGGCAACTTCAGCTGTGAACTTTGTGTTAATGCCAAAAAGCAAACAGCAAACGTAGCAAATTTTGAACGCCCGCAAGTGGGCAAGTCTAAGTGGCTCCAATTGGTGGGTGGATGGTTGGTAGGTGGTGGGTTGGTTGGTTGGCTGGCTGGTTGGTTGGTTATCTGGTAAGCTGTGCCAGCCGGCACATTGCTTGTGTAGGCCTAGCAGCAGCAACCTTAGCTGCCTGCAGCCGATTTCACAGCAGAACAAAAGCCACGGACCAAGGTCATTTTTGTTGGTTTCCGTTTTGTTGCTTCTCTCTTCGCTCGTCGGCTTTGTTTGATCAAAGCAATTGCGTAATGCATTTTTAAGTGTCAGAGATCTACCCCAAATTAAATGCAGAAGAGATGAGCATTTCAGTGAATCACATTGTGAAATTATTAGCTGTCGCTGAGCACGTAGGCGCCAGCAAAGAGACATCTACTCTTTCTTTCTCTGTCGCTCTCGCTCTCTCTTTCTCTTTTTCTGTTGTCGTCTGGGGCAGAGCTGACCTTGACACATTTCCCAGACCGTAAAGTCAACGACCCAGTTGAAAGTGGTTGCCATGCGCAGCGCGAGTGGCTGCGTTAAAGGCGTGAATTACTAACAAAAGACTCAGGCAACGAACTTGAACTATTTGTTTAGGCCATAAAACTCGTGTAATAACTGATAATAGATGTGGCCGATAGAAGGCAGCGAATGGATTTATAGGCTACAATTGAGATACAGTTGAAATGTAATTTGATAGGAAATTGGGTGTTAATAAAGAAGGAATATGGGTTTTAATTGGGGATGGATATTGCATATACAAGTTAGTTGTATATATAAATTATAAATATTATAAAAAAAATAATAATAATATTAAATATTTTAAAACATATTCTAAAATGTTTATAAGTATACGAAAAATTTATAAAAAATTTGCTGTCATATAAATATATATGTAAATAAATTGATATATAAATATATATATTTGTAATATTAACAAACAGTAAAAACATGGTATAAGCATCAAGCAAGTGATCAGGTTGTCTCTAGAGCTATTTCTCTGCATTCTGTCAGCAGCAAACTTTTGCTGATTTTTCGGTAAAATCTATTCTCGTATCAGAATTGTTTAGCCTTAACACCAGCCTTATAGCAAGTTAGTCCTACCTAGAAATTTATCCCTGACAGACGCAAATCATAAAACATTTTAATATATTCATATTCATAAAGAAATTCCATATATATATATTCCATATATATATCCCTTTACATATACCTAGATCTGCCATGTACTACACCTGCTGCTAACCCAATTCAATGAAGCTCAACTGCCCATTTCGCATATTTGGCAAACACAAACAATACGTTTCGGATATCTCATGGCACGAATTTCATAATATTAGCCGAGAAGCTACAATCGGATAATGCTGCTTGGGAAATCCCAGAGGTGGCTGCCTCGATGCTGCCCCTTAACCAAAATGTTGTTTATCATCGCAACTCAGTCTTGTTGTTGTTGCTGTTATTGTTGTTGATGGTCAGTTTTGTTTTGTTTGTAGATGACGCAGCGCATTTTCCCGATGTGCTTGGCCAGTTTTGCGTTTAGCTTTATTAAATATTTGGCTTAAGCCGATTCGAGTCTTCTTAGTTCGTCTTCCGTCTCCTCGCGGCACGTTGTGTGCAGTTGCTAATTTTTACACGCGACTCCAAATTGCTTGCTAAAATATTTGCAGCGCTAAGTGGAGCAGCAGCAGCAGTCACAGTCGTGTTGACGGCCATCAAACTCGCTTGGCATGTGACCAATGCCAGGCAGCTAACGGCCAACGGGCTGCCCGAACCCAGACCCCTTCGCAGCGGGTTAGAACCTTGAGCCCAGCAGCGCGCTAAACGTTAAATAACAAAAAATAATATTTTCCTTTTGGCCAGCAGCGCATTAATGTCACTCAGCTTGGATTACAGCCGCACAGCTGGACAAGATTACCGTTCCCTGGCACGGCTGCGTTTTGCGCTTTTCGCTTTTCATGAAATGCCAGCGGCCTTGCCGGAGGCTTACTGGGTTAAGCTCGCTAACCAGCTGTGTGTGTGTGTGTGTGTGTGTGCAATGTTGGCGGCTTTAATTACACTTATTCTGATTAACGGTGTCGCGCCTCTAACTGATATTTGCATAGATCAACAAAGGTGCTCAAGTTCGTTGCCTAAGTCTTTTGATTGACTAATGAGCACGGCAACTCCAACGATTGTTATACGGGTAAAAAGCTGGTCAAAGGCCAACCAATTCGTTTATACAATTCGCCGGGTACTCGTTGAACTGTTATAAAACCGTCAGAAAAGTGTTATATAATTGCAATTTATCAATTGCACTGCTTGCAATTATTATACTGTTATAATGTAATGCAGCTTTATTGTTGACAAGTGTTATACTGTTAAAATATTAATCTGTTATAACAAAATACTGTTAGACTGCTAGAAAGATATACTTTTAAATATCTGCATACTGTTATATAACTACATATATTATAATACTACTACGAGTATACCACTATAGTGCTACTTTTACAAATTTAGACTGTTAGAATGTTATAGTGTCATACTGTTTTACTGTTATACGGTTATACTGTTATTCTGTTATATTGTTATACTGTTATACTGTTATTCTGTTATACCGTTATACTGTTATTCAGTTATACTGTTATACTGCTAAACTGCTATACTGCTAAACTGTTCTACATATTTGTTTAGCGACATCTATATTTGAAAAAACTATGAAACTGTGATTGGTTCATCCTTCAATCCGTGCATTGCCTCTCGCGTCAAATAGTTTTGGCTTTCCTTCGCCCCCAGAGCTCTTGCTGGCCATAGTTTGTAGCCACGTTTGAAGGGCAGGCCATTAAAATGGCATAAACAAGAAAACAACACGAATTTAACGTAAATGCTAACCACAGTTGAAGGCAATTTTATGCATATCAATGTAAATAATTTGCATGGCTGTTATACAAAACTTAATTGTTATGGCCGGCCAGCGTGTGTTGGCCATAATTCAGTTTTGAGCTACTGGCAAACAGAAATTGAAGCGTAGCGCTCGCCAGCCGTATGGCGTCTTCCTTCTTCTGCCACTACGACTACTACTACTGCCAGCGCGCAGCTGCATGTCAGGTATACAAATGTTCATGCATGCCAAAAATGATTGTATTATTAATTATATTATTTATCAAGTTATTTAAACGTTGCGAGTGAGCGAGCGTCGCCAATCGATTTCCAATTTGCAATAAAACTCGCGCGTTCAATAACCGATAAGCGATGCGACATTGATATTGTTAAACGTTCAGCCTCCCCCCAGCTGCTTGCTGCCTGCTGCCTGCTGCCCATTGTCACGCTTAATCTTTGCTAATTTCATGATGCTTAATTAATGCTTCAAGCATTTGTTTATTCGATATTGTTTCTTTTTCATTTTTTTTTTTTTGTCTTTTGGCCATGTTACAATTTGCAGGCATTTGAATTTGTTTCTGTTTTCTGCTTCTATTTTTTTCTTTCTTTTTTTTTTTGCTAACACTTAAGCATTTGTTATTAATTTTCAATTTGTTGTTCCTGCTCTTTGTCGGAGTGCTGAGCTAATGCTCAATTTTATGAAGCATTAACAAAAAGAGCTTCACTGCCCGCTTAATGGCATTCTTCATACGTATACTTAATATTTTCGCGACCTTCGCGACCAGCTGGCAGGGAGCAGGGGCAGAGTTGGAGTGTTTAGATGAGTGCAAGTCTCAGTCGGCTGGACACGCATTTAATGCGGAACTGGAAGTGTGAGGGCTGCCCTCGTTGAATTTTGTCTTTGTCTCTGTCTCTGTCTCTGGGGCTCGGCCAGTTGATTAATTACAAAAATGTTGTTAGTCAGTCAGTTAGTTAATGGCACCTAATGTAATCCACTTCCACTTCTAGACGTCGATTCCGCTTCCTAGTTTCAATTAGTCTTCAATTGTGCAACGAAGCGTTGAAGCGCCTCTGCGTCTGCCATCAATTAACATTAACATCTGCATCAAGTATTCCAATTGCCAGGCCATAATGGATTCTTGATTTGAAATCTCAATTGATTTCCCACGCCGATGCCGTATTGATTTTTGCATTCGATTAATCAGTGCTCTCCCCTGACATGGCCCCCAGCCAAATCATATTTCGCCAGACTTATAAATAAACATCAGACAATTTCGACTTGGCGCAATTACTAAGCCCAGTTCCACAACTAGTTCTACGCTCATTTTCATTCGCATTTCCATTTCTGTGCACATCTGGTCGTCGGCAGGCAATCAAATGGATAACAGGTGTTACTGTTGCCAGCCAACCGCCAACGGGCTCAGAGTAATTAGATACAGACTGCCAATCCATATGCAGTTTTAGGGAAAAGGGCCATTCGCCAACTTGATTGCTATGCAAATACTGCAAATCATGGCAATTACGTGGGGGCCATGGCCAAAAGATCCCCTCTAGCCGCTGCTCCCCATCTCCAAATTAGTTGGCAACGTGTGTTAATTATTCAATCCGACTGAAGAGAATCGAGAACTCGACTGTTGTTAATTGGTTAGGGAGACACAACTGCTTGAACAGGTGTAGACTAGGACTGCAGCTGTTGTTTCAGCTGCTTATCCAACAGTTGCTGCTCTTACTGCTGCTGTTGCTAACTGAGCTCATTTACACTGTCCTGCAAGCAATGCAGTTGCTGTTAATGGTGAGAGTAACTGCTTGCGAAAGCCGAAAAAGTGTGAGTTTAAATTGATCTATCTTTCTCTTACTCTCTCTCTCTCTCACACTCTTTCTATCTATTTTTCTCTCACGCTTTCTCTCCTATCTCTTTCTCTTACTCTCTCTTTCTCTCTCTCTCTCTCTCTCTCTCTCTCTCTCTCTCTCTCTCTCTCTCTCTCCATTCTTTCACTCTCTATATCTCTTCCACTTTCCATGTCTTCATTTTTTTTGTCTCACTCTATCTCTTTGTCTCGCTCTATCTCTCTCTCTCTCTTTTTCTCATTTCTTAACTCTCGATCTCCCTCTCACGCTCGCTTTCTCTATCTTTTTCTCTCTATATATATATTTATAACACTCTTTATATATTTTTTATATACATAATATATATAAGATAGAGAGATCTCACTCTCTCGCTCACTCTTTTAATCTCTCTCTGACTATTTATCTATCTATGCCAATCTCTAAATGTAGCTCTCTCTCTCTCCCTCTCTTTCTCTCTGTCTGTTGCTCTCTTTCTTTGTCTCTCTCTCTCTCTCTTTCTATATCTGTCTCTCTCGCTCTCTCTGCCTCTATCTCTCTCTCTTTCCATGTCTAACTCTCTTGCTTTCTCTCTCTCTCTCTCTCTCTCTCTCTTTCTGTCATATCTCTTTCTCTCACTCTCTCTTTCTTTCTCACTCTCTCTTTCTCTCTCACTCTCTCTTTCTCTCTTTCTATGTATATCTCTCTTGTTCACTCTTGCTTGCTTTCTCTCTCTTTTTCGCTCCCTCTCTCTCACATCTCTTTCTCTAACTATTTGTCTTCATTCTTCATTCACATTTTCACAGCTTTTGTTGTTCAGTGTATTTGTCGTATGAGTCGTAACTAATTCGAAATTAAAATATGTGTCATTTGGACAACGCAACAATTTTGTTGTACATTTTTTTCTATTTTGTTTTTCTATACTTTTTTCTGTTGTCTTGCATCTGTTGAGTTATGAATGCAAATGCGCAATGCTGCTCAGCTCAGCTCAGCTGACAGTTGGCAGTTTCTATCGATGTAGTGCATCAGCATCAACAGATGTGCCCCTAACAACAGCAGCAACAACAGCAACAGCAACAACAACAACAGCAGCAAAGCGACAAATTAGACACGATTGTAGCCAAACACGATTGCCAGAGCTAGCGAATGAACATGGTATATGATATGAACATTAAGAGAATATATATACACCTATCCATATGCATTTGTGTGCTTAGAATATATATCTTATATGAGCGCTCCAAAATGACGGCTGGAAATTCATTAAGCGAGGCAGCGGCAGGGGATGCAGGAGTCGGTCGGAATGCAAGCTGCAGCCGGTTGCCATTTGAATGATATTCATCAGTTACCCTTTTTGTGCTAATTGGTGTTAAATTGTAGTAGGGGAGCTGGTTAAGGTGGGGGAGGGAGGCTTGGCGAGTACTTAGCTTGTCTAGGGCACAGCTGTGCGCGTTTCGCATGAGATTTATATTTATTGAGCTGTGCAAATGTGAACAGCTGGCAGCATTTAACAGTCACACACACAAACACACACACACAGTCATCTGCAGCCTGCCCCTTGCCCACAGACACACTCAAATTATATATCAATCAATTGCATTTAGATTTGAGCTTTTCCTTGTCTCAACCTTGAGCTGCAATCGAGTTGTTTGATTGCAATTTCCAATTGCAAGTGCAGACAACAACTGGAGCTCCGCTGCCGCCTCTGCCTCACCTGCCCTCTACTCCACTGCTAAGGCAGCTTCTCATTTTGATTGCGATGATTCAGTAAAATGCAAATATTTTGTGTTGTTTTTTTTTCTTGTTGCTTGAGTTGTTTTTTGTTTTGTTTTCTGTTTTGTGTGTTTTTGTTTTTTGTTATCTTTTTTTTTTGTATTTTGTTATTTCTATGGAATTCTTGTGCGCATTCTGAGGAAATCTCGCATATAAAAACGCAGCTGGCGCCAACAAATAAATAAACAGAATAAAAAACAACTCAACCAAAAAAAAAAATAAAATGTATTAAGCCAAAAGTCGCTCAGCTGGTCTATGCCTCTGAAAAAATAACTTGACTAGCTGCAAAATATAGTTTTTTAAATTATTTATAACAATTAATATTTATAACACCTTGATTGAAGTGTATATGAAATTCGTGTTGCTTTTGTCTTGTTGTTGGCCAATGAACGCATTCGATATCCAGTTTTTCTATTTGAGTTTCGCACCACGCTGCGTATGCGTAATATTATTTTTCTTGTTTAAAAGCCATCAAAAGGCATCTATAATTAAGTTATGAATAGTTTTTTCCCCCTTTTGTTTCTACACACGCATAAATTGCTGCTAATTAACGCTTGAAACTTTAGATTTTGACTGTTTTATAGAGTTTTGTTGTTTATGGCCAGGTTTTATTATTATTGTTATTATTAAATTCTTGTGGGTGTTTAAATTGAAGATGCTTCCATAGAGTTTTACTTGCCTTTGCAGCTGGTGCTGTTCCACACAAAACACACTTAAACTTTAAATGTTTTCTTTTTGTTTTAATTGTGGAATTTTGCAAGCTCGCTTTATGCACTTGAGTTGAGCAGCCGCGCCTTATATAAAAAGGGTTTTACTTGGTTAAATTTCGGTTTTATTTTATGCTCGAGCTTTTGTTTTACGGTTTACAACATTGCGCGTGAAACTGATGAGCCGCTGTAGCCGGGCAACGACAATCGTCAACTGTCATTCAGTGGGACGACACTCGAGGCGTTTAATGGCCAAATAAACGCGACAAGCTTCAAAATTCGACAAAGCAGCGCTGCCAAGCCAGGCAGGTAACTGCGGCCAGGTAACAACTGCCTGCTGTCTGCTGCCTGCGGTCTACTGCCTGATAGCCGCCTTCAAGTGCACGCCCCTTGGCGGCAGCTCATCAATTTTTCATTTAATTTAAATTTAGCTATGTACGTGCACTTGCCCGAGCGCCGTGATCGAACCACAACAGCCTAGACGAGGGACAAAACCAGAGCCAACAAACGAAACGAATTCTTTTCACCTTGCATTCCGTTGACGATGACGCGCACCTACGAACGATGACGTGGCAGATCGAAGCGGCTCCAAGTTCTCACTCAGTCCATTTGAATTTTGTTCGATTTACCCATACGTGCCAAAGCTATCAATGCGTCCAATTTATGACCAGGGTCAGAGCAGGGAGAGAGCAGGGGCAGGGGCAGGGGCAGGGGCAGCGGTGCCAGCTGCTTGGCTACCCAATTGGAGCTGAGTTTGAACTGCTGTTTACTTATGCACTGCGAGCTGGACTCGAGAAATAAAAAAATAAAAACATATAAAAAAGGTCAGCGTATTGTCAGCAATGTTCGTTTTATGTTGTGAGTAGAACTGAGCGACAAGTTCGTTGCCTAAGTCTTTTGTTATGCGTGTCTGTTTTAGCTAAAGTGCGATAAATGATGCATTACCGGAAGCTATTCGCTTATTGTTTTATTATAATTGTGGTTTTGTTTTTTTGGGGTAGCTCAACTTTTGTGAACGACTAGCAGATGCTCTATAGAGGGGCAGCGAAAATGTTCTAGAACTTTGATATGTCCAAGTGAATTGTGTAAATTTTAAATTATGAAGAGCATAGAAGATAATGGAAGACCATAGAAGATTATAGAAGATCATAGAAGTTATATAGTTTTAGAACCTTAGAAGTCCAGAAGATGAAGCTAATCAAAGCTACGCAAAACTAAAGCGTTAACGTCTTTCAAAAGAATAAATAAATTGAAATTCAAATATTTTAATGAGACTCGAGAAGTAAAGTTAGAACTCAATATTAATCATATATAGCAAAAAAAGAAAAATATATAAGAAATATTCAAATTATTGTAATTTTATATACCATATCATTTATTCTAAAATATCATGTGTCCCATAAACCTTATGATTAATGATTTCCCAATTCCAAACTCTATTTTAGATAAGCCAAATTACAAAACTTTTGAGTCGAGCTCAAATGTCGCTGCCAATTTGCCAGCTCACAGAAGCCGATTCTTGATAGTAAAATCAATTCATTAGACCAAAAAAAAAGGCGAAAAAAAAACCAATTTACAATGCAAAATGCTAGTTATATAAACGAGTGTTGTGTGGGTGTGTGATTGAATTTGTTTGAATTTGAATTGAATTTGTAATTCCGTGCACGATATTTAAGCGGCTCAGCGATTTGAAACTGGAAATTTTTTGCAAATGATCATTCATAAATTTCAATGTTAATGATCTAAGTGTGTGTGCGCTGGTGCAGATATCGCAAATGAAATCGAAGCCGAGCGCCGAATGGCGAACGGCGAAAGCCAAAGTCAAAAACTGAGTTTGTTTCTATAATTAATGAGGCTTTTTTAATGCGATTTCGAACAGAAGCATTCGACACATGAGCGACATGCAAACAGTAGCTGAAACAAATGCGATTCTCGACTCGACGCAGTCCGAGACATTGATATAGTTGCTCACATGTGTGATAAGCAGGCCAGGCGCACTGATAAGGCGGCCAGGGTCAGCATTTTAAAGTTTAGCTAAAACTTTGCCTCGCTGCTTCCTGTAGCTTAACTCAGCTTGGCTGGCATTGAACTTCCTCGCGCACGTAGCCTCAGCCAACAAAAGCAGCGCAAACATTAAGCGAAAATATGGGTAATTGTGTCTGATATTGTTATTGTTGTTGCTGTTGTTGTTGCTGCTGCTGTTTATCATTATGCTGACAATTATTGTTCAGTTAATAACAAATTGCTACAAGTTCTAGAAACAAGACCCAGGCCCCACAGCGAAGGTTCCACAACTCATTTGAAATTCTGAAACACTTCGACAACCAAACGCTAATAGAAACCCAACATCGGCATTGTCATAGTCGTATACTTAATACTTTTCCATTTGGAGGCACCTTGCGTAACAAATTTGGAGAGCATTAAAGCAGACATAGTTCTACAACAACAACAACAAAAGCCTATTTGCTGTCTAGTTATGTGATGTAAAAGCATATGATCTATGGCTAGTTCATATTTTTATCTATGAGAACCAAGGCTGCAGGCAAACTGATTACAGACAATTAAAGTTAGTAAGAAAAGTTTTACTAATAATACAGTGAGGCTGACAGGTTAATTCATGAGAATCGCAAAGGAAGGCAGTGTTTGAGTAGCAGGTATAAAAAATGAGGAATAAGGTCTTTATACATTGTTGTTGAGCTGCAGCTTCATTTTCCTGAGTACATTGTACAGAGATTCGTGAGAATCGCCGAGGAGGGCAAAGGCCTATATAGCTAATGCATATCCTGACAAATATACGCCGCTTCATCTTACTGAAAGATCAAAAGAAAAACACCTAAAATTGCAAAACTGCATATCTGTAATGAGAATTGCAGAGGAAGGCAGAGAGGTAGAGTAAAGATTCACAGCTAGTATAAATAAATTCTACTCGAACTAGATAGAAAGATAATCACCCTACCAAAAACCTATCTTAGCCCATCATGAGTGTTGTAAGGAACTGAAATTTATGAAAATCGCAAAGAAAGGCAATGCCTGCAAAGCATAAAGAAACACAAAATGAAAACATAAACAATTCTACATAAATCTATGGGAATCACAAAAGAAGCCTTGGTCAATAGACTTAGAGTAGCACATAGTATGAAGCATAGCTAATCGTTCTTTGCCTGGGCTCATGGGTGGTCCGCAGTGCTGCCCCTGCCTGTGGGGATGAGTGTGCAGTTAGCCACACGCCGTTCCGATATGATCAGCCTGATCGCACGCCGTTCAGCCTGATCAGCGAATGTATTCATTATTCATTGATGGACAGCAATGCGGAACCAGAGATTAGTGTGCTTTCCTTAACGCCAAGCATATGATGCCGCCAAAGGTAGGAGAGTACGAGCGCCCAGAGCAACAACGCCCCATTTGCCGGTTCGATTTTGAGTTTTGAAGTTTGAGCTATTCAGTTCTTTTCAATTTTTGCATAAACGAAATGATGACAGCGAATGCCGTCAAACAATTAAGGCTAATTCGACAATGCGCATTTGGTCTTTGCCAGCTTTGGCTTGGCTTGGCTTGCCTTAGCTTGGCTTGGCCTGCTGCCGAAAATATTCAAACAATCATTAATCACAATTTTTTGCTAGCGAGCGTGCGGAACGAGCTAAGCAAATTATTTGTCACACAGTGCGCATCGCCTGGCAAAACAAAGCAATTAGCTAATGAACACTTATCGCATTTTGGGATCTCGGCTTCACAGCATCGCAGCACACACACGCGACCTGATGCTTTCGGCACTCGCAAACCCAAAAAATGCAGTTGACCCGGAAGTGCGGGAGCTGTTCCACTTACATCACAGCTTCATATTCATATTCACATTCAGAAAAGTCTAACTTTGCTCTATGGCCTGCCAAGACAATGGAACTTGACAAGCTGCCAAGCTGTCCATAATCCAGCACAGTTTATGGGCCATGCTACAATATAATTGTCTTGCATAGCATCTCTATAATTTATGATGTAAAATCTTTTCAATCTTTGTCGAGTTAACTTGGCTTTAATACTCCGCATAAATAATCTTTGTTTCCGCATTGCTGTCCATCAAGTGAGTTATTCATTGCTCTGATAAATATCGATGTCTAAGTCTAGACTACTTATTCGATAGACGAAGAGACTACAGATGCAGGTCATCTCCTAGTCAGCTATTCTCGACCAATCTACGGCTGCTTGTTCCATGAATTGTACACTTAAAGTATATAGTCATTCTTTAATGGATTTTTGCTAATCTTTTCTATTTCTGGCTGCGTTTTTATTAATAATAAATCGCTGCAAAATGACGCTGGCAAATTTTATTGTTGTATACACTGGAAAAAAACCATGGGTACTGGCCTAAGTAAATGCTCTTAAGAGTCAGAAGAAGGTCAGGATAAAGATCTCAATCGATATAGCCTTTAGTCCTTTTGCCTGTCAATCCTTTTTTATATGATAGTAATGATGATCATAATTATAATGATGATGAAGAAAGAAAAATGAAGATTGAAGATTGAAGAATGAAGAATGAAGATTGAAGAATGAAGAATGAAGAGTGAAGAGTGAAGAATGTAGAATCTAGAATGAAGATTGCAGATTGAAGAATAAAGAATGAAGAATGAAGATTGAATATTGAAGATTGAAGATTGAAGAATGAAGAATGTAGAATGAAGAATATAGAATGAAGAATGAAGAATGAAGAATGGAGAATGGAGAATGAAGAATGAAGAATGAAGAATGAAGAATGAAGAATGAAGAATGAAGAATGAAGAATGAAGAATGAAGAATGAAGAATGAAGAATGAAGAATGAAGAATGAAGAATGAAGAATGAAGAATGAAGAATGAAGAATGAAGAATGAAGAATGAAGAATGAAGAATGAAGAATGAAGAATGAAGAATGAAGAATGGAGAATGGAGAATGAAGAATGAAGAATGAAGAATGAAGAATGAAGAATGAAGAATGAAGAATGAAGAATGAAGAATGAAGAATGAAGAATGAAGAATGAAGAATGAAGAATGAAGAATGAAGAATGAAGAATGAAGAATGAAGAATGAAGAATGAAGAATGAAGAATGAAGAATGAAGAATGAAGAATGAAGAATGAAGAATGAAGAATGAAGAATGAAGAATGAAGAATGAAGAATGAAGAATGAAGAATGAAGAATGAAGAATGAAGAATGAAGAATGAAGAATGAAGAATGGAGAATGGAGAATGAAGAATGAAGAATGAAGAATGAAGAATGAAGAATGAAGAATGAAGAATGAAGAATGAAGAATGAAGAATGAAGAATGAAGAATGAAGAATGAAGAATGAAGAATGAAGAATGAAGAATGAAGAATGAAGAATGAAGAATGAAGAATGAAGAATGAAGAATGAAGAATGAAGAATGAAGAATGAAGAATGAAGAATGAAGAATGAAGAATGAAGAATGAAGAATGAAGAATGAAGAATGAAGAATGAAGAATGATGAATGAAGAATTAAGAATTAAGAATGAAGTATGAAGAATGATAATGATAATGATAATAATAATGATTATGCTGATGATGTTGACAATGATATTTATAATGCTTATAGGTTCAGGGTATCTGTCAGTCGGACACTCCCGACTAGAGCACTCCTACTTGCTAAGTAATAAATCGCTGCAAAATGATGCTGGCAAGTTTCATAATATTATTGTCATAATTGTTGCTGTTGTTGTTGTTGCTTTTGTCATCGGTATTGTATTCTTTGCTATTAATGATATTGTCAGTGGCATCGACACCGCATCAGGTGTATCAGGCGCTATTGGTTCTGCTCGATCTCCAGCTTTTGTTGTTGAAGTGGGTTTGTCGAGCATAAGTGGGCAAGCGGCCTTTTGTTGGATTTCGTCTTAAAAATAGTAGATAATACTGGATAATTAAATAGCATTACAAAGTCAATTCGATACAAATATATTTGGGTCTACAACTTCCGCGTAGACATAAAAAACAGATCACTGGGTTTTTTTTTTGCGTACATGCCCCAGGGAATGGTAGTTAGTGGAGTAATTAAATTGATTTTGCTTAGCGAATGCTTGATTACAAGCTTAAAGTTGTTCAATTAAATTTAATGCACACATTTATTAGCAAAACAAACATTCAATTTCATTATCTTTATTTGTTCGTCAGTTGTGCGTCTTCTGCTACATCTGCTTCGCCTTCTTCTTGTTCATCATATTGTTCATTAGCTTATTTTTAGAAATCAAATATAGAGACCTCTGCGGTTTATGTGATGCTATTTTTAAAGTAATTCTCCACACCGATTTAAGACTTCTATTTTTAAATGTAAAGACATAATGGCTACGAATTAGCTGAACTTTAAGTTTGGCTCAACTTCCGCGACTGTGGGAAGTCGCAAAAATAGAAGAAGAAGAAGAAAAAACAACACAAATACAAAACAATAATAAAACCAAAAAATATAGTACTTAAAATATAGTTGGAACTCAAATTACAAAAAGTTTAGCTCCGTTTAGAATGCGACTTGGTTAGCCTTTAGCATGGGCAACACAATGTTTGGGTCAAGTGTGCACACGATTTTTGTTGCTGTTGCTGTTTGCTGTTGCTGTTGTTTATGCCTAACGACAATCCATTAATTCTGTAAATGCTTAAGTGTATTAATTAAATTTATTACGTAAACGCTGCAGTTAATGCCACACCGGATGCCGGACAATTAATCAAAGGTGACAAAATCGATTACCTTGATGCGAATTAAGTCAAACTCTTTTAGCATTTGGGGCAATTCAGTATTTGAAATATAAGCCTGAATATATACTAAATATAATACGGAAAATGTATTAAATATTGACTAAATATCTACTAAATAGAATTTGAATATCGACTGTAGAAATACTAAATTTAATACTAAATATATCCCTATATGGAAAATATATTTAATATATACTAAATATATACTATTTAAATACTAAATATATGGTAAATAAATACTGCATGTATAAATAAATACTAAATATAGTAATGAATATATGCTAAATATAATATAAAATATATACTAAATATACTGAATATATACTAAATATAACCAAATATATGTGCATATATACTAAATATATACTCAATCTATACAGTAGCATTAAAAATATACAAAATATATACTAAATATTAATTAATCATACAGTATATGTATTTACTTATATAGAGTTTTTTTTATAATATGTAAATTAGTTAAATGTTAATAAAGCAAGCTTGAGGCTTAAAGAGTTCTTTGTAGTAAACACCCACTGGAAGGTAGAACGCTTGTGGCGTTGCTTACAACTATATTGTCGGGTTGACAAGTTGGTCAATGGGTTATTATGATAATGAACTCAATTACGGCACAACAGCTTTAACCATCATAGCCGGACGACCGCCATAGCCAGCCGCTGTTGTAATTTGCTTGGCCTTGGGCTGCCGCCGCCGTTGACGTTGCTGTTGCCGTTGCTGCTGCTGCTGCTTGTTGGCAGATTTCACAGCTAGAGAAACTTCGTTTCGGTTTCTATTGAGAGTATATTCTGCTTTACACAATGCCAACCGCTCAACAGAGCAGAAGAAGAAGCAGTTGTGGTAGTAGCACTAATCGTAGTTGAAGAAGAAGAAGCAGAAGAAGTAGTAGGCAAAAGCCACAGCTGGCCAGGGCTGGAGGTCAAGTCGACTTTGATCGAGTTAAGTAAATCAAGTTTACGTATAAGGCACAGCCGGGCAAACAGGGCATTAATTGAGAAAACATACAATTACACCACAGCCACTTTTTCAAATATTAATTAGATATGTTAAGTTGTTAATTAAGTGCGGAGTCCACCTTTCTCGCAGTCGGCCAGCCGCCATCAGTTGATTTATAATATTCGAACTCAAATTCGAATTCGAATTCGAATTCACTTCTTAATTGAACTTTTAAGTTGCGCCAACGAGTTCAAGTACATAGCCAATAATGACTGAAGGCAAACTAAATGCAAAAATGAAATTCCTTAAAGCAATTATGCGGAATAAGTACATGAAATTATGTAGCCTCAATGGCCAATTGTTCAACCGAAATACAATATTTGGTCAAAAGTCTTTAAGTTCCCAGTGAAGCACTTGATATAGCGAATATGCCATGTTTGGAAGACAGGGCAAATGGCTACTGTAAAGTGCTTGCTTATTGAATTCGCTTTTGCGAGAAATCAATCAACAAATGATTGCGCTGGGGTATTAGTTAGGTACCGAGCATTGTCGTATGACCTTCATTAAAATCAAACACATTTTGCTGTGCGAACTTGAGCCGTTCGGACGTAATTACTGTCAAGCGGAATCGGATACTAAATTCCATGCCAAAAAATGCAAATGTTGACCGAGGAACTACCTCGAAAAGTCCAACGACTCTCGTGCCAAGTGCCAAATGTGGCGACAATTAGGCTTAACGAGTGCTCAATCACTCGCAGCTGGCCCAGAGAGATAAGCTTCTGCATTTACTGGCACGTTTGGGCATTTATTGAAATGGTAACAAAATCCGGCTGCCTCGGGGTACGTTCATTTTAAAAAAACCCCAGATCAGGGGCAGCTCAATGTGATTAGCCAATAAATGTAGCTACTTGTATTTGAGTTGTCGTTATTTTCAAAGCCAGCCAAGTAACTAATATCGATATGTGTTAGATGTATCGATGATTCAGCCACTATGTATCGACTATGCAGCCCTGATTTTGACACTTTAATTAACAGAGCTCGTTGCTCAATAGTGTGACCAAGTATTCACTGATTTTATTGCTACAAACAACGTGCTACTTTGAGTTTAAGCGTTTTAAATATAGGACAAAATGAGCGGCAGTACGAAAAAGGAGTTAATCCTTTGTGACTATTGTCTGATCGGGAAAGACGGCAATCAGATTTACACAGCCAGGAAACAATTTGCTGGCTGCAAAATCATTGACATTCTACAAAATGTCACCCAGCTCACCGTAAGTACAGTCTAAGACATGAAATCATGTTACATATGTATTTACAGAAATTAATATGCGTATTTTATATAACAGATACCGATTACAACGCCACTTAAGTTATGCAGTCTGTGTGCTTCCACTTTGCATGCCACTACCGGCGCTATCGCAAGAGCCGTTGAAATGGTTACCAAATTGTTGCCAGCTAGCAAGAAGCAGCAGCAGCAAATTGAGACTTTTCTAGTGCCAGATGATGAGGCCGACTCAGAGCCGACAAAGTCTGCTACAAACAATGCGTCGCCAGTAGTCAAAGTGCGGAAGTTAGGGCTTTCATCAACTGTTAACAGTCCTAATGTACCAGCTAAACAAACTGAATTAGCCACACCAAACAAACCCAGAAAGAAGACCATCAAAGATGCTAACAGTACGCCCACAGGCGCTCAGCAGAGTCCAAAGAAGCTGCCGGCTAAGGCAAAGCTGCCACAAACAAGCACACCACTAGCAGTGCCGGATACTTCAAAAAAGCAAGATGATAACCTCGAGAAGAGTCTACAAAATGCGATTAAGGTAACAGCGGCCAATGATGTGCCCAAAAAAAACAAAGAATTCATTCAGTTGTTCGGTGCAAACGGTGATAATGTCTCAGACTCTGAGGAGGAGGATGAAGAAGAGGAAGACATTGTTGCTGCAACTGGCAACGAGAAGTCAGAAATTAGGAACATAGCCATCGGCTTCGAGTGCAAACTATGCGACTTTACATCCGTCTATCCTAACCCAATGAAGAAACATTTAAAGGAGTTGCATGGCCAGAAACGTCCGCGCATTTACAACTGCACCAAATGTGCAAAAGGCTTTGGTGTGCTGAAATCCTTAAAGGGGCATCTGTTGACACATGGCATTACCGAGGCGAAGGATGAGAAGCAAACAGTTGCCGATCCAAAGCTGGCAGTGTTTACTGCCCTGAAGCCAAAGCAAACGCCGCTGGAAACTATTGCTAATAACGAATATACGTTTGCCATCACGAACACCAATTCGTCCACACCAAAGCCCGCCGGGCAGTCGGTGCAGCCAGAGCAACAGTCTACCAAGTATCAGTGCGAGATATGCCAGTTTGACTGCAATGGAATTAAACCTTTGCAGGAACACCTAACGGCTGTGCACAACATCGAACGTCCCAAGGCATTCAAATGTGATGCATGCGATGTTTATTTTATGCACAAGAAAACAATGGATCGCCACTACAAGGTGAAACATATCGTCGAGGATGGTGCAGAGGCTGGCAAAAATAAAGCATTGCCGGTTAAAATTAAGCTTAGACGTAAAACTGTTGCAGTCGAACGTATCGTAGATACAAAGGAGGCCAACCCGAAAGACAGCACCACACGAACAAGCTCTCCAGTAAAAATTACAGCCAGACGCAAGACTGTGGCATTGGATGCGAATGAAGCGATAAAGAAACAATTGCCACTTAAAAAGCCGAAGAAAGTATCTGAAAATGGCGTGGAAATCGTTAATGAAGCCATCAATGAAGTCATGGCTGAAGTCCTTGAAGATCTTATTGAGGATTTACCAATACCAAACAAGAGCAAATCAAACCCGAGCAACTTGGATGACAGCGCAACTGTCGTAGACACTTCAAAGAAGCTAAAGAAGCCAACACAACTGCTCAAGCAATCGTTTGACTCGCTTTTGAAGTCGCCAAGCAAAAACAAATCCAAAGCCGAGTCCATTGAGTCACCAAGCAAGAGTAAATCAAAATCAAAAGGCGAGGCCATAGATGGGTTAGCTGTGATCCCAGCCATACAGAATGATAAATCACAGAATAATATAGATTTGCTGGACTTAACACAGATCGGCAAGAAAAGTAAGGCCAAAAAAGGGATAGATACGCTAGATTCATCACAAACTATAGAGAATGGCACATCCAGCAAAAAATTAAAAATTCAACAGGAGTTGGAGGATATAAACTCATCACAGACCACGCGCATTAATGGATCAGCGAAGAAGCCGAGCAAGCGCAAGCAGCAAGAAGCGGAAACATCACAGGTTGATACAGCCGATGAGGCTGAAGAGACCAACATAGCAAAGCTGAAGGCTCTGAAGAAATCAAAGGCAGACAAGGTAAATCCGGCAGACACTGATGTCATTGATCTGCTCGAAGAGATCAATCCCAATGTCAAGCCGCACAAGCGCATAAAACTCGACTCGACGAACCTCTCCGAATCGGAGCTGAGCTGCAGCATGTGCAGCAAGGTGGTTGGCTCACGCAAGCGTCTTGATTCGCATATGTTTAAGAAACATGCCGTAAAACTGACGTGTCCCAACTGCCAGGTGGTGTACACCGACAACTTGGAGTATGTCAAACACTTCTCCTTCTGCAATGCAGTCGATGGTCTGCCGTGCGGCATCAAGAACTGTGAAAAGATCTTCGCTGCGGCCAATTTCCTGTGCTCCCACTTGAATAAGAAGCACAAAACCACAAAGTAATGTAAGTTATACACTGAAGCAGCTCTGAAAACTTTCCGATCTTAACGTAAATCTTTACTTTTCCAGATCTTAGCAAAGCAATTCAGCTGGCCTTTAAAGATGCACGAATGACTGAATATTTTATTTTGTAGTTTTTGTTTAAAGAAAAAGCAACTATTTGTAACGAGTACAAAACCTTAAATAACCCAAGACAACTATCAACTAAATGGAAACATTTCATTTTAAAATACATTTTTAGTTTTTATATATTGTTCCAACTTTCATCTAAAGATAAACAATCAGCGCAAATGTAGTTTACAAACAAAAAAGAAGAAACCCAACTATAATTTGAGAGCAGTTTGTCTAGCAGAGCACGTTCTATATAGATATAGATTCATATATATTAAATGTATATAAATATATTTGTTTTCTACATGCGTTGCAATATGATTTATGAGTAGCCTTAAGACAAAATCCCAACAAAAGTGATTTACGCAGATCCCGCGCGTAATTCAACAAATAATGAAAACAATTTAACTAATTCAACTTTTCTACTTAATGTGTACTCTTGAATGGATTATGGTGATGATACAGGTGCAGAGTTTGCCTTTGCTTGTGCCTGTGGCTGTGGCTGTTTCGTTTCAGGATCAGGAGCCGACCTTGCTATGAATCTCTGCTTGGGCCACCTTCATAACGTCGAGTGCGCCCTTCTTGATGAGCCGCTCGGCCAGAGTTTGGCCCAGCCAATTAGCCTTCACGTAGATGTCCCTGCTGTGGCATGCATGCTGATAGAGACCACAAAACAAGTTGTCCACATCCTCAATGAGCACGGGCAGCTTGAGCTGTTGCGGCTGCGGCTGCTCCTCATCGGCGTAGTCGAACATTTTCACCGTCTTCTGTAGGAACGGACATTTGGCGTGACCCGCTTTTTCTTGATTGACTTCGAGGCCACTACCTTGGTGCATGGCAGAGAATGGACACTTGGAAGTCGTTGGTGTCATTGTCAACGCCGGCGTTGGCGTCGGCGTCAGCGTCAGCGTCGTCGATACATTGTCCACCTCATCGCCATTGCTGGGCGGCAGCGTAGGTAACGCGTTGTGAGTGACCGGACACTTCCCCGCACTGGCGTACGAAATCTTTGTCTCCTTGTCAACAAACGGACACTCGCCCATGAAGTCCTGGCCCACGTTCATCTGCAGCGGGCAGTGAACAGATGAATTGGCATTGCTGGTGTCAGCATCGCCACCGCCACCTGCATCCCCGCCAGCGCCCAGTGCATTGTTATTGTCGTGGCCAACAATGGGGCACTTGCGTGCCAGATCGATGTGACGTTCGAGCAGCTCCTCCATCGTGTAGCCTGTCACAGAGGCATCCTCGCATATGACCGGTGGACTACCCTGTTGACGTGGACTACTCGTGCTAGAATCGGATCCCGAACCAGAGCCATTACCATTACCATTTCCATTCTCATTTCCATTGCTAAGGGAGTTGTTGCCATTCCTTGCACGCTTATTTGCTGGCGGGGAGTCGCAGCTGTTGCTGTCATTACCATTGGCTATTTCCTGTGCCTGCTGCTGCTGCTCATTACCGGCGGCACGCTTGCGCCGCTGCACTTCTGTTTCCGATTCATTTAAGGCACAATCCAAGTGCTCGCGTATCTCAATAGCACCATCCAGACTCCAGACGGCGCCTGTAAGCGACAAGCCCACTTCCTCCTCCTGCTTCTGCTGCTGCTGCAGCAACTGCTTGTTAGCATTGTTAATAGCACTTGGCTCGCCTTTCAGTTTGCTCCAGACAGCAACAGGAGCAGAGCAGCCGCCGCCTAAAGTTTTCAGGAAGCTGCGTTCGGCCAAAATGCGGCACGTGGTATTCAGGCACATAAGTCTCTGCAGCATGCCCAGCACCTGAGCATCATTGGCACGACACTCCACAGCCAGAGCGCCCTGGCCCACAGCATAGAGTAGATCCGTGGGCTCCAGCACCTGACTGATGCGACTCATCCAGCCCATGCGGACAAGACCCGCCTGCGCCAGTATAATGCCCGCAAACTTGGAGTCCTTGGCATCCAGCTTGGCCAGGCGAGTATTCAAATTGCCGCGAATGTCGCACACAATCAAGTGCGGATACTGGCGTCGAATCTGTGCCGTGCGACGCAGTGAAGATGTGCCTGTTTATGAAAGAGGATGAGAGTTAGCACTGAGTTAGTTGCAGCTACACTAGTTGCTAAGCTCACCAATGACACTGCCTTTGGGCAGCGAGGCAATGGTGTGACCCTTGAGCTGCTCGCGCAGCACCAACGCATCACGTGCATCCTCACGTTCCAGCACCGCGCCCACAGCCATGCCCGTTGGCAGCGCGGTGGGCAGATCCTTCAGCGAATGGACGACAAAATCAACGCCGCCATTGCGCAGCGCATCCTCCAGATCCCGGGTGAACAGGCTCTTCTCGCCAATCTTCGGCAGCGAAATGTTCAGCACACGATCCCCAAATGTAGACATGGTATCTGCAAGGTCAACAATGGATGCAAATTAGTTGTTTTCGCTTTATTACTGCATCGATTTACTTTATAGGTGCTATTCCAACTGATATCAATTCTTATACAATCAGAGATAAAAGCGGCCGCCCCTTTCAATCAAGCGTAACACGCAAACGAATTGAGTTCAGTTCCCCCATTCAAACAGAAAATACAACACGATAGCAAAAACTCTTTTATCAGCACGCAATGTTACAAATTCTGGAGCTTATCAGACACTGAATTTGCCTACGAGTTGGGCGCTATTTAATTGTACTCTATGAACTATTAAATATCTAAACGGGATGTGGCGTGTTCCTCAAGGCTCTCAGCATTAACTCCAATTTAATTATTAAATGGTGTGCGAAATAACATTTTATGATGTCCGGCCTTAATTATTTCTTTTTAGGTTGATAGACAGAATTTTGTAATTGAACTCTTCAAAATTAATTGAATATTCCAAGGCTTTCAATATCTATATGAGAAAGTTAGCAGACCAATCTATAAACTAATTGGATTGAGGTTTAAATATCTATGTAAAATTTAGTTGTGGCAGATTGTTGAGATTATAAATATATAAAAAGCTCAATTTCAATTTAATTCTAAAAATTATAGAGAATTTTTAAGGTTTTCAATATCTATATCAGCTCGAATTGTAGCAGTTCAATGTACTATAAATACTATATAAATTAATTGGATTTTGCAGGTCTTTCGATTTCAATATATTTGCTTATAAAAAGAAGGTCGTAGAATAGAGTTTTAGGCTTAAAAATGAATTAGATTCAAAGCGTAAGGTTTCTTATAAAGGAATAAGTTCTGATGTAAACGATCCAGTTTTATATTTATGCATGTTTAGTAAAAATAATGCTTTAAATAAATTAATATATTATTTACTTTTTATACTAAAGTTCTATTTATAAATTATATATGAGACTGATTGCCATAATCAAGATTTAATTATTATTTTAAACATATTGCATTTAATAAAAATAAATAAAATAAAACATATTGCAGCAAATATTAGCTATACTTAAAACTAATTCTTCTGTGTAAATATTTATTTTTATAGAAAAAAAAAATACATGCAGGAAAAACTTCAACGCTATTTGCATTTATTATCAAGGCTAGATAACAATATATATACTATATATAATAAATGAAAATATTTCAATAGATGCTTATATTATGTCAGCAGCACGTTTGCCAAGCTGCGATAATGTAGTGAAGTGTGCTTTTAATCTATAAACAACAATCGTTAAAGTTATTTAGCAAAAGAGCGAAACAAAAGCAAAAAGTAAAAGAAAAAAAATGAAAGACATTGACATTGAGCAAAATTTTGGCAAAAGGCACGCGAATGAGATGCAAACAAAATTTAAAAGATAAACTGAATACAAAATCAAGCAACTCAGACGCGCCTCTCTAAATATCTCGAATTCTACATAACTGCAGTAGCAACAATGACTATGCGAAACTCACTTTATAATCTGATTAAATTAAACGCGAGTATTGCCAAATAGATAAGAGCATTGAGCTAGGCCACATAGAATTCATGAGTCATGGTGAAACATAGTAAAATATGAATAGTAACGCACGATTGCAAGAATAACAAAAACTGGTGTAAACAAAAATAATGAGAAAATGCATTTCCAATTGGAAACTTTCACTTACGTATCTCGAACTTTTGCTTCGGATAAAGTTTCTGCAGTCTTCCGACGACATGTTTAGTCTGAATGAGCGCTAGCTGCAAGAGAGGAGAGAATAGAAAAGAAGAGAGAGAGAGAGAGAGAGAGAGAGGAGCATAAGTAAATGCTTTCAAGTGCATATGCTAATGCCAAATGTAAATGAACTGTAATTGGAGAAAAGAAGTGGGAGGAAGAGAGAGTGAGAGCGAGAGCGAGAGCGAGCAATTTAGTGTAATTAATGGTCACTTCCAATAGGATTCGCTGTCGCAGCTGCTGTTGGATTTGTTGTTGTGGTTGTTGCCAATTGGCATTTCGAATTTTAATTAGCAAAGTAATTTAAAATATATGTGAGTGGCCTTGATAACGCCGAACGCCAGGCTAAGACAAGTAAAGCCAAGCCAAGTCGAGCCAATCCGCGACAAGCACGACTCAAATGGCTAGCAAAATATGGTCAGAGTAATAAAAAGATACAAAACTCACAAATCAAACGACAGGCGAGTGCGGGCAGTTAGATATTGTTATTGCGCCAGCTTAATGAGAGCAACAGCAGCAGCAACAGCAACATCAACAGCAGCAGCAGCAGCGCAGCAACAAATTTAAGCAATGCGTGAGAGCCGCACGAATCTGAGCTGCTGTTGTATAACACTAACCAAAAAAAAAAAAAAATAACACACAATCACAAGTCAGCAACAACAAGCAGCAGCAGCGGTATTTTTTGTTGTTGGGCGAGCAACAAGTCTTGCTCTTGCATAAATATGTGTGAAGCGAGTTGTAGCGGAAGAGAGCTAGAGAGAGGGAGAGGGAGAGGGCGCAAACAGTACACGGATGAGCGTATGCGACATGATTGAAATTCAAATGAAAGTTGAGTTAATCGAATGCACATATTTCAGCACACACGTACACACACACATTTACATGCACGAATATTCTTTACCTCACTTTTTCGTGAGCCAACACGAATGACCTTTTCCTTTTCCTGCGTAGACATCTTAAGTTTCTGTTATTATTGCACAATTGTTTCTATCAGGCGTGTGTGGAGGTGGTTTAGTGAAAGTGGCTGTGGCGAGGACAAGCAGCAGTAGTGAAGGTTTTTTTTTGGGTCACGACTTTTGCACAATAGCAGCGATGAACGATGAATGAAAACTTTGATTCACTGAGTATTAAACACACATTCTTGGTTTATTGTCATGTAGACTTTGTACTAGGTGGCTTAAAAACCAACCAATGAACCTAATATTAAGGTTTTCTGCTGGGCGATACTACGTCCGAGCAAAGAGCAAAGCAGCAAGTGATTGGCAAACTGATTGGCCATGCGACATGGGCCTTGATAGGCGATTACTCGATAGCTGTTGAATAATATTCGATCTAGAGATGAAATTATGTGGCGACTATTAAATACTAAATACATCACAGAAATAAAACGAGTGCTACCATTCGATATATGCCAAACAGCTGGGACGAAAAACAAATAAAAACAACGCGCTGTTGTTGTCATGTTTTTGGTAAGTTATGATTTATTTGATAGATAAACTTTAAACATTTCTGTAAAAAATTATTTGCTTCAGTTTATAAGCCGTCCCATGGGGACGCTTGGCAATCGTATGCGAGTTGTGCGCGAACGCTTAGGCGATGATTTTCTGGACAAACTTGACGAACTGCATTTAAATGCTCTGCGTACTGGCCTGGTCTCCAGAGCGGATCTGCAGGAAGCTTATCGCCAGGCGCGTGACATGAATACCAATCAAAATCGACTAAATTTCTTGTGGCTTCTGGGCATCATATTTTTTATAATGGTAGCGACACCCGTTTTCTATGAGACCATTTCGTTTCTGCTCGGCGTGCGCTGTTTCGTGCCCAACAATCATCTGGTCTGGGAGGCAACGCGTCCAATCAGCGATTGCGAGTTCTGCAAGGGCGTTGCGGCACCTCTAATTTTACCCAATCTGACGCGCGAAGACTTTGCCCGCTATGCCTACTCCTCGCGACCAATCATTGTGAAAAAGTCTATTGCCCATTGGCCAGCAAAGCAAAGTCTCAATTATACATCTATTAAAGAGCTGTATGAGAGCGTACCTGGCTCTTTGGAGACCGCATGTCAGTTCCAGCATTTCAATTCGGATCTCAAGTCGTTGCGCGACGTTTTCAAGATGTCACCAAAGCGCGTTAATCTAAGCGAGGGCTCGCCCTGGTTCGTAGGCTGGAGCGTTTGTCAGCCAATGGTGCTGGCAGAGCTGCGTAAGTTGTATCCACGTCCACACTTTCTGCCCGTGGATGCTGAAATGCCAAACACGGACTTCATACTGATGGGGTATGAACAAGGAGCCGTCATGCATGTAACTACAACTGAGCTAATGTCTTGAGCAAGCTATGTAAGCGTTTCTCTTTCTCTCACAGCTGGACTACATCCCACGTCTGATGTGGCAGGCACAGCTGCAAGGCAACAAAAGTTGGTTTCTATCACCCGCGCCGGAATGCGATCATCAATGCCAGTCGTTTTTCTTCTATGTGGAGCCAGGCGATGCTGTATTGGTGGATACACGCATCTGGTATCATGCCAACACCATACCCAGAGGACAATTCTCACTTACTGTCCAGTCCGAATACGGGTAAATTTTAATAATAAATGTAAAAAGTCTGATTAGAGATTTAAGCGGGTAGTAAATAAATAAAAAATTCACTTCCCTATTTATTATCAATTAATCTCTCTATATAAATATAAAACAAATATTAATATTAAATAGTTTTATAAGCATTCAAAAGTTTGGTGCATCTACAGCGAACAATTTATTTGAAAATTTCGATAGCTGCAAATAGCACACCGATTAATCGAACGCAATCGAATTGCAACACAGTTTTTGCTTTGACTCCCGCGTATATTGCTTATATTTCAGAAAGCGAAGACGAAAAATTAAATAAATTGACAGACATGGACGAAAACTTTAATTTTAGTGTGTTTTCTGCAAAATGTAATAAGTACATCGAACAGCATCCTATCAATCTAAGAGAGCTGTGCATCACAAAATCGGTTATAAAGCCAAATGATTTCTTCAAAAGTCTGGAAGCCGAGGAAGCTGAAATGGCACCGGCTTTGTCTAACAAAGAGCTTGGCACAATGGATGAATATGCAGAGCTATTCAAAGTATTTGAAACATATCCCAATAATCTGCAACGTTTGCCGAAAAAGCGCGATCTGCAACGCACCAACTCAGCAATTCTCAAAGGAACTGATGCCATACAGGATCAAACAGCCATTAACAGTTCAAGCGTGGCTATAGCAACTGGCTGCAGTCGCTTGGATGAGCAGCAGACCGCCTCGAAGGTGTACAACGATTATAGGAAGTTTCAGAATAAGTTGCGTCAGGCATACACTGAAGCTGCTGCCCTGGAAAATGAACAAACCAAATGGTTGGCCAAAATGGAACAATTGGATATGTTTGTTCAACAACTGGAGAAACTTCTGCCATGCAAGCGTGAGGCGCCAGACGCATTTACGACTGAAGAGCTGAGCAAACTGGCTGCCATTGCAGAGAACATGAAGGAATTGAATTATCTACGTGCCAACAGCCTCACACAACTGGCCAATCCTATGGAGACGACTGGACGCCAGGACACTTTTGTTGATGTCCTAAACTACGCTCTTATGCAAATAAGCTCTTTCTGTACTACCTAAATGTGTTTTTTGTTTCTTTGTAATTTTATTGTCATGTAACCTTTCCCCGACATTTTGAATCTTTTGATGTCAGCTGATTGTGCTATCGGTTATCGCTTAATAGGCGCGCTGCAATCTCCGGTTGGCATGTTTATCGACTTAAATGTAATTTAACGTAGATTTTTATTTAAATTTTATATATTCTTCAAATTGAATTTGATGCCTTTCATTTAAAATTAAAGTGTAAACTTTTAATGTTTTCGCATTACATCTATTCATATACGTCCTCCTTGTCGGCGACGTATTTAATGATGTCGGCAGGTTTCAGAAGCTTCTCAGCATCTGAGTCTGGAATCTCAAAGCCAAACTCATCCTCCATGGCCATGATAACCTCTACGTGGTCCAACGAGTCCAAGCCCAGATCATTAATGAAGTGCGACTCCACATTGAGCTGCAACGATAACAGAGTCAGAAATTGCAATTAAGAAAACAGTTTTGTTATTATGGCAGCTTTTTTCTTTTCTTTTGACGGCACAATAGATTAATTCAACTGGCAAAGGCAATTTGAGCATTGAATTAAACGCGCCTAGGCCATGAGCTTGGTCTTTTACCTTGCTGGGATCGATCTTATCATACAGCTTCAACACAAGCAAGACACGCTCGTTGATAAGCTTCAGCGACAATGGCGGTTTCGCCGAATAGCTGCGCAACGATTGCGTTTGCCAGCGACATCTGCTGTCCTGCAATGTGCACAACCCCGAAAAGAAAAGAACAAAAGGAACCAAGTTAGTGGATTCTTGGATAGATCACTTTACCTTATCGGCAGTCACTTTGTCGTAGGCTGAAACGACTTTCAAAACGCGATGCTCAATTTCTTCAAGAGTATTCCTCACCGAGTAATTGCGAATTGTGAACTTCTGGTTCTGTAATAATGTAAGATTCAAAGTTTATCAATTTGACTCCCACCTTTCAGAATTGCCGGCAAACAGCTCCAACAGAGGGGTTTGCTCACAAAAATATGAGTGTGAAAATAAATGATGCAATATTACGATTCACATTGCTAGACTTCATTTCTTCCTTTGACAAATCCATGTACGGTAATCTTTTTCAGGCACTGTTACCGTAAATAACTCCAATACCCCGTAGAGTTTTTCACAATGAGGTTAGGGCGCAATTAATAATTACTTGGATACACGGACGCCTTTTGCAAATGTCTAAAGAAAATTATTGAGAGCTTACTTGAGTGAGTTGAGTGCCAATGGCAGGCACGGCAATCCGGTGCAACATCCTCGACTGTGTCTGTACAACGGCTTTGGCGATGCGAACTGTGTTCAGGGCAGCCGCAAATCGGCCGCAGCTACGTGCGACTTGTGTGAACGACATCTTTTGTTTAACCTGGAATACAAATGAAATATAGTAATTTTTGATCGTCTGTAATGCAGTGTGCACGCGCTTGAAACAATATTTACACCGAATTTCACACAAAACGGGGGCTCAGATTATGTAAAAGTTCTGGAGGAGCAAAGGCAGCACAGATGTTGAATAAGTATCGATACCAAACTTATTGGCATCGATGTATTGAGTGAAGCTGTTTCGTTGTGAATGGCTCAAATTGAACAGCTGCCATTCAATAAAAATCAAATACAATGATTAATTCGCTATGTAAAAGAATATATTTAATATTAGTAACACTATTTTACCTATACTTTTCAGTGTGTTGTGTGATATATTTTATTTAGACACAAATATAAAGTGTTAACACTACATTTTTTCTATATTTGAATTCCATTTATATCTGCTTTAAATTGCGCGCCTAAGTTATTATCGGAATATTTGTAAAAGATATTGGTTTATTATTTATAGACCTATTTGAAATTAATAAATATATGTGCCAAAATTGTAATTCATTTTAGAATATGACGTGCTCCAAAAACTTGTAATATTTGTTAAAAATTTATTCAGTTTTGCACACTAAAAGCATTATGTTTTAAACCACTTTACAACACCAGCATATTGTTATCGTACTCAGATGTTATGTTTTTTTCGTATCTTATAAGTCTACAAAACTAAATTTTGTGTTTGTTTTGATATCGGAACACCTGTATAATCAATATAGATATTAAATATTGGATGCGCCTCTAAAGTGTTAAGAACACAATAATGTTAAGGGATTTGATTACGTGGGTTTTAAACACCTATCTCGGGAAGTATTTAGAAAATTTGAACTCTGCTCAACTGTCTGTTGCACTGCTATCAGGTATAAGACAATACAAGCACTATTACGAAATAAATTACTCATATTCGTCATACAACTTATAGGAGAAGTCGAGCTTGAAAACATTCCCATCCGAAAAGATGCGCTGCGCTCGTTCGGCCTGCCCATAGAAGTCTCAGCAGGTAGCATAGGTAAAATAAAGCTGCAAGTGCCGGTTCGTCAGTTTCGTACTTCGCCATGGTGTATTTCCGTGGAAGGACTTTTCTGCGTCGTCTCGCCGAAAGACTTCGAGAACTGGGATGAAGTGAAAGAGAAACTCCTTAACCTAGAGTATAAGCAATCTGTGTTAGACACTGCAGAGGCCAACTGGCGCTCTGAAAAGGGAAAGCAAATAGAATCGTATTACTTCTCCTCGTATAATAATTGGCTCAAGTATGGCACAAATATGGCAACCAATATCATTGATAATATTGAACTTAAAATATTTGATGTTCACTTTCGATACGAAGATGTTGTTGATGTGGGCAAAAGCAAAATTGCGACTGGCATCAAAATTGGTTCTCTAACTGCACAAAGCTGTGATTGCAACTGGGCGACGGGCTCCAATAAATCGGTTAATAATGATATTAATTTTAAAGTCGTGGAGCTAAAAGAGTTATCCCTGTACTGGGATACATTGCACGACGACATCAAATGTCAGAAGTTCACAAATCAAGAGCTTCTAACCAATATGAATTCAACCTGTCAACTGCGTCCACACGAATTCATAATCAAGCCCATTAGTGCGATAGCCAGATGGAAGCGTGAGAAATCTCCCCAAGTGATTCGCTCAAAAGACAAACCACGAGTATCCTGTGATCTTCTAGTACCTGAAGTTATAATTGTGCTAAGCAAAGTAAGTTCGAATTCGAATTAAATTTCATTAATTAACGCAAATTAATTTCCGTTTCAGGCGCAGCATGATGAAATACAGGATAAATTAGCTGGAATTCAGCAAATAAAGGAAATATGTCAATTTCGTTTGAAAAGACCAACCTACAGTATTAAGGATAGTCCGAGAATGTGGTGGAAATATGTTCTCGTTTGCTATGGCCGTGAACTTAAGACAAAAGACGAAAAGTTTCTAACGCTCAAAGAGAATCTGCGTTATATGAGAATTTGTCAGGCAGTCATATTGAATCCCAACGAAAACTTGTCCAATGATGACAAAGAATTTAAAGCGTATATTGAGAGTGATAGGAAAGTTGCAGACCTAATCATAATGCGCAGAATATGCTTTGAAAAAGTGTTCTCCAAAGGCATTTCGATTAAGTCTGATCAAGTCAAAGGCAAGGGAATGCTATTTCATTGGTTTCCCAATTGGATGGGCTGGTATGGCAACAATTCGACAGCCTCTGCCGAGCAGGATGAATCGCTACAAAATTTAGAAGATGATATTTTGGTAGCACTCGAGCACTCACTACAAAGCCAATCTCACATGAAATGTGATACAATTTTCGGATATTTTACTATTGAGCTTCTAAAAGGTTTCATCATCTTGCAAACTGAAGATTCGACAAAGAGCGATGATAGCAAATCAATAGAAATGCAATTTAATAACTTATCATCTTTTCTACAGTTAAATCCTTTATTTACTTCATATGTCGTTGGCATATCTTTGGGAGAAGTTTATTTATTAGATAAAACCAACAAGGACTCAAAGCATTGTTACTTAATCAAACCTCAGACTGATCGATCGACAGCAATAAATCCGACAGACTTAAAGCAATTAGTCAATTCCACAATTAAACAGGATCCATTATTTCAATTGCAATATGAAAATGATGATCAGCTACAATATCGTCTTATAATTAAATCAAAAAGTTTGGATTTAATTTACAATCAAGATGCCGTCGATTGGTTTTTGAATTTCTTCATCCCCTCCAATAAAGTGCAGTATTTAATTAGAGATAAATATAGTAGTGAAAAGGAACGCAAGTTTCTAAGTTCCTGGAATCAAATGTTTCTTGGAAATGAGGTAAGATCTCGTATGATAATAATAATATTTATATTAGTTATATACACAACGTAATTTTCTTATTTTCAGGCCAATCGCAAGATTTGGACTTTTGAAATTGAGGTATTTGCACCACGAATAATATTTTTGGAAAATTACAAAATCGAAAATTCGCTGATGGTTTTAATGGACTTTGGCAAATTGCAATTGATTAAATCGGATTTTCAAAAGAAAGCCTCAACATTTATATCGAAAACAGAGGATACTTTTCCAACAGATGACAATGAAGACATCGACGACGACGATGATGATGATGAAACCTACCTGACTCCCTGCTCAACTCCGCCTGGTTCAGAGAAAAGTGGCTCGGAATCGCCAACGATAAATGAAAATATGTTCAAAGACCTATTGAATAAGAACACTCAGCTGGAATCGGCATTGCATAGTAAAATCTATAATACGTACACCATAAATTTTACGAACTTGCAAGTATTAGTTTGCAAATACCAGGAGAGATGGCAAGCGAGTTTGAAGACCTCTTCGAATTTTCATTTGATTGATAAATTCAATATTACGCTAACAGTGGAACAACGGATTGTCTTCACATCGGATCCGGAATATCCATCACTCACGCTATTCGGAACGTGTCCAATGATATTAATACATGGCAACGAGAATAAAATAAAACACTTTCTAACTATAATTCATCCAATTACCAATAATCCGAGGCTTAAGAACAATAAAACAATAACAAATGAGATGGAAACTCGAATGCCAACAGATGAAAGTAATCAACCATACTACAATGCAGATGGCAGCCATTTGGTTGTTCAGTTTGCAATTGGTCAACTGATCATCGAGATGCAATCGAAAGAGAAAAGTATTGCCGAATTGCAAATTATTGGAGCTAGAGCTGGTCTAGTGACAACGGGAAAGGAAACCACAATAACAATGTCTGTCCATGGTCTGCTGCTTGTCGATGCGATTCAGTCTTTCGGTCCAGACTTTGAACTCTTGGTTGCCAGCCACCGAAATGTGGGGTAAGTTTTTAAGAGAAAAATATTATTATTAAAATTAGTTTCTGCTCTGAAATTTGAAGTCATAGAGTTGAGCAATTGAGTCAAAGGTTCTCTCCGGTTTTATATCCCAAATACAGGGAAAGTAGAAATTCTATATAGAATGTATATAATAGGCAGAGGTAGGCGTGGTAGTCTCCATAAAGTATATATATTCCTGATCAGGGCGCTATGCTGATATGCACTTAGTATATCTGTCTGTCTGACTGTCTGTGTCGTCGGAGTTCATCAACAATGCATTCCTATAAAAAGAGAAGGAGAACTGAACAAGAAGAGCTAAGTTGTGTATGTGTATGTGCAGAAGAGTAAGCTAGGAAGCTTGAAAGAGCCGAAATTACTATTTGGCGCTTCATGATTGAGAGTAAAAGAAACTAACTCAGAGAAAGACTCAAGAGTTGCGTTTGAGTGGAAGCGACGCTCTATATAAAGGCAAGCTGCAGCGGCATTTCTTCAGTCGTTTTCTTCTCTTGGTGGTGATCAGTTGTGCAGTGCGGTGCGGTGAAGTGAAGTGCAGTGCAGTGTATATATGTATATACGTATGTATATATGTATGTGTATATATGTATATATGTATATATGTATATATGTATATATGTATATATGTATATATGTACATATGTATATATGTATATATGTATATATGTATATATGTATATATGTATGTATGTATGTATGTATGTATATATGTATGTATACATACATACATGTATGTATGTATGTATGTATGTATGTATATAAAAATAAGAATAGAATGCAAAATAAAAATGTGTTTTACTTAAACCTTTTTGCATTTTCAGTATGGACAGCTTCTCTGGCAGTCTTAAGCATAGCACAGCCTGCTCGCCTGTTACTCCAGGATCTCCGGACTCCACAATATATCACAGGCCAACAAGTCCGCACATAATAACAAAAGCTGTGCAAAATATTCAAAGCGGTAACTAAAATCAATTTGGTTTGTTTCAAGCAATCTAAATATTTTTAATAAATATTTTTAGGCACCTCAATGGACCGCGATGAAGAAAATGAATTGAATGCGCTTATTAATATTGATATCAATATTGTTCAATCAGATACGAATAAGTCCTCCTATCTACACACATCAAAAATATCCTTTAATAGCTTGGAAATAATTGGTTTGTATATTACGATTTGTATTTCTCTATTATCATATCTATTGAATTCTAAATCTTTTGCCGTTTTGCAGCCAATCAGGAAACAATTTTGGAGCTTTTAAACTTTGCTGAACGCATTTTTCGTGGTCAAAAGATGTTTGAAAATATTGGAGATAATGTTGATAGGGGGCCGGCGCTGGAGCCTAAAGAAACTGACAGCTCCATAGAACATAATCAACACGAAATAATCTTTGATTTCTTTCGTTTAAATGTCTTAATACTCTACACCATAAAACGTGATAAATATGAGATTGCCCGAAAAGTGGGAACGTTAACAGTAAGCGAAGCTAAAATCAATGTTTCGATGCAATCGAGCCTATCAATTGATGGATCTTTGGGAGGCATACAAATCATTGATATTACGCCACAAGGTGTACGATATCAACGCATTCTGTCCATTGGTCGCGATCCAGAGTTAGAAACGAATCGGCAATCGGTGCTCAATAAACTGTCGAACGAAATGTATTTAAATAATGTCGAGGATGAGAAATGCGATCAAATCGATGCTCTAAGCTTCACAAATCTCTGGAGCGATAATAATGCTGTTAGTCTAAGTGTACGAATGGCCTCTGTATCATATACACACAGTCCTAGATTTTTGCAAGACTTTAATTTTTGTATAACTAGTTTCAAGCAGGGGCTGAAGTAAGTTTTTGATAATAGTAGAACTTTTATAATTTCTATTGAAAAAACCAAAATTTATCTTACAGAGAGTTTTTAACTTCCATTGGAAACAAAGCCACCGACATGGCTAAAGAATTTGTGCAACAAATCAAAGACGTTAATTATCAGACGAAACCACCGCACCCAAATAAAAATCCAGATAATTCATTGATTTCGTAAGGCTATGCATAATATCTCTATATAAACTCTATATATTTAACTATTCAACTGTAAAATTTCAGACTGGATGTTATTATAAGTAGTCCCATCATCGTGCTACCCATTTCGAATGATAGTAAAGAAGTTTTCATTGCGAATTTGGGCAAGATTAGTTGTCGCAATAATGATATTCATCAAAAGATGAAGAATATTAGTGAGGATGTGATAGTTAAATATGCCATTGAGGTGAAAAATATCAATTTATTTTCATTAAATATTGATGAGCAAAAGGAAGACTGGACCTACACTTTGCCCATAGCAAGCAAAATGTATGAAAACAAACAGGATGCCTTTCCTATACTTCACGACACGGCAATATCATTGAATGTGTATACAGGGTACAACGACACAAAGGACGAGGAAAGGCAAATTCAAACTCTATTGGTAAGTAATAACATTAAAGAATAAATAAATCTAGTTAAATGTAACCCTAACTCTCTTCCAGATTGAGGGCAGCATGGTTGAAACGCTAAGAGTCACGCTGTATCGAAAGCAATACAAGAACTTAATTGAGTCCATACAAAATGCAACCAATTTTTCAAATGGCGTTTCGTCGGATAATGTCAAATTGAATATGGCCAATGCAAATGTAGCGAACGAGAACGTTGCTGATGTGCAGCGTATGAAGGCAACTGTCAAGTTCTCAGTGCCTGTGCTGGAGATCAATTTGCAGAATGAAAGCCACGAGCCCCTGGTAAATGTTACTTTCAAAGACTTCTTTGTCAAGCATCGCACGCGAGGACAAGACGAAGATCTGAAAGTCGTATTGAACTCTGTGCTAATGGAGGACTTAAAGTCGGAGATGTCGTCGCCATTCAGAAATATGGTTACTTCGATTGATGTTGAGAAGTCATATCAAAGAAGAGGTCGAACATCATCATCGTGCCCTGATCTACCGAGCTACTATACCAAGCACAAGTCTATATCAACATCCATATCCAATCTGTGCGAGCACATGAAGCAGAGAGACAGCCATAAACACAAAGCAGGTGTCTGCAAATCAAATGATATTGCCGAAAGGAAAAGCAACAATTTGGTGATCTATAGATCGCATACGAGGCGCTTACTACAACAGCTAGCTGAAGGAAAAACTGAAAAGCAAAATTCCATCGAATTTAACTGCTTGAATTTGATGATTTGCGTCGATAGATGGTATACGATATTTGATTTCTTCGGCTTAGTTGCCGATACGGAAAAAACACAATCCCTGGCGGAGCAGAAAAATAGTTTGCCAAAGAGTAAGTTTTCCTCTATCTAGTCCACTTTCTTTTATATAATCTTCTTCTTTTTAGGTATTTCTGATTTCAGCAGCAAGCTGAATGTGTCGATACGTGCACTGAACTTTACATCAACTCGCAATGAAGCAGTATTAGCCAGAATAAATGTGTCCAATGCAACATTTTCGATAATACAAGAAGCTAGTTACAAAGCTGTCGAAGGTTGTTTGGGTTCAATAACCGTTTACGATCTAACTAAATACGGATATATATACAAGGAGCGTTTCTTAACGAGCGGCACGGAGGCTTTAAATTTTGTTTATAAAAGGTATATAGAATTTAACCCAAAAAGTCCATATATATAATATAATCTTATATTTTATCTCTAGAAAAATGCCGGACATTGAGACCCCGAATAGCATCAATGCTGACGCAGTTCTTTGGATAAACATGTCGTCGGTTCACTATATTCACACCAAACGTTTCATAGTTGAACTTCATTTATTTGTCAAGGAGCTCTTGCAATTACAAACAGTACGATCTAATGCATTCATATATAAATATTCAAATTAAGTGAAATTTTTAATTGCAGCCCGTAATCAGGAAGCTGAAGAAACACAATGTGGATAGGGTTCAAAAAGATCAGCCAACCAAAATAAAACTTTGCATTCAAGCCGCATCGCCAGTAATTGTCCTACCCGCCTGTTACAACAGCAATTATGTATTGATTGCCTATCTCGGACAGTTTACACTGAAGAATAGCTTTCACTTCTCGAGCGAAGAGTGCATCATCAGCAAAAAGGGGAAGGCAATTAAAAGTCAGGATGAAATTTTGGACGTTATGCACATTGATTTGGTCAACATCAACTTATTTTCGGGCGAACGTAGTGTGGATAAATTGGAGAGCAATTATGACAAGGAAGTCTTTATCAACATTGCGAATACGTGCTTTGTCAAGGGCAGTCGACTCTTTAAGGAGTCATGCTATCTAGATCTTCAGGTCGAACGTAATCTAACAACGGATAGCATACGCGTCTGCCCCGACATCAGTGTGAAGGGAACTTTCTCCAAATTGAACGCAACGCTTAATATACAAAATTACAAGCTGATTCGGGGCCTGCTAAATAACAATATTGGCGAGCACATAGATGATGTTTACTATAATAGCTTTAACAACACAAGTTCCTCTGTTGAAGCCTTTTCTGCTTTGAGCCTATTTTCCAAAAACGAAGACACCACAAATGTTATAACATTGCTTTCTATAAGAATACTGCTGGAAGATGTTTCCATAATGGTGGTTCAGAACACAAAAACGATGCCAGATTTTGTGCATGAGCAGCTGGCTTGCATACACTTTATACGCTCGCAGCTGGAAATTGATATGTTAAGCGATGGCTCACAGGATATAGATCTGATATCGAGCAACATTTTGATTGTGGACGAAAGACCAAGCGATGGCACAAACAATGCGAATGTGTTTAGAAACATATTGCAGCCGTCCAAGAAGGAAACAGTTCCGAAGCATTCAGCTCAAGTTGAAATTCATTGCAGAAAGAGACTGAATCTGTGCAAATACACGATTATGTTGAATGACATGAGAGTAATTGGAATTTTAGACTTTTTGGATAGCTTAAAGAAGTTTTTCGAAGAAGAGCCCCTAACTGCAACTGCTGTGAATCCAAGAACTGCACAACTCACACAAACAGATCATGCTCAGGCGGTGGACAATTCTATTTCTGAATATATCATCAATGTGACAGACTCTGAAATTATATTTGCTGAGCAGTGCAATCGGCTTGACTCAAACGCGGTTATATTGAAGAGTACAACAGTGATTTCCTATAAGCCACATAATCATTGTGTACCGCTATCCATCAATATAAATCATTTGGAAATATTTTCATGCATTTTGGATGCTGAGGATGACAGTGCGCTGTCTATAATCGATCCATTTACGCTGAACGTGGAGTTAAGAAATAATTGCCTGAACATTGTTGTGCAAAAGCAACTGAATATACGTTTGTCCTACATCGACATGAAGCTGTTTCTGAGAATGATCAGCTCCATACCCGCACAGGCCTCAACGCCACCAAATGTTTTGTCCAAGTCGAATTCGGAATTTGAAAAGATCGCACCGCTACTGGCAATGGGTTTTGAGATAACAAATTGCTGGGTCGCCATGGAACTTAACAATTGGAAATTAAACGATGCTGCTCTGTGGTTGTCCCAGCAAAAGCGCACCACAGCTCGCAATGCCGCATTGGAATTAAAGACTGCCGTGTTGGATGCCAATTGCATATCCATGTGCGTAATTGATGATTGCATGGATGCTGATGTGCCACTCCTTGAAATATCCCTGACAAAGGTTCTGCTGAAATACAAATTTCAAGCGAACCTGATGGAAGCTGAAAACCTAAACTCAAACACAGCTGAGGGAGATCTGGACACTGAAGTCACGCTCAACTATTACAATCGCCGACTCAGCGGCTGGGAGCCGCTTGCTGAATTGTGGCAATGCGCCGCGAAATGGAAATATAAAAAGACCCATTTCGACAAGAAGAAACGGTTTGAAATCTTCCTGAATAGCAAACAGTTGCTCAAGATAAACATAACTTCCACACTGATCGAACTCTTTCATATGGTCTCCAAGAATTGGACAAGTGATTTCCATTCCCTCGACAATGCCAATTTCCGTCAACGTTCGCCCTTCGTGCCTTTTGCCCTGCAAAATCTGACTGGCTCTGCGCTACTCTTCAAGCCCATCTACGCTCAGCTTGGGGACTTGACGTGCTCGGACTTTCAGCAGCTGGATATAATTAAGAACTGGACGTCAGTGCAGCCTGAAGAAACTAAAACGTTTGATTTTAGTCAGAAAAGTAAACTGCGGCACATTGACTCACATCGCTTGAATCTACATCAAATTCTAGTCCAAATCCATGGCTGGACCTTGATTGGACCCATTTCTATAGACAAGGTTGGAATGTATTTCCGATCAACAATACTCGATTCGCATTACGAAAAGAAAACTCGTATCATCTTTGATATTTCTCTAATGGGCTCTGCACAAAAGCTGATCAAAGTCATGTCCCCTTTGCGTGTGATCAACAAATTGGATCATGAAATATACCTGAAGATGGTATTGAATAAAAACCAAGCGGATGCCTCCTCGGCGATAACCACCATTCGGCCAAATGACCAGCAGTGCGTTCCATTGAAGTTCATAGACGCAGCTCTATATATCTCCCACATAGCATGCGATTCCAAGTCTAAGTCAAAAAATGAGGATGTTGGTTTCAGCAATGATGAAATTGCATGGAAACAGTGCGGAAATGATGGCATACAAAATCTGAATAGCTGCTACGATGCTAACAAAAGCATATTGTATACACTGGTCAGCATAAACAGGGAAATGTATCCCTATAAAGATCAAAATATGCCCGGCCATTCAATTGCACTTTTGTCGCCTCTGATGCTCAAGAATATGCTTTGCTGTGACTTAAGCTTCAATATAAATGGGTCCAATGCAGGGCGCATTAGCGCCTTCGAGAGCATAAATATCTATAATAGAAACATATGCCAGCCGTTCAACTTGAGCATCACTTTAGACAATTTCCAAGTGTCTGGCCAGTTGAAGGTGCCAACGAACCATATTGGGATAGTCGAACCGAAGTTAAAACTACTCGATGCTAAGAACCGAGAACTGCATCTCCATGTATCTATTCAATCCCTGAAAGGCAGAGGCATGGAAATATATATAAGTGCGCCCATTTGGATTGTGAATAAGTCCGGTCTGCCACTGATTTATAAACAGGAAGGCACCAACAAGATTGCAGCTGGCCAATTTGAAGAGCACGAACGAGCCCGACAAGTTTCGCCCTTAATGTTCTCCTTTTCCGATCAGGAAGGATCACCCAATCTGGAAGTGCGATTGGGCAACACCTTCGGTGCCAACAATCAGGTGAGTTGGCTTTACTAACTTTGAAACTTTATATTAACTTTAATATATATTTTTGACAGTGGTGCAAAAGCTTCAGCATGATCAAGAATATAACATATAGGGAATTGCGCACAGAAAGTGGACCGGGATGCTATAAGATCGGTATCAGAGTACGTCGTGGCAGAGGTCTATATGCGAGCACAACATTTGTGACATTGTCTCCCCGTTTCCATCTCTACAACAAAAGCGGTCATCAGCTGGAATTTACACAGAAATGTAATATTGTGCATAATGTAAGTGCTTCAAGTAGGATGTATCTATAAGAGAGTTAAGATACTTTTTACCAAACCATAAATAATAATATTTTTTTGCTTTAGGACATTAACAATGCGAACAGTGTTATCTCAGCGCCCGTTGATTGCAATTTTCCTTTTCATTGGGCCAATTGGGATCGGGAGCCATTGATTTGTGTACGAATCGCAGATATCGAATGCTGTTGCTGGTCGAAGGGCATACCGATCAATGAGGTCCAGAGCTTGTATATCAACATACGCAATGAGTGGTGCGAAATGTTTTTCTTAAGATTGGAAATCATATCGCGAGGTGCGACGTTCATACTTCTGTTCACGGATGCGCGTAGCTTGCCGCCGCCAATTAGAATTGATAACTTCTCGGAGGTGGCTATCAGCTTTTCGCAGAAGGGCTCGAAACCTATTTGGCCTACGCCTGTGCGACCGCAGTCAGCCTTGGCGTATGTCATGGATGATCCTTTGGGAGGCAAGACATTGCTCATGGAAGCGCCTGGCGGAAACATAGTTGAGTTTCCAATTGAAAATGGAAATATTAGTAAAACTCTGACCTACTCCAACTTTATATACATTGCGTTTTACGACACCTTCGATCAATTCAAACGAGATGGCGACAAGCCAGATGATAAATACAAGCAATTAGTGTTGGGTGTCAATGACAAAAGGGTCATCATAATGGAAAAGAATTCTGGAGATCGTTCGCAGTTGTGGCTGATGAATTCTAATGGACAACTGGAGCATGAGGGATCAACACCACCGATACAAACGAACGAAGCCAGCGCTGTGCGTTTGGTATTAGATTTAGAAAAACCACCGAATCCGACCGAGTTTACAGCGCTGGTAGTACGCACGCCCAATAAACAGAGGGCCACGACTCAGACATGGAGATTCGAAAATGGTCGACTCATGTGCCATGCGAACATGTGTGTGCAGGTAAGATAAATACAAATAAATATAATATAAATATAATTTCTAATCGATTATCTTCCTCTGAACAGTCCCCACCTCGAAAACATGGTCTAAGGGCTGGCGCTGAGGCGGTTGTGGGACGTATTAAGCACAGCTCGAAAAGTCGGGATTTAGCACCACGCGAACAACATCTCGTTGCTCAAAAACTACGCCCTGGCTCTGGCCAGTTGGAAATATCAACCAAAATGGATGGACCCATTTGCACAGTTCAAATATGTGATATTAAACTAAAGCCGACTGAAACATTTCTGGCACCAGATTTACTTTGGTCCCATGCATCCTTCAATAACAGACCCATCGTTGATAAGGCCAAATCAAATGCTTCACATGAGTATCAGGTAATGTCGCATTTATTAATATATATTATAAAAATTGATTTTTATATATTTTATAAATTTCAGATAAATGTCGAATTGCCCAAGGGCATTGGAATTTCTATAATAACATTAAAGCCCTGTGAGGAGATCATCTTTATTAGCATGGACAACATAATTGCTGAGTTCATAGATACACCTGTTCAGAAGTCAATCGATCTGAATTTAGCCTACATTCAAATTGACAATCAACTATTAGACTCAGCTAGCCAAGTGACTCTGCATAGCTGTTTACCAAATAAAGAAGACGAACAGAAGCTGGAAGCTGTGCTGCTTAAACTCAAGCTGTTGCCTAGTCCCAATAAGAATGCTTTAATATTTCAATACTTGACTTTGGATGCTAAACCCTGTATAATGTATCTGGAGGAGAAGCTGATATTGAAGATTGCCTCGTTTCTTGGCTATGGCAAAGAAAATCTACGGGATTCGTTCTTGCCTTCGGACTACGAAGATTTTAAGGACAGATCATTCGAGAACGATATGAAAAGATTTTACTTTGAAAAATTTAGTATCGGCTCGACTCAGGTAAATGAGAGCTGATTACTTCGATTTCCTTCTTTATTTATTTATATTTATATTCTATTTTCTTAGGTTCGACTATCTGCCTTTACTGCATCTAAATTGCCCGAGGAATTACAAAGAACTAAAAAATCGTTGGGTCTCACTTTAATTAAATTTGAAGATGCCTTAATAGAGCTCGATCATTTCAGTCATAAATATCATTTTGAGACAATTGACGTTTATCTGCGAGCGATAAAGATGCACTATATAAACCAAATTAAGTGGCACGCAGCGTCCATATTGGGAAGTGTTGATTTCTTGGGAAATCCTTTAGGATTCGCCAACGATCTGTCTGAAGGTGTATCTGGACTAATCTTTGAAGGCTCTGTGAAAAGTCTAGTTAAGAATGTGACTCATGGCATTTCCAATTCGACGGCAAAGCTAACAGAAACGTTATCGGATAGCTTGGGAAAGGTGGTGTTGGATGATCACGACAACGAAACGAGACAACGAATTTTGGAGCTACAATCAAATACATCTGGCGGTCATCTTGCTGCTGGCATAAAAGGCTTTGGATTTGGTTTGCTTGGAGGAGTTACAAGCATTGTTCGGCATACATACGATGGCGCCCATGCCGATGGTGTTCCGGGCTTCCTCAGTGGCTTGGGCAAAGGCTTGGTGGGCACTGTGACGAAACCCATTATCGGAATGCTTGATCTGGCCTCAGAGACGGCCAGTGCTGTTCGAGAAACTAGCAGAGATACACAGCGGCAGGCTCCGAAGCGCAAACGTTTGCCCAGATGCGTGACAGGCGCACCTGGTGGCCTTTTACCACCGTACTCTAGTCGTCAGAGCAAGGGCCAAGAGTACCTCTACTTAATAAATCGTAAGAACTTTGTGGAGAAAATAATATTTTATGAGCCAAACCTGTGGAGCGATAAAGAGGCTAGATTACGGCTGCTTATTTCAACGGAATGTGTGCGCATATTCTCAATATGTGAAGGCAACCCAACTGTTATGTTTGAGTGCCATCTCAGTGAGATCTTATCCTGTCATCCTTTAACAACTAATACGGGCACTGCCCCATCAACAAGTAAAGTAACATCGAGTTACTACATTGAAATATCAACAAACTTACCAAAGATTACGCGACCGCGAATTCGTTGTCGAACAGAGGAATGTGCGGAGGCTGTGTCTAGATGTGTAAGTAGAATTCTTATAAGAAACACGATCGCATCTTCGTCTGACTGTCTATTGCTTGGATATCTATATTATAATGAACATATTTCTTTCCTTACAGATTAATTACGCTAAAAGTGTCTTTGATGAACGCGAGCTGTCTCTGTTGAAATATAATTAATATTATTAACACATTAATTTTTTTTATATATATATTTATGTATAATATGGTTTTTCTGATTCTGAAATAAATGACTGAACTATAATAAGCTTTAAGTGAAATGCGACAAATAACTAACACCAAATGAAATTCTCTCAAAAAAGAAAACCATTTCCCATATCATACAAATTCCTTAATCTAATTTTCTATACATTCCTTCTTAAAAGTAATTGGTTAATATAATTAACCAGTTAAGACACACATTTTATCGATACTTATTTTTGGTTGTTTATTAAAAAGCCGTTCCTATATTTTGTAAAGATAACAAATTATATAAAACATGGTATAATTACTTAATTATGCTTGAGTCAACTTAAGTCAGTTCTCTCAATAATCGGTAAAAATATATAATTTTGATTTAAGCAATTGTAGAAATATAAAAAAAACAGTTTTTAATTTGAATAATATTTGATTTCAGATTTAACACCGTTATTGAGAAAATTGACCAAATTAATATTAAGGAATGAATAAATAATGTTAATGTTCGAGTTAGCTTATGTATAAGGAGCACACTGTTTCCACAAAGACGACAGACGACAAAGAATGTGCTTAAGGCTTAATGGATTTCTGGAAAATATAAATTGGAATAGATTAGTTATAATCGGTAATATCGAAACTTAGCCTAAATTGTTTTCTATATTTTAAGTGTGTTGTTGAAATAAACGTGAATTTATACTAACCAATCCTGCATCTCTTCATCTTCGCACTCATCAAAAGTGCAGAATTGCAAATAAGTTTCTTGATTGTTCTACTTGTTTACATATATCGAGGTACATTAAACATGCATGACGGATTAAATTAAATTCAATAAATTACCTCATCTGAAAACTCCATATCATTCATCTGCTTTGAACGTCTCTTTTCGGTAGACGTAAGAAGTTGTGCGACCTTAGTTTGCTTGGCCAAATCGTAGGCCTCCTTTTTACTGCGCATGGCGCAGTCCTCAAGAGTTTCAGCTGCCTCGAACATACCCTGTCGTCTGTAGAGTGCGCCCAGGTTCTTCAGCGTTGTGGTAACAGTGGGTGAGTCGACCTTAGCAGCCTTGTGCCATCCTCCATACTCTCCATATGGTGTGTTCTCACGTTTGTCATATTTGTGTTCTTCGCGCTCCTCAGCCACCTAAAACAAATGTAAACCAAAAAAGCATTAATGAAAATTAGTTATAGATACATGTTTATTAACAGATTTATATAATTATCTCTTTTTATGTAAAACTCATTTACATATTTCTTCTTAAGTGATAGAAATAATTAACAGCTTATGTAGACTGCGTATTCGGTACCTATTGGATTAATTCAAGCACCAACTTACTTTAATCAAAGACAAATGCAAATATTATCAAAATTCTGGAAATTACCTGCCAAATGGGTTTATTTTTGCTATCAATCGCACCAAACTCGCGCTCATGGGCTCTTGTCAACACCTGTTTGTAAAGGATTTCAGCTTCTGCGTATCTTCCCTGCTTCAGATAGCATCCAGCCAAATTATTTTTCGTTTTAGCCACATTCGGATCATCGGGGCCAAGTTTGGATTCGTATATATCAAGAGCTCTTTGATAGTATTTCTCAACTTCATCATATTTGCTTTGATTTTGGCAAAGCAGAGCCAAATTATTTAGTTGCTTTGCAACATCGGGATGGTCCTTGCCCAAAACTTTCTCGCGTATTTCAAGAGCACGCTTGCAAAGTGGCTCGGCATCCTTGTACTTGCCACGCTTGCCATAGAGCACAGCCAAATTGTTTAAAGTTGCTGCTACGGCTGGATGATTCTCTCCCAACGTTTTGCCACGAATGGACAGAGCATCATTCAATAAATTGGCAGCCTCCTTGTACTTGTTCTAAAAAATAAATTACTAAGCATTAGTTTGCTGTGTGATACTGTCTATAATTCATACTAACTTGATCACGATAGACAAGTGCCAAAATGTTTAACATTGTGGCCACATCGGGATGGTCGTGACCACTGGTCTTTTCAAGATCTTCAAGTGCTTGCTTGCAAAGCGGTACGGCCACCTCATATCTGTGAAATATATATTCATATTATAATATATTGTTAATGAGATGAAAATTTCAAGCATTTCTTATTGTTGCACTTAGATCACATTTATATATACTAAAGTTACATACCTGCCCTGTGATGCGTATTGAATCACAAGGTTATGAAGTGTGCGCAATCTGGCTGGTATCTCATAGCCAGAAGTTTGATTGGCAAACTGGCTTGGTGGCGTGGGCGACATATTGTGTCTATCATCGTTTTCTTCATCTGGAAAGAGCTCAACAACTGGATCGTTGCGGGACTTCTCGCAGGATTCATCTTGCTCTTGATTGTCATCATATTTTCGAACAGATGCCATAAATTCAAGATGTTTCTTTTCCTCCTCGAGTTGTGCCACTAGCTGTTCAGATGCTTGGAATTTCTGTTGGGTATTGGCTAGCTCGTCGCGTAGCCAAGCGTTTTCTTGATGGAGACGTCGAACTTGTGTCTTGAGTTTTTGCTTTTCAGCCTCGATGTTTTGCAAGTGCGATGTTAGGGCCATCATGACCTGTGCCTCGCTCAAGCCAAGTTCAATGCTTTCTATGTTCTTTCGTAATATATCAGATTTCTCATTATCTTTTTGAACTTCGGATATTCCGTTCATAATGGAAACATGTTCAACTCGCAAGGCCTCTAAGCCTTGCAAAACAGTTTTTGTATTGCTTATAATTTCGTCTTGCGACATCTGCGTCATTTTGCCGATTTGCTCAATTTTCTGTCTGCAAAAGAAAAAAGAGAACGAGTACTTACAAAATGTTGATAAATATATATATATAAAAGGATATGTTTTAACAAAACTATACGGCAGTTGAATGAAGTTAACTATGATTCTCAATTTATTACATTCTGTAATTTTTGATAGCTTTTGAAACAATCATTTTCACAAAACTCGTGTGGCTCAAAAAAATACTTTTGCACAAATCAATAATGTAAAAATTGCGCCTGCGCAAGAACAACAAATTTATAACTCCGATGAAGCATCCCTGATGTCCCTAATGTTTACTCATATCAAAATTAAGTATTTATACTTGGCTTTCTTTTAAGTTTTTGTTTACTGGCTGCATTGTTTCTCTAGTGCAATGTCATAACAAAAGAAATTTGTTTATTATCCGTTCTTTTTTTTATTAAATCAACGAGTTAAAATTTTTCTTATATTCGAAGAGAATGTAAACATTACTAAATTCTAAGAGAATGCCGGTATTCCTGAGAGACTAAACATCGCAGTTGTCATCGATATTATTGCAAACAACGCAGTGTCACCACTAAAAACAGCTTCTATTTTTGTGCAAGGCAATTTGTCTTAGAACAAAGAACTATGTTGCTTAATACAAGACTTCTGTATATTAACACAGCTGAGTTAATGCTTGGGAGTGAGATTTATGGTTGAAAGCACTTGTTAGCCAACGTAATCATGCAATGTTCTGGAATAATGATCTATGCCTAGTAAACTACAACAAAAATATGCTCAGCATTTACAGCTGATTTCGAAATGCCATCGCCATTGCTTTTTGCCTTGCATTAATTATAAACAAAGACCAATTATTAATGAAGTTAGTAAAGAGAATGTATGTACATTGTGAAATCGGGCTATTAACCTACAAGAAACTATGTACACATTGTTGATGACTAACTCTTATTGCCACAGAGACGGACAATTTAATACTAAATTACATGCTTACTTAAGTAAATACAGAAATATAAGGCTTAGGCGTTGTATATGTTTGAAAAGAAACTACTGCTACTATATTATACTTATTTTACGAGTGTTGGGGTGTAATAACAATATGAATTATTATACATATGCATACACACACACACACACACACACGCATTCAGATGTAGGTGTGTAAGTGCCCGAATTGCTATTCACTACAAGTGTCAAGTGCTTGGGACTTTCTGTTATAACTTTATACATACATTATTAGGTAAGCACATATCTTTAGTATGTACTATATGTAATGTACGCACAAATTTATTAATAAATAATATTGCCTTTATATACGCTTCACAGCACATACACTTACTTAAATATATATGTATGTATGTATGAGTTTTCAACGGCACAGTCACCATTTACTCTTTTTTAGTATTTGTATAACTACATACACACATAGACAACAGCATATACATACATACATATATATTTGCGTGTATATGAAAGTAATGTTTTTTTCTTGAGGCGAAATAATTGTGAATACACTAGATGATTGCATATACAGCACATAAATATATACACATCTGCCTTATATATTCATGCGTGTGGATTTACTTATTGCACAGCATTACCGCCACCGCATAGTTTCATATATAAAAAGGGCTACAGTTTTAGAAATAGAATAACACGAAACTACATTTCACCCACCAGATGTTAATAATAAATAAATTAAAAAAACTTACATGCAGAAACAGAACTAATAAAGATTAAAAAGATACAGATAATTTCTTATAAAAATATGTTATCGAATAGATTTATTAAAATACTAAAAAGCTTCGATCACGTACGGTATTTCGGAACGTAAAAATAGTATATTTTTACAGCACTTTAAAGCTAGTACAGTGGTCCAGCAAAATTCTGTTAATAATTGGCGAGCATATTTATCGAGTATATATCGGATGTGAACTGCTCCAGAAACTAAAGCTGGTTTGTTTTTATTTAATTGTTTACTAAGAAATTTCCTAAAAAATGATAGCCGAATGCAAATTATAGTCATAGAACTGTTTCAATTCTAATATATAAACAGCTTTTTCAAATGCATGTACAAAATGTACTAAAATTGGTATTTTTAAACAACATTCTCCTTTGGTAATAAAGCATTTATTAAAATTAATCACTATCATTATCATTTAAAATTGCTGACATAACCTCCGCTAGTTCTTCCGCTTTATTTAATATTTCGTCTCGTGTTAAACGTGTATCACTACGCAAATTTTGCGCTGTAATTAACAACTTTTCAAAATCATTTAGCTCGTTTTCCAATTGTTCGGCACTGTTTGATTGTTTTCGATTCGCAGCTATAAGTTGAACGATTATAAAATCAATATTAATCCAAAAATATTAAATTAATACTTACAGGAAGATGGTTTTGTTTTTATGTTGGACCACACAAAGTTTTCTAAGCCTTCTACAATTTCGGAATATTTTTCTGGTTGCTCTGAGTCTTCCTCTCCGTCCTCTTCTTTAAGTGTTATTATATCAAAAGCCACATTTGCATTTTCTTTCAGTTCTTCGAATGTTAATTCATCTGGCTTATCCGAGAATGCTGTTGTTATTAAAAATCCCAACTCGATTTTGTTCGTTATTAAGAACTCATTGATGCCGGAGAGACTGTTTATGAAACTTCTCTAAAATATTTGAATAGCAATTCAATAAAATACATTTTTTTGAAGATTTTATAATCGTACTTACATCAAATGGCTCAAAGTAGACAATTATAGCTTCTATTGTATTTTTTAATTCAGTTGGAACTCTATCGAGCTTCCCATCGAAAGGTACTAAAGATATACTCGTAGTGTAATATTTAGTTCTAATATCACATTTGAAATGATTTATGACAGCAGATTCGTATGTTATTGGCGTTGTTAATTTAGGTTGCTTCATTTCAATTAATATATCTGAAAGTAAAAAGTGAAAAATAATGATAAATATAATAATAAAACGAAATTCTTCTCATTTTATTAACTTCGTAGGAAGCATTCTGGCATATTCAATACTTGAACTATTATTAACAGCTGATTTGTATTTAATATCGATTAAAATTATTCATTTTTCAGTTTGCTAACACTGACACTGCACACTATAAAGGCGTATTTTGATACTTGCTATTCCTCAAAGCTTTCTGTCTAATATTATTATGTATTTGCAAATGCCTAAGAAATATAACATACTTTCAACCATTTCTATTGCAGAAAGTTTTCCGTAAGACAAAATCAATACACACGGATTCATTATGACACAATTTATATATTTGGTTTCCTTTAATAACAATGCAATTGTAAACACGACAGATTATTCAGCTCTTGCTAGTGCCGACAACTTGATGGTTCCTTCATCGAACCTATCTAAAATTGCATTTGTAAAATGTTATCGACAAAATCATCGTCAGAATTTAATAATTTGGTATTTTTTTATTAAGTAATTTTATTTTTAAGGTAATTTGAGCATGAAATCATGTGCAATAGTATGAAATAGTATTGTGCACTTATTTGCTAATAAAAAACAAGTAATTATTTATTTTGAATGTATTTATATTTATTCGATAATTATTTGCTATTGCTATCACACCGAACTATTATTTTTAAAGGCATATCGATATATTTGTGTTCATTCAAGTAGTTCACAAAATGGTTCAATTTATCAAATGATAGGAACTGTTGAAATAAATTAAGCACCTTTGTCGGGTGCAGTAAAACCTCCCACCGTTTTGACAACTATTTTATAAAAACATGCCTCCCAGCAAGCTTGACAGTCTCTATCGACGAATGCTTATTACAAGATTTTTCGAAAAGGGATGGGGAAAGCCTGAAAACTTACATAGGTAAGTTAGCGAACTGTAAGTCAAATATAAACAATTGAATTCATATGAGTTTGTGGCCTGTTCAATCCGTAAGTTTATATGTATTGTTGTTATTCCTTTGCATCCTTTACGTAATAAGTCAAATCACTTAAAATTTGATTGATACAAATTAATTCAATAGCAAACGCACCGATTGTGATGCCCGCATTATATGAAGGAAGTATTTAACTTATTTGGAAGCCAGTATATGCTACAGACTTTTAAAATTAGAATAAAACTTGCTGCAGGCGTGACCGTATCGATAAAAGTGGAAATCGATTGAATATTCCCAACAAATCGCCATTTCAATTGTGGGTATTCCCCTTGTAAGTTAGCTTTGCAGAACCACAATATTTTGTCTTGGATATATTTAAGTTAATAACGTTTTGCTTTATCATTGGAAGATTTTCATTTGAAACAGAAATTTGTTCTTCGGTCATAAATATAATCCGCCAAATTTATTTAGTTGTAGATAAGGAGAGTGATTAAAATATAAGGCTTGATAAGGATATTTTGTTGGTATTTTTGACCTAATTAACAAACTAATCTAACTAACAGGCTGCTCAATCAACTTTCTACCATTAATTGGTTTTTTATTTATTTATTTTCAGAGTATTTCAGTTTCGGAAAATAATCTCATGCAGGGAAACATGTTTAAAACTCGTACCACGTGACTATCCAGTGGAGATAACAAAAAAGAAGACGTACTCTGATTCGACTCTAATTGAGGGTAATTTTACAACACCTCTCGAGCTGCATATGCCTGGAGTCGTTCCAGAAGCAGCCCAGCAAGCTCACTTTCAGTTGTTATTACCAAACAAGTGGAACAACGAACAGCACAAACCAATATGCATTCATTTAGCAGGCACTGGAGATCATGTGAGTCTATTGAATAAATCAACAAGCTCTTAAAGAAAGTAACAAATTCGTAAACTCATTTCAGTTTTTCTGGCGCCGAAGAAACTTTATTGCAAAGCCTTTATTGAAAGACGCAAATATTGGATCTATTATATTAGAAAATCCATTTTACGGACTGCGCAAACCAGACGATCAAATGTAAGTATATTTACAATGGATCTACGTATAAGTATTATTAATTAAAGTATTTTTCTTATTGCAGTCGATCAAATTTGCATAATGTTTCGGACATATTTGTTATGGGCGGTTGCCTCATACTCGAATGCCTTGTTTTATTGCACTGGTGTGAAAGGAATGGATTTGGTCCACTGGGAATCACTGGCTTATCAATGGGAGGTCATGTAAGTAAAGCCTTGGAGCATATAAAAGATGTTAGCAATATAAATTGTTCATGTAATTAGAGATTTAAAGAATATCCTAACTGAATACAATTTGAAATGTAATACTTTAAATAAATATACATAACTCTTTTCAGATGGCATCTTTAGCAGCTACCAACTGGCCGAAACCTTTAGTCCTTGTCCCCTGCTTGTCTTGGTCAACTGCATCGGCTGTTTTCACCACTGTATGTAATACAAAATAGATGTGTTTAAAATACATCATACTTTCAGCTATCCATGCTTCGAGCTTTTACGGTTGGTTTTATGTTAAACTTAATTTTTATAAATGGGCGCTAAAGAAAAAAGGTTGCATAGCCTCCATTTAAGCTGGAAGGTGCTTTGTCTAACAAATCTAATTTGATACTCCTAAACTAATAACAATCCTAATAACAATTATTATTATTTATGTTCAACGTTCAATGTTTATATATATTATTCTGTATATGATTCACCAGGGAGTTATGAGTCAATCTATTAACTGGGACATGCTGGAGACGCAGTATTACTCTGATGGCCAATATAGGGAGCGTCTATCAAAAATGGTTACCATCATTGACGATGCTTTCACAGCTGGTCAAAATTTTATACAAAATTTTAATCGATCGCTGCATGAGCTCAAAGAGGATATTGATGACACCAGGAAAATACAGTCGCTCCAATGTGAGACGCACAACAATTCGGTTGAGGATGGGAACAACTCAATATTTTTATCTAAATCACTTGAGCACAACCAAGTGGACCCGAACCGTATACCTGCGCCATTAAAGGATATGCTCGACAAGAATGTATCATGTAATTCTAATTTAACTCTAATACAACCGGACACGGCCGAGCGATCGGCGATGACGAAACTAATGCAATTCATTTTGCCCACGTCGTCTCAGAGTAAAACTAAGAAAATTGATATCACCAAGACGAATTGGTGGGAGAGGGAGGCATTGCAATTTATGAGAGGGATGATGGACGAGTGTACACACTTAAAGAACTTCTCCATACCCTTCGACACCTCCCTAATCATAGCAGTCTGCGCAAGAGACGATGCGTACGTACCGCGTGATGGATGCTCAAATCTCGAAGACATTTGGCCAGGTGCCGAAGTAAGGTATTTGGATGCTGGACATGTAAGCGCCTATGTTTTACACCAAAAATTGTTTCGGTAAGATCCTATTCAAGATAATGTATCTATATCTATCTAATAACAAATACACATATCTGCTTACAGATCGTGTATTATTGAGGCTTTTGATAGAGCTAAAAAGGTCTACGGAAAAGCAAACTACAAAGACTTATCAACTGCTTTTAAATAAAACTGAAAAGTGAACATAAAACATCTAAAGTGATTTTGATTGAAAATGTTTTCAGGCAATATTAGTTTAGAAGTGATTTGGAATGTGCCTTTAAGTTGGAGATAGAATAAACATATGCCAATTTATGTAATATAAACCAATGAATACAAAATTAGTATATTTAAGTAAATAAATGATCAATATAATAACAAAACGTATGCTTAGTACTCTGTTTTCTGGTAATGCTCTCTGCGGAAAGCCGACAACTTTAAGCGCTGACTCTGCAGAGACTGTTCTAGTTCTAATACTTTAACTTGAATTTCCATTTCCATAGTCTTAAGTTGAGATGGTGTTAGTGTACGTAAATCATTATCCTGCTGCTGTTCCTGTCGTGCATTGCCATCCTTTACTGTGGCTACCACCACTCCCGTCGCCTTGGTCACATTGCGCGAGGCGTTTGTCAAATTAACCAGATTTTCGCTATTGCGATTTGCCTTCACCTTGCTTGCAATGACCAGCTGAACGGTGCAGGCTGCGATCTCCTGAGCAGCAACAATTAACTCAAAGTTCTGACCCGATTCACTGTTGACGGCATTATTGGCTGCATCGACAAGATAATTTGCAGCCTTGGCTACGCTCTTTGAGGCCGAAATCAAACCATCTGACCATTGGCTGTTGCGCTTATAGAACTCATTGGCTGTCGCATTGCCTGAAAGGACAAAGAAATTATATATAAAATACGATTTTACACCTTATATATATGTATGCTCACCCTTTTGGGAAGAAACAATTTCTTGTTGCAGCACACGCGATTTTAGGATTAATATTTTTATGCACTCCATTAGGGCTGTGCATGCCTCTAAGATTTTCTCATTTACTTCGAGTTTAATTTGGTTGTCGTTCTCCCGGGACTTGGAGAGTAGGTTAATTATTTTGGACGCAGCCTCCTCGATAGCAGCATCCATCTCTTTAAGCTCTATTTCGATTAGCTTATCAAGATCTACGCTCTTCTCAAAGTTATTCAATATGCCTTGCACCAGCTCATTCAAGCCACTTAGATTCTTTTGTATTTCCTTTGCAAGAGAATCAAATTGGCGATTTTTATCATCATTTTCAACAACTTCGATTAGCTTGAGAAGGTCTGGCCATATGGAGCGCACTTTGTGTAACACATCTAGATATAAATATAAAGTTATTAATAAGATTATTAATGAATTAAAACTAAAACTAACCTTGTCCCTTTTCGATGTCCGTTGTAGTTGTATAAATTATATCACATTGTTCGTATAGTTCTATAAAATAATAGCCTAAATGTAAAATGTCATGAATCTTGGCAACGCAATCATCAATTGGCATATGAGCGGAAGTTCCCAATTTGTTAAGCAATGCTTCGATTTGCGAGGATAATTTTGGTACAAATTCCAATGGTTGTTGAGCTCCTTCATTCAATTTGGATACGCATAGATCTTTTACAGTCTGTATGGTTAGTTTTCTCATTGCCAGCAATTTATCTTCACTTTGTTTATTTGATACTGTAATGGAATCCACTTTGGTTAATGCTTGAACTAAATCATTTTCGAGTTGACTCTGTTTATCTTTCATATCCAATGAAAGTTTATTCGATACGATTTTTTCATCTCTTAGAAGTGTTAGATTTGCCTCCAGTGCCTATAAAAAGAAATAGTTATTTTTATTGTTCTGATATGAATTGTGTGTATTTCTCTTACCTCCAATTCGATTTCCTTTTGCTTCAGTTTCAGATCAGTTTCATCCAATGTTGCACGCAAGGCTTGAGCATCTCGTTGAAGATTTTCGTGTAGTTGTTTGTGCTCAGTTGAGAGTTGTAAGTATTTATCTTCAGACTTTTGAAGGCTTTCGGTAAATTCCTTACTTTTAATATTCAATAAACTTTCAGCTTCTGCAAGTTTCGCTTCTTTCTCTTGCAAAACTAATTTAACATTGTCAAGCTCAATATTTGTATCTTTTAAAATATTTACCTTTGAATATAAATCAAGATTTTCATTTTCCTTTTCATATATTCTAGCCTCATATTTTGTTTCTAACTCTTTGCCACTTGTTTCAAGTCTTGAATTGGCTACCTTTAGCTCTTCGATTTGTTGCAAGAGCTTCAGATTGTTGGTTTTATCGCATTCTATAGTCTCGTTGTTTTTTAACAATTGATTGTTAAGCTCTTTAATTTGCAACAATAATTCTGAATTAAGTTGCTTTTCTTTGTTTAATGATTTGGAATGATCGCTGTGCTGTAATTCAAATATAATATTTTATATTAAATAAGTAGAAATTGTTTTATATTTGGCATAAAATCTTTTTTTTACCTGTCGTAGTAAATTGATGTGTTCATCTCTTATTTGGGTATACATCACTTTTAACTTATTGAACTTTTCGGATGATAACTTTTGTTTCTCCTCCTCTTCGACTACCTTTTCTGCAAGCCAGAGTTGTAAAATTGTTATCAATTGTATTTTTAATTATAAGTAATTGTTACTTACGACTTATAATATGATTATTGGTCAATTGCAGTTCCAGATCATCTTTTTCCATGCGCATATTCGCACACATTTCTTTAACAGAAGCCAAATCGTTGCATAACGAAGTATTACTCCGTTGTAGGTCCAGAACATCTTGTTTATAACTTTGCTCTAGACCCTCATAATTATGTTGCCACTCATCCAGCTTTGCTCTCAGTTGTATAATCATATCGCTTTTATCTTCGACAATATTTTCCAAGACATTTATACGTTCATTTAAGATTTGATCTTGTTGAACATGATCCGTATTGTCTTCAACATTGGGAAAGTTAGTATCTATAAGGTCATCAACAACGGGATCTGGTTCTGATTGGACAAGCACCACAGGTGGCACATAACTACCAAAATCCACCTGCGACTTAAAGTTTGGACTTTGATCGGGCAACTGCGGCACCGTAATGAGGTCGTTAAAGTATTGTAAAGGTCTCACATTATTATAAAACAGCTTCAATTTAACAAATATGCCAGCAAATCTCTCCCTATGACCGTAAAGCACATCGTTGGGTAATTTTTCATGTAGTTTAAACATAAGTCGAACACTAACATCATACAAAGGATTTGAATCTTGTATAAGGGTTATCATAGGCGCCAATCTGCATTGGCCGGGCTGTGTCATCGATGATATCCTATAGGTATTTATGGATGAAAATATTGCCACTTGCAGAGCAATGATGTCCTCCAAATAGTCAAAGATTTCCACGCACAATTGAAAGCTAAAAGATATGAATATATAAAATATATATATCTATGGAGAATAATAATAGTATATACCAGTAATTTAAATCCTTATCCGAGGCTTTTAATATTTCAGAAAATGGTACTATCAGGTTGCCAGGATAGAAGCGATTCTTGTCATGAAAGTTAAGCTTCGTTACCAAGAGCTTGCTATACGCGTTAATGCAATAGCCGATGTCATCGTGCAGATGACCCCAGGACTTGCCAATCTCCAAAATCATTTTCTGATGCTTCTGCGACTGCTGTAGAACACACCTGTGCGCCTCCCTTAACACCTTATGCAATAGATGGCAAAACTTCCAGGCCGTAAATCTATTTTCCATAATCGGTTGTCGAGTTATAAGCGACCAAAAGGTCTGCGCCTCCTTTGATCTGTGTATTATGATGATAATGGAGCGAGCATGCTTCGATTTCAGCGGAGCTTCCATACCCTTGAGCGCTTTGTGCACACTCACATTCTGCAATTAAATATAGTAATTAAAGTGTGTACATAAGTGTGACAGCAGTTTGTTGGCCAGGTGTATGGGGCTTTAATGGGGGTCTTTAGTTGTCATTTGATATATTATTCACGATTCATGAATCAAGCTAACATCTGTGCTCTACTCGAAAAAAGTTGAATGAAATTTTACAACCTTCTCGCATTACTATGAAACTCTGCACCTCCATCAACTACTATTACTACTACTACGTTTTATAGAGTTACTATCTCTCCCTATATATATGTACATACGTAGTACTATCTATAGGATTAACATATTTTATTGCCTACTCAGCAAATGTTTTGCCCGCCCAAAAGAAAAAAAAACGTTATTAGAAAGTGCCATGGATAGGCAGCTGCATTATATAGATACAAATTTCAATTCGAGTCAGGTGAAATTAATGCCAAAGTCATTGCACCATAACAAAAGCATAAACATGAGTAACATGTACAGTATGCAGCACACACATACATACATACATATACATATATGTATATGCATATGCATGTATTTGTGTGTGGTGTGATATGTGACTCCACTTCACTTTTGCCCTACATTCGCAAGTTCTATATTTGCTATGATTAATACAGTTATTAGTATTTGCATACTCATATATTAATGCAAACTCATACATAGAATCTTGTGGGCAACAAACAAAATTAAATACATTTACATATTGCTTGTTTTTGTTTTCTGTTTTACTACAGCTGTGCCGATCTGTACGTACCAAGTGAAAAAAGTCCTTTTCCGCGTGAGTTGCCATGTTTAGGCCTTTAACAATTAAATTTGCGTATTGTGCGGACAGGTAATCTGAATCACACTATGATTCATGTGTGTGTATATGTGTATATTGCAAAACAAAATACATTTGAAACATCAGTATCTTATCAAAGGGAGTACTTATTTATACTTGTTTATACAAGCATATATATATACATTTGTGAGCGCGAATGTGTGTGTGTATATAAACAATAATTGGTGTCTTCATATCGATATTTACGATAGTTTCTCGTATTTATTATGATAAATTGAAGCTAGTATTTTTTGCAGACCAAAAAAATCCATTCAAAGTGATGGTCGTTTTTGCAACAGTGGAATGAATCGAGTTAAAAAAATACTGCATGTTTGCTGTTTCGTTCCTTGGTTTTAGTTTTAACTGTTATAATAAATAAATTTATTTATATATTTTGTTGTCTTATCTGGATCTTGAAAGTTGTATTAGTTATTAAAAATCTGCAAATTTTATAATTTTGCAAAAATATATATAATAAAAAACACATATAAAAATATAAGAAGTATGTTTTTAGTGCTAGTTGAATTTAGAATTAGCCCCACGCTAAAACTTTGATTATGGAATATCACTCATAATCCTCCAAAATCTTAATCTTTATCATTTGCTAAAATTATTATATAAGTTATATACATTCTAGATGAAAAGACTTTATGGAATACACAGAAAAATAATTATTTGTTCACTTAATGAAACTTATTTGATTTGATTAATCTAATAACCTTTACCAGTCTTATACATATAGGCACTAACCATTGTATGGTCAGTTTACTCAAAGTGTAGTAAACCGTTATAATTTCAAATTTCATAATATAGTTTCCTTAATAGAAAATCAGTTACCGATAGTTTTTGAATATTCAAATTGCTTCCATCTCTATGATTCGTTTCCGAGGATAGGTGTTAATAGTTGCGCAAGCTATTTTATTTTTATAGCTTTTGCTCACACATTATATATTGCTTCTTGTTTTATCTTGAAAGCTTACTGAATTGCATTTGCATGAACAAGAAAATTTATTTGGTTAGTCTTTTTAATTTAACTCCAATATAAACACTATATCACAGGTATTTTCCACCTTATAAAAAATGAATAAAATTAAGAAAGGAAAGAGAACTTTTGGTTAGAATATTATAAATTGAAGTCCTTGATTTAATTGAATTTTCTATTTTTACCATGAGAAGGATTTTGGATATTTGATATAGTTATTTAACAGCTATGCTATACTATAAATTCAAATGTTTGTGAATGCGAATTAGAAGTGCTTCGGTTAAAGTATTTTTATCTCTTAGCATTTCTCTCAATGCCCTAAATATTTACTTAAAGAACAATCTATTGACAAACGGATAGCGGGATAGACTTTCAGCCAACACATACATATACATATATATTTAAGATTACGACGACAATGATTTGTGTTCCTAATTTGGAACTATATATAGAACTTAACCTAAAAATGCTTCGACATTTTATAGCTAAATTAGGCTAAACCTTTGATAGGTCAAATAACTTGATTTCGTATATTCGGCCTTAGCTTTATTTAGCTTCTTTTTTGTTTGATTGCAATCAGTAAAATGGGGGACGAAGAAGATCCTTGGGGTTTCGATGATGGCGGCGATGCTGAGCCAAGTATACAGCCCGGTTCCACTGATCCTGTACCATCAAAGCCAGAGAGTGTGAAATCTGAGCCAAGATCCGAAGCAGGCCCTCAGGCAGCAGAAGCAGAAGTACCGGCTGAGGAAATTGCAGCCGAGCCCGAAGAACTGAAGGCACCTCCACCACCACCAGAAGACGACGGTTACAGGAAACCAGTCCAACTTTACAGGCATTGGGTTAGGTAAGACTACAAACTAAATAAGTGCAAAATATATATATATATATAACAATTGATTTTTTTTTATTTTGAAATTAAAGGCCGAAATTTCTGCAGTACAAATATATGTACAACTACAGAACCAATTATTATGATGATGTTATTGATTATCTGGACAAAAAGCAAGTTGGCGTTGCACGGGATATACCCAGGCCCCAGACATGGGCGGAACGTGTCCTGCGCACAAGAGATATCAAGTAAGAATAATACGATTATGTAATGCCATATAGATATTCGAAATTTGTAAACTTTTCTTCAATTTCTTTCAGTGCAAGCGGCATTGATCATTACTCGCAGTCCACAAAGCGGGATAAGCACTTAATTCAAACATTAGCTGCATCGATCCGAACATACAATTATCATACTAAAGCATATATCAATCAGAAATATGCAAGTGTTCTTTAAACTCGAAATATTTGCGAACTTTTCTCATATCAAATCGATTAGAATATTTTTATAGGATGTGGTTTTAAGAGTTTTGTATATACAATGTACATATCATTGATGAGAGAAAACCTACATATACATACATATATATATCCCGATTTGTAATGGATATCATGACATATAAAATTGAAATTTGAACCACTTTAGTTAATATAAACCCGAGACCAAGCCCAAGCCCAAGCCTGTCAATAGATTAAGTTATTTGTATCGTTTATCTTGACGATATATTTGTTTATTTAAAATTTGCTCATGAACCAAGAAATATTTAAGTAAGTGATAATTTTACATACAAAACAGAAGTCTAACACAACTAAATAGAGCAATATAAAATAACTGTGCAATAAATATTTATTTAAAAAAAAAGCGAGAATGATTTCTTGTATTTTTATTTCAATATCGGATGACCTTGTGAAGGTTACTTAATAGTTGGAAATAATCAGAAAATGCCATTTTGCAAAATAGTAGTAGATGGGAAATTAGATGAAGAAATAGTATTTAATACTCTTTTCGGAGTAGAAAAATAGCAGAGCTGTTAAGAATTTCCATTCAAATGGAATTTTTAACAGCTCTGAAAAATAGTACTAAAAAAAGTAGTCAAATATTAATACTAAAGCAACAAGTAAAAGCTAAGCATCGCATTACACACACACACGCACACACACACACACACACACACACACACACATACATAATAACGTAAGTCTGTTTATGTATGCGTTTATTTAATGCACACAAAATGTCAATTACGGCATAACAAAAGCGTAATCAGCATTAGAGTGGACCTGACTGTATGAAGTAAATGATTTAATATTAAATAAATATTAAATAATTAATACATATTTAGCTATGTATTTAATAATAAAAAATTTAATAATAATACCAAAAATATTGGCAATATATGTATTTACATAGAACTGCAGAAAACTGGGGTCACCTTAATGTTCGTTCTTGTAAACATTGCACGCGAATCGTATCTAAATTTAGTTGTTTCTTTTTACTCAAGTCCATGTGCTATATAGTCATGAACGCTCTACAGTTTTTGTGCTTTACATTTGTGTTACAGTGGGTTAATGCACAGGTGGATGGAAATTCTCATTGGTAATGCTTATATATAATTTAATAAGAATTTAAATTTAATTTAATAATAAAAAACATTTTGAAAGCAATGCAGAATAGCTTTCATATTGCTTTCACAGTAATCTTTCATCTATATAAAGTGACTACTTTCTATAAATTAACAAGAATTATCTCTCTAAATAGCTCGACAAATGATTTACATGCATTAATTCTCGCTCGCGGTGGCAGCAAAGGAATCCCATATAAGAATTTAGCTGAAATTGATGGCTTATCATTGTTGTCACGTAGCATTATAACCATTAGTAATTCCAGTTGCTTCAAGCATATATGGGTCTCCACGGATGACGAGAAAATTGCATTGGAAGCTAAGAAATGTAAGTAATTCAAGTATCTAAAATGTCTATAAGTTCTGAATAATCGATTTTTTAAACAAAGACGGCGCTCTAGTGCATATTCGGCCTGAGGAGTATGCAAGGGATGAGACTTCGTCCATTGAAGCTATCAAAGAATTTTTAGACGCACACAAAACAATCCAAAACTTTGCTTTGTTTCAATGCACATCTGTGTTTTTAAGAGAAAAATATATTGAGCAAGCGGTTGACAAATTTCAATCACATGATTGCGTATTTTCCGTTAAAAGGTAAGATGTACACGTTATATTTAATTTTATATTAACGTTGCTTATTAAAGATCCCATAAACTGCGTTGGAAATTTGTTGACGAACAAATTTTGCCAGATAATTTTAATTTGGAGGCCCGGCCAAGGAGGCAAGACTGGAAAGGTGATATGGTTGAGGCAGGAATGTTCTATTTATCAAAAAGAATGCTGGCAATGAAGGGACTTTTACAAAATGAAAAGTAAGTTTCATATATAAACGTATGATATGCGATAGTATTTTCCTGTTTAAATTTCAGTTGCGCTGTAGTGGAAATTGCAGCTGAGGATGGCTTAGAAATCGATACATATAGAGATCTTACCATAGCACGTTGTCTAATGAATAGCAAATCTTAAATATTATGCAAATAAGTTATTAAATGTATTCTAATATCCTAAAAGTAAAAACTGTGCTCATATTATTCTGTTTTCCAAATAAATGTAATGCCCACCGATTAATTAAAGTTTTCTTATCGATAGTAAAAAATACTAGGAGCGTGCCATATTCCATAGTATTTTTGGTATTTTTTAATATTAGTCCAGCACTAGTCTTTTTTCGATTATTGTTATGTTTACAACTTCATACAAATAGTTCAAAATGAATTTTCACAAATTAAGCCTATCCAGTGGAAGTGCAATTGGACGCGTGAGATACTTTAGCAGCGCTGCGAAACCAGAGTTGCCGGCATCATTTGTCAAGGATGATGTGGAATATGTACCAGAGCGGGATAAATCTGGCTTGCGGCGACAACACAAAAATGTGCTCCACGAAACATTGCCGTATAACGAGGCACATTCCTGGATACATTTGACTGAAAAGTATCAAAGAACCATATATGGTCGTTATGGTTCTAAAAGTAATGTCAATCCACAAATATGCTTCGGCACACTAGCTGAACGTACAAAAGCCCAGCAGCGGCAAAGCATTACGCAACCAGAAACTCTGCCGGAATTATTGGAAAAACTTCAAATCCGCAAAGCGGCGAAGCAAGCAGCGATAAATGAACGTGAGGAGGGCATACAAAAGAAACTGGACAAACTGGAGCAATGGAAGGCAGAGCTGAACGCAAAGGTAGAAAAACGTAGAGCAGATGCCGCAGCTGCCATTCAGCGCAAAGAGCGTTTGATTGAAGAGGTTCGCCGGCATTTCGGATTCAAGGTGGACACACGTGATGAACGCTTCAAGGAAATGCTCGAACAGAAGGAGAAGGAAGACAAGCGCAAGCAGAAGGAGGCCAAGCGAAAGGTGAAAGAGGAGAAGATGATGGCGAAATTAGTTCAACAAACGAGTTAGTGTAATTTCTCACGATTGTATATTAATGTCAGATGGCAATGGAATTTCAAATTTGTCATATTTCATAATTCATAAAACGTTTCTACATTAATAAGATCAGTTTGAATTGAAAAGCTTTAATTCCACTTTATTTTATTTCAATTGTCCAAGTCATTTCTACATAAACACACACATTGCGCACATACAACAAGAAATTGATTATTTTCGTAGACTTTGGTTTAAATTTTGCACAAACAATTCAAGCATATTCAAAATGGGTGTTTTTAAACAACTACTTAAATGTAACATTATAAATATAAACACTATATACAAGGCACTTTTCCGATAGAGTGAAAGCGAATTTAACTGGACGACAAACAACAATTGTATTCAAATAGGAAATTGAATTTTGTACAAAAGATAGGATAGGATAAGAGGGCAAAGGCATTAGATTAATCTAAGATTAAAACCGTTTACTAAGATACCTTAGGCTTAAACATTTGAGGTCTATCTTAGATAGAAAATTCACTTTTAAGCTTATTATTTGTCAGGCCGCAATTCGAACATGTCCAAAGCGTTATAGATGGTAGGTAAAATTAGTTATTTCTGTGCTGAATTTATAATTTTTTTGACTTCTTTTTGGTTGCTGGTATCAAGTTGGGGTAGTGCTGGTTGCGCACCTTCTCAGATCGAATATCCAAGCGCCTCAGAATTAATATCAGAGCACAAAGTGCCAACAAATAGAGGCCCACCACATCCAGCAGATAGTACTGCCACCAGCTGAAACCGAGACATGAAGATATATCATTTAGATTATATTTAAATAGAGTTAGTTTTGAAATATGTTTACCCCATGTTACGCGCTGGAGTTTGTAGATGATAAGCTCCGTTGTGCCGCAGCACGTATTCGGTCCAGTAGATGGCTGTGTCGAGTGCTGTGGATCGCTGATCTAGCAGCAGATTCTGTCGATATCTGGCTGCGTTTCTGTAGCGCGGATCGTGGATGACCTTCATGATGGACTTGTAGAGCTGATTTGTGGACAGCGTCTCCAGGTCCAGCTTTATAGCATAGCCATCAACCTCCGCCTTGGCCGAGTTGACGTCGTGATCACAGAACACGGGCATTGTGACCACCGGCACACCATGGTAGACCGTCTCGAACATGCTCAGTAAGCCTCCATGGGTGACGAAGGCCCTCAGCTGGCTATGCCCAAGGATGTCCTGTTGTGGCAGCCAACGTGAAAGTTTCACATTGGGCGTCAGATCATGCATATCGGCTGCGCTGCCCTCGTACTTCCACAGCACATTGTAGGGCAGGCGTGCGAAAGTCTTGACCAGCATGCGACGCAGTGACTCCGGCATATTGGCAGCCTTCACAGATGAGCCCATCGATACATAGATGAAGCCCGAAGCACCTGATGCCGAAATGAAGTCATCCAAATCCTTGGGCAAGGGTCGCGCTGGCTTGCAATGGATGCAAGCCACCTCTGCCACATTGGGATTCAGTGCACGCGGATAGGACACAACTGCGTGTCCATTCTGTAGAATGAAGCTCACGTTGCGTGACATATCGTACGGATGGGGTATATGCGCACCCAAGTGATCCCGCATAATGCGATGAGTGCGACGCATCACGTACTACGTAAAGTTGAAGAATGATTAAGTTGAGTTTATCCTTGATTAAATTGATATGGACTTACGCTGTGCAATATATTCTGACCGATTTGCATGCCAGTGTTCAGAGCTCTTTCGTAGAGACTCATTTGATCCGTGAAGCCTGAGTAGAAGTTGGGAGTTATTGCATAGCTGGCAGGATTGCCAGCTAAGGACAAGCTGCCCGTATAGAAGCCAACTGTATTTATATACATAAACGGTATCTTATACAGGTGTGTCAGACCCTGCAGGCACTCCGGATATGCACCGTCCAATATAGCCAGATCAAAGGTGCGATTCGCTAGATCCTTAGTTTCCGCATCACCCAACATGGCATCACACGACTACAAATTGTAAATTGAATTCTTTATATGTGAAATATTTTTCATCAGTAAGTAATTCCACCTCAAACGCATAGCGTAGTCCATCCCAGGGCTTAATGGGCATTTCGCCATTCATTCGAGCACCCAATAGATCCCAATTCGTGTAGTTTTGTATGTACTCGACCAGACTAGCTGGCGTCACTTCATGTAGACCATCAATATGAAAATCAGCTGGAAATCCGCTTAGAAACGTGATATTGTGGCCCCTGAAATAGGCAGAAGTTCAATATATTCATAATTTTGATATAAAATTGTTTTATATCTCTTAGTAATCACTTTGTAATACCCATTTGGGTATTTCCCCCCCTCAATTATACAAAGCTTAGGCTAAGCAGTCGGAGCGTTACTAATGATTTTCTAAAATGCTTTTATTGGCTTTAAGCCTTCTAAAATTTCGCTGTCATTTTTAGTGTGTGGGCTTTCACGCTTGAGATTACAATTACAATCAATTTCATTTTAACATGATGTAATATTTAAGAAAGTCTCACCGAATCAATATATAAACAAAAATTATGAGGAGTGATATAAGATGATATTGTATAAAATAACCAAGTATACAAAACTTTATATACATACATATATGGAGAGAGAGAGAGAGAGCGTCATATATAAAGTTTGGTATACTTGGTTATTTTTTTTATAGACTAGAAAGGTTGAAAAGGCGCTGAATTTGAATTTAAAAATGAATATGTTGAACTAAAAAATTTCAACTTATTTTAACATAACACCGAAGGTTTAATAACATCAAGAAAAACTTTTTTATTTAAATTAAATATATTAATGCCGCTAAATTATATATATTATAATATTTTAAAATATTAATATTTGCCTTCAAAACCCCTTTTACATTTTTAAAAAATCTTGCCTAATCCACCGAAATAACGTCTATTGCATTTACTGATCAGCTGCCGTATACCTACACCTGCTCTTGCCCTTTAGCTTTTCCTTACTTCTGTCTAATCTTTTGGTTTCAAATACCGAAACTTGTATGTCTCAGTTACAGAATCTCAAATATGTGTTTCAAATATATCAAAAGCTTTATATAATAAGGCTAACCTAGTTTCAGATTCGGATTCAATACGTCAACCACTTTTTGAAAAGTAAAATCCAATTATTTATATCTCTCTCGCCTCACCCAATAATGTATTATATATTATTTATACATGTGTATATTATTTATATATATATATAAGGTTTGACCCACCTGCTTATCAAACCTTTGGCCAGTTCCCAGAATGGAATCTTGTGTGATTTGGTGCCACCCATCGTGGCCATTAGAATATCCGCAGCCAAGGCCTGGCAGGTGAATGTGACAATTAGCAGGTAGCGTATTCGTAACATGTTGCTGCACAATAAACATAAAATCGACTTCAATTTACTTTTTTTTTTGTTATATTTTTTAATTAATGTTAGCCACAATTAAACTAGATTTTTTATTATGGAACTTTAGAGTGACCCACCGACTGCAGCGACTTCAAAACCGTATTTAAAATCGAATACGCCAGCAGCTTGACATTTTATAGTTATAATTTGTATCTATATAGTATATATATATATACATATATATAATATGTAATATATGTGATATATCTATATAGTTACATTATATATATCCATACAGCTAAGCGTGGCCAACGGTCAGAGCCCGCCATTTAAAGCAAGTAATCGAGCGGATAATGCTCATGATTCCACCACCCAAAATTATATAGATATCTATATATAATTGTTTTGTTGTTCACAAAAAGTGAGTTTTAGACTAATCGTAAAGCGGGCTTTAATCACACTATTGGCTAAAAGTCTGCGCACGTGCCTGCGCTGAGCTCTAAACTTTGACAGGGGCAAATGTAAGCGAGTTATCAAAGATATTATGAGCATCATAACTAAATGTGAAGAGAAGTATGCTAAAAACAAGTTGCTTGAACTTTGATATACCCTGTAAGCAGGCCAAAGTGGGCATTGATGTGCTATCAATGTGGGCTTACAGATTTCGCTTTCAAATTTTGTTTACTCAATATCAATTTGATTTATACACCTATCTATAGATATATCAGTGGAATGACAAATGTTACAGGGTATCTTTAGAGTTGACATGTAATGCATGGAATGTACAACAGGTTTGCAGTTCCTAATTTGATTTTCGTCAGGTCCAGCGGGGTTAAGTGATGGGTGAAATGCATGAAAAATGAACAAACTAATTAAGACACACAAAAAGCAGCAGATAAAAAATAATAATAGCTAGAATGCGACCCTAATGAACGTCGACATAAATTATGTAGCTGAAAGCATTTTGTAGTTAGTACTCGGATATACCATAAATTTAATATACATACGTATATATAGCTAAAAAAATGAGGTAATTTTGTATAAACTCTAGCCAAAAAAAATATATTATATAATTTGAAAGATAGGCACAAATAATTACAGAGACTCATCTTAATGGCCTAAACTGAAGCGTGTCTAAAAAACGTTTTTCAATCCTAAAGCCAACGAAAATAAATGGAAAAGAAATAATTGCGCTTATCTTATATCTATATTTCCACAATCTAGCGAGCAACGAATTTTCCTTTTAATTGGTCACGCTGTTGGCTGAGAAAACGTGAAAAATTCGGCGACTTGAATGTGCTCTATAAGGAGTTGCTGGCAGAAACTGGGTATAGGCTTGAAAGAGTGTGCTAAAATGATTAAAATATGCTAAAATATAAAAATATAAAATATATAGGAAAATTAATTGAATAGAATCTATAAAAGTTCTTGAGTTGCAGAAAATACTAGAGATTAGCTGCAGAGAATGGTCGAAATATATTATATTATATGAGCAGGGTAGAATGTGTTAAACATGTTATAAAATAGATGTTGTATAAGAACTCTATAAAGAGAAATTTATTAAAGTTGCAAAATAACATATGTGGGATAGTTTTTGATAAACTATGGATTACTGAAAAGAGTAGATCAAATATGCTATAAAATCGATGTGAAATCGAAATATATTATATTATATGGGCAGGGTAAACATGATATAAAATATATGTTCTATAAGAATTCTATAAAGAGTTTTCGAAGAAACTGAAGAGAATTGATTAAAGATGCAAAATAACATCTGTGGGATAGTTCTTGAATAAACTATGGATTGGCTGAAAAGAACAGATCAAATATGCTAAAAAATCGATCTACTATACGCCTCTTTGTACACACTTCTAGAAGTCACTAGATAAAAGTTGATATTTAAGACAACTGCATTAGTCTCGACCTCTACCACTCAACTCGAGTAGCTAATCCACCTCGTTATCCGTTTTTTTTTCTTCTCTTCTGTACATTTAAGCAACTGCTTAATTTAGGCAGTTTGTAGCCAGCTACTGGGCTTTCGAAAAGCTCATGCGTTTGTTTTCAACTAGCCGTAGACAAATCGAGTAAGGGTAACTAGCGCCATGGCTGAGCTTGAATTCCACTCGACAAACCAGTTCCAGCATTCAGAGTAAGACTCTAAAATAATTGCCATCATTGTACGTGCATTGGGTTGAATGCGCCGAAAACGAAAACGAAAATGAAAACCAAAATGAAAATGAAAATGAAATTGAAATTGCAGGCCTTGTAAACGCAGCATAGTAAGTGTGTGTGGTAATGGATGATTCCACATAATAATAATTAAAAGGCAGATTGTGTAGTGAAGAGAATGTGGAAACATCCTAAATACTAAATAATTACTGAGTAGAACGAGCTGCATTCAAAATATGAAATATGCCTGGGAAATGAGCTGCAAATAACCTTGTAGTTCGATTGATTTAATCATGCTTTCGACACATGTCAATTATGCGTGCATACATAACTTGAGTTCAAGAGCTGCTCATCATCTTATACAGGAACTGAGCTATGCAAGTAGATGGCGGGCAACTAGTTGGAAACCTGAACTCCAACAGGAATCTTATTCGAAATGGATTCTTAGGCTTTGGTTTGGAAATTCGATTTACATAAAATATAGTTTAAAATTGCTTAAGATTAAAACTGAATCCCTTGGTAAATATAAGAGTTCGAAGAATCCTCAACTGCTGTGTTATGCTCATCAGAAATCTATCGTATCACAAAGGGAACTACAGCGATTGGTTCTCATAATGAGTATAAGAGTTTTCAGTGTCCTCAACCACCTCTACTTTACAGAAATCTATCGTATCACAAAGGGAACTACAGCGATCGGTTCTCATAATGAGTATAAGAGTTTTCAGTGTCCTCAACCTCTTCTACTTTACATGTACTTGTCGAATAGTTTATAATAAATGTAAAAGTTCGTAGAATTCTTAGCTGCTTTGTCATACTCATCAGAAACGTATCGAGAGAGAACTAAAGAAATCAATTCTCATAAGTAAAAAAGTTTTCAGTGTCCTCAACCTCATCTACTTTACAGAAAGTAGACAAAAGTGACAAAAGCTCTAATAATAAATATAAGAGTTCGAATAATTCTTATCAGAAACGTATCAAATCACAAGCGTGGCGTATAAGACTTTACAGTTTTCTTTGCTGCCGTCTCATACTTTACAGATGCTTCTCGAATAGTAAAGCGAATACCTGACTACAGCGCTGCTAATAAATATAAGACTTGCGAGAATCTTTAACTACTATAGTATAAGAGTTAGAGTAAGTTAAGTATCCTGTGCTTTACTCTGGAAATGCTTGACTTATACTAATGCGAACACCTGAGAACAGCTCTCGAGAACAGTATAAGAGTTTTCAGCATCCACAACTACATTCTTACACACCATATATACTTTGTCTCAAGCTTAAGAATATACTCTTATACTCCACACATACTTTGTCTTAATCTTAAGACACTTTTCTGATTGGAATGTGCTCAGTTTGAATAAATTATATTTTATTTACATTAGATATGTAAATAAATATAAATATATTTTATTTACATTAGATATGTAAATAAAATATAATTCATTTAAATTGAGAATATTTCAGTTTGAAAATATTTATTTAAGATTTGAAAATTTTCTAGCCTAGCTTTGGTGACTTTTGAGACTCGAATTGCATATCAAATTAAGGCGTTTCGCAGTTGATGACGCAAAAAAAACACATTTTCGCATTACAAAATTGACCACAAGTCCATGATTAGCACAAATGAATGTCTTGTCGTTTTTATGTTTTTTGTTTTTGGTTTGTAATATAACCAGTTTGCTATGCTACAGTCTGAATGAATTGCAAAAAAAGAGCTTTTATACACTTGCTTGGGGAGTAGTTTAAATTTGTCACGATTTTGTTGACACATAAAATATGCATTACAAGAGCTTAAGTTCGAGTTATCTGTATCATCATAGAAACCAAATACTTATGTGTGCTATAAGAAACGACACAAGCTGCGAGAGAGATTGCCGCATTACATAGACTCGTGTGATCTGATGTGGATCATTGATAAATCTGGCGGTATTTCCGACACTCGAGTCTACAAGGGTATTGCGCGCTGTGCCAATGCTGAAGATACTTTTAGACATATATATATATAAGTTTTTTTTTATATCATTTTCAAACTTAGCAACACAGACAACTAATTAACCTGTCAGTTTTATATGCGCAGTTAAATAATGAAACATGCCCACAAAAATGTTTCGAGATTTTCGCACACAACTTTTGTCGCAAGATGTGCAAAAAGCAACAAAATTATTTAAAAAAAAAACAGTAAAAAAACATTGCGCAATTTAAAAACATATTTTGACTATTTATAACAAACAAGCTAAGCATTTACAATGACAATGACAATAAGAAGAAGAAGACGCAGAAAAAACGCCCACAATGCAAAAAAAAGTATCGAACAATCATTTTGCATTTAAACAAAAAGCGAGGCATTGTTGCTCATCTTATTCCTTTGTCAATGTCACTTGCGATTTGTTGTTGTTGCTGTTGCTGTTGCTGTGTCTTTTCTGTTTTTGTTTTTGTTTTATTTTTTTCCCACTTTTTAACTTGTGCCAATTTGGCGCACATAAATTATTTACAGCTGCGACAAATAAAAGCATAGAAAAAAAAAACGAAATATAAAATATAAATGATATTTTTTCAAAGGCCTAATTAGCATATTTTTTGGACTATGCATAAAACGAAAAACTTTCAAATGAGTAAAAAAAATAATCAAATTAGACTTGGGACAACACATTTTTGTTGTAATTTTTGTAATTTTTTTTTTTATATGTGTTCCAATTGGCCTGCTGCCGCTGTTATATAATATATATATTTGCCTGTGTGTGTGTGTGCTTAAGTACATGATATAAATAACAAGTGTGTGGACTGCGCAACAAGTTCGTGTCGCAAGTCTTTTGTTTTTAAGCTTTTTTTATGAAACTTCTGCAAAGTTTTTCTTGAAAGTTCAAGCTAAGTAGAGCTGCATTTATTGTTTTGACCTTGCGCTGACCCAGCGCATCTGTTGTTATTATTATGTTTACAGTTATGTTGCTATTTTTGGGACTATTATTGTTGTTGTTGCTGTTGTCTGGGGTCAGTTTTTGCGCAATCAATTTGGCTTTCGCGCCGGTTTTTTGTTGTCTGTTGTGCAAATACACATGACTCGAAAAGCATATTTACAGCCAAACATATGTGCGTGTGCGTCAATATATACGTGTGTGTGTGTGTGAGTGAAAAATCTGGTTATCAATTTCTTGGACAACGTAACATTTCAGTCACTTGCAGCAGCAGCAGCAGCAGCAGCAGCAGCAATGACAAACAACAACAAACATGGACAGCAACACGTATTACACTTGCAGCATTCACATTATGTCCAATATCCTATATATTGTCTATATATATATAAAAGTATATATGTGTTTATTACGTATTCAGGTCAAAGTTAATAATTTCTTTTATACAAGTTTTCTTTATGTTGTTGTTGTTGTTGTTGCACTCTGTGAAGTTCAGCTCTTGTCGTCTTGTTGCACGTTTCATTGGCCGACGGACGTTCAATTCAATATTTTTTTTTATTTGTATTTTTTGGGCTCGTGCATAAGCGAAGCAGTTAACATACTTTCACCAATGCAAATGTATTATTTAATACAGCTACAATACAAAATACAAGCATTTTGTTTCTTTTTGCACTGTCCACTTTCACGTTAACTTTACCGTTATCCGTTAACTGCAACCAGCTCTCAGAATAAAAAAAACTTCACTTCACTTCACTTCGCTTCGCCTCCTTTAAATCTGCTAAATATCGCACATTATTTCTTTTACAATACGCAAAGTATTTAAACGAAACAATAACTAGACACACACACACACAGGCACATGCACACGCACACGCACACGCACACGCACAATACCACTAATGTGTGTCTGTGTGTGTGTGTATGTACTTTAACTATCAAAGTGATTTTTCTTTTACTCCGTTTGCTCCGGCAAGTGTGTGCAGCACGTAAGTAGTTTCACCGCGCGATCCCATTGACTAACTAAGCGAAGTTGTTGATAAAAACGCCGTTATGGCATTTTCGGAGACACGCTGTTGAATGTAACGACAAACAATACGTTACGTTGTTGTGTATTTTTGTTGGTATTATTTAGTGCTATGCAGCGAACTGAGCAACTAGTTCAGTTTCAAGCCATGGAAATTGGAATTTGAATTGAAATTTAGGTAGATATATGTCTATATAGATATATGTATATATATTCAACTTAAATTTGGCTTATAAACTAAATAAAATATAAATAAGTATTTCTTAAGTGCCAATATGTGAATTTAACTTAACAACTATATTTTTTTTCATATATTTTTGAGAAACGATTTGTACATTAACTTTTCAAGTCGCGTGTGCTTATTTATAGTTAAGCAAAGATTAACACCAAATACATTTTCACTGTGTTTTATCCGTTTTATATAGAGCGGAGACATCAACCTAAAAGTGTGGCTTAGACTAAGCTGCTATCGACGCATAGATGGCGCTGCTAAGGCGGCACCAAAAACGGTTGCCTACTTTTATGTGCACAATTAAATAAATTCAAAATTTCAAAATGATTTCAAGGAATTTTGGTTTTATAATCATTTTTATTTTTTTTTTTTAATTTTCCATGTTAAGTTTAAGAATTATAAAGTAAATCTCTATTTATTGCCAACCATATTAATTTTATTAATGAAATTGAGCTGAGCTTCGATTTCTAACTAACGAGTGACTAACCATGTGTAATTGAAAGCGATTTAATTGATAGCGGAAACTTTACTCACCTGCCTGTTGTTTAGCCAATTAAAATGTGCGCCAAGTTCAGTTTCAATAGACAAAACATCAATGTTCTCATTCCTACTCTCTCGCTCTCGCTCATTTTCTCTCTCTGTTTGTGATCTTGCGGATGACTGAATGTGTGTGTGTGTGTGTGAGTGTGAGCCTGTGTGTGTGTGCACATTTATCAGCATGTTTCAATGGCCTTAGTCGAGTCCAGTGTCAGTTGCTTAATCGGCTTCAAAGGCATCGGAACTATCGCGTGCGTGTGGAGTTTGACGATATTTTCGAATTAATAATAATACAAGAAATTATATAATATAAACTATAACAAGTATCTGCGTATTACACGCAGATAAGTATCCATACATATTGATTTGTATATACATATATATATTAATTTATTTATTTATATATGTATTTAGTGCCAGCTACACTGCATTCCGGTTTTGGATTAATCAACAATTCGACGACGACGACGACGACGACGAGTGTTGCGACGTCAGAGACTATTTTAAATTCAAAACAAGACAAAAATCCCAATCGAAAACGGAAAAGTTCGCATAAATTAAACTGTTCTCAATCACACTTGAGCTGGGAATCAATTTAAGACACATCAATATCAATATCAATATCAAATTCTTAAGCTATATAGAATTATCTCTTCTGGCAACAACAAAGGAATCGCACGATGAATGTCATAGGTAAAACCCATTATGAGCTCTGCGCAATTATTTCTTAAAAGTAATTAATGCCGAGTCACAACTCTGACTTGACTCCAGAAGTCTGCCATAGACCATATTGTAATATATATTATAAATTCCATTAATTGCAGATTTTGTGCTTCGTCTTCTGGCTGTTATCATCTCAGTGCTCTGCTCCATTTGCGGGGCTCAGCAGCACTTTCCACAGCTTTCTGTTGGCAATGCCCTGCAGCCGTTGACCCCGGCGGCGGCCTTTAGGCCTCAGAGCGGGCCGGAGTATGCGCTGCGCTCCAACTTCGATGAGGAGACGCTGCGCAGCGTGGCACAGAGTGCACAGCAGTTCGGGCTGGACTTTCTTAATCGCATCTCCGTGGCGGTGGCCAAGAGCAATGCCGACTTTATGATATCGCCCTTCTCGGTCTGGTCTCTGCTGATACTGATGTACGAGGGCGCCGGCGGGCAGACCTATGAGCAACTGCGTCAGGCGCTGCGCATCAATGTGGACGACGAGAAGCTGCGCTCCGTCTACCGTGTGTGGAGCAGATACCTCAAGTAAGCTAAGCAAAGCATTTGGTTATCCTTTTGGGATTAGCATTAACATTCCCTTACCCCATGCAGCACAAACACCTCCACCATTGAGGTAGCCTCGCTGCAGGCCTTGTACACGGACAATAAGACGCCGATTAAGAGCACCTACAAAGAGGTTTCGCAATCATACGGAGTGCAGCCTGTGGAGGTGGATTTCTACGATCGCGAGACAATCTTCCACATCAACGATGCCACGAATCGTTCCACCCGCGGCCTCATACCCTATGCCGTGTTGCCTCAGGAGATTTATGGCGCCAAGATGTTTATGCTGTCGTCACTGTTCTTCAAGGGCCAGTGGAAGGTGATCTACAGATTACCCAACCTATATCTATGACTAATACAAGATTTACTTTTAGTTTCCCTTCAATGCAAGTGCCACGCATGCGGAGCCCTTCTACGATGAGCAGGGACAGGTTGTCGGCCAGGTGTCGATGATGGCGCAGGAGGGCAACTTTGGCTATGTGACCAACATTGAGGGTTTGGATGGTTACGTGCTGGAGCTGCCGTACGGCGAGCAGAATCGTCTCTCCATGATTGTTGTGCTACCGAAGCGTGGCTTCAATCTCAAAGACGTAACCAAAAACCTAATGGACTTGAGTCTGTCGCCGGTCTTGAGGCGTCTGGAGAACTTTGCCCGCAACGCTGATGAAGACAATGTGGTGGAAGTTTTACTGCCCAAGTTTACAACGACGACGGACTTTAAGCTAAGGCAATTACTTCAGGAGGTGAGTGGCCGTAAGCACATGTCGTCGGAGTGCGCTTAAATCAAAGAGTTGCCGTTTTACAGATGGGCATCCAGGATCTGTTCGATCAGAGTCGCTCGAATCTGAGTCGCATGGCCGATGGCTTGTTCGCCAAGCTCTGCGTGCATTCCACCAAGATCATCGTGGATGAGAAGGGCACCACAGCAGCGGCTGTTACCTCGGCCGTGCTGAGCAACAAGTCGACGCCGCCAAAGTTCCAGCTGAACAGACCCTTCCTCTACATGATTGTGGATAAGTCAACCAGTTTGCTGCTCTTCGCTGGCCAAGTGAGAAATCCAAAGGCGGCCTAAGTCAACTTCATTTTTTGTTTAATCACATAACCTAAATAAGCCTAAATAAATGCGAATCAATTCTTATTTTTTCGCGCGTCCAGCCGCCTTTTTGCCTCCAATGGGCTGCTGTTTGTCCTTGCTGGCTTTGCTCGAGATAAGCGGATGTGTTTCTGCAAGGACAGCAAAAGCGGAGCCGTTAAGTGTGTCATCTGTGGCATGTATTTCAGTTCACTTACCATCGGTAGGCGCATCGGGCAGGCTGACATCATAGTGCTGCATGCGCCGGCGCTTCGTAGCCAGTATGTCCTCTTCATAGTCACGTGAATCGCCGGCCACTAGCGCGGAGGGCGGATCCAGATTATCTTGCGCTGTCCAGCCATCTTCGGGATCTTCCACTTCGGGTGCCATGGGCAGGAATTGTAAGGCATTCTCATCTTCGCCCTCTTCGTCCGAGGAGCAGAATGCTGCAACTGGTTCCACTTTTTGTACATCCACCTCAATCTCCTCGTCCTGCTGAGCATCAGCATTCAAGTCCACCGACTTGTCCTCATCACCAATATCGAATTCAGACTCTCTTTCCTCATATTCCACATTCTCGTCCAGTTCCTTGAAGTCTGGCGCAAAAGCCGACCAATTCTCCACCTGATTCTGCGCCCATATCGAAACTAAGCCTGAACTAATACTAGCTATAATGGGACGCACTGGATGCCAGACAACGTCCAGCAGCAGTTCGCCTTTGGTGCCATGCAAAATCTTAACCAGATTTCCAATTGACTTCTCCCAAATATACAATGCATGCTGTCGAGCGCTGCCCGCACAAATATATTCTCCATCGCCGGAGAAGCAGCATTTCTTCCACGTTGTTCTGCAATCAAGAATTGTTATGAGAAGAGTTGGATAACGAAGCAGAAAACTCACTTGTTGACCAGATCCTGTAGCTTTTGTATGGGCTCTGGCTCCCCATCTTTGCCCAATGCAATGATCTCTTTAGAGTCGTAAACACGTATCACACGATCCGATGTGTTTATGAGAAAGGCGCTAAAAAGGAATATCTCGAAGTTAAGTAAACTGCTTCATAGTAGTTGTGGGGCAAGAGCTGAACTTACTCGCCTCGACGTGCGAATTCAATGCTCTTGACAGCCGTCGCACTCGATGTGCCCACAATGATGCGAAAGCTGGCGACGACCTCAAATGTTTCCACGTCCAGCACAAGGATTTTGCCCTTCGCATTGCCCGTGTAAATATGTTTACCGCGTCGATCAAACGACGCAACTATATTCAAATCGCCCTGTCACAGGAAATACAATTTTATACGTAAATCTCTGTCTACCTTTTGAGTTCATTAGAAAGCTGTAATCCCCATTTCGGTTGGACTTCCAGGGAAACTTACATCAGAATCCAGCGGCAAGCAGCGATGCGAGCCGGCTATTTTCACTAATACAGCAGCATAGCGCATTGGGCAGACCAGCAGACGGCTGTCGTTGCGTGGATCGAACTGCACCTTTAGAACAGGTGAAGGGAAGCGATATTTATGCTCCAATTCCCCGGTAAGAACGTCCCATATGCAAACATTGTTGTCAGTGGAAGCGGACAGTAGCTATAAATGTAGAGTTTACTTTAACAAATTGATTATAAAATGATATTAAGATTGCATTTGTCACCTTGTGGCCATTTCTAGTCCAGCTAAGACTGCAAACAGGATGTACATGTGCTGAGATTATTTTTGCAATGCCGCGCGTCAAAAAGTCCCAAATAACAATGCGTCCATCATTGCAGCCGACGGCCAGTAAAGTGCCGTATTTGTTGAAAGCGCAGGTAACAGCTAGCGATATGCAATCCAGAGAGCCGTCAAACTCCTCGGGATAGTTTTGGCCAAAAGATTCTATAAAGTACCAAAATATATATTTAGCAATTTATTCTTTTAACAAATTAGCGCAAAACCCACCGAGCAGTTCCAAATTCATGTTTGGGTTTCTTCTTCTTTAATATTTGCATTCACTTAAATTAGGTGTTATCGATAACCATGTTTAGCAATCGACAAGATCAAAATATTTATTTATTAATCATCTTCGTAATTGATGACTGTCAATTGATGTAAAATTTTCCAATGTGCAAAAATTCAAAATATTAAACGTAACCATGTTTTTTTTTATATATATATATTGCATTTAAAAAATAAGTCTTTCATAGGAAATGGAACTAAATCCAATAAAAATATGAACTGAATCGATGGCCTTCAGTATTTATTTCTTTTCAACATTCGGTCACACTAGATCCGAGTGGGTTTTGTGCGCACGTTGTACGTAAAAAGTTTTATATTTCAATTATAATAGCCTAATTCATGTTACAAATATTCAAAAAGTGCAACAGCGTCTAATAAGACACGACATCTACTAACTTACAACTCATTTGGGTTACTAATTCCATTTTTTATGTGCTTGCGAAATGATTTTTGTGTCGACGTCACCTTTGGAGCCCCGCTCCCGCTCTCTCATTCGCGTTTATTCTGCTGCTCTCATTCTCTCCCTAGTGAAGTGAAATAATAAGTTTGATTTTCAACTCAAGTTTAAAAATTATTTTGATATCGTTCTATGAAAAAAAGTTAAATTTGTAAAAGCTGTGTTTTAACTTTATACAAAATTGTAAATACCCCACTCCAATTTGACTTTCTATCAGTCGTTGTCTACGTATTTTTGCCTCAGCTTTCTTTATATTACTTACATATGCATGTACACAACATCTACAGCTACATCTGCATATACATATACATATACATTTACATATACCATCTACATCTGCATATACATATACATATACATATACATATTTATGTTTTGTATGTAATTATTTTTTAGTGTATTCATCGCCAACCACGTTAAAAGGAAGAACGTGAATGTGAATACAAAAAAGGCAACACAATCACAATCACAAAACATCTACTTAAATTAAAAACAACAACAATTGTCGTTACATTTCCACTTCTTCTGGCAGTGCAAGTGAAAACTCTACAAAGGCAAATTAAGAAGCGCAGGCCACAGACCCGTTCTTTTTAATTCCCAATTTGCACAAAGGGCCGTAAATAAATAGCAATAAATAAGCAAAATGTCTGGCGAAGAAACGTCTGCTGATCGCAATGTCGAAATATGGAAAATAAAGAAGCTCATCAAAAGCCTCGAAATGGCACGTGGGTAAGTGAACCTAAATCTCATATTTTGTCAACTGAAAATTTGTTTTTTTCCTGTCTTTGTTATTTTTTCTGTTGATATGGTGGTACATACGAAAGTATTGGGTTATGGGGGCAGGGGGCAGCCTTGCAACGCGCCGTCGCTGTACGACGAATGATAGTGGAGTGAGCTGAATATCCGATTGTTGAGTATTTTGGACTCACCCCCTGTTGGCCGTCAATTGGTGATGGCAGTGCGAAAAAAAAAAAATAATGTAGTGGGCCAGGCCATCCACATCCACAGGGTATAAATTGTCGCGCAAATGATTTACTTTAGCTATTACAGCTGCTTACATACCAATGCTGCAATGTCGGCGATTTCTTGTTTGAATTGGTTAGAAATGGTAATGGTTTGGATCAAACCACTTCGATTCAGATGCGTGGCTAGCGTTGGTAACAAACAAAAAGCCCCAGTGCTCTGTGTGGCGTTGCCCCACACACGCACGTACACAAGCACACAAACACACATTACTCGAACGCCTCTCAGCGATGGGAGTGTGTTATTGGCGCTCTTTCGCGCTCTTATTTATGCGAAAATACTGTGTTGAGAGCAACACGTTTTTGTCAGGTTTTTATCAGTTCAAACCAGACACAGTCTGAAACAACAACAACGCAATCGAACAGTGAGTAATGCGTGGAGCTAATGCTAATGCTAATGCTGTGTTGGCACCAAAACCAAACAATGCTTTTGTTTGATGGGAAATGTACTCCTCTTGCATTTTCAATTTGCTAACGTCAGTTGCATTAACTATTTATCGGCATAAATATACAGATGGTATATTCTCTCTGTCTCTATCTCTCTCTGTCTCTCTTCTGCTAAACTATTCATGATTTAGCTTACTGTGAAAAGGTCAAATTTGAATGTGTTAACCATAACAAATCTTACGAAGTGCTGCAATTTGACATTCACAGCGACTGCGAGCCACCTGAGGCGACGGCATTGTGCCAGGTAGAGATGGCACATCAAAAAATATCGTATGCACTTGATCTGCATATCGATAGATCAGATTGTGCTTGGGTTCGAATCGGTAGGGTTTGTCAACTGTGGGAAATAGATAATGATCGTATTACTACTTGCGGTATTTCCTTTCCTTTCTCTTCAATATTTTATTTTACTCTGCAAGTCTTAATCGATCACTCTACTTTTTTAAAAATATACATAGATGATACAAATGTTTGCCTTTTTTATATATATATATGAATAATTATTAACGTCCTGATTATCTTCTCCTTGCAGAAATGGCACCAGCATGATTTCATTGATTATTCCGCCTAAAGATCAAATCTCGCGCGTCAGCAAAATGTTGGCCGATGAATTTGGTACGGCCTCCAACATCAAGTCGCGTGTCAATCGCCTTTCCGTCCTGGGCGCAATCACGTCGGTACAGCACAGACTTAAGTTATACACCAAAGGTAAGTACTTGATTCTATTTAGTATTAGTATTAATATCAGTTAATTAATAATATTAATGCTTTGTATTGTAGTGCCTCCCAATGGTTTGGTCATTTATTGCGGCACAATTGTCACAGAGGAGGGCAAAGAGAAAAAAGTGAACATTGATTTCGAACCATTCAAGCCCATTAATACCTCACTGTATCTGTGTGACAACAAGTTCCATACGGAGGCACTCACTGCCCTGCTCGCCGACGACAACAAGTTTGGCTTCATTGTGATGGATGGTAACGGCGCTCTCTTTGGCACCCTGCAGGGTAATACGCGCGAGGTGCTTCACAAATTCACTGTCGATCTGCCGAAAAAGCACGGGCGTGGTGGTCAGTCTGCGCTTCGTTTTGCCCGTCTGCGTATGGAGAAGCGTCACAATTATGTGCGCAAGGTGGCCGAGGTTGCCACACAGCTGTTCATTACGAATGACAAGCCAAACATTGCTGGCCTCATTTTGGCCGGTAGTGCGGACTTCAAAACTGAGCTCAGCCAGTCGGACATGTTTGATCCTGTAAGTAATCTAACACTGCTCAAGCATAGCTAGATCCCAAGGGCTACATCCACTGGCCACAGCGACCGACAATCTGTTAAATGTGTCTAGTGAAGTTTTCTTTCAATCGCTATAACTCACTATAAATCGTCAGTCACGCAGCCAGTGGAGCCCACTTCTTATCCTGAATGATCAAAAGAAACGTATGCAATACCTTATGAAATATGTCTTTAATGTAAACTAATACATTTTTCTACACTTGCAGCGTTTACAATCAAAAGTGATCAAACTGGTGGACGTGTCCTATGGTGGCGAGAACGGTTTCAATCAGGCAATCGAATTGGCCGCTGAATCGTTGCAAAATGTCAAATTCATACAGGAAAAGAAACTTATTGGTCGTTACTTTGATGAAATTTCACAAGTAAGTGTTGTATACAATAAGTGATGATAGATAAATATTAATTAAAAATTTCGCACATCAAGGATACTGGCAAATACTGTTTCGGTGTTGAAGATACTTTGCGAGCATTGGAACTGGGGTCTGTGGAAACATTGATTTGCTGGGAAAATCTGGATATACAACGCTACGTACTGAAGAATCATGCGAACTCGACGTCAACGACAGTATTACATTTGACGCCCGAGCAGGAAAAAGATAAGTCTCACTTCACGGACAAAGAGGTGCGTGCAGCAAAAAGTTTATTTGATCTAAAAACATATGTTTAATTCACACTGAAATGTTGCAGAGCGGAGTTGAAATGGAGTTAATTGAGTCTCAACCGCTTTTGGAATGGCTGGCGAACAATTATAAAATGTTTGGAGCCACCCTTGAGATAATTACGGACAAATCTCAAGAGGGCAGCCAGTTTGTGCGAGGTTTCGGTGGCATTGGCGGTAAGTAGTTGGCAAATAGCCACTGTTTATTTATATATACATTTATATATATATATTTTAAATATCTGTATATAGTGCGAGTGTAAGCTAAAGATTAATTATGTATCTACTGTTTCCAATCCTCTTCCTTCATGCTGCTTTTAAACATAACTCTAAATGTAACTTGGTCAACTTGACGTCGCTCTTGTGCATAACCATCAAACTTTACTTGTTTTAATATACACACGTATATATATATATACTTATATTTATGTATATATTTGTTATTTAAAATGATGTAATGTATAGGCATATTGCGCTATAAAGTAGACTTTCAATCCCTACAAGCCGATGAACCGCTGGAGGACGTTGATCTAGATGATTATTAAGAAAAGAAAAAAAAAGACAAAAAAAGAAAAGAAAAGAAAAGAAAAATGAAAAAAGAAAGCATTCGCACTGCATAGATTTTCGGATCTCAATACACATGAAATACTTTATTTGATTTCTTCTGAAACGCCATAAATTGTTCAAAACTTGATAGGAACCAATTTACTCGACGCATAGTTTTTAACAAATAATTCAAAACAAACAATTTAATTTATATTCGAAAACTGATGCCAGTTCGCATAATTCGATAAGGCCCATAGAGCCTATATACATACATATGGAAATTATCTTTAGATTTAGGTTTCGTTTCATTTTTCAGTTCGAACAAAATGTATTTTAATTTGATTGATTCAGGCATTTAATCCAATAGTCACATGTTTGTGTAATACATTTGATCTGACATAGAAAAGTAAATATTGAAATTAATTGATCCCTTGACGTGACACATAAAATAGATAAAGAATCCAGGCCATATATGTTTACAAATATATGTATATACGAGTATAGCAGGAACAGTACTTGATTTACTTGTTTATAACAAAGACATCTCAATATATATTTTAAAACAATAGCGTAACATGGAGAAATCATTTGAATTGTTTAATGAGTCTCGTTCAAATAGGTCCACTAGAAAAGGTGGCATTATGCATATATATACTCGTATCTGAGAAGCATTTAAAGTATTTACATAGGCAACTTCTTTGTTTCCATTTGACACAAGTTAAACGCGTAAAATTCTAATAACACAGAAACAAAAACACAAACACCAAAACAATAATTGAACAAACAAAACCTGAATAAGAATAAATAAATAAAAAATTGACACCTCCCGACAACGTAAACGAAAAACTGCTTATAAATTATCAAAATTGTTTATATATATAAATATCGTATGATTTGGGATCTTCAATCATTCCCGACTTCTCGGTTAGCGGATGGCGTTGACGAGCTGTGTCCTAACCACTGGAGCTGGAATACCGAAGAATCTCTCTACATCCCAGTTTATATAAAAGTCATTCACTCTTCTATAGCAAACTGTCTGCAAAGCACTTTTCTGATTTTATATACAAATTTCAAATTTTGCACTTAATTTTCTTACTGTCGAGCTGAGTTCTATTTAATTTTGTTCACAAATTATTTATGAATAATCATTGTTGAAATATTTCCAAAAAAAAAAAGAAATACTTGAATATGTTCAACAATTTATTAATATTGTATTTCTAAATAACTATGTGTTGTGCTATTACTTTGATTTAATTTTACATTATTTTTATGCATTTTCGCTTTTTTCCTTTCAATTACATTCTGTATTCATTTATTTGATCTCTTTCATAATGTTTATTTGATAATAATTAATATATTGGTAATGCTTCCCGCAGGTATCTTGCGCTACAAAGTGGATTTCCAGAGTATGCAGCTTGATGAATTGGACAACGACTGCTTCGATTTAGATGACTACTAGAAAATTTCACACTGTTTTAATCAATTAATGAGACCGCAAATTGAATACTGTTGATTTATAAAAGAAAGAAAGAAAGCAAACAATCGAAAAGAATATAAAATAGAATATTTTAATAATACAAAAAGAACACACAAGCACATACACACACGATCCTTCTTCCATTTTAACGTTGTTGGCGAATAAAAGTAAAATTGCAAATAATACATACCTATATATCATAAATAAAAAAAGAGCAAAGATAAAAAAAAATGTTAAATCAAGAGAAATCAAATATAAAAAAGAAACCGTTTTACTTGAAGCATCCAATTGTACAAATTATTACTGTTCTTTATTGTTTTGGGTTAAGTATTGTCAGATTATAAACAAATTTCTAATAAAATATGCATTTCAGCAATGTCAGAGCTCGCCCAGACGTTCGATTTCATCCAGCATTATATCCAACTCTGCAGCCTCGAGCACGGGAAAGCATGTGAACACCATGCGGAAGAAGTTGCCCAACTGGCGGCTATTGAGCGGTGAATATCCGACCATCAAGGTGCCACTATATGCCATTTGCTCCTTGACCTTTGGTGCAATCTATTGGAAGAGACATTGGCAACACTTCAATCGCACCTGGCATTTCTTACTTACGGTATACAGACGCGCCCACCAATCTTCGTTCTCCTCAGAGCTCTGCACCCGCATCGATTTTGGAATGTACCAAAAGCAAATATTGGAGTATTCGTGTTGATCGAGCACAAGTCTGAATCGATCAGGACGTGCGCGCAGCTTCTGCTCGAGCAAGCGTGCCATTTCAATGGCATGATCAACCAGGTGTCCATACCGTCCGTAACCACGTGCCTTGAGCATTAGCCAAAACTTGAAGGCATCGATTTTACGGCCGCACTGGACGCTCTTGTTGCCTGTGTCGTAAGAAACATCATAGAACTTATCCTGTTGGAACAGGTAGTTGACCTCAAGGCTGTTGCAACGTGCCAGCAAGTCCGATTCGCTGGTGAGGAATAGGGAGCACTGCAACGGAACGCCAAGGGTCTTGTGTGGATTCCAGGCAAAGGAGTTGGCGCGCTGTAAGCCCTTCAGCAGCGAGCGATGCTTGTAGGCGAGCAATGCAGCACCGCCCAGACACGCGTCCACATGCATCCAGAGGCCGTAACGTTGCGCCACATCGGCAATGCCGTCCATGTCATCAAAGGCGCCCAGCACAGTTGTGCCGGCCGTTGCATTGATAAAGAATGGATCAAGTCCGCATTCTTTGGCTGCTTTAATCTTCTCCTCCAGATCGTCTAAAGCCATTTGTCCTTTGGCATTGGTGCGCACAGCTATGCAATTGTCGGCCCCAATGCCTAACCAGTGAGCAGCCTTCTTCAGGCTGTAGTGCGAATCCTCGGAGGTGAAGATGACTAGAGGTCGAATGCCAAACATGCCCGAAGATTTGACTGTTGGAATGCGTTTATACCGGGCCAGAACCAGACCGTACATATTCGAAGAGGAACCGCCAGGCGCGAATATGCCATCACCATGGCTATAGCCGGCTAATCTACAGACCGCTGATATCACCTCAGTCTCGATCAGGCTGAAGACAGGTGCAACCTCAAATGTGTAACTGGAAATGGAGTCATTGTTAAAAAATATCTTGGGATCATAAATGTATATGTTTTGCATATTACGAGCTTGTGTTCAATGCCTCAGTCAGCCAGGCGCCAGCCAATCCAAAAGGATCCATTTGTCCAAATAGTTGATTGTGGAAGCGTCCATGTGAGGTCTTCACAGAATATTTAATTACCTGCTGACAGATCTCCTCAATGTCGGAGAGCGTAGACGTTTCCTTTTCCTTGATAGTCAGATTAATATGTTTCTACGAAAAATACATTTAAATATATAAATATTACTTTGTAATGCTAGAAAAGACGTTTCATGGTTGAATATGCTTGAACTCGTCAAAAGATTAAAACAGCAAATCATTCAAGTGTTCAAGCAGCTGCATAGTGAACTCTTTCAATGATGAGTATAAATGCTGCTTATCGGGAACTGTCTCGGCTGCTGTGACGAGGCGGACGTCTAGACCTCGACTAGGAAGGACGGGGGGCACTCACCTTCAGCTCGTCCGGCTGCATAAAATCGACTATTTTCTGTTGCTGCCACTGTTGTGGATCGGCACAGAAAGTCTCCTCCCGTTGCACCAGATTAAAGACATGCTGTAGAATCTTCCAATCGTCCATTAACCTCATGCGAACCCCATCGACAATCGAAGCAGTAGTATCACTTTCGCCATCCATTTTACTATAATTCCGATCGAACCTTCGCCGACAGCTACTCAACTGGGAATGCCAACTGATTGGCCGTAGCGCTGCATTGGACCTGATTTCGAACTGAATGCTCGTTAGAGTTGTAAATTAATTAACCATAGTACATACACTCATCAATATGTATGTATATAGGCACCTACAGACGTATCTATGTATGTATGTATGTACAGTTGGCTTGTGTTCGTGCCGGTATGCCACAACATTAGGGTGAACCTTTTCTTAAGTACCTAGTGTCTGTGGCTACAAATAAGATTATAGAATCTACCTATTCTACACCGGTTTGTGAATTATATCTTATCGAAATCCACTTTACAATCGCATTTGTTAGTTTACTCACGTAGATTATACCTGCAATTATTGAATCAAGCACTTTCCACTTGTTTATCATGCTTAAAGCAAGTTTAGTGCCGAATGACTAGTAATTATTAATTTATTGATTACAATATTCAATGTATAATGCGCTTGCTTGGGTTTTTCAGTTCATAATCTAACCGGTATGCAAATTAAGTAAACATCATTATCCAGTGAAAACATAGTTACAATTTACTCTTCACAATTTAAATTATAATAGACTTTTAAAAAATGCGCCCAGATATTTTGATAAAGAATTGTGTGACCCAATTATCTTCATTATAAAAACAATGGTAATCGATTACAGTGCGATTAATAATACGTATCCGATAGCACTCAGAATAGCCTCGTTATCGACTACTAACAAGTTCGCAGAGCATTGACTGGTGGAACTACATATCATATGGTTAAAGAGCACGGAACCACCAGTTGAAGAACTATTTACATTGCTCGTTTTGTTTGAAGCATTTAAAAATTAAAAATAAATAAATTGGAAACATGGGTCGCGCTGAAGTTGGTACGCCCAAGTACCTGGCCAACAAGATGAAGGCGAAGGGGTTGCAGAAGCTACGCTGGTACTGTCAGATGTGTGAGAAACAGTGCCGTGACGAAAATGGCTTCAAATGCCACACAACGAGCGAGTCGCATCAGCGCCAATTGCTTCTCTTCGCGGATTCGCCTGGCAAGTTTCTACACAACTTTTCCAAGGAGTTCTCCGATGGTTATATGGAATTGTTGCGTCGCCGCTTTGGCACCAAGCGTACGAACGCGAATAAAATATATCAGGAGTACATTGCGCACAAGGAGCACATTCACATGAATGCCACACGCTGGCTGACGCTCTCCGACTATGTCAAGTGGCTGGGACGCACTGGCCAAGTGGTGGCTGATGAAACGGAGAAAGGATGGTTTGTCACCTACATTGATCGCAGTCCGGAGGCTATGGAACGCCAGGCGAAGGCCGAACGCAAAGAGAAAATGGAAAAGGATGACGAGGAGCGCATGACGGAATTCATTGAAAAGCAAATTAAGAAGGCAAAGTCCAAGGACGGCGACGATGATGAAACACAGGAAAAGTATACCGAACTTAAACGCGAAGAGGAGCAGCCTCTAAAACTGGACATACGATTGGAGAAAAAGTTTCAGCCCGAGTCGATATTGGGCAAATCAGCGTTGCTCACAAAACGGCCAGCTAACGAACTAGATGAGAAAGTCTTTAAGAAGCCCAAGCCAGTTCCAATAGAGTCTAGTAGGTCAGCGCTAGATGAGATCATAAAACAAGAGGAGAAGAAGAAAGAACGTACAAATCGCAAGGATTACTGGCTTCACCCGAATATAGTAGTTAAATTCATCTCTAGCTCCATGGGCGACAAGTTCTACAAACAGAAGGCTGTGGTCCAGGAAGTTATAGATAAATATCGTGCAAAAATTAAGTTCTTGGATAGCGGGGAAAAGTGTAAAGTTGATCAGGTAATTACCTAAATTCTCTAAATGATATAATACACTTTATTAAGAACATTTTCTCCTGACAGGCTCATCTGGAGACCGTGATACCCGCCTTGGACAAAGAAGTGCTAGTGGTGAATGGCGCCTACAGAGGGTCAGAAGCTTTGCTAAAGAAACTAAATGAAAGCAAATATTGCGTTACCATTGAGATACTGCACGGTCCACTAAAGGGCCGAATTGTGGAGAACGTGCAGTACGAAGATATTTGTAAATTACATGGCACGTAATACTCTAATGATGAAGTTAATTTGCTAAGCTAAGATTTAAGTTTATATACATACAATTTGAATATTCACTTAATATAATATAAGAAATGTGGAATAGTTTGATTTTCGTTTTCTGAATTCGCCTGAAAGTTAGTGTAGTGTGACAAAATAAATCACCCTCGTTTCATGGTTTGCATTGGATCGGATCCGAAATGCGAAACAAATTGAACAGATTTCTTTTAAACTAGCTCTGACTTCAACAAGGTTGTTTACAAACACATCGATTGCGGACAGGAACGGAAAAGATAATTCAACTCTCATCAGATGGATACGCGATTAAAATATTTTTCTCTTGCTGTTTTGTGCTTCTGTTTCATTAGCGGAATGCAGGCAAATATATTCGGTACATTAGCCACATCACTTGGTAACGGACTCAATATGGCTTTTAATATTGGATCAGTTTCTACAAAATGGACCTCGGATTTAATTCAAGACCATTGTGAGTATGAATGACAATAAACTTCACAAGCTATATAATTGAATTTCCAGGCAAGAGATTCGCCGAGACTTTCCAAGTGCCAGACATAAAATATGTGCTCATTGAAAATTTAAGATTTCAATACATGACACCATGCTCCACTTATGCAGTGCCTATATCACAAGCTGAAGCTCTCTGGGATTATCCAGCATTTAGACAGAATCAAAAACTAGTTGTTGTCGCTTCTGGATGGCGTACAACTTTAAATGATTCATATACAATAGATGAGTTACGAAAGGCTTTCATGTGTCGCACCGAAGTCAATTTCCTGGTATACCTTAGAGCATGTATATATATATAAGTATATAGTATAGATAAATCTTATTCTTTTTAAGGTCGTAGATACTTCGGATTATCTCGATATGCTCTATATGTGGTCTGCGCAGAACACCAATTATATTGGCAGATACATTGCTCTCGGCTTAAAGAAATTGACAGATGCAAATCCAAGAGTCAATATCCATCTTATAGGTTCGCATCGCTTAATATCTAACTCGTTTTTATTTAACTTTACAATTTACTTTCCTAGGTCATTCATTAGGCGCACATATAATGGCATTCGCTGGGCGATATTATCACTATTTAACAGGACGATTGGTGGATCGTATAACAGGTCTGGATCCTGCCATGCCTTGCTTTGTAGCTAGAAGCAACTTTGACGGCTTATCCAGTGCTGATGCCCGGCTAGTAGATGTAATACACACAAATCCTGGATTCCTGGGCCAGCCGACGCCAGTTGGTCATCTTGACTTCTATCCAGGCGGTGAAGATCCGATTCAGAACGGCTGCATCTTCTTCATATGCTCGCACATGCGAGCAGTTGACTACTTTACCGAGAGTGTTTATCCAGGCCAGGAGACTAACTTCGTGGCTTCCGAATGCGGCTCATTCGAAAAACTGCAGGCCAAAGACTGTCACGCTTCCGTCTCAGTAATGGGCTATGCGGTTGATTGGAATGCTAGAGGTATTTACTATCTACAAGTGAATAGTGAGAGTCCATTTGGCATGAATTCAAATTCAAGTTTACTTTTACGTTTAAATCAAGAATGCAAGTGCCACGGCTCTACGTCTTAATTCAAATTGTTTTCACAGACTGCTAAATACAATATATATTGAGCTATTTAACCATAAGCTATATATTTTCTATAGTCTGAAACTTGCTCTCACTTTAAATGCGAGTATCTAAAAGTTGAATGTACCTACAATTCGACACAACTGCTGGCATTGACATCAATCTGGATTGGGATTTGGGTAAAATCAACTAAAAGTATAAAGAACATGTGTTTTACGACCCAATTTCTTTGACGCACGAGGGCACATAGAGTTCTTAATATGATTTGTATTATAATGCGGTATATATATTAATGAATATTTCGGCAAGGGTATGCAAACTTCGGCACATCAGCGGGCTTTAATTCTTTTTATTTTTGCAATAATGCAAAGAAAAACTTTTAAAAATTCTTCGACTCATTTGCAATTTTTTTGCGACTATGTGTAGAAGTTGAAAAACTTGAGCCGAAAGCAGTTCGTTGCTGGCTCAACATCCTATACGTAAAAATGAGATCTCTGCTCTTTAGATTTACAATTTTAAGCATTATAGTCATCAACAGTATGGAGCATACTGGACAGTCTAAGAACTGGTGGCCGAGCGTCACCGATAGCCTCACGGATATTCTAACCATGAAAATTAATGTATTCACGTCATTTCCATTGGAGTTGGCTGCAACTGCTATTGACAGCTTGTGTAAGTATTTGGGGCAAATAAGCGATTGGCTCAGCTCATTCACCCAGCATCCCATCTGCATCTACTCTCAGTATCACATCTCAACGCTTGACAGGCTCCTCCACTTTGTTTATAGGAGGCGTTCCAACGCAAATTCAGCCGGATATAACGAAAATGCACTTTCAGTACATGACACCATGTCTGAACTATAGTGTTCCCTTGTTGAAGGCTGAAAATCTTTGGAATCATCCGAAATTTCGACGCAATCGTAAATTAGTTATATTAGCTACGGGCTGGACGAATACGGTTAACGCTTCAGCCACCATTGCGATGATGTCGAGGGCGTTTATGTGCAGACCTCGCGTCAACTTTGTGGTAAATAGCCAGATATTCATTTAAGTTCAATATGCTACAAATATACTTGCAGATTGTAGATGCGGCTTACTATGTGGACACCTTGTACAAGTGGTCGGCCCTGAATACAGATCTCATTGGCGAGCATCTAGCTGTCGGCTTACAGCATTTGATTAAGGTCTCCCCGTTGATTGACATTCATTTGATAGGTGAACTTTACATCTAAATTGTTGGATCATTAGATCTTATGGAGAATCTTTCCAGGTCATTCATTGGGCGCACACATCATGGGCACCGCTGGGCGCACATTCAAACAACTAACAGGGCGTCGTGTATCTCGCATCACGGCTCTGGATCCTGCCAAGCCTTGTTTTCGCAATGAAAAGTCGCTGCCTGGGCTAATGCGTGGCGATGCTGAATTAGTAGATGTTATACACACCAATAATGGTATCCTGGCTAAGCGTGACCCTATCGGCGACATTGACTTCTATCCCGGTGGTGTTCATCCCATAAAGCCTGGTTGCCTGACCATTGGCTGTTCTCACACGCGTGCAGTTGAGTACTTTGCCGAGAGTGTCTATCCGCAGCAGGAGCGCAGCTTTGTGGGAACACGATGCAGCTCGTGGAAGAAGCTAGAATGGCGAAAGTGTGAATCTGACATAACTTCAACCATGGGCTATTTGATTAACAGAAAGGTCAATGGTATTTTTGACGTGGATGTGAATGGTCGAAGTCCCTTCGGAAAGAACTACAATGTATTAGGGAAAGATGGTGCTGATTGCGCTAAGAGCAACTGTAGATCTAAATTGTTGAGCAAATTGCAGTAGTTGTTGTTCCTTATCAGTTGTGAAAGTATTAAGTTCCAGTTTATCATCAGGTTGTCTTCCTTATGCTTTGAATTAATTAAATATTTAAGAAGATTCCTCCTTTTTTGTTATGTTTCAGCTTGTTTTTCTATCAGGTTGCCTTCTTTTCGCCTTGAATTTAAATCCATTGATTACTTATTGTAGAATTACATTTATTTAGTATTTATTCTATTATTTCTGTAAGATCTAGATCATCATCAAAGGCCTCGGCGATGCCTTTCTGGCTCTGGTAGACTCTCTCTTGTGTTTCAGCTATCCTCCACAGTTCGTCATCATCGTCGCCATTCAGCATGGATCTGTTGGCTCCGCCCTTGATTACCGCTCGAAGTTTGTTATTTGGTTGTGCAGGTCCCGGTGCTCGTTTCTGTCGATTGCCCATCAAGATTTGGCTCTCCTCAAAGTAGTTGTTGGGATGATTGATTGTAGGTTCCACTGTGGAATTGTGTGTAAGCATGAAGTATTTTCCGCAGGCGAATTGGTAATGATTGCGGGATACAAAATGCATCACTTCCTCAATCCCACCCGCCGAGAGGCCATACGCGGAGAGTTTGGCCTTCAGCGACGTTGGATCCAATGCTTTGTATGGACAGCCGTGGCAATCACCTGGAGCGGCCATCTCCTTGATGATCTTCAGGCAGGAGTAAGGCGTATAGTTGACCATCGAACCCTTCTTGCCATAGTTGTGATGGATGTTATACTCGTAGCTGCGAGTAAACTTGTCCACGTCCATTTTCTTGGTGAATTCTTCGCGCCAAAACCGCACCGCATCCTCGAGCGTGACGCCAATGCCCTTCAGGAACAGGCCGTACTGCATGCGTCCGCCGTGCTTAATGTGGTGCTGACTGCGTAGGTGTTCGTGGCACATGCGCATACATAACGGCATGGATGTCTTGGATAACTGATCCAGAGACTCAATGGGCACGGATTCATCTCTGCATACTGTGTAGTCCTTGCCCGTATACGAGTTATGCAGCGATTTGATCATGCGTGCAATGCGCTCGTCTGCCTCGACATCAGCAATAAACGCCTTAGCTGCCTGCATGCCTAGCTCTATCTCATCCAGTTGCCTGGCGCCCACAATGGACACCATATCGTGTGTGTTAACATAGGCGAAGCCCGCTTTTATATAACAACGTCGGGTACGCACCAAATCCAAGACTTGTGTGAACGGCACTTTGTAGAACTCCAGTAACTCGATCTTCGACACACTCTGGCCCACTGTACTCTCATAGAGGCCGTCCTTGACCTCGTCCTTTTGTTCTTCTGTCAATGGATGAATTTGAAAATTGTTGGCATCCAGAAACATTTTGATTTCAGCTGTGCTAAGTGCAGCGAATTTGTATTTGAAGAACTCCATTTCACGTGCTACGAACCAGCGCAGCAAGTCTTCTGAGCGACAGTAGGCTAACCGTAGTATGAAGTGCGACAAATAGTCACGCCGACGCATTTGTACATCCGCTTCGTGTTTGGCACCACTGCTGGTCATACCCATGCGCATGTACCCACGCAGTCCATCTCTGGTCATTTCAGCATTCACATATTCCTTCCAGTCATCCGAATAGATACGCAATCCCTTTGTTGTGGCGCGATCGAATACACGCAGCAGGCGTAGACGCTCCAAAGCGAGTTCCTCAAACTCATCAATATGAATATCCTCTGTTGGCGGAAAATGGTAGAGCATCACATTGTGCGGATACTTGGCTTCCAAGCTAATTACTTCTACTTTCACATCGTGTCGTGCCCGTTTCTTTAAATTAAAATCCATGTTGCCAAACTGCACTCAATTGCGACTTGCGAAAATGGCGCCAAAATCCGTCTAACAGCTGTCAGAAATATAACGATATATATAAAACATACAAGTATTGAATACTCATAATGTATCGATTGCAGTAAATGGTCGATAGTATTATTTAAATTTTAGTAGCTATTTCCGCTTCAATCAATCGAAAATATAAGTTGCTGTAGCGAATCACCCTTTCATTTAATCTAATCTCTTATCTTTATATATTTTACAAAGCTTTTTTTTTATTTACTTAAAATATACTATAGTTTCATCATGTACTTAAAAAACAGATAGAATATTTGTATATTTTCATAACGATACCTCACTTTAAATTTAGGCTTTGGAATCTTTTGTGTCAAGGCCAATAAACTCCAACGATTTTCTTAGGGTCTTCCAAAGCAGTTTCCGTTCTTCCAATGATGGCTGCTCAACTCTTTTACTTGACCACCGAGTGTAGGTTTTTATATCCAATATCTAATGTATACTGTAGCTTTCCAATTTTGTAATATATTTAAGTTTAAAAAAGCCAACAATAATAAGAGATACTATCGATATTAAAGGAACACAGTATGGACTATCGATGTACCGATGCCGTCAACAATGTATCGATTAATTAATAAATGTTTACATTCTGAAACAAACTCACGCTGGAACACAAAACTAAAAATGGAAGAATTTTGTCGAATTTGCGCAAGAAACGACGTCAGTCTAGTAAATATATTCGATCAGCGGGATGAGCTGGAGCAAGAGCCGCCATTGGTTGACATGCTGAATGAATTTGCCAACTGTGAAATAATACTCAACGATTCATTTCCCCAAAACATTTGTCTCTCCTGCAGCTCAGCTGCCCAAAGTGCATTTCGTTTCAAGCGTCTGTGTGAGCAGAGCTATGAGTACTTTTATCAGTTGCTGAGTGTTGAGAGTAAGGAGAACTTCAACTACGAAGAAGAAAACTCTATTCCTATGCTACACTCTCCAATTGACATTAAAGAAGAGCCTCTGGAATATGCGGAACAGAGTAGCAGTACCAGCATTGAAAATAGTGAAGGAAGCGCTGGAAAGGATGAGGAAAAAGAGGAGCTGGACGGCAACAAAAGTGAAACAGAATCTTTTGAGTGTCTGATATGTGGAAGGAAGTACGGATCTAAAAACTCCCTAGTCAACCACACACGTTTCCATAAGCGCAAACCTCGTGCATGCAGCTTCTGTCACAAGTTTTTTAAATCTTCCAGCAGCCTCCGTATTCACACACGTCTTCATACCGGGGAACGTCCATACAAGTGCTCCTTTTGCAAAAGGGCATTTACGAGAAAGGACGATCTCCAGAGGCATATGTATGTACATACAGGTGAACGCCCATTCCAATGTCCACACTGCTCAAAGCACTTCACTCATCGTAGCATTCTTAATAAGCATATTCTCATCCACACGGATGACAGAAAAGAATGTAAAATCTGCGCCAAGACCTTGTCGAATGCCTACAGTTTACAACAACATATGAAGAGGCACTCGGGTGAAAAGCCATTCAAGTGTAACGAGTGTCCGAAGAGTTTTGTTGCGTCTAAGGATCTGAGGAACCACCAAATCACGCACTCTGGTAAGAGAATATACAAATGTCAGATATGTCCTCAGTCCTTCAAAAGGAAGTTCTATCTAACGAAACACAGCAGAGTACATGCCAAGACATATAAGTGTTCCAGCTGCCCCGTAAGTTTAGCCACTGTGGCTCTTCTCGAGAAGCATATGGAAGTTCATTCCGATGAAGAAAAGCAACAATTAAAGAAACAAAACGACAAAGACAAGAGTCCAGGTGTTGATAGTATTGAAGATAGTTATCCAGTTCTGTTGACTGAGCTTGTACCCATTGAATCCGCTGAGAATTTAACTAACGAGAATCATGCGGAAGCAACAAATTTAAATTGCAAAGTTAAATTAAAAAATACAAAAGACCAGGTTCTGTTGACTGAGCTGGTACCCATGGAATCCTCTGAGAATTTAACTAACGAGAATCATACGGAATCAACAAATTTAAAATGCAAAGTTAAATTAAAAAATATAAAACACCAAGTTCTGTTGACTGAGCTTGTACCCACGGAATCTGAGGATTTAACCAACGAAAGTCATGTGGAATCAACAAATTCTAATTGCAAAGTTACCTTAGAAAAAAATACAAAGCTAAAAAAAAAAGATCATAAAGATGCTTCAAATCCTTATGGCAAAGTTAACTTAGATAAAAATAAAAAGAAACGTATTAAGAAAATTTTTCATTGTGACTGTTGCGATAAGAGCTTTGCTGGGGAGAGTCAATTAATTATACATTATCGCGTCCATACCGGTGAACGTCCCTTTAAGTGTGAGCAATGTTCGAAAGCATTTAAAAACAAAGGACATCTTAAAGTTCACAGCGTTATGCATACAAGACAACTTGCGTTGAAGTGCGAGCATTGCTCGATCTCATTCAAATCAAAAAAAACTTTAAATGCTCATGTGTGCCCAATGATATGAATGAAAGTATGTCGTAGGCTTAAGAATTCGCTGTAAAAATTAAGATATAAGAATGATTGATAAACTAATAAAAATTTAGTTTTGCTCAAATGTCCTGCAAGCTTACAGCTAGTATGTTTGTGTTGCTACCTGCGTATGACACATCCGAATGTACGGTACGAATGTTTTGTATAACAGGTCCAGTCACTCGCTGATCTCGGACTCATCTCTGCATAACGTGCGGTTCTTACCCCTTTTTGAATTGGGAAGCGATTTGATCATGCGTGCAATACGCGTTTCTATCGAACAGCTGCCAATCATACCTATATCGATATATGACAACAACACAGGTTTTCAATACTTATAATGTATCGTTTACAGTAAATTATCGATAGTATTTATTTAGTATTTATTATTAAACAAAAAATATCTAAAGCAACTAAAGCTTAAATACAAATCTACCGTTAAGAAAGCTTAATTTATATGACAAATGTTTTTCTTTTTACTTAAAATATTAGACGATAGTCTAAACAGTTTTCGCTTTTTTCATAAAAGTAATTCATGTGTATATCAGGTACTTAAAAAACAGACTAGAATATTTGTATATGTAATAACTATACAGCTCTTTAAATTTAGGCTTTGGAATCTTTTGTGCCAATGCCAATAAACTCCAATGATTTTCTTAGGCGCTTCCAAAACAGTTTCCGTTCTTCTAATGATGGCTGTTTATCTCCTTTACTTGGCCACTTAATGTAGGTCTTTATATCCATTAGATACTGTAGCGTTTTTGGCCTTTTGCTACGTGGTATATCTTCCAGAAATACAAGTATCAAATGCTCTTTGCTCATTTCGAAGATGCTGTGAGAAGAAAATACAATTGAATTGTGAGTCTATGTTTATATGTATATAGTATTTAAATTTATATACAGCTGTGTTCACAAAAATAGTAGTGCGACTGAAATGTTAAATATATACTCGTATATATATATTTATATATTATATAAATATTTTCTTCAAACTACCCTCGTATATATATATAATTGTTAAGTTTACTATTTTTAATGCTCACCGATGCTGAGCCAGATACATTTCGAACTGACACCAATGACTGAGTAAAAACTTTGATGATATCAGCAACATTAGAGAGCGCGAACGATCCATGCTCGAAATAATATTATCCAATATAGTAACTCCGATCTGCACAGAAGATAATACAACTTAGATACATACAGTCATGGGCAGAGCTGTTAAGAATTCCATTTGAATGGAAATTCAAAATGGGTTTTCAGAACAAAAACCCATTTTGAATTTCCATTCAAATGGGATTCTTAACAGCTCTGAGATTCAAAATGGGTTTTCAGAACAAAAACCCATTTTGAATTTCCATTCAAATGGGATTCTTAACAGCTCTGCCCATGACATTTTGAATTTCCATTCAAATGGAATTTTTAACAGCTCTGGTCATGGGTTAGAGAACATTTTGGACATACCTGAAAGTCACGTTCGTGCAGACATATGGAAATGTCACCAGATTTCTCCACATTGGGCAGCAGCTCGTCCAAAAGCCACTGTCGATCATTCTGGCAATAGCTTATGAATATATCGTATATAACACTCGGATCACTCTCGGCTAGTTGGCGAAACTTGTCTTTAGCAGCCGTAGATAAAAGCGCAGCGGACTTAAGTGATGCATAATAGTAGTGGATGTGCCAACGCTTGAGATAGATGACAAATCCCAGAATGAATACAAAGAGAAGGCTGCCAACTGTCGCTGTTATGATCTTAATAGTATTATGCAGCTCCTTTTCAAGGACAAGCAAGTTGCGACTCTGGCAAACTAATTCATCCACCTGCAGTTTGTCCGTCTCATTGAAGCACCAATAGTTCTTTGCATCATAGTCCAGTAGTTGAAATTTCAGCGTCGTATCATTCACTGTGGTCGGCTTGGATAAGGGACATTGCTTGCTGCTTATATTGTTTGACACAAAATGCAATTTGACGATATTCTTGAGGCGCTTGAAATCCTTGATGTTCCTATAGCTGTCGCTAAGCAGTGGAATATATCTGCGCTTCCACAGCTCCTGTTCAATATGCTTGTTGAGCACCTTACTCAATTGACTTAGGCTGCTGGCATTGAATTGGACAATTAGCTCAGCCGCTGCGTTTTGCAAGGAGTCTAAGGAGCAGCTGGCATCTTTATTATTATTGGCAGCTACCTCAACGACCTCCCGCAGATTGCAATTGCAGAGGAAGTTATTATTGCCCAAGCTCAAAAATTCCAATGACTCGAAATCCTTTAACATCTCCGTGGTCAACATGTTGACATTGTTGCTGCGCAAATTGAGAACTCGCAGCGCTCTGTTATGGGAGAAGACACTCTTATACCAATTGCCAATGTGGTTGTAGCTCAGATCAAGCTGCTGCAAACTAACCAAAGGCTTAAATATATCAACGTCCAGGGCATTTATATTATTGCCTGCCAAGCACAATAATTCCAATTGGTTCAGTGGTTTCAGCCAGCCAATGTCCTTGAGATTGGAGTGCTCAAATGAAAGAAACTTGAGTGTTTCGCTTATGCTATCGAAGGCATCGTCCAAAATGTTATAGGACACAAATGGATTGCCGGACAAATCGAGTCCCTCCAGAATTGTATTCTTAAATAGCCCATTGCTCATCATGGGAAACGAAGTGTAGCACAAACTCAGATACTTCAGCTTATCACCCAGATATGTAAAGGCAACGGCACTATTTCTCGTTATTTTCGAGTGCGAGAGATCCAAGTAAACAAGATCTGGCAAATACTTGAAGGCGCTCTGGTGTATCTTTAGGCCATAGACTAGATTTAAGATCATCTCAAGTGTCGGCACCGAGAACTGATAATTGTAGTTCAAGACATTTGTGAATGACAAATCCAGATATTGTACTCGAGGTATAAAGTAAAAGGTCTCAACATCAATTGTCATTATTTTGTTGTACGAAATGAAAAGCTTCCGCAGGTTTGTCACATTCCTAAACGCCTCTTTGCTCACATACTCAATGCTGCAGTTGCTAATCTCTAGCTCCAACAAATTCGGCAGATTTGGAAAAGTAGCCCAAGCTATACTTTCCGCTAAAAGAAAGAAATAAAAATATGAAAAATATATTAAATTTCAGATACAATCTTTGGTTCTACATTGGCTAATTGGCCAATTGGATGTCTTACTTGACGTGCCGAATATTTTGTGCTTTATTTTAATGTTCCGTATGTATTCCTCGTATATAATTTCGTGTGCATTTGTTGAAGAGTCTATTTTTTTATTGTTCTGGTAGTATGAAGAACATTCCCGATCATAAAGATCAGAATTTGTATGATTTTTGTCGGCTAAGCCCTCATCGCAATTGATTTGTGTGCCATTGTTTGGGTTGGTGTTTAGTGTTTCTTGTAAAAATTGCTCAATGGCTGAAATTTAACAAAGTTCCTACAGATAAGTGTGTGTGATTTCAATACTCTGTGTGGGCGGTCGAATATGTAACCAACTTCATCTACTTACCTTCCACATCATGGTTGAGAGCTGCAAACTGGTTACCTTGCAGTGATAGATATTTTAAAGATTGGCTCATTGTGTTTAGAGTTTGGAATGGTACTGCATTTAGTTGATTGTAGGCAGCTGAGAAAACTTCGACTTTTAGGAGTCTATATCTATGCGCGAATCTCGTTTTATTTAGCAGTTCCTCATCATCTGAGATATTGCCATATGAAAGATCCAAATGCATATTTGTAGCTGCAAGAAATTAATTTCAATTTATTTTATGATTTTATAATAATAGATACTATATTATGACTGTCGGTAAAGAAAATCTGTTCCAATTTTGTAATATATTTAAATTTAAAAAAGCCAACAATATTTAGAGCTACTATCGATATTAAAGGAACACAGTATATACTATCGATGTACCGATGCCGTCAACAATGTATCGATTAATAAATAAATGTTTACATTCTGAAACAAATTCACTCTGGAACACAAAACTAAAAATGGAAGAATTTTGTCGAATTTGCGCAAGAAACGACGTCAGTCTAGTAAATATATTCGATCAGCGGGATGAGCTGGAGCAAGAGCCGCCATTGGTTGACATGCTGAATGAATTTGCCAACTGTGAAATAATACTCAACGATTCATTTCCCCAAAACATTTGTCTCGCCTGCAGCTCAGCTGCACAAAGTGCATTTCGTTTCAAGCGTTTGTGTGAGCAAAGCTATGAGTACTTTTATCAGTTGCTGAGTGTTGAGAGTAAGGAGAACGCCAACTACGAAGAGGACAACGCCAACTACGAAGAGGACAACGCCAACTACGAAGAGGACAACTCTTTATTACACTATTCCATTGAATTTAAAGAAGAACCTGTGGAATATGAGCAGCAGAGCACCAGTACGAACATTGAAAATAGTGAAAATACAAATGATGCGGAGAAAGAACAGCTGGATGGCCAAACAAGTGGAAAAGAGTATTTTTACTGTCCGGAGTGTGGAAGGAAGTATGGGTCTAAAAAATCCCTAGCCGAACACAGGCGATACCATAACCGCGAGCGTTATGCATGCAGCTACTGCCCGCAGACCTTTTTAACGAACAGCGGCCTTACTATTCACACACGCAAGCACACCGGGGAACGTCCATACAAGTGTTGCTTTTGCAAAAAGGCATTTATCAGATCCTCTGATCTAAAAAGACATATGTTTACACATAAAAGTGAACGTCCATTCCAATGTCCACACTGCCCGAAGCTCTTCGCTGATCGTAGCAATCTTAATAAGCATATTCTTACCCATACGGATGATGGAAAATGCAAATGTAAAATCTGCGGCAAGACCGTTTCGCGTGCCTACTATTTGGGAATACATATGAGGAGGCACTCGGGTGAAAAGTCATTCAAGTGTAACGAGTGTCCGAAGACTTTTACTATCAATAGAGATCTGAAAGCACACCTAAAGAGGCACAAAGGCAAGAAAATATACAAATGTCAGATATGTTTAAAGTTCTTCAAACAGAATGCCTATCTGAAGAGACACTACAACGCATTTCATGCCGAGGAACCTCTCTATAAGAGTCCCAGCTGCCCCGTAATTTTAACCACTGAGGCTCTTCTCGAGAAACATATGCAAGTTCATTCCGGTGAAGAAAATCAACAATTAAAGAAACAAAATGACAAAGACATGAATTCAGGTGTTGATAGTATTGAAGATAGTTATCCAGTTCTGTTGACGGAGCTTGTACCCATTGAATCCGCTGAGAATTTAACTAATGAGAATCATGCGGAAGCAACAAATTCAAATTGCAAAGTTAAATTAAAAAATATAAAAGACCATGCTCTGTTGACTGAGCTTGTACCCATGCAATCTGAGGATTTAACCAACGAAAATCATGTGGAAGCAAAAAATTCAAATTGCAAAGTTAACTTGGATAAAAATACAAAAAACCAAGTGCTGCTGACTGAACTTGTACCCATGGAATCTGAGGATTTAACCAACGAAAATCATGTGGAAACAACAAAATCTAACTGCAAAGTTAACTTGGATAAAAATACAAAAAACGAAGTGCTGCTGACTGAGCTTGTACCCATGGAATCTGAGGATATAAGCAACAAAAATCATGTGGAAACAACAAACTCTAACTGCAAAGTTAACTTGGATAAAAATACAAAAAACCAAGTTCTGCTTACTGAGCTTGTACCCATGGAATCGGAGGATATAGCCAACAAAAATCATGTGGAAACAACAAACTCTAACTGCAAAGTTAACTTAGATAAAAATACAATAAGAGGCAGGACCCCTAGTATGAGACGTTTTCAGTGTAACAGTTGCGAAAAGAACTTTGCAAGCAACAGTAAATTAGTTATTCACAATCGCTCCCATACCAATGAACGTCCCTTTAAGTGTCCGCAATGTTCGAGAACATTTAGATGCAATGCACATCTTAGGGATCACAGCATACTACATACAAGAGAGTTTCCGTTTAAGTGCGAACGTTGCTCGGTCACCTATAGATCAGAAAACAAACTAAAAAGTCATTTGTGTCCTAGTGATGATGATAATTAAGAAATCGCTGTAGGAATTAAAATATAAAGTAATTAAAAATCATTATAAGTTAAACATAAAATTAAATTTATTTTTTTTGTGTTTATTACATATTTATTAGGCAAATTACCAGCTGCGTGGTATTGTCTAAATTCTCTACGTTTTGCTATTTTCGATAAGTCACAACTTCGATCACACATGCAGTGCACATTCAAATCCACTACGAACCATCGATAGTTAAGGATCGCAGCATATATCGATGTGTATATCGGCTCTTCATATGTTTGACAGCTGAATAAATGTTTACAAATTTGTATAACTTTGTGATATAGAAACAAACATTAAATGTATTTCAGTAAATCTGGATCAGAAATGTTAAAAATGTGTTTCATTAGTGAATCAGTTCCTAACGATTTCTTGCCCTATCAAGTGTATTGCGCTTCAAACGTTTATTCAAGCACAGCCATCCTGCTTCTCCCTCACTCTCTCCCTTTAGCTCCCACTCGTATCTTTTTCTGTGATTGTACAATATCTTAAATAGTATATTTATATACATTTTTTTTTTTTTTTGTTATGGCAATCATTTATAATAATATATTAAGCGTGTTCATTCGTAGATTAGCTACCAATTTATAAATGTTAATCAGTAAAGTTTGATAGAACGTTGAGTGTATTTATAACAATTTAATATATGTATATCATTATTCGCGTGCTTACCAAACTTAGCATTTGTCGTTTTCAGAGTTCCATTAGGGAATGTCCACCACAGTATTTCCTGTTTAATGTAATCCAAAAGACATGTATTCCCATCATCAGTGCCATATCTGACAAATAGCGAGTTAAGATCTGTTTCCTCAGTTTCTACTGAGGTGTTGGTCTCTGAGTCGTCCGTATTCTCGTTACCAGTTGCAAACGCCGTATTTAAATTTTCAATCAAATGTAAACTACGTGGAAGAGGTGTTTCGAGAACGACCTCCGCATCCTGTAAGCTTGATTCGTTGCTGTGCCATTGAAGAAGAAACACAATCAAACAAGTTTTTAATACGAAGCTCATTTTTAAGTTGCTTCAACTAATTGTTATCGAAAGTATACAAAATTTTCTGTTTTAATAGTATATTTCCTTTAATTGAACTTTCTGTCTGCTTAGATTCATTTAAGTTCAATATTTCTATTTTTAGCTTTCGGTTATCTTGCTCCACACACTTCAAACAAATTCGACAACATCAATTTTCACTCATTCAACTTGTTTTCCGTAGATTATTTTCCAATATTTCCGATCGATTGGCGACATAGTACAACACTCTAGAAAGCACAAGCGCGACTAATGGTCAGAAATAAACTACTCTTTGGGGCTTTGCGAATATGAGTATGAATAATTTTTATTATAACACGATAGGGCTTATCAATTTTGGCAATATATTCTTTTGCTTTTGAATGGGTTCCGGTTATCAGTTTAGCCGCTTTATTATGGCAAAAAATACTTCTCTCTCTCTAGCACACCCACACCTTAAACACTGTGTAAATAATTGCGGAAAATAATAGGCATGATAGCATTCAAAACGATACTGAAGTAGGGCTAAACACGCATTACTCTTCCTTTATTTTATAAGAGAGTTGAGTTAAATCAAGCCATAAATTAAATGGACTACTTTAAATTGAAGTAAATAACGCTCAATAATATAGATTATTGCGAATCTGATACGCTTAGAGATATGGCCAGCATGATAAGCGTTTTCTGTTTTGTTGGTAATGGCAAATCTGAGATTAGAGTTGGAATTTGTGTTTGTTTAATAAACGATTTTTGATTTCCCTTTGCATTTGAACCACATTTAGTTATCCATTAATAATAAAAAACTAAGCAGCATTGTTAATATTTGCCAATTTTATTATTAAAAAATATTTTTAAATTAAACAATAAACGAGAGTTTTGAATTTTATTTGCTTCTATTTTCAAACATAAAACGCTTATAGTTATCGATAGCAAATACGTTATTTGTAATCGATGTTGGCTCTGATAAGTATCGCATCCAGACAAAAGCCGTTTTGCCACAGGATCTTCTGCAAATGGCAACTATATATATTTATATATAGATTATATTATAAAATTGCTTTAACCACAGTTTACACTATATTAACATTAAAATATTTACATTTTGTTAAGTGCATGGCATTGTGGGTTTAGTTTGCTTTTGGGCAACGCAACAGAAGAGCAGCGCGCACAGCTCTAGTGTATGCTCAGTGTGGACCACCCACCACCCATCACCCACCCTCCCAGATCACGATTTTTGAATTACAACTCACAACAGACGACGCGTCGTCGCAATACTCGTGCAGATTGTTTGCAATCTAAGTCCAACCACCCAAACCACCCCTTTTGGCTGCCACCTTCGTTCGTAGCTGGTTAAACAACCACCTTCTGTTTTCACTCACTCTCGTTCGGCTTCACTCCTCTCTCTCTCTCTCTCTCTCTGTCGCTCTTGTGGAATCGCCGGCAGTTGTCGCGTCCGCAAAGGACATGCTGGACGGAGCCATCGGTTGGCTCGTGCTCGGCACTTCGTTCGTGTTTTGTTTGTGCTTTGGTTGTTAGATTTGAGTCGCGTGGCTGTCAGTTTGCATGCGTCTCCGTTCGTGGGTGAAAGTCCACATAGTAGTAGTAGTCGCAGCAATTTGTGGCATTCAACACTCGTGTGCAACGTGTTGTCAGTAGCGTAGCGTATCCGTCGGTCTTTGTGAGTCACCAACAGCGCCGCTAGACGCTAGAAAAAAGCCGGGAAATATTGTTTATATGTGCTGTCCAGTGTTGTGGTCGAGCGCCACTTGAAATTTTTGTGGGAATTTGTGCGATTTCGTGAAAATTGAGTTGCCCAAATGCCACTGTGAAATGCCAAAGGCAAACAAAGGCTCTTCAGATTGTCATGGCGTCTTTTTGTGACCGTAGACACACAAACAATACAGAACGAATCCAAACACAAGTGCGTCTCTAAATTAAGCCCCCTTCAAATGGGCACTTTAGCTACATAATAGACTTTTGTGTGCGTGGGTGTCCGGACTATCGGCTAGATTGCAGCATGGATGCTCTATAGACAGGTAAATAGTAACAGTAAAACACCAGCTTTACCGTATAACAACTGTCGCGCACGTTCCTCTTGTTGTTATTGTTGTTCTGTTGTTCCGGTGGTGTCTTTAAAAATCGGCTGCAATTTGGGGTGTGTTTTTTAGCCTGGCCACAGGTATGGGATAATCAATTCCCGAAATGTTAATGGAGCTCACTTTCACTTGATGATTTTGGTAACTCAGAAACAGAAACATATAGTAGATATTTCTGTAATTTAAATTATATCAGAACTATCCTCAAATGTGTTTAGCACTTAATGAAATTGATACAGCTGATCAAAATCTCACGTCTAATTTAGTAGAAAATTGAAGCACATACAATACCAAGTCATGATATGGCATATCTCAAAACTAAACAGAGAAAGAACAGAACAAAAGGAAAAACAGGCGAGGAAAACTCCATTTTTGGTTTTCTTTCTTTCTTTCTTTGGCAGGCTGAATGCATTGAACTCCTGGCCTGACCCTAGCTGGGGGTTGGCCAAATGACGGCCCGACTGCCCGTCCTGGGCGAGGAATACCACATAATGCACACACGTCGTGAGGTAGTCGAATAATGTAAGGACAACACGCGATAGCCGATGGGACGAGGGCACATAAACATATGTAGTAAAGACGAAGGATATGTCCATATTAGATATTATTTTATTACACTTACGTTTCGTATGCAGCTCGCCAATTTACTTAATAAGTTCTAATTGCACATAAACTCGGCAAAATACACATAAATTATTATAACTTTCAACGTGTAACGGGCTCTATGTTGGCCCAGCCAAGCAGCAAAACTATTTAAAACAGCAACACATAAAACTTTTTAGTGGTTCGCAAATGAGAAACTATTAAAAAGTGCGGCAAATTCTTGCGTCAGGCTGAGGCGGCCAGAGGCGGCCACAGAACGTAGAAGGTAGTTAACAAAAAAAAAAGTATACCTTTTTTGCTTTAACCACATTTAGAGCAAATGTGTTTAAAGTTTAACCTATTCCTGTCATCCTGCAGAGTTTGCATATTATAAATGGGCTTCCTTCAGCTCGACAGGGCGCAAAAAATGGTTACATTATATTTATATATGTACAACATTTGCTTTTAAGCTTCGAAGCTGCGTAGGAGACGGTTGTCGGTTCTTATGCTCGTTTACAAAGTGAAATGGGTATATTAGGTTTGCTGGCGAATTGAATGACTAATTTACTGCCTCGTCTTGAAAGTGCTCAGATTTTTGGAATATACTCAATGGGTGCGTTGCATATGGTGAATTTTTGTATATTTCATAAGATAAACTCTAATATTGATGATGGTAATGAAGCCAAACACTTTGAATTTGAATATATTCTACAAGTATCTACGAGGTTTGTTCGTAAATAAAGGTTTCCAATGCTTTTTTACATGGTAAACATTATTTTCTTAATTAATTTACGTATATATGTTGCTGCGAAAAATAAAATAGCACCATACTCATAAGCTCATAAGTCATCTAAGTTACAATACATCATACATGAAGAGTTAAAGAACTTTTGAAGTGCAATTCTGAAATTTATTTAGCATTCTCTTTGTATTGTTATAGTGGTGCTATTATTTTTTTCCCTACTCTCTTCCAGACAAGGTTAGTCGCAGAAGACTATGTCCTTAACAGTTTTGCAGCTACAGCCTTAAAATTTGGCAATGGCTTACGGTTGAGCTACTTCATAGATCCAGGTTATATATATAAACATCTTGGAGATGTGGCTAGTAATAAAAACCTTTACTTTTAGCTCAGAGCCTAAAATACATTCAGCTATTGATGAAGTATCATGCAGTCGTTTGTTCCCCATTGCAAGACTCCTATTGGATTTTAATTGAATGAAAACTTTGCAGTAATAAAGGAGAAAGCATAAAAATTAACTCAACATAACTTTACTTATTATGCCATTTTTTCCCATTGCCCAAGGTACATATATTGTTACGTTATTTTTAATTTCAAATAAGCTGACAGTCCATTCAGTGTTCAGCAGGAGAACGCTTTGAGTGAAAGCAAGACACAGCACACACACCCACACACAGACAGCCAACTCTAATTTGGAAAGGAGTGCAAAGCTGTGCTGGATTTGTGTCTGACCTGCTAAACTGCTGCAAGCTCGTGCAGCTGAAAAGTTTGGCTTAACAAGGAGCATTGGATTAGTAATTTGTTAAGCCAACAATTTACATTGTCTCGCAGGGCTTCAGTTAGTTTTCATTTTACAAAGAGCTGAGCCCCCGCTTCCTTATATGTTTGTATGTATGTGGCATACAAATGCTTCAAGTATCGCATAACAGGGTCCAAGTGCAAACGGGGAAAGAACCTTTTAAAAGGCTTCAGAGTGCATTTTGCTTTTTGCATTCTGCATTTTGCATTTGCATTTTGCTTTTTACATTTAATTGTAATTTCAAGTTAAACTAAATTAAGGAACTTTTATAGAGGTATTTTCTTGGTACAATAATTTTCTCATTTAGCTGAAATAAGTTTCTGCTTTTGCTCACTTTGCTTTGCGAAAGTGAGAAAGAGAGTGAGAGAGAGAGAGAGAGAGAAAGAGAGAGAGAGAGAGAGAGAGAGAGAGAGAGAGTGAGAGCGAGAGTCATTTCATTTTGCTTGATGGCGGTTTGCGTTTCCACTTGAAGAACTTGTTGACTTAATTGCATAAGTTTTTAGTTTAGTCCCCTGACTCGAAATGGAACTTTAAGCAATATGCTGAAAGCAATTCAAATTCAAATAACACCAAGCAATGCAATTCAGTTAACCGAAATAAAAAGAAAAGTGTCTTTGGAATGCTGAGAAACGTTCAAAAAGTATTTGTGGAGCGAAAGTAATTTACAGGATAATAGCCAAAGTATTTCCCACTTTCTCCTCTGTTTACCTATGCCGCACACCTTTTTCAATTTGCATGTGTGTGTCATAAATTCGACAGCAATAAAATTCAATCACATATTTCATTACAATATATACAGAAGGAAAAATTTAATTTACTTTTTGGTGCCAGGCGACGGCGCATGCATAAATCGTGCTTCTGCTCCTGCTCCTGCTCCTGCTCCTGCTCCTGTTCCTGCTCCTACTCCATCTTCTTCTACTGCTTCTGTTGCCTGCAGATGCTTGCTGGCTTCCTGGTTCACCTAAGTTTCAATCTCATTTGTCTGTCTTCCGGCTTCCTGGAATTCCCCAACTCCCGCCCCTTATTTATGAGTTGGCCAGAGCCTGTAGGCTGCGTGTCCTTAAAGTGTTGTCTTGATAAGGCCGCAGCTCCCTGTCTATGATGTGTCTGTTGTAAAAGTTCGCGCACATTTCGTCGTGTATTCAAATTAGATTTATCCACAGAACATTTTTATGGCCGAATAGCGTCAGGCTGCCCGCCTGATTACTTTTTGGGCGCACTCTCATTACTTGTAGAAACAATATTAAAAATATTTTGTAATTTTATTCATGAGTTTCCGCAAATTAAATGAAAACAAAACGGGCTGACCACACAAACCTTTGCCCGCCCAAACAAGTTAAGAGTTTTCATGTGTTGATCATTTGCATTCAGTTTTCATTTTCAGTTTAAAGTAAAATTGTTTATATTTTATATTTTTTAAACAACTTTAAAGTGACGAAAAAATATATAATATAAAATATAAAATATAAAATATAAAATATAAAATATAAAATATAAAATATAAAATATAAAATATAAAATATAAAATATAAAATATAAAATATAAAATATAAAATATAAAATATAAAATATAAAATATAAAATATAAAATATAAAATATAAAATATAAAATATAAAATATAAAATATAAAATATAAAATATAAAATATAAAATATAAAACATAAAATATAAAATATAAAATATAAAATATAAAATATAAAATATAAAATATAAAATATAAAATATAAAATATAAAATATAAAATATAAAATATAAAATATAAAATATAAAATATAAAATATAAAATATAAAATATAAAATATAAAATATAAAATATAAAATATAAAATATAAAATATAAAATATAAAATATAAAATATAAAATATAAAATATAAAATATAAAATATAAAATATAAAATATAAAATATAAAATATAAAATATAAAATATAAAATATAAAATATAAAATATAAAATATAAAATATAAAATATAAAATATAAAATATAAAATATAAAATATAAAATATAAAATATAAAATATAAAATATAAAATATAAAATATAAAATATAAAATATAAAATATAAAATATAAAATATAAAATATAAATTATAAACAATTTTATATATAATGTATACAGATTTGTTTAATATTTAATTTATAAGAGTTTGAACGCCTCGAGTGCAGTTAGTTTCATTACATGCATTTTTTCACTATAATTACTTTATAGGGTATTTGCTGTGCATCACTCATAAACTAATAAAATATTCACAAATTTTACATAAATAATTTGCATTCATTAAACGCAATATTAATTCCAGACATGTTTCGTTTATTATTATTTCTAAGCATCAAAATATTCTTTTCACCAACTACGCAGATTTTCTGTATTGCGCAGTGAAATCAAAAGCTGAAAATTTTAGAGAGATGGGAAGTAATTTAAATTGGTTTTTTATGTCGCAATACATATATATATATATATTAGATATATAGACTATGTCTAATGTAATATTTTGGCTTGTCTGTCAATGTTTCCAATTTAATGAAAGTCAATGCTGTGGCGCCTAAAAGACGGCTTTAAAAACTGGCTAGTCAGCGTAAAAGGGGGAGTAGACAGACTCAGACATATGTATATATGTATATGTATGTCTGTATATATGTATATGTATATATATATACATATTTATATGTATCGACGCTTCGATGTCAATGGCATCTAATGAAGTTGTTCTAACGCTGGCATAAATCTAAATAAATAAACATACATAAGTATGCCATGCTATGCTATGCCTTGCTATGCTATGTATTCGATATCGAGCATAACAATCACTTAGATGCTGCCACGCCCCCCGCCTGCTGGCGCACATCAACCACCCATGGGGCTGCGTCGCTTGAAGGGATTCAGTTCGTAAGACAAATATGAATCCATGATGACATGATTGTTGTTGCTTCTCTCATCGGTTGCCTAAAGTAGTTTTTTTTTCTGTTTTGTGTGTTTACAGATTCTGATTTCGCTGTTGGCCTACTTATTGCATATAGTTTCATCCCCGCTAAACCGCAATGCCATGTTTTTCCAGCGTATTTCTTTTTTATACATTTCAAAAATCGATTGGAGTGCGGCTAGAGAATGATATGTAAATTGAATAAGAGCCAACAGCTTAATGCTGAATGATTTGCACCGAGTAATTTAATCAAATTGAAATGCTTTGTGCGCTGAGCTGTTAAAAGTTGAAATATCTAAACCACAGCCGGCAGACACCCACACCCACAAGCGAACGGCATTCATTATGCATTGACAAGGACTTGGCTGCACTTCCGAGAGCTGCAACAAGGATAACAGCAGCTTCTTGCTTGTTGAGTTGCTGCACATGTGTGTAGGAAATAGAAAATGTTGTAGCATTCAAGTTTATGGTTCACTCACTTGCCTCGAAGGAGATCTATGAAAACGTCTTTCGAAGTCAGTGGCTTAGCTGACGGGTGCTTAGCTTGGTAAGTGTAGAAGTTATTATAAATATGCTGGAAAGAGTTTCAAAATCTATCTAGAAGCAGACTAAATAGAATTGAAATTGATTGAAACAGATATTTTTTCTTTATAAGAATATCAAGGCTTGGGAAATTACAATGCATTGCCCTCAAAACTATTTTTCAAATTTTCAAGAATCTTTTTTTGTGCTAGCGAGATATTGTCTGTTGAAAGAGATTTGCCAATAGAGCGTCAGAGTGGTTGAGGAAGTGCAGCGCAGATGATAAGTAAATTCTAACTCCGACATCTCGAAGAGTATTAAAAATATTTAAAAAATTTAAAAGCGATTGTGATGGCAAAGCTTGGCACTTTAAGAGAACATAAAAGTTTTTTAAGAATTATAATAATAATATTTTAAGTTACAAGACTTATAATCAAGTCTCTCTAGATCTCCAAAGTAATTTATTTATATTAATATCAGACTCAAATGCCAGAATCAGACTGCTTCTTGATTACTTAAGAATATTTCCCTGTGTAATTTATTATTTTAAGTTCAAGCTGCTCTTATAACCTAAGCAGCAAGCAGCTGCCCTTTTATAAATTCTCTCGCTACGCCCCTGTGAAATTTGTTAGTTGTTGATTTGCCAACTTGTGCTGCTACTCAAATATTGAGTAGTTGAGCAGCAAACTCATAAAGCTTGAGCACAAAGGTAGCCCAAGGAGGAGTCAGCCCAGACCAGCTCGGAGTCGTGTCGAGTCGAGTCGAGTCGAGTTCATTCAATGTGCATGCAATCCTAGCATTTGCCTGCGGCTGTCTGGCCACACACACCTGAGCATAGAACGTGTACATAGCGCATTGTAAATGTTCGCATTTGTTGCTTTTCTCTTGCTTTATTTTCATTTTTATTTTTATGCTTATTTATATATCCATATGGCAGGCAACCCTTTCGGTTGTCTGAGTTGCTTTAAATGGTCTCTCGCATGGACCTCGACGTGGGCGTCAGCTTCGTTTTTTTTTTTATATTTTACCTGGCGCCGTGATATGGCGACAGCCCCAAAGAGTGGAAAAAAAAGAAATTGCTCAACTGTTGGACTAGTTGGCGGTGAGTTGGTGGCTTGGGTGGGTTGTTGTTGGTGTTGGTGTTGCTGCTTGTGTCAGTTGCATTTCCCATTGCTATTTTAATATGCCTTCTGTTGACATGGAACTCTTACTTAGTTTTGATAAGGGACCGATGTGTGTGAGGGTGTAAGGATGTTGCTTTAACTAAGCTGCGGAAGTGCTTAGCTCTGTCGACAAGCAGCCGCCCTTGCATTGCACCTCAGCTGAAACTCTGGCTCGCTTGCTCCAGCCTCGTCCTTCAATGTCAATTGTCGCATTCTCTGCTGTGCAAGTTGGCTGCTGTTGTGGAAAATCCAGTAACGTAGCTAGTCTGCCACATAATTTGCCGATAATTTGCGTTGCACTCGGCTTCGCACTCGTTCGCATTCACGAGCGAGTGCATGTCAAGACCATATGAAGCGCAACTTGAAAGCAACTGTAATTATAATGAATTGGTCTGGCACGGACACACGATATAAATAAATATGTATGCATACTATATACGAGTACGTGTATATACACACGTGTATGTGCGGGTTCATTGTCACGGCAACAGTTGATAATTTGATAGCGATGCAAGTGTCGATTCGCCAAGTAATCTGCTGCTCAATTAACAGTCCAACACAGTCCATTATTACTGCTCAGTTGAGGCAGCTGCCATTGCGTATACGTAATATTCTACAACTGTCCAGCAGCTGCTCTATTATGCTATTTATGGCGTGGGTCAAGTGCAGCTTTGTTTATCTACTCATAAATAAGCTTTCTTCTGACAGCGGCGCCGAGCGCTCGCTACTTGGCCTCGTTCATGCACCTGCAGCAAACACAAGTCTTATTTACAGTTGACTAAAGTAGTTTAAGGCGAACGCAGAATGGTCTAAAATGGAATGACATAAATATAAAAGAGGCAACAGCTGTTGTTATATGATAAACTAAGTGATGGGCTGTTGCTTAAAGATATCTTTATTTTATTTGTATATAAATATATCTATCTATTGTATAAATATCTCTATATATGTATCTATGCATATATATCTCTATCTATGTATCTTTGTCATTGTATTTACATAGGTCTCTTCTCAACTTCTCCTCACTCCCAAGACAAATATGTGAAAGAAAAGCTGAGCTGAAAAGTAAATTTGCCTAAGGGGCAGACATTTAAGTTTATTGTTATTATTGTTGTTAATATTCTAATAATAATATAAGTATATTATGTATTGTTATTATTATTATTGTTATTCTTTTCATTGTTATTGTTTTTTTGTGAGTGAGGTAGAATTTTGTTAGGTATATTAGTATTATTTTTAGTATTTTTTGTTATTATTATATTTTATATTTTAATTTTATTTATTTATTATTTTTTATTATTATTATTTTATATTTTTATTATTATTATTATTTGTATTTTTTATAATTAATATTTTATTTATTTTATTTATATTCATATTTTATAATTAATATTAAATTATTTGTTACTATTATTATTTTTATTTGTTATTATTATTATTTTTTTGTGAGTGAGGTAGAATTTCGTTAGGTAGCCTAGTATTATTTTTAGTATATTTTGTTATTATTATATTTTATACAATATTTTATTATTATTATTATTATTTGTATTTTTTTAATTTTTTTATCATTAATTTTTTATTTTTTTTCATTGATAATAATATTATATAATTAATATTATATTATTTGTTATTATTATTATTTTTATTTGTTATTATTATTATTTGTATTTTTCCATTATTATTATTATTATCATTATTATTATTGGTATTGTATTATTATTATTTTTTTAGCTTTTTATTTATTTAATGGCTCTGTTTTTTTTATTATTAATATTATTGATATTATTATTTAATTAATTTATTCAAATTATTAAGAATTAATAAAAACCATGAGAATCGTATCAAAAAAATACTTTAAAAATGATTTGCTTAAAACTGTAATCTTCTCAATTTATTTTCTTAAACTTTAAGCTTAAGCACATTACTCAATATATATATATATATATATTGGGTCGTTCACTAAGTAATTTCGTTTTTTTCATTGAAATTCAAACACGATTTTTTTTATTTTATAAAACATTTTATGAAATTATGTACTCTCCATTTTGATGTGATACCTTTTGCCATCTTTCGGGCAAAAAATCAATTCCACGCTCATACATTTTTTGATCCTTGCTGGCAAAAAACTGGTTCAAGTGGTTTTTGAAGTCCTGATTTGAGGTGACGGTTGTACCACCAAAAAAATGATGCAGAGACCGGAACAAGTAATAGTCGGAAGGTGCCAAGTCTGGAGAATATGGTGGAGGTGGTAGCACATCCCATTCAAGCTGCAATAGCTTTTGGCGAGCTATCAAACTTGTATAGGGCCTCGCATTATCCTGGTGGAACACTACACCTTTTCTATTGACGAATTCTGGTTTCTTTTCTTTGAGTGCATCACTTAATTTGTCCAGCTGATTGCAATAAACTTCAGAATTAATCGTTGTGTTGTCCGGCAAAAGCTCAAAATAAACGATCCCCTTGAAATCCCACCAAACTGACAACATATCCTTTTTTTGGTGAATATCGGGCTTTGATGTGGTTTGAGCTGGTTCATCCTTTTTAGACCATGATCTCTTGCGCTTTACATTGTTTTAAACAACCCACTTTTAGTCGCTGGTAACAATGCGCTTTAAAAATGGATCGTTTCTTTGACGTCTAATAAGCGTATCGCAGTCGTTAATGCGACGAAACAAATTTCGTTCTGTAAGAACATGAGGAACCCATATGTCAAGCTTGGAAATTAATCCTAGACGTTTCATGTGCTTGTGAATGGTCGCGTTTGACAGATTTAATCTTTCTGCAATCTCTCGAGTTGTTATTCGACGATTTGCATCGACCAACGACTTTATTTTGTCCACATCGGCCTCAAGAGGCCTTCCAGGACGTGGTGCATCCTCAAGATTGAAATTGCCGGAACGAAATTTTGCAAAAAAAATTTTGGCGATGGCGTTCGGTCAATACATCTTCCCCGTACACATCGCATAATTTTCGCCTTGATTGAACTGCATTTTTTCCCTTTCCATAGTAAAAAAGTAAAATATGCCGAAAATGTTGTTTTTGATCTTCCATCTTCGATAGGGCACCAAATGAAAACTATTTCACAAAATCCAACAAAATTTTTTTACAAATAAGCCTTACTATATCACCTGTTCAAATATATATACATATATATATATATAATATATAACGGCTGCGAAAAAATTCAATAAGATCAGCTGTTGTCATCAAACGAAATGACTTAGTGAACGACCCAATATATATATATATATATATATATATATATATATATATATAATCCATAATCCAACCACACATCTCACCCAAACAAGTATATGAAATGCAGTAAGGAAATCCCTTTTAGTGCTTCTGCTTGCGCTGCAGTGCTTCAATTAAGTTTATTTTAAGCACATAAGCCACATTGATGACATAATAACATTGTATAGAATCCATTAGGGCTGTAAGCATTTTAAAATAATATTTACACATGGCGATGAAAATGAAAGGGGATATCGCATGCGGGCTAGCAAATGGACTTTTCCAGCCAGCTCGTTCTCATCCTTATCTACTGATTAGAGGTAAACAGAGCGTGTAAATGTTTGAATACGAATATTTGAAACGAGCATTTCCCTTTTCTATTCCACTTCTCCACTTCTCTACTTCTCTTCTCTTTTTTATTTTGTCGCATGCGGTTGCTTTTTGCGCCGCATTTCAGCACTCGGAAAAATTCCACCCTCGCACACACACACACACAGAGGGTCTAGAAAATGTGCATAACATTGAGAACTCGAGGCACAAAGTATAATCAAGTAAGGCTAAGGGGCGGAAACGCCAGTCACATGCCACACGCCAACTGGTCATGCAGCGGGGCATTGACATTTTGCCTATCAAACTGCCCTCGCTAACAACACCGACAACAACAGCAACAGCAACAGCAACAACAACGTATAACTTGGCAATTTTGCAATCGCATTGGCTTTGATTTTCCACGCTGCGACAATTCTGGATCTCTGCACCGGTCAGAATTAGGATGCAGATACACATCCTACGGCCATGGGCGGTCCTCGCCTCACAGTGCAGTTAATAGTTTACAAACGGGCGGGCAGCAGAACCCCATGTCGCACATTAAAGTCAGATTTACGGCACAAGCTCCGGGCTCTGGTCCTGCTCCCTGCTCCCTGCTCCCTGCCCCAGTCCCTGTTCCTGCCCTTGTGTTTCATCAATATTTATGATGATGGCGTTGCGGGGCGGGTGCCAGAGAGAGATTTGCAGATTGGGTAGTGTAAAATGTGCAATTGATTGTAAATTTACGACTCTCACTTGATCGTTACGCATGCAGCTTCCAGGCTCACACGCACAGTGGCACCAAATCCATGTAGACCAACATTAGTTGATTTTAATTGATATCGATTGATGGAGACGGCAGAAACTTTAATAGAAACAGAAATACTTTAGTTTGAAGAGTTTACTATTTATTTAATGAAAATTAAATTACCTTTTCACAATATAACCGCTTAAGCGCACAGTGTGACTGAGCCCACTTAAGTTTTTAATTGATTTTAATTGATAAGCTGTGTAAGCTTTGGTTTTTAATTGAAATATTTTAGCTTATTGCATTTTCTTTTTTATTACAACGAATTTTATTTATTTATTATTAAATTTTTCAATATATTTTTTTGCATTTATTCAAGATTTTATTTCGTATTTTTATATATGTAAATAACATTTATTTCACACATATTTTTACGGAATTATTTAAGCTTCCAATTCAATAAAAAATATTGATTTTGTGCTTTTTTCTGGCTGTTTTTCAATTTGTTTTTGGTATGAATTGAAGCCATATACGATATATTTGGCTCTGTTGAAATTCTTTAAATATTTTGAAATTTGCTGCCGCTTTCATTGGGCTTCAAGAGCTACCCTAAATTATCATCCCCCTTATTGTTATTGAGTGTAGGCCACGTTGCATTAGCACCCTGTAGCACGTGTGCCTGATTGGACCAACTCGGTCCAATTTGGGTGGTCAGCGTACACCCAAATTAGACCAGCTGAGGAGATGACTGTTGCCTAAACAGATACAGCGAACGGCTGGCGAAATGAACATACGCACGCGAATGTAATTAATGACCGACCAGGCAGAGCTCAATGACAGCCGATTTCACTAATAACATATGAACCATTAGGTTTTAAAGGTTTTGCGAGGCGGCCAATGGGCTGTGGCAATTGATTGCGGTTTCCAGGCTCCGCTTAGATTTGTGGCATATACACATATTACCCATAAATAAATGGAACAATAGCAAAGAAATCATGCCATAGAAATAAATTGCAAATAAAAATACAATACAATCATTATTTTCTTTCACTGTATTTGGGATATTTCTCGAAATTGAATTAAGACACACAAAAAACTCGCTCTAATCTGATCAGAGCTTGCAGCAATTACTATGCGCTTGTCTCGCCCATTCTTTGGCTTTTGGTTTAATGTCAATATTTTCTTCTTATTTTCGTTTATTATACAGAAAAATGCTAAGCCAAATGCTGTTGGCATTATGTTCTCTAATCGGCCAGAAGTCGAGCAACAACAACAGCAGCAACAACACTCTGTGCAATAAATAACAGAGTTGAGCGTACCCTGCCACACCCACTGGCTGGGTGGGTGCCTGGTAAGGCACTCAACTGAGCCCCATACAACCAACAACCAAAAACCAACAACAATAACAATAACGTTAACGGCTCAATTCGTCATACAGCCAGGACGCCATCTATTGGCGAATAGCAGAAGTAGCAGCCAAGTCGTCGACAATGGCGCGAAGGAAGCGCACAAGAAGGAAAATGCCAACGAATCGAAAGCGGAAGAAGACAGTTAGCATGTCAGCAGCAGCATCAGCAGCAGCATCAGCATCTGGCCACGCATCAGTAGTCAAGTGGAAGATTATGATATCATCAATAATATTTCTGCTATTCTGCTGCACAAGTGAGTGACAGTCGAGCCGTGGCAATCCAAATGGATGTCTGAATCTTTAATTTTCCTCTGTGTATAAGTGTGTGTTGTCTATGTGTGTGTGTGTTGATTTTTGTGCTCTGCTATTTGCTTTTACTTTTGCTCAGCCATTTTTCTGCATTCAGCCTACATCTATCATAGCAATTTGTTCTAGCTCTTAGCTCTCTTTTGTTCACAACTAAATTATGACTTGGAGTTATCAACTCTGCTGGGAATGGGCAGCAGCGAAAGTGCTCTTCCTGCTCCTTATCTAAAGCTTGATTTATGAAATTGTTAGACTTAATGCTCTGTACAACTAACTACTCTGTGTTGAGAGTGTCAATAACACAGGTTGAGAGAGGGAGAGACAGAGGAAAGCTTTAGTATTCCCTGCGGTATTTAGCTAATGTCAGGAAAACTTTAGCCAGCTGAGTTAACTTAATAAATAGCAGGCAGTTTCGAATATCAGACTAGATTTGGTATGTCATCAGAGTTATTGTTAATTATATAATATAGGTAGTAATAGCATAGCTCTGAGTCTTCAGCTTAGCTGCTTTGCCTTTAGTTATCCTTGCCAAAGCAAAGTTTAGTAAATCAATTCAGTTACATATCTTTATTGAATCTGCCACTTTTACGCTCTTTGCGAGAATAATTGAATCTCGTCTTATCTATAGATTGTAACTAGAGCAGTGGAAGCAGCGAGACTCGCAGCAGCAGCAGCATCAGCAGCTATAACACATTTGTATACCCTGAACCCATTGAAAATGGGAAATCAGGGTATAATGGTTTTGTTAAAATGTCAAATGTATGCAACAGGCAGAAGGGGACATGGCACACCCCATAAAGAGTTGATCTAGCCCTGTCCGTCTATTCGTCTGTCTGTCTGTCTGTCTGTCTGTCCGTCTGTCCGATTGTCCGTCTGTCCGTATGTATGAACGCGTCTATTTCAGAGTATATTTAAAAACGCAGATCGGACGGGGCTCAGGGGATTTCCTAGTCGGGCACCACCGACTAGAGTTTTCTTTCTTGTTATTTTATATATATATTCGAGATGTCACCAGATAGAAATCAATAAGAATCTGCTAGCTGTTGTTCGATTCCATTTGTTTAGTTGGCACAGTCACCTATACAAAGTCTTGACTTCCACAAAGCAAACGTAATAATGCTGAATGCGAGGTTTCTGCTGACAGAGTGGAAGCTGGAGTTGGTTATAAAAGAGATTTCGCCTATGCCAACTGGGGAGCACTTAAAGACAACAGCAAAAAAAAAAGAGAAAAAGGCGTCAAAAAGGGCTCAGCTGGGGGTGTGAGTGTGGGTGTTGGACTTCAACTCCTGCTGTCAGACAATAAGAAATAAATTACAAAGACTTGTGCATAATTCTTATCTCTCTCTCTCTTTCTCTCTCTCTTTCTATCTATCTATCTCTGTTTGCTTTGCATGTGGTGATTAATTTGTTTCGTTTGTGGCACGACTTGGCTGGGATTCAACAAAAGGTCACGTGCTGGCGGTGCGAAGGGGTCGCCTGATGTCCCCGAGCACATTCACTGCACTCAGCGGCGACCTGCATGTGCAGATCCAGTTCAGCGGCGACGAGGAGGAGCAGCAGCAGCATCAGCACGGACAAAGGACCAATACAACACAGCTTCAGCCTCAATATCAAAACAATATAACAGACGGCAATGTTGACGCCCACTTAAACACTGACAGCAGCTTAGGATTGGGCGTGGGCGTGGGCGTGGGCATGCAGGAGGCGGAGGGCATGGTGAACACCATAATGAGCACTTTAGTCATTAGCAAAATCGTTAATGATGCTGCCACAGCTGAGGGGGAGATTGGCAACAGGACGAACAGCAGCAGCAGCAGCACCAGCCAATTGGTGTTGCAGCGCAGGCGCAAGGAGATCGTACAGAATATACCACTCTTTCCGGATCCCAGACAGAACATCACCCAGGTGACAGTGCCATGCCAGACGTTTGTGCGCGGCGGCCTGTACGAGATGCAGGTGGTCAGAAATCTGAAGACAACGCTCAATCGCAGCGATCCAGTTCCATTGACGACGACCACACTGATGCCAGCGCAGGATGAGCGACTGCTGCAAACGCTGGACGTGCGATGGCCCAGCGCCGAGATGCTGGTCAGCCCAGTGACGTTGCGCACCTATCCCAGGGCACCGGTCAAGGTGACGCTACGCTTTCCGGAGGTCAACTGCGAGCGGGCGTTGCATGGAGCAGAGCCCCTGCTGCCAGAGTTCTGGCTGGAGCTCGTCTACTGTGGCAAGGAGCGCACGTGCTCCTACAATATAGCCAATGTCTCCAAGTCGAGCGTGCTCTTTGCGGAGCAGGTGCACGGCTTTCCCAAGCTGAAGAAGCTGGAGCTGGGCTGCGAGCTGTTCGGCCTGGCTGGCAACTATGCTGTCCAGCTGCGACCCATGATTCCGGCACTGAATGTGCCCACCACGCGGCGTATGCTCAGCGTGGATTGGAGCGATGAGTTCGTGTTCAATGTCTATGCGCGCAGCATCTTTCCCTGTGATCCACATACCGGCGTGGGTGTACTCTATGAGTATCCCGGCTGCATACTGGAGCAGGGCGATCGAGTGCGTCTCTATGCCAAGCTGCGCGCAGATGTGGCCTCCCTCAAGCCGCCCACCTCGCTGCACTACGTCGCCGAGCAGCGGGTGGTCAAAAGCCAGCATTCCCTGTACTTCAGCTGCGATCTGTTCTCGGAGAAGTACGTGGAGTATTGCTTCGTCTATGTCAGCCAGGCCATCTCCGGCGCCGTTGCGGACGTGCGCATGGACTGTGTGCCCACGCTACCTGTCAGCGGTAAGATAAGCTCCACCAGGTGTTGCCACATCAAATGGCGTTGCCAGACAGCGCACACACAAACTCATCAGCTTCAGCAAACATGAACTCCTCTGCCATGGGGTTCCATGGAGCACGAAAAAATTGTGTCTAAGCTGCTTGAAGTTTGCTCGTTTGCTCGCTTTGCTGTCGCTCATTTTTTTTTTTCTGTCTCATTAATCCGCTTGACTATTTCACAGATTCCGACACTGGGGGCTGGGGTGCCTGGAGTGAGTGGACGCCGTGCTCGACGAACTGCTTGGGCGGCACGCGCAATCGCTATCGATTCTGCGATTCGCCGCCACCGCGCTATGGCGCCAAGTTCTGTGAGGTATGTACTTAACTTTGGCTTAGATAAAGTTTATGCGAGCTATTAAACAGTTGCTCAAAACTTGTAATTTTTTCGGGGCGGCTTTAACCAGCACCAAAACTAAAACTAAAACTAAAACGTGTCGAACTTTCGCTGGCAAACTTTTGCTTTTTAATCTCTGTCTATAAATTTGTGTAGACACCAACTTATTTAGGGGCACACAAACACACACAGGGAGACAATTTGCAGTCGAGGTTCATGATTCAGTTCATTGCTGCTTTTGTATGCTGAGTCGCAGCAACATCTCTGCAAACTAGTCGTACATACAAATCCCTATCTCATGCTGTATACAAAAAAAAAAGAATGGAAGCGAAAGCATGGCAAAGGGAGCGAGGCGTGAAGGTAGCTCTCCTGCTGGCGGCCATGTTCTTGTGCTTGTTCTTGTTCTCGCTCTTGTTGTCCCGACTGTCTGGGCAGAGTGTTACAATATTGCGACACTTGCTCCAGATTGCGTTGGCAAATTTACAACGTTGCCAACGGGCAGCGGAAAACAGAAAGCGGAAAAACACTTCCCGCTCTTAGTTTTCCCAGAGCTGGAACGATGCCATCATAAAATATATTTATGCACATACATATGAATGTATTCAGCATGGGTCACAGAGCTAACATTTTCTGCAGATTCCCAAAGCTAAGAACCGGCAAGGAAAATCTAATTTTCTGGCTTTTACCAAATGTAGATATTAAAAGGCCAAAACACTCTTTTTATACCCTGAATCCATTGAAAATAAGAAATCAGGGTATAATGGTTTTGTTAAACTGTCAAATGTATGTTACAGAAGGAGGGGGCGTGGCAGACCCCATAAAGTATGTGTATATATTCTTGATCAGGGAGACGAGCTGACCTGATCTAGCCCTATCCGTCTGCCTGTCTGTCTGTCCGACTGTCCTACTGTCCGTAGGACAGGACATATAAGAGCTAGAGACTTGAAAGACTTTATTGTAGATGCCTGTATAGCACGCGCATATCGAGTTTGTTTTAAAAAATCGATAACTTTTCCCGTTTTATTGTTATCGATTAAAAAAATTATCGAGATCAAGTTATTAAATTATATCTCGTACATCTTTGGAGCTAGAATCTCCAAATTTTGTATTTAAAATTATTTATATTTTATACAATTTCGATTTTTGTTAAAATTTGGATACCGGCAGTTTATTTATTATTTAATTTTACAAACTTAAATTTGTTCTGCGTTAATAAATACATAACTGAGTATATTTCAAAACGCAGATCGGACGCGTTTCAGGGGATCTCCTAGTCGGGCACCACCGACTAGAGTTTTCTTACTTGTTTCTGCCTCTTTTTTAATACACTTATGGAGCTGCCATTAAATATGCAGGCAACTGACAATGGAGCGCCTTTGTCTCATTGCTGCTCTATTGTTGCAAGCAAACACGGCAGACACGGCAGACACGGCAAACAACGGCAATTGTTACAGGTGTAGTTGAAAAGAAAGCGGAAACAGTTTCACTTTTCTTAATTTTCATTATTGTTGGCAACAATTGGCGAAAGAATAATGCAAGATTGTTGACTTGGATTTAGATTTGGTGTTTTCAAATAATCCTTTATTGTCCTGGCTGTCCTGGCAACGCAAAGCTTTGGCCCTGCACGCAAAGCTTTTTTCCTTGGCAACTGTTTGGGCTTCATATGTTGTTTAGAGGAATTTGTGGAATTCGGAGAATGTAGTGCTCGCCTCAAATATAGTCAATATTTGATGTATTGTTGAGACAACACACAAAATTCGTACAACGAACACAAGCTAAGGAGAAAGCAACAAAATGCCGCCGAAACCAAGGAAGTCCTCTAAGGGCAAGGGCGGAGCGGAGCTCAACAAAATGACACAGGTGGATCGCACTTTCTATGAGCTGCAGATCACGGACCTGAACCAGAAGCTGTCGCGTCTGCGTTCCCACTTGGCCAACATGGATGAGTCCAATATCATATTGCAGACAAAGCTGCAGGACATTGATACGGATCGCACGGATGTGGCTGCCCATCTGGAGCGCACCTTGGCGGAACGTAATAATACAATAACAGAGCTGGAAGAGCGTCTGATAGAGATCTCGAAGGTGCGCAACGAGGAGAAGCAGGTGGCCCAGGAGAAAATCTCAGATCTGGAGGGCAAGTACAAGGCGATGCATGACCAGCTGACCTCGGAGATAAAGCTCCTCAATGGCAAGCTGAACTCGCTGGATGAGTTTCGCATTCAGCGTGATATACTGCTCGCTAAGTTCGATGATCAGGACATTGAGATACGGGAGAAGGAGAAGCTGCACAAGGAGGCGCTCTACAACATGGAGCAGGCCGCCGTGGTGGAGAAGGATGCGCTGAAAAAGGAGGTCGAGGCCAAGCTGCTGCAGGTATCCGAGGACTTTACGCGCTCCAGCGAGATTCGCAATGCCGGCTACACACGCCGACTCATAAGGGAGAACATTGCTCTGCAGAAGGAGATCGATATGTTAGTGATGTCGCAGATCAAGTTGCAGCAGCTGTACAACAACCAGAAGGATAAGCACAAGGAGATCATGGTGCAGTACAGCGCCCTGGATCAGATCAAGAATGAGCTCGTGCGCAACTCCATAAACAAGATCAAGATAATCGAGAGTCTGACAACGAACTACGAGAAGCTCAAGTGCAAGTACGTTGAGGCGCTGCAGTATCGCCGGGCGTTCGAGGAGCAGCAGGAGGCTGACAAGCTAGTGGATGCCAGGAACAAAGATGCTGTGGGTAAAATCAAGTCGCTCTGCAGGCGTATTGAGAACCAGACGCTGGAGAAGCGTCACCTAGAGGCGATCCATGACCAGCATGAGGGCGAAATAATACGCTTGCGCGGCATCATACAGGAGATCAAGGTGACTGTGCGCGATGCCATCGTCAGCCAGCAATGCATTAAGCTATTCCCGGAGAGACTGGAGGAGGCCAACGTCGAAACACCAGAAGTCATTGAGGAAGTGCGCGAGGAAGCGGTCAACATGAATAAGATGGCACGCAGCGATCTACTCTCCACGCTGATGAACATCGTCAGCTCCCATTCAGCTGAGCTGCCACGAACGCCCTCTGCCGAGACCATCAGCACTGTGACCTCATCCTTGTATACGCCGGGCAAAATGGGCTTCATGCCACACAAGCCTCGGCCAGCCGTTTGTGATCTGTTCAAGACGGAGGTGCTGGACGAACTGTCGCAACTGCAAGTGAAGCTACCAGACTGTCTGCTGAAGGGCCAAGTCCAGGTTAAGCCCGTAGAAAAGATTACCGATCGTGTGCCAATATATGATGTCGAGTTCGGCACCACGTTGTATGTGTCCTCGTCGCGTGAGGATGATGCAATCGAGGTGGAAGAGGAGCCACTCGAAGAGCCCGAAGGCTCCAGCAGCACCGTCTCTGTGCAGAAGGCCAGCAGCGAGGGTAGCGTCGCACCACCAGCTACTGCACCACTGGCCAAACCAGTAACCGAGGAAGTCGTCAAGCTGGATGCCATCAAGTCGATGCAGAGCCTATCAACCACTGGCATGACTGGACTAACTGGCGAGGATGAGGATGTGGACGAAGAGGATGAGTTCGAGATCAACTTGTTCTACTAAACCAAACAGATTTCAGTTATTATTCAATGTTTTCTTGCGGCATAAAGACTAAATAAAAAGTGTTATTCAAGCTACAAATTGAACAAGCTCCATATATATACAGTGGCGAACAAAATTATTGGCACAGCAAGCTTTTTAAACTTGTTAGCAACTTTTTAAGTCTTTTTAAAAGATTTTTTGATAAAAAACTGCGGCAAGTAATTTTCACAGGCCTCTCTTGAAGCCAACTTTACTTCATTAAGAGAGTTCTGCATTGACCAAAACAAATGGTATTCCGATGGTGCAAGGTCAGGGCTATATGGTGGATGCATCAAAGCTTCCCAGCCAAGCTCTCCCAGTTTTAGCCGAGTCATCAAAGAAGTGTGGGGTCTAGCGTTGTCCTGACAGAATTATTTCTCATCAGTTGTTGACAGTAAATTGTAGAATCAATCGTTCGACCAGGCTGAAGCAGCTCATAGTGAATGATTCCTTTCTAATCCCACCAAACACACAGCATAACTTTTCGAGGCGTCAATCGTGGCTTTGCGACCATTTGTTGAGCTTCACCACGCTTGACTATGATCTTTTTGGCACATTTGTATTTGATCCACTGTTCGTCTCCTGTTACCATTCGCTTCAGAAATGGTTCGATTCGTAAACTTCAGAAATTTCATTTATGGCTTGCGTGGCATTCTTCCCTTTTTTATACAAAAATTTCAAGATATAGCGAATTTCTTCATTATTTATATAATAATAATAATAATTTATCTCTCATTTTTCTAACCAGGGCGCATCTGTGCAAACGGAGAAGTGTAATAAGAGCATTGCAGATACTTGGGACTGCATCTATGAGACTAGCGGCAGCATTCTGACCAAGTCCAATGTGACCGAGGTTAATCAGGAGATTGGTCCTGGCTGTCGCTGTGGCTGTATTGTGCACCTGGGCTCATCCAAGCCCAAGCGTATTATAGCTGGCGCCACCCAAAGCTGTCCTGGTCGTTCCTTTTGGCTAATACAGGTAAGTCAAGCCGTTAACGAGGATTCAACTATTTTCTTTAATCACATTTTCATGCGCAGGTTGATGGCGAGCAAACCATTTCCATGCAGCTCAGCTTTTTGCGGCTGCCATGTGCCGCGCAGTACATAAAGGTGCGCGACGGGCCCTCGCTGTCGTCCACTTTGCTGCTGGAGCTGAATGGAGATGGCGCCACGGTGGGCGGCATCCGGCGGCCCACTGCTGAAGATGCCAATCATGTTGGCCTTCCGCTAGCCGTTGAGTCGAGCGGTGCGCAACTGCTGGTGGAGTTCTTTTCAGGCGACGTGACAGCAAACGGAACATCAACTGCGGGCTCTGATGCTGCATCATGTACCGGAGGCTTCATGGCCAACGTAAAGCCCTTAGGTAGTTTTAATAGCATTCTTAAAAGTAACTCTTCATTAATAGTGTTTCCTCTTGCAGTGGGCCGAAATGGCAGCACTATCACCACAGTTCTGGCCGCCACACGTCTGTCGGCCAAGAGTCGCACGAACTTGCAAAGCAAATCACTGGCCAGAATGCGTTTTACTCTAGTACATCTGAGCGCCATGATCTTCGCCACTATTATAATTATAATAAGCGCGCTATTAGGTAAGTAAACTAACAAATCTGTGGTATTAAGTAAATTCTAGTTAACAGCAGCAAAATGAAAAGTCCTTTTTTATACCCTGAACCCATTGAAAATGGGAAATTCAGGGTATAATGTTTTTGTGAAAATGTATGTAACACGCAGAAGGAGGCGTTTCAGAACCCATATTCTTGATCAGAGAGACGAGCTGAGTCGATTTAACCCTGTCCGTCTGTCTGTCTGTCCGTCCGTCTGTCCTTATGTATGAACGCGCCGATTTCAAAACATATGAGAGCTAGAGACTTGAATTTTTTTGGAAGTTTGTTTTAGAAATTCGATAACTTTTCCCGTTTTTTTATCGATTAAAAACCTTATCGAAATCATGTTATTAAATTATATCTATTACATCTTTCGAGGTAGAGTCTCCAAATTTTTTTTACATTAATTTATATTTTATACAATTTAGATTTTTGTTATATTTTGGATACCGACCAAAAAAATTAATATTTTTATTTTTATTTTTATTTAACTTTACACACTTAAATTTTGTAGCGTTAGCGGACGGCGTTCAGGGTATCTCCTAGTCGGGCACTACCGACTAGAGTTTTCTTACTTGTTTCTTCTGAGAGAAATTTAAATTTAAATTTGGCGCCAATTGCGCACTTTTGCTCTGCGCAGAAAAAGTTTTATACCAGGGCTGCAAAACGAGATTTTTACGAGCTACAAGCACAAAGAGAGCGCGCGCACGTGACGTCATAAATTCAGTGCAGCAAATTTAGTGTTAATCTGAAATGCATTAGCTTGTTGCATTCTTCGCCTTTTATTCAACTATTTTTTATTTCAACAGGTGCGCAATATGTGGTGCGGTATCGAAAATATCATCTGGCTGTGGCACGTCGACAGGATGAAGGTTCGCACCTGCACACGCCACGCGAATCGTTAAGCTCGCTGCACGACCCGCCATCACGTGCCATTTCAACGACCACCCTGCTCTCCGAGGTAATTTATCTTGTGAAATTGCGGCCCAAACATCAACTGCGGCACTCCATACTGCGCGAAAGCGCTGATGTGGAGAACGTGACCCATGAAACGGAGTTCAAGGAAGACGAGCAAATGGTCAAGAGGTAAGCCTGGCCCCATCAATTTATACAATTACAACTCACGTATGTATGCATATGGCTCCACTCCTGCAGTGAGGAGGTGCCGGCAGCATTTGGCAGCACTGCTTCCTTGATGACTTTGCGCAATGAGCACGCATCGTTGACATCTCTGTCGCCGGCGACCGACAGTCGCAGTCCAGTTGGCTCCCCGTCATCTGGCGAACCGGAGCTGCAGATGCAACGCCTGGATGAAGTAGAAAAATCCACCATGACGCACACAACTGCAGAGCCTGTGAGCTGCAAGGACAGTGCCAAGGACTCCGAGTCCATTATTTCGTCGGGCATGAGTTCCCTGTGCAATAGTCCACCGCTAAACAGCCACAGGCTGAGCAAGTACTCCGATCGCTACGACGCAGTTACTCTGAAGCTGCTCAGCTCCCGCCTGGACGAGAGTCTGCGAGACGCCGCTTCGCTGAACTCGAATTCCGGTTCGCTGTGCCTGGGTCGCATGGGATCACGCAGCGTTAGCGCCTCCCTAACCAATGCAAGTATTCAAGGATTTGGGTTTATTGCTCTACTGACAACGCTCTTTACTCTCTTGCAGGGCTGCTACTCCCCGGCAGCGAGCGTGGTTAGCACGGCCACCATACGCACAACCAGCAATCCGAAGGAGTCCAAGGAGAAACAGAACCGCAAGAAGCTCTTGGCGCGACCTGGCTCCGAGTTCTCGCTGGGCAATCAGGAGGAGCTGGAGATGGACTATTATGATTACAATGTAATCAATGCGGGTGCCGCACCCGGCTCTTACCTGGGCATGGATCCAGCCTACTGCATTTGGATACCGCCGTTTGAGGAAACGCCAGAGCGCGAGGACGAGGACAAAACGCCCGAGCCGACGTCACTGCCCGACGAAACAAATCCAGCTTTTGATGAAATACAAATGCCCAAATATGGGCACTATCTGTGTCCAGGCAGCAAGTCCACAACGACGGATAACACGCCCAGCTCGGAGGAACGTTCCTTGCCCAGCAGCCAACAGCAGTCCAAGGCCACTTCACCCAACGACCAGACCACCCAGCGCAGCACGCCAACCAAGCAGCCAACTCCATATATGTCTCGCAAGCAACGCCGCCAAGCCAGGCAGCAATTCCGGCTGAATGCAGCCAACTCTGGCAATGAAGCCGAGTCGGGAACGCTGCGGCCTAGACAAGCCGGCAAACCCGAATGCGAAATTGCTGCAGTGCATCAGAGTGTTAGCAAGGCGGAAGGCCACTTGGACTCTGACCAATCAATGAGCGGATCATACGTGGAAAAGGAGACGCTTGTGGAGAAGTCGTCACGTGACCTGCAGGAGTACCTACACCTGGACGACATCCAATTCGCCGACGAAAGTGGCAGTGACTACGAGGCAGCCAATCTCAAGAATCAAGCTGCCACCAAATCCCTACTGCACAATGCAAATAGAACGAAGTCGAGAGAGGCGGCCGTGTAGTTTGTACATAGAACACTCAGAGCAGGCGAGAGAGCATTTAAGATAGTATATGTTACGGGTAGACACATATATCAGCAGTACGAGCATAAGACCACCAATAGGTTAGTTGGAAGTGTTGACTTAAATACTTGTAGTAGACTTAGGCAGTGTAGTGAACGACTTCAATTATTAAATAGGTTCGAGTACAGCTCAATAGATGATCAAATTATGCACTCAAAGATTCTCACTAATCTATATATTTAGTATGTATTATGTATATAAGGATATTATGAAGATAGTCATTTAGTTTAAGTTCAAGTGTCGAGTCATGGACCATTTCGGTCTTTTATCTATAATTAGAAACTTTTAATTGCGGCCTTTTTGTGATTACTTTGTTCGCCTATCAAAATCTAGTCAAAATTATTTCTATATATATAACCCGATCCTTAACTTATTTTAACTTGTCCTGACTGTACTTATATAAAACAAAACAATATACGAAGTTACATATATAAATATTTATTAATAGAATTTTTATTTATCGACTAAACTAATTTCACAAAATCCGTCTGAATTCTGCAGAAACATTGCTCGAGCTGTGCAGCTAGCCTCCGAGTCTACATTAAACAGGCGGAGCAATTTGGCAACAAGGCACGACAGCATCCGTGCACTTTGACTTCGATTTGGCTTCGTTTGGGCTTTTATCAAGTGGCTGGAAACATTGCATATTTCTTAGGTAGGCCTTCAGCTCTTGACGTTTCATTTCTCGCTTCATCTTGGCTATGAATGGATCGTCGCCCAGCGTTCGATATCGATTTAATCTATTGCAAATGCAGCAGCAATTTTTCATCTGATCTGCTGGGGATTGATCTTTCGGCTCCTTTTGCTTTACGGCACGTTTTCGTTTGCGAATTGGCTTCACTTCTTTCAATGCTTCTGAATCTTTGTGGTATATCATATCGTATGGATAGTAGAGAAACTGTGGCAGAAAAGGTACTCTTTCGGCATTGACGTCGCCGACCTTTGGGCTATCCATATCTTCTGTTGTAGTCTCTGAAAAAAAGGTTTCATGTGATTTCGTTTCGGCCTTTAGCTTTACCTCTTGGAAGCTTGTGACTTTTTCTGGCCCTGTGTCCGTATTTGGGAAGGGCTTTATGAATTTGATCTGCGGCAGCTGGGGTTGATCCTTGAATTGTCTTAAAACCAAGCGGGATCTCATTACGGGCTTTAGCGAATATTTGTTTACCAGATGCTCATTCTTATGATATTTTCCTCTATTATTTACTCCATCTTCAGATAATCCTGATAAGAATAAGCCTAGGGTATACTTGTCTGAAGGAAATGTTAATTCTGAAATATGCGAGTCTTGATCTGAATAATAGTTTTTCCAAGAATTCTGACTAAAGGACCCATCACTCGTTGACTGCAACCACCACTTCTTAACATGAGCGTCGACGATATGTGAGCTGGAACGTGATTTTTTAGGGGATTTTTTGCTTTCCCTTCTACTTTCTCTGTCAATATTCGAACTATGTCGCTTTAATTTGTTTTCTGGTAATGCAATTTTTGCTGCTTCATTGGACCTTCTGGACTTTGAGGACCTTGTGGACCTTCTTTTTTTTGCAAACGCTTTCATAACGATAAGGTCCCCATATTTATTTAGTTCAGATCCAGAGTAATATTTTCTTTTCATATAACTTTTTCGTTCAACAACTTGTGTATTTTCGTCATTTTCGAACATTATATTCGATAATTTAGTTGTTATCAACTTTGTTATATTTTCCGAAGATTTCCTAACTGCTTGATCCGGAGTTGCAATTTGTTCCTTAGATTTTTCATTACTTAGCGTCGATGCTGATTCACTTATTTGCAATTTTCCTATTGAATCACTATTCTCTTGCGGGCTACTCATATTCTTTTCCATAGAGGAATATACACTCAATAGCTTTCTTTGAATATCCTCTCTCAAGCGCTCATCGTCTGCCAAGGTGTTAAGGGTATCATCACTGAACATCCTTTTCCACTCCTTCCTTTGTTCCCTTTTTCTCTTCTTTTCCAAATTTTGTATCTTGGTACTATTGCGTCTCTTCCTATATGCACGATCAGTGTTCTTCGAAAGTGTATCATTAGAGTAGCGGTCCCATTCTGATATATCCGTCATTATACTGTTTACGTCAGTCTCGTCTAGCCCGTTATCGATTTTCGTTTTCTTAGGCTTTTGATGTTCATCATGAAACTTCTTTTTCAGTTTTTTACTTTGCAGCTTTGCATCAATGTTCTCTATTTTGCTACCCATTTTAGTTTTCTTAGGTATATGATAAAGATTCCTCAAATTTATAACATCAATCCTCTTTTTCGCTTCTTTTGTTTCCAGAACTTTTTTCTTCGCATCAATGTCCTTAATCATTTTATCTCTTACCGTTTTCTTAGGTACAGGATGAATCTTTTTCAATGGTGCATTATGTAACTTCTTTTTCGCTTCTTTACTTTGCATCCTGACATTCTCTATCTTGTTATCCCTTTTAGTTTTCTTAGGTATTTGATAAAGATTCCTCAAATTTATAACATCAATCCTCTTTTTCGCTTCTTTTGTTTCCGGAACTTTTTTCTTCGCATCAATGTCCTTAACCATTTTATCTCTTACCGTTTTCTTAGGTACAGGATGATTCTTCTTCAATGGTACATTACGTAACTTCTTTTTCGCTTCTTTACTTTGCATCCTGACATTCCCTATCTTGTTATCCCTTTTAGTTTTCTTAGGTATTTGATAAAGATTCCTCAAATTTATAATATCAATCCTCTTTTTCGCTTCTTTTGTTTCCAGAACTTTTTGCTTCGCATCAATGTCTTTAACCATTTTATCTCTTACCGTTTTCTTAGGTACAGGATGATTCTTCTTCAATGGTACATTACTTAACTTCTTTTTCGCTTCTTTACTTTGCATTCTGACATTTTCTATCTTGTTATCCCTCTTAGCTTTCTTAGGTATTTGATAAAGATTCCTCAAATTTATAACATCAATCCTCTTTTTCGCTTCTTTTGTTTCCGGAACTTTTTTCTTCGCATCAATATCCTTTACACTTTTATCCCTTTTGGTTTTCTTAGCTACAAAATAAATCTTCCTCAAATCTGCATCATCATCAATATCCGTTTTCACCTCATTTCCACCAATCTTCTTTATCATGTACTCATTTTTCCTACTCTTTGTCATTGCATCGATGTTTTTTATAAAGATATTCAGTTTCTTGTTTTTATGTAGAGGCTGTTTCTTCTTCGGGGCATTGTCAACCATCGGTGCACTGATTTCCATTACAATTTTCCGACGATCCATTAAATGTTCTTCCTTCTGTTGTTGTTTCTTCGCTTTGATCTTATCGTCCTGCTTAGGATGTTGACTTTTGAACATGAGATCTATGGATTTCATCAACCAGTTGATTGGGCTCAGTGGAATTGCACTATCTTTGATTTCGCATTTCGTGGGTGGAACTGGAGTTTTGTAATACTGAACGATATTCAATTGGGGTATACTTAATTTTCTCTGCAAAAGTTCTGGTTCTTTGGCTGCAAACTTCTTTGAAAAAAGGCAATATTTTTTGTGCTTATCCACTTCATGAGTTGTTAAATACTTGAAATTGTTATCAATCGATTTACCCAAGACTTTGCTGTTATGCAGTACATTAAAAAATTCTCCTTTGTTACGTTTATTCTCCGAATTTGTTGCCTTGAACATGTTTTCCACGTCGATGGAGGTGTACAGCAATGGAATTTTTGGATACAAGTCAACTGACTGATAACCTCGATTATGAGGTCCAAGTCTCTGGGCCGTTGGCCAAGCGAGCGACCTGCTATCAGTTCTCTCGATCCTGGCCAATAGCGTCGAGACTGTTTGGACCTTATAATCTGAACCTGAATTTTCCGAAGACATCGCTTTTCAATATTCGAAATAACTTCCATAGAAGACAAACCTAATTGATTTAGTTACTTTTTTTTTTTCTTTCAACACATTGTTTGCTAAATAAAAATGTAGAAAAGTATGCCAGTTGTATGATGATTTTTTATACTCGTTCATGAAGTGAGCGTGAGTTGATTCGAACCTTAAAGGAGTATGATACTGCAATCTATCTACAGTTTCTTTCAATTTTTAAGTTAAGTAGGTGGATCATATAATAAAGTATAATAAATATAACAACATTTAATATCTGAACAACAAAAACTGATAAAGAAGTCATGCGAAGTTCTAAGAAAATCTAAATAAGGAATATGAATTTGAATTATAAATTTTAATGAATATACATATATAAAATATATAATATAAAAAAACACGTTTGCTTTTTGTTTTGTTTATATTTATATATGGCAAATTTAACAAATTTTATATTTTTTAAAAATATACATAGATACAGCTAAAAAAACAGCTCACTGCGTTCTGCAATTCTGCTCACATTTTCTTCTTCTTCTCGTTTATTATCAATTAAAATAGCTAATAAAATTATGCATATACATACGTATATATACATACATATATATATATATATATATAGACACATATATATCAGCAAATGTATACAAATATGTATATTTATACACACATATACATATGTATATTTATATATTTTTAAATATTGTATATAGTTTAGGCTTAAACATTACGTACAATCACACGCACTTAGTTTATATACTAGCAAAAACACATTTTCAATTATTATTATTTTTTTTAAATTTTTTTGTATTATTAATAGTTATTTTTTTTGTTTGTTGTGCAAATTAAATAAGCTAATTTCATGTTATGCTTAAAATGTTTTTAGTTTTGCTTTTATTTAGCTGCGCATTGGAGAAGTTACAAGTTTCATATTGTGTGTGTGTGTGTGTGTGTGAGTGTGTGTGTGTGTGTGTGTGTGTGTGTGTGGGATGGTTTATGTGAGCGCGCGCTTTTAAAGGTTTGCATATAGTATTATTTATATTAGTATTATCATTATTATTATTATTATAAATCAATAACTAGTCTGAAGACCTTGTGACTAGACGGTTCTCTCTTTTTTTTTTTATATATTTGTTGTTTAACGGCTAATCTAATATGTATATGTATTTAGTAATTGTTTTCAACATACATACACACATATATACATATATATATAGCTATATATCTGTATGCATATGTGCTACCAACATATATAGAGTTTTTTTTTAAACACAAACACACAAAACGACAATAAACAACATACAACATATATAGTATAAGCCCAAATAGTTCTCTATAAATGATGTGTGTGTGTGTGTGTGTAGGTGTGTGTGTGTATGTGTATGTGTGTGTGTAATTTAAACCTTAGACATTCGTTTCCTGCTCGCACTGTTCCTGAGTAACTTTCTCCCCCCGCCCCACCCAAAAATATATATGACGTTTGAACGCTCCATCCAGATTATACAATACTCTCACGATCCCGAGCCGTAGAGGCGGCAGTCACGCCCTGCACACTGCTGGGCAGGATGCCCACGCGTCGCAATGTGGCGTCGCCACTGCGCATGCCGTTGCCCTTGAACAAGTTGACCACCCAGTTGCTGACTTTGCTGCTGCTGCCGCCGCGTGTGGCACGTTGATTGCCACCTGGCAGCAAAGCCAAGCTGCCGTCGCCGCCCGCTTGGTCGTGGCGTCCATCAATGTCAGCGGCATAGCTAACACTGTTGCCATGTCCAGGCGCGCCTGGCTCCATATGCTCGAGTGAGCGCCAGCGCTTGGAGGGCGCCATCAGCTCCTCGGGTGGTGCGGTTAGGGAGGCCTGTCGCTGCAGCAGCGGCGACTGCATGTCCTCCTCCATGCTCATGCCACCGTTGCAATTGTTGTTCAGGTGCTTTGCACAGCTGCTGGAGGAGACGTTGCTGCTGCGCCGCCTGCTGCTCTCGCCGACGGGCACAATGCTGGGCTGGGCGTTGGCAAAGCTGCTCGAGTAGCGCAGCATCGGCAGCTGCCCATTGTCATGACGCATGAGCAGGCCCAGCTCATCGTCGTAGCTATCATTGGCATCCACCGGATTGGCCGCCATATTATCCGTGTCATCCTCCGCGGCCGCATCGCCATTGGGATTGCCGCTGATCAGCGAGACGCCCGTATCCAGGGAGCGTGAGTTGTTCTTGGAAAGCTTCGAGGGCGGCAACTTGCCGCGTTCGAGTCGCTTACGCTGCAGCTGCATCGGCATGGGATCCAGCGAGCGTGACTCTCGCAGCAGCAGCTCCGCAATATTATGATGCACTACAGATACTGGCATTGCCGGATCATCGGGCATTGCGTTGATGATGCGATGCGGCCGCACCATGGCCAACGGCTTGTGCAGTGCATTTGGCTGGCGCACCAGGCCAGCGGCACTGATGCCGCCGTTCAACTCCAGTTCGCCATCGAGAATGGCGGCTTCGTTAGTATCACAGTTCGTTTCATTTGTATCGGAATGATTCAGCGTGCTGAGCGAGGCCTGCGCGGACTCCAGCAGCGCGCCGCCAACAAAATGGCCGCCCAGTCCATTCAGCGAGGGTCGTTCTCGTTCTCGCTCTCGTTCTCGTTCCCGTTCCCGCTCCCGTTCTCGTTCCCGCTCCCTCTTCGCTGCCAGACGCGGCGATTCGCGTGCCACCTGATAGATGGAGCCCTGCAGGCTGTATGTAGATTCCACATCCGTTGGACGTGGCACGCTGCTCTGTCGCCGCGATCCAGTGCCACAATTGTGCATGGCCAGCAAACTGGGCTGCCTGGAGTCCGGATTTAGCTTGGGACTCTTCCTTGGCCGGCTGAACAGCGGCGGCGGCATATCCGTCATGTCCACAAGCTTCTTCTGTATGGCCTTCTCGTTGGCGCCCGTTAGCCACCAGGTGACCACCTCGCCCTTGCCCTTCATGCTGACTAGCCCACGCTTCTCAGTTATGTAGCCGCCACCCAATTTATCCAGTGCCAGCTTACACTTATTGGATATGTGTATCTTAAGCGCCTCGCCGTTGCTCTCCATGCGCGAGGCAGTGTTCACTGTATCCCCAAAGAGGCAATATCTGGGCATGGTGAGGCCCACGACGCCAGCTACCACCGGGCCCGTGTGCATGCCAATGCGCAGCTTCAGCGTCTCATTGGGTCTGTGGGCAATGCGATGCTGTTTGACTGCGTGCAACAATTCCAGCGCCATGGACGCAATTTCACCCGCATGCCGATCGCCGTTCTTAATGGGCAGACCAGAGACCTGATCAAATAGATCAATAGATCAATCAATTAATAGATCAAATACAATTTGGCAATCGAGATAGGCTCAAAATGTATACTTACCACCATGTAGGCATCGCCTATGGTCTCCACCTTGTAGACATCATAGCCGCGTATGATGCGATCGAACACCGTGTAGAGATCATTCAAAAAGTTTACCACCTGCAACGGTGTGCTCTCTGCGCTGAGAGCCGTAAAGCCCACAATATCGCTAAAGTAGATCGTGACCTGATAGAGAAGAAGGATTGATTATGATTGCTGTCCATTAGTATAGTCTGTGTGGAGAGACGTACCAAGTCATAGGAAACTGGCTCAACGCCCTGTCCCATGGTCAGTTTCTCGGCCACCGATTGCGGCAGCATGCGATGCAGCAAATCCTCCGTTTTCATTTTCTCCTCGCACAGCAGACGTGTGCGCTCTGTAACAATTTCCTCCAAGTTGTTGGCATACTTCTCCATCATTTCCATCATTTGATCCATGATGTTTTTGGTTTTTCCACCTCGCATTTTCTTCAAGCGATTGCTATAAATTAGAAGACATTTAATTATTACAAATCAATCATATTTCCCTTTAGGTTACTAACCGTATGGCACTGAACTCGGGTCGGTCGTCGGGATTCTCGGCCCAGCAGTCCTTAATGCAGGCCAGCACATAATCCGGACAGGACTCAGCCTCTATAATGGACTCGACCTCCGGACGAAATGGCTCTGAGCTTTTGAGTGGCTGCTGCTTAACTAAGTCCACAATTTGCTTTGGTTCAAAGTTGGTTTGTCCAAACGGACCCTTACGACTAAATATTTCGTACATTATGATGGCAAACGCATAAATATCGCCCTTCTGGCTGCCGTGCATGTGATGATTGCGCAACAGCTCCGGAGCGCGCCAAAGTTGATCTACAAAATATAGAAGACAAATTTGTATATATCCATATATCATAATATATCCGTGTTAAGCAATCTACACTAACTTCTGTAATGCTGATGCTCTCCGATGGACTCGCTTTCGGCGCATTGGCGCAGCTCGTGCAGTCCAAAGTCTGTGACCTGCAGCATCCAGCGCGAGGTGACGACACAATTCGAGGATTTGAGATTGCCATGATAGATTAGCTGTGAACTGTGTATGTACAGCATGCCCTGCAATACCAAACAGATTTCATTTAAGAGTTCAATATTTAAGAGATATTCACGCACGCACCTTGATGAGATCATTGATGAGCGAGGCTATGAATAGATCATCCAACTTGATGTCCTCGTTCTCAATGATGTCGTACAGGCTGCCCTTGGCGCAGTAATCCGTGACTAGCAAAATTCGTGTGGGCTCCACACAGGCGCCAATGAAGCTGTTGATATTATCGTGGCGCAACTCACGCAGCAGACGCATCTCCTTCATGATCTCGCGCGAGATGTCGCGCTTGCGTGGAAACTTTAACTCCTTGATGCGCACAACGGCGCCACGCAAACGCGCCGTCGAGGTAACAAACTGATGGGACCAACGGGAGCCAAAGCTCTGAGCGCTCATCAGACTGACCTAAAAACCAAATAGCAGTTAGTACAGTCTGTTCGAACAGACCACGTTTCAAAGCTTCACTTACTTTGCTGGGCGATGAGACGATTTCGTTGCCCGAATAGTCCTTGATTTCGCATATGTCTATCTTCCAGAGCAGACCCTCAATTTCCAACTCGATCTTCCATTTGCGATAGATGCTCATGGTAACCACGCCGGAACAGAACAGTAAAACGCCCAGCACCACCGCCGCCACCGTGGACGTATAGTGGGTATCATCCTTTTTGCACAGTTCATTGCCGAATCCGCACATCGGCTCATCGGTGGGTTTCTCGCCGCCCGACGGCCAGTCGATGGAGCCATTTATCAATTTATATTCCTGCAATCAGCGAGTAATCGAGAGGTTTTCAGTTCAGTGAGATTCTCGCTTAGATGCGGGGCTTTTGGAGCAAACTCAAAGTAATGCAAACTAAAAAAGAGAAGACGACTCACTCACTGGAAGTTCTTCGCCTTGATGGAAATACGCCACCGGCACCATGTGATAATTGCAGCGTATATTCTCCGATATGTTCCATTTGTGAGGCTTGTATGCCAGCACCGAGAAATTGCCCTCCGAGTCGCCATACTGATCGATTTTGATCGTCGAGCCGGTGACACCTATTTGAAGTAAGAGCATTCAAATATTGAGAACTCAAATGGATGGCGAAGTCAGTCAAACACTCACTCATATAAGTACGATTTTTGATGATGGTATCTATGACACGCGTTCCATTGCTGGCCACCTCAGAGATGACCTCATCGGTGAGCACGCGCTCCTCCATGCGCAGCATTTTGTCCAGCGCCCAGGCATAGAGCTTAACCGAATCATACAGATAGGCCGCATAGATCGATATGAACTGCAAATCAATAAACGATTTAGTCACTTGCCAAATATAAATTTACTTTCTTATCTGATTTGTTACCTTGCTAAATTTGCTTTGCGAGAAGAGCTGCGGCACCGTAAAGTTAAAGGGCGGCATCGAGCTATAGTTGCGCACCTGCTCCGTAAATTTCTCATAGCCCTTCGTAGGTGGCGTCGAGGCCACGACGAGCAAGCTGCGCGCCAGCTGATTAAAGTTCTCGGTGCTCTTGCAGTTGGTCATGCGATTGATTTGATCGACCTTGCGCAAATACTTCTGTGCCTCACTGTGAATAAATCAACTCGACTTTAGAATCGAATATATATATGCATGTATACAATTAATGCTTACCGTTCCGAGTAGACCATCATATCCACAAAGATAACCATGTACTCGCCACGTGCAAACAGCCCAGCCGTATCCATCGAGCTCATGAAATCAATCAAACTATTCGCCGAGCCAAGAAACACATAGATACGCGTGCGATTCATCGTGTTTTGCACTACCTGTAGCAATTAGATATATTACAATTAAGAACTCTTCAGTTATGTATCTTTTAAGTAAGACTCACCTGATACCAATAGCCCGAGCGGCAACAGGAAATCATCTGCTCACAGCATTTGGCGCGATCATCGATAAACGATTGCTTGTGATTGATGGTCATGTTCCTCTTGGATGCCTGATCCTTCAGGAGATCAGCCACTGTGCCCCACACCTCCTCGTACAGTATGGAGAACTTGTTCCAGGCGTAATAGCGCAGCAATGCAATTACCGACTTAACGACCTGTAACGCGAATAACAACAATGTTATTGGATTACGTTAACAGCTGTGACTGGAATGCGACTGGTGGATGCCTTGACATGCCCAACACATCGCAATTGATGTATGATTTGTGCGCTGTCAAGGCCAAGGCAATATATTGTATATGCAGCATGCTCAAGGCGTCAATACCTGTTGCAGGCAAACTATCTGCCGACCACCCAACCAACCACCCACCCATCCACCCATCACTCACCTGCGTATCGGGCGGTTCGGTGCGTGCAAATGTTGGTATCGAGGATGCACGGTTCTCTGCGCATTTCTATTAGAAATGTTCATGGGGCGGACGGGAACAGACGACGACGGTTGCAAGAGAGTTAGAGTAGAAGAGTAAAAGAAATGCATTTAATTTGATACAACAAACATTTAGAGCGACAAATATGACAGCGAGCGTGTTTGTCATGCCAACACACAAGTTAACACATATACTCTATAGAAGAACATACATAGGATATCATTGGAATGTTGCGACTCTGCGAGACAATTGCTTCCACATAGCAAGGGCCCTCCGGCCCGAAGATGGTCGCAATGCCATCGCATATCATCTCGGTGATGGCCTTCGTTGCCAGCACCGTATCACCCTTGGTATCATTCCAGCGCAGCGCTAACGTAACATTTGGCAGCAAATTTGGATCTCTGTTGATCTAGCAAGGAAAACAGAAAATAAAATATTAAATACAAATTTTAAATGTTATATAAAGTTAAGTAACTTAAAGAAATGTCTGTAATATTAGTATATTAGTATTAGTATATTAGTATATTAGCCAAACTATTTATGAGAATCGCATAGAAGACTATTCATTAAATAATATTTTTAGCAAGAAAATTGAGCTCTTTGAGCATTAGATATCAAATTCATATAAATATCAATTCATCTCTAAATAATCATTTTTAAATAATTGAGATTCACATAGAAGAACCATGAAGAAACATTATTTTTGGGTTTATAGCAAAACTTTGTTGTCTCTAGAGCTTAGAAATCTATTCTAGTTCAAACTAAAACAAACAGCTATAATTTCTAATTAACAAAAGAACTGGAGGCCAACAAATTCCCATAGAACATTTTTGAGAGCCGCATAGAAAGGCCTTATTAAAAATTGTTTTCTTTTGAAATTCATATCATTAAATATTAAATTTTAATTTTAGTTAAAATAAATATTCTAAATATTAATTTTTTTACTATTCGAAAAGTCTTTAGTGCACTATTGAGAATCAAATAGAAGGGCATTACTATAAACTTAGCTAGCCACTTTGAAATTCACAAACAATAAAAGTAAGCTAAGCCTTTTCATGTTCAGTATTATAACTAATCCGTGCTGTAGCTAGTGATTGCCCAGTCACTTTTACAATTCCTGTTTGGCTTAGGCTTATAACTGCTTAGGATGTAGGTACATATGTATGTATGTATGTGTGCTTGTTTGTTGTGTAACTTACCTCATCCAGTGCCATTGTCAGCGCACCGGATATGGCCAAGCCCTGGCGGTCCTTGAGCTCGCCAGTGAGAGCCGTCAGATAGCCAACAGTGAGGATGGTATGATTGCTACAGTCGCGTACTGCCACCGAGAGCAATAGTAGTAAATTGAAGGGCCAACGCGTCATGGCCCCTTAGGCCGGGGCCGTTCAGCGCGACGCCTATGGGTGCTAACAGATTTACACGCTGCAAATATACAACAAAATGACATTAAGTCAATATGCTAAAAGAAACAAGTTAAATATGAAAAGTTGCATGAAAAGTTGCAAGTAAAGTTGGGTAGATTATTTAAAGATGTCATAGAATTTTTGGTAGTTTCTAATGGAATGCAGTTCTTAATGGGAAGATATGCATTCGAAGACTAAGCTGACGATGGTAAATGATAAAGAATTATTAATTTCTGCATAGAGATGGGAAAGCTAAACAAACAGCTGAATTTAGAGGTATTTCTAGCTAGTTTTATTGTTGATAAATCAATCAACTATAAATTTTTGATATATTAAATATTATTTATATTATATCTATTATATAAGAGCTGAATTCGAGCCAGAAACTTGCTTTTAAAGTCAAAGACTTGATATTTCATGTATATATTATACTATACTATATATGCAATGCTACAGGGTATCTTTCATGTTTGTCAAGGTTAAACATAGACATTTACTCTGTCTCTATCTCTCATTCTCCCTCTCTCTCTATCGTTCGCTATGTCTCCTTCTTACACTCGCGTAAAAAATGAAAACTAACGAAATTCTATTGGATTGCCGGCAGTACGTACAAAGTGCAATATCCGGGCTACTTAGTCCAGCTAGTTGACTGTCAAATGTCAAAAGTCACACACCCACTCACACACACACACACACAGTCAAACTGAGACTAAGATACATGGAATGTCAAGTTAAATTTCACTCATGTTACGTCGCCAGCGCATCCGTCCTCTTTTTTTTATTTTCTTCTTCTTGTTCGGCTTGGAAATAGTTTATGCATTTTTCTGCGCTTATCGCACAAACACATTTGTGCGTGGGTGGCCAGCAGCATAAGGATATTATGTGCTTGCGGCTATTTTGCATTCAATATAGAATAAGGACGGACATCCTGTTCCTGCTGCTCTCCACCCTTTGCTCGGCACGCGCCGCATTCTCGTGCATTGTTTGTTATTGCATTAATTAGCCATGAGCTGATTTTCTCATTATATAATATTGCTTGTGACATTATGTTTCAGTTCGACTCTGTCAACAGTTGCCCTTGCTGCACATGCGTTAATTGCATTGAACAGGTTAAGCAATCAACTGCATTTTTATACCCTCAACCCATTGAAAATGGGCAATCAGGGTATAAGGGTTTTATTTGATTTAATATAGTTATGCTATATTTAATCTCACTTTATATGTATGGTTTAATGGTCCTCATTCTTTCTTTCTTCTTCTTTTCACTAAATTCTCTTTAAGATATAATCGTTTCACACATATTTCAATTATGTTTTCTATACACTGAATCTATTCATTTATTTAAAATATAGGATATATTGCTCTTGTTCAGATATTGCTAACAGGCAGTAAGAAGCTTGGCTGGCCGAGTTGGTTTTACCCTATTCTTCTGTTTGACTTTCCATCCTTCCTTCTGTCAATCTATCTGTCTGTCTATCATTCGATCTGTCCGTCCGTCCGTCTGTTTGTCTGTCCCTGTAAATACATGCATCGATAACCAAATCTACAAGAGTTAAAGGCAACTTTACATGTAAATATTCCTATAGCACCCATAGATCAAAGTTATTAAAAACCAACGATAACATTTAGCATTTTCATAAAATCAATCAAAATGAATATCAAGAATTTGACAAATCTCTCAATTTTGGTACATACTTCGCTACATATAAAGAACACACAGGGTATTTCCAAGTCGTTCACTGCCGGCACCCACTACTCCTTAGGTTACTTTAAAATTAGCAAGGAACCAACACGCCGCGTGGCTCGAGCTTAAACTGAATGTGAAATGTACAAAGTTGGAATGAACTTTGAAAATGAATTCCTAGAAAATGCAGCTTGAAATGACTTTGAAAATAAAACAAAAAGCAGAATAAAATCAAGTAAGAAAACTCTAGTCGGTGGTGCCCGACTAGGAGATCCCCTGAACCCCGTCCGATATTCGTTTTTAAATATACTCAGTTATGTATTTGGAGACTCTAGCTCGAAAGATGTACGAGATATAATTTAATAACTTGATTTCGATAAGGTTTTTAATCAATAACAATAAAACAGGAAAAGTTATCGATTTTTTAAAACAAACTCGATATGCGCGTGCTATATAGGGACCTACAAAAAAGTCTCTAGCTCATATATGTTCTGAGATCGTCGCGTTCATACATACGGACAGACGGACAGACAGACAGACGGACAGGGCTAAATCGACTCAGCTCGTCTCCCTAATCAAGCATATATATACTTTATGGCGTCTGCCACGCCCCCTTCTACCTGTTACATACATTTAACAGTTTAACAAAACCATTATACCCTGATTTCACATTTTCAATGGGTTCAGGGATAAAAAAAAAAAACTAAAAGCCCTGGTCTACAAATAACTCACGTATAGATGCATCAGGATTTTCTGCAAAATGGCTTATTCAAAGAAAGTATGCTTTAGGAGAAATAAAACATCTTTCTTTAGATGAAATCTGTCAATCTTTTCGATCCAAATTACATTCCAAAAGTCAGAGTAATTCTTTTTTTTTGGCTCAGTTTCTCATTCAGTTTACTGTCCAGTCGCACACATCATGTTTTCTGTTTGTTAGAAATTCTTTTATTTTGTTGTTTTCCTTTCAAAATTTTTCGTTTTCGTTTCAACACTCCTCCGGCAAAAAGACACCCAAAATTCAATGTTTAGCTAAGCAAACCAACAAACTAGGAAGCTCGCTCTTGCAGTGCAGTGTTAAGAAGGTGACTTCTATATGAATTATGTGACAACAGCAGTACGAAAGATTGGGCCCAGCGCGCACGGTAATCATGCATCGAGCCATCCTTAGATTGGCTATTATTCATTCACAATCGCATTCACATTCACATTCACAATATGGCTTAGATATTAGCAATCTTTTCGAGCGCACCAAACCCACTTCAGGATGGCCATACATGAGCAGATCGACAACCTGAACATCTGGTGGTTCCCGCGCGACTTTTGTCAGTCCCGTTTCGGCGAGTTTCAACAGAGTGGCACCAATTCGTGCACTCTGATATCGCTGATCCTGGCCGATAAGGTGGCCAAGGCGGAAAGGTTCTATCATCGTGTGGCGGAATTGCCACCTCGGGGCTGGGAGCTGTTCGGGAATGCAATGAACGATGGCAACAATGTCTATCACAATGTTATAACAGCCCATACGCCGTTATCGCGCAATCTGAATCTGAATATACCAGACGCTATATCGGCGATACGTTCACAGCAAAAGATGAACTTCCGGCTGGAGGAGTGGTTCTACACGCATATGGAGGCCGATCCTAGCAATCCCATGTATAATCGCAACGTTGCCATGCAGCTCTCTCGAATCTTTCAGATCACATTGCAGGTATTCCAACAGGCGGGCGGGGCTGGCAGTCGAGAGATGCCAAGCAATCTATTTGCCGCAATTATCGCGGATAGTCGCACGGTGATGATGACCTTTGATTTTCGCGCCTCAATAGTCGCTCTATTCGATTCTCATCAGCATGGCCGCGATGCTGGCGCTGTGTTCGCCCAATGCACCATACAAAATATGGACGATCTACTATTCTGGTTCATTAGTATGCTGCACAATGTCTACTCCAGCCGGCCCGCCCTCTTCGAGATCTCGTTCTTGAGCTCACAACCGGGCGTGGCTAAGCGCATACCACCTGCCATCAAGAAGATTGCGAATGAGATTAAAAAACCAACCAAGTCACACTAAACCGAGCAATATCATATATATATATATGTATATGTATATGTATATATATATTTAGATATATATGTATATATACATATGATATGTATATGCTAAAAATGATCATATATCCGATTCACCTGCTTTGAGACAGAAGAGTTTGCCTAGTTTGCTGAAATCATTGGGTATTCAAGAGTAAAAGTTGAAGTTTAAAGGCTCGAAAAACAAAACCTAAATTAAAAACAACTAAATTCTAAAAATTAAATTAATAAATTTTGTACACTAACCTCACCAAAAACAAGAAAACAAAACGTGTTTAACATGTGTGAAAACTAGATCTATTCGAATTCTATATGAACTTAAGAGATTCCTGCATATTGTTCTTAAATGATTTGCAGGAAAACCTAGATTTTCTAACGGAACTTCGCCTGTTGCCCATCCTACAGCACAACAAGCAGCAGACTGCCAGGCATACATATTTACTAAGCGTGTCTTTTGTTGTGCTTTTGCTCGTCTGCTAATCAAAATGAGTTAAATAAACACATAACGTAACCTATTAAGAACTTGGTACGTGACAACAATTTAAATATTTTTATTGTAAACAGAGAGCGGAATGTGCGCCAACTGAGAGGCGAATAAAAGACCAATGGGCTAAAAATAGAATTCACATTTCAAAGAAAATATAAGAAAAACAAATCGAGCAAAACAAGAATCAAAAGAAACGAAGCAACTAAAAGTAAACTTTAAACGTAACGACGACGACGACGACGGCAACGACGTGATAAAACGTTTAACGAAATCAAATACAAAAACAAATACAAATGCAAAAACAAAGACAAATGCAAATGCAAATGCACACACAGCGAGAAAGAGAGTGAGAGAGAGAAGAGAGTAGAAACGAGCGCCGACACAAACAGACCAGACCAGCAGACCATTGAGAGCAGGCAACTGGAAGTTGTGTAACCACGCCAACAATAACATCACGTAGTCGCAACGTGCAGCGACCACCACTCTCCCAATGCAGCTCTCCCTCTGCCGCACTCTTTCACTCACACTCACACTCACACACACACAGACACGCTCTTAGTTTGGCGCTCTCGCAGCGCAACAAGTTGCAAATGCAATAAGTCGCTCGCTTCATATTGTTATTGTTATTGTTGTTGTTGTTGCACTGCTTGTACTTTAGTGTAGTTAAAGTTAAAGTTGCTGCTGCTGCTGCCAGTCTAAAAATAAAGCTTGTACACTAAAAATAGACACGACGGCACGCCATTGGATAAACTAACACGACATTACATATTTTTACAAACAAACATGACAAACCTCACGAACAGACATCTAGTCAAAGGAGAACGGGGAAGCAAGGGAGGGAGTTCGCGCTCACACACACAAACACACATGCCTACATATGTACGTACAAATGTACATGCAAATACAAATAGAAAAACCTGCGTGAGGCGACGAATACAACTGACTGCCGGGTTGTCAGTCCGATCTGTCTGTCAGTCCATTAATATTCATACATACACACGTAAGCATTTTTTATTTATGTCTGTATGTATGTTTGTTTGCTTAAAAGCCCTATGGCAGATAAAGCTTTATATTTATAATTTTAACACAGCAAAACAACTTCCGCCTTTAAACTTGTCACATCGCAATCGAAATTTCGATTAGTGCAGTAATCGATAGTCATAATCAAGCATTATTTAAATATGCTTATCGAGCGTTATCTTTGCAAATGAGAATATATAATTAAATTATTAAATCTTTTCTACTTAGGCTTGTATGAATTAGCCAAAGCATATGCTTATGTATAGAACTTAGTAACATTTTATAGTATTTTACTACTTCAACTCCTCGAGAATGCTGTAAAAGTTCATTGGCCTGGCATATATATATTATATTATATTATATAGTATTTAGTAATAATTTATAATATATTCCTACTTCAACTCCTCGAGAATGCTGTAAAAGTTCATTGACCTGGCCTTTCTCACTCCAAATATTCCTTAATATGCTAACTGATTGAAAATTTTCTGGGTTTTATGTTGTTTACACGCCCACACATACTTTCTCTCCCTCACACACTCACACGCAGAGGAGTGTTAAACAGGACAGGACTTAAGGCATCTCGTTCAATGCCATCAATCATCAACAAGTTTACGCCCACCGCAAACAGCCACGCCCCAGCGCCAGCGCCAGCTATCGAACATTGTCAACGTAAGGCGATGCCGACGCTCAAATGGCCAACAACCGACGACCCAAAACGAGTAAAGGGTTCGAAGGCCATTTGGTTAATGTTTCAAAATGTGTGTGTGTGTGTGTGCGTGGGTGTGGGTGTGTGTGTGTGTGTGGCAAGTGTGGCATTATTTGATAGGATTATGAGACTCCAGAGCGTGATTTGGGTGACATTGGTTTGTTGAAGCGCAAGCAGCAGAGCAAAGTTCGAAATTCGAATTGTCATAATTGACGCGTTCAAGTTTTCATAATCCAGGAGCTGATATCAAATGGCCAGTTCGTGCAGAGGACAGGACAACGAAAGTGAGCGTAAACATTTGCTCCTTATAGACCTTAACATAATGTCGCAACGCTTGGCAGACCAGCTTGACAACATTCAAATCAAATTACAAGGCAAACGAACTGTTCAAGTGTTGCGAATGTGTCACAGCCCCTCTCCCCTCTCTACGCTCCCAGCTTAGCCCGCCTGAGGACTATGCCAGGCAGAACCCAGACCAACCTGAATCTGAGCCCGACCCTGAACCAGTCCTCTTAGCCATGATGCAATCACTGCCCTGGGCCATTGGCCCCACATCGAACACATCATTTACAAATGCTACCCATTCCATTGGCATTCTCAATCCCAATCCCATTTCCATTCCCATTCCCATTCCCTATTTCAATTCCATACCACATTTGCCCAATCTCCGTTCTTCGTGCAGACAATCAGTTGATTAGAATATTGTTAACAGCGCCAGAAGCTGTAATAAGATTTTGTTTGTATCTTCTTGCCCCTAACTCAATATGCGCCGAATCAAATGACGACAAATAAATTAGATTGAATTAAATTATATCTATGAAATATGGGAATATGTTTGAGAGGTAGCAAGAAATAAATATACAAATTTTGATATGAATATCTTATATAAATAAATAGTTTTTTACTACAAATTTATCTTTTGCTTTCAATTATTTACAGTTCCTAATATTTAATTAATAAATATAATTTTAATATTAAGTTCTATTTAAAACTTGAATTTACAAAATTATTTTAAATTATTTTTAGAATTCTGCAAACATTATTTGAAAACTTTAACGAACTCTTTTAATTTTCATTTTCTCTCAACCTATTGAAAGTGGCTATAATAATTTTGTTTTTTTTTTTACAACATGTTAAATGGATTTTCTTCTGTTTGGAGGAAACAATTTTCTTTCATATTGCGTCACTTGCACAACTCCAATCACATGCTTAAAATATTTTGCTGAACTAAGGAAATTCCGACAGCACAATGTCAAGGCTGTTAGCGTCGAGTGGGTGTGGCAAGTGGCAACAGAAACACGCAGCATCCAAAAAAAAAAAAAAAAGATAATAATAATGAAAAAAAATTTCACTTTCAAAAGAGTGACAACAATGTAGAAGATAGCGGAGACTCTGACAACATAGCAACTTCAACTTCAGCGACAACAACATGATGATGATGATGATGATGATGTTGCTGTGCGACGAGCAGCCTTAAATGGTGCTACATGACAACAATTGCAGCGTTTTGGCATTTCAACTGCTGCTGCTGCTGCTGCTGCTGCCTAAGGCTGAACTAGAGAGTCATTCAAGTCATTCAAGTCATGCAGTTCATTCAGTTAAGAAGTCCATATTGAGCTGCCCAACAGCAGCAGCAGCGGCGCCTGTGTGAAAGTGAAGGGCGCTGAACTGTATGACAGACTGATTGAATGACAGTCAGCCGACTGAGCTGGATTTCAAATGTTATTGGCAAATCGAAACTGTGCAACTTGCAATATGCAACATGCAAAAACATTGGACTCTTCACACTGCTGCGCTGCCGTTTGCCAAAATAAAACTGGATTTTCTAAAAATAGATGCCATGGCTAAATACTTGAATCTACACCACATGCGCAACGGCCGCCAAAAGCCAGTCAGCTAGTCAGCTAGTCCGCTCTCAGTGCCTGCTGGCCAGGACTTCCAATCAAAAGGGTTCTGCTGCATGGGCTTTTGTGGTCCGTGCTGCAGGCACAACAGACAGGAAATACAATTTCCGCTATTGGCCAAAAGATTTCATCACCGCATACCAAACAGCACAGCACAGCACAGCAAAAATTCGTAATTTATCGAACGGTTCGATAAAGAAATTCCTGTATTCATTGAAGCTGTAAAAAGCGACTACAAAATGTATTCCAAACGATGACGTCTATAGAAAACTGAGAGCGTAAACCTAAGTTTCAACTGAAACTTGATAATTCAGATGAACAAAAAACTTACAATATATCTCTAAAATAATGCAAGAATTAAGTTATAAAATTTGCAATTTTCTAATTTAACTTTGCTCAACTTGTAGGCAATCATACAAAAGAGTTCTGCACACAGTCAGCCAAAACCCCAGAGCTGCAAGCCGCAAAACAATAAATATTAGAATTTATATTACGTATACGCCGCAGTGAACGAGCTGGAAATTTACGCTCATGTGTGCCTCGGCTTGGAATGCAGCTGGCAGGTCAGTCACATTGGCCAGCAAAATAATAATTATAATAAACTTAACTAAAAACTGCAGCTACACTGAGCGAAAAATATGTGCAAATTCTGTAAGCAGAATGTCTGTAAAGCAAATGCATAAATTTCGTGCTTTTTTCCTCTTCTCATTTATAAATGATGTGAAGAAACATATGCTTTTTGTATCCATTTTAGCCATTTTCAAGAATTTGAACATGATTTATGCTCGGCTGCTTGAATAGTTTGCTTGCTTTAAGTGGAGCGCTCTACAAACTAGTATGTTTATTAATAGGTATATAAAAGATATGTGCATGAATATATATATATATATATATATAGTTGAACATTAGTAATATTCATAATACCAGTTAAACCACTTTGCGTGCATTGGCAGACAGTGCGGCAGCCAGACCAAAAGGCGAGACGACATGGCTTGATAAACGCAGAAGGGGCAGCAACCTGCCTGGGAACTTGTTAAGACCCATCAACGGCCAACGCTGGCCAGCAGCCACCCAGTCACCCAACCTGGCAACCAAGGCAACCACCAGTTGGCACATTAAATAGAGGAGAGTAGCTAACCGCGCGACGCATTGGCTGCCTCTCGCCTGCTGGCCAGACTGGCTGCTTGGCTAGCTAACTCGGGCTGCCTGGCTGCCAGGCTGATTGCGTTTGGGCTTTGCTCTGATGGCTGTCACCAGTGAAAGAGAAAATAAATCAGAGACACAAACAATTGCAGCAAAAGTCATTCTAACTGCCATTGCTAATTTCAATTATAATATAAAGATGGCTTATCTTAAGGAAAGTATTTAAGGCAGACCAGAGCTGCTTGAGAATTGCAAACAATTATTGCAAATCTCTTTCTAGTTATTATATCCTAACTCTTCCCAGATGGCGCACCAAATTAGACGACAAAATATATATATAATAAATGAAATGCTTTTAGTTGCTATATCTTTTTAGATAAAATCTTAATACTGTTCAATGATATTTTAATTTCCATAGTTTGTATTTATTATATTTATTATATATATTTAACTTTCAGTTAAACAATCTGATGCAACTGATGGGACAAAGCAACAACTAGTTAAGTTGATCTACTTCATTAAAAAGATCTTCAAGATCTTCATTCAGCTGAGCTGCGTTGCGTAGTGGCCCAAGGCCATTTAAAAATACATCCAGCTAAAAATAACAATTTTTTTGTGAAATAAACAGCCAACGGGGCCTGGAGATTAAGGCAAAATGATATGCAAAGAGCGACCAACCAACCAACCGATCGACCATTCGACCGACTTGTTCTGGCGACCGTTCGCCGGGTGGTTCGGTAAGTTTTTACTCGTTGTTGTTTTCTTTTCTTCTTTTTTTTTTGCATCTTGTGATTTAATTTGTTTCAGTTCGTATCGCATCAAATCAGGCGACAAACAAGTAAGAGTGCTCTTTAGGGAAGTGATCGACTAGAAGATACCCTGAAGCCGTACATATAAGGATAGCTAGATTGACTCGATTGTTGAAGTAGTGATCAGCTAGGAGATACCCTGACTGCCATGTGAAGCAGCAACTTCCAGACATTCTCAGCATGCAAATAGAGTGGCAAATGGCTGCATGTAAGGAGGAGGACCCGATCAAGTATATGTTTAACCTAATCAAACTTTATGTACCTTAAAGATTAGTCTATGCCCCTTTCTATCTGTTATAAATATACCTAAACAAAAACCTATATACCCCCATATAGAAAGAGTACAAAAAAAAGCGAGAGCTTGAATTAAAATTCACTTTGAAATTTTAATTAATAATTCGAATGGCCGTACATGTGTTTTATTAATGAGCCTATCCGCTGAGCTATAAATAGAAATCGAATTTGTATGAATGTCAAGCGCGAAAAATAAACAGCAACAAAATACAACTTGGTGCGCTTTGGGTGTCGGCCTTATCATTAGCAACGCTACGTATCCCCACAGCAGTTCCGTTAGTTAGATCGCAAATATATATATTTTTATAAATAAATATACTTCTTTTTGCACAGTACATTTACTTTATAAATAGTGCACGCAATACGAGCCAATAAAAACAGCGAGCTTCTCGTACTCCCCTCTCTCTCTCTCTCTCTCTCTCTGTGCCTGGTTCATTTATTGCAATTCACATAAATAAACATGGCCATATGCATTTGGCTGTAGCCAAAATGTTCTGCGGCGCTATCAGCCAGCACAACAATATTTGAGTGGGCGCCAGCTAAGCTGTATTGCTCAACTAGCAGTTACCCTATATCAATCAATTGCTGCATTGTCAGCTAGCAAAGCTAACTTAGCTGAGCTAAGTTGGTCGACTAGAAGTTACCCATTAATATTCCATATGACTATTAAATAAAACTGCTCTTTTTGTATAACTATACCACATATACCCCTTGTTAGCCCATTTTTTATGGCCACGCAGGGTGCACTAAAATCGTTGGCAATAAATAAAAATTTATGGTTTAATGGCCAACGCACATGGTATTAAACAACAGGAACTCAACAAGTTGCAAAAACAAGAACAACAACAACAAAAAAATGGGTTAGGACTCATGTGATATATGTATAAATGGGATCGACTAGCTGGGTCGACGAATGAAATGACATAACTTGACAGTTCCCCCTTGCGAAAAGCTGCCATGTCACAATGATGTTCATCAATTTAGAAGTTTATTTACCTATTTGAAGAGAAGTCAAGAGAAGTCAGCTAAAGATATAGAATATTAGTTGCATTTTAAAATGTTTTTAAAGCGCAAGAAAGTTGTGAAAATATGCCCAAAGACATGGTCTGAAATATTATATTATATATGTTATATATATATTATATATATTCTATTTATTTTCCATAATCCATATGGAACAATCATGTAATCTAATCGTTAAGCATATCTTTGCCAGTAACACGTCACATAGAAGAATCGAAAATGTAAATAATGTGCTTGAAAAACAATTTGAACACATTATAAATAGATGTGTCAGAGTTCTATATAGACTACTCTCGACTCATAAAATACCCGTTCTAATCTTAGATCCAAGCCAGCATACGCAAATGTAAATTCCCTTATCTAATCCCAAGAAATCAATTCAACAAAAAAAATAAAACAATTCAAATTGTTTTTTTTTCTACTCTAAAATTTATTAAATGTATTGAGTCTTATGCTGTCTGTGTGCCAAGTTAATGGAAATCCCTAAGTGGCAAGGCAACTCCATGAATTTGCCATTCTTTTTGTAATTTATTGCCTGTTGAAATTTCGTTAAGCTTCGAAAAATAAAACAGTAAACAAACAAATTGATAACCAGCTTAGAGCTGTTACCTGCACTAAGCTAGATTAGGAATTTGCAATTGCAAATTCAAAATTGAATAAATAAATAAATAAATGAGCAAATTAGCAATTAAAAAGTAATCCCACTTAATATTAATTAATTTCTGGCAAACAAGCATTGCTCTATGCTTATTTCGAAATATTTGATATCCAATTAGTGGTAGAAAATGTGGCTTGAAAGATCTTTGGTTAAGAGCTCTTGACAACAGCAATACAACTCATCTATTGATTTGTGTGCAATGTTTTGTCAAAAATGATGTCGAACAGCTGCTGGAGCACCAACAACAGAAAGAGATGGGGAGTGGGAGACAGAGGCAGATTGAGACCTCGCCTTAAAGGTCAAGGTGTGTCAAGGGAACAGCACTTGATGTGGTACACGCCCATCGTCTCGCTCTGACATTGATTGTTCCTAATTGGAAATGTGAAAATATGTGGTATGCCTGAAGGATATGGCGCAGTGTTGGCAGGGTAGTGGGAGTGCTAAGGACCTCAACGCGGCCATAAAATAATTGCGCACAATGCGCCATCGAAGTGTTCGCACAAAAACGGGTTAATTGCTATCCACAAGTTGTCGGCTTTTGTCTATTTATTTAGTTATTAAATAATAAGACTCAAATTAGTGCAGTTTGTTTGCCCAGCTCGAGGGAGGGTGGATTGGACTGATTGGCCACGGCGTGGCGCTCTCTACGCATCAACTTAATTAACCCCCCACGTAGATTAAGTTAAAATGTGCAAAAAAAAAAACACACAAAAAACATAGCAGCAACGACAACAACAAACATATAAAATGGTTCTTCGGTATAACAAATTGTATTACTCACTGTCTGGCCACGCGACTAAAATTCTTTTTTTTTTATCACCAAATACCCTGTAGCTGCTCAGCCGACAGTTTAGCAGACTAAAGAAATCAGCTGAACGACATTTGAAGTATTTATATTTAATCTAAATTCAAATCAGTTTATCTGCAAATAAACACTTAAGAGTTTCACAGTGTAGAAAGGATATTTAATGTAAGGATATCTCATAACTTCAACCTCATCTGAATTCTGGCTTTTAACTTGAAGATATTTATAATCTGCAAAAGATTTCGTGAAATCAAATATCTTAAATCAATTGTTGTAAATATTTATTAGATATGTATGTACAGGGTATCTCTAGACGAATAGAATGTAGAGGCTATAAATACCTAACATCATCAGTTCGCATTTTGGGTATCTCTTAGCCTCAACTGGATTGTTTGCCTTGTTATCTGTATCTTTTTCCCTCACTAAGGATTTCAAATAGAGGCCTAAAGATCATAAATATTTCACATTAAACAACAATATTACAACTACCTCGAAATAGAACTCATTACAGGGTATCTTTTGGCATAACCACCTTTTTTTGATATAGTAAACCAACCTATATATAAGGCATTTCTAATCAGAAATCGATCTGAAATAGTTCAAATTAAACCACTTTATAGAGTATCTCTAAGCTGCAACTACAGCCTGCCACGCGGTTTCTCTTCTTTTTTTTGGGAAAGTTAAAAGGCATTAATTAAAAGGCCTCGACGATTACCATAAGCACTTACCGGGGTTCGCCCATAAAAAGAATATAACGAAACCCAAAAGATGAGCTCGAAACGTGCCCAGCCATCGAGGCGGCTAACAGGGTCCACACACCAATTCAACTAACCGAAAAGCCGCTCAAAAAACCACAACAAATTGAAAAAACAAAAACAAAAAAAAACTCTTGACATTGTATGATAAATGATTGTTTTTATTGTTTGCCCACCTGCCGAAAAGACTTGCGCTTTCGATATACATATATATATATATAAAGATATATATATATATATATATATATATATATATATATATATATATATATATATATATATATAACGAGATTTCTGATAAACCAATCAATACTCACGGCTTTAAGGCTTAGATTTCATTGCGTTGATTTCCATTTAATTTGCGAGCAATCAATGAATTAGTTGCTAGCTTATGACGACTATCAATAAGTAATTGAGTTTTTGATGGAGTTTTTGGCAAACAAACTCAAAAAGCAGATCAAAACTATAAATATTTAAATATAGATTAGCTCAACATTTCCATTTATGCACGAAATCAGCCCGTGCAGGGTATCTTATAGTCGCATCGTTTACAACATCTACTACAATTCAGTTTCACTTTCAATAAGCTACCGTAACTTGGTTTAAACAATTCATAGCCTTAAGGCATGGACTGATTCTGTATGGATTTATTTGAACACTATTATTTCAGCGTCATGTAGAGAAGTCAGTTGACCACCAACCCGACCGCAGGGCATCCAAAGCAACAAAATCCAGGGGCATTAACCGAAAATCTATCAAGTTTTGATTGCCGTAACTTCAAGAGTCGCTTATTAGCACACCTAATTATTAATTTGGCTCTAACAGTCATTGTGTCTGAGCTTTAACCCTCACAACAAAATTAGACGAGTCATAAACTAGGCAATGTTGCTGACCAAATACTCTACATAAATTGGCTAATATGAATATAAACAAAATAAATATATAAATGAATGAATATGATGCATTATAATATCCAATCAATTTTAAAATATATTTGATTCATAATAGAGTTTAATTTATATGAACTG